>JAODKE010000007.1:20555092-20567800 GCA_026779605.1 Mormyrus hasselquistii | reverse complement strand
CGGCTAGCTGGAACTAGAAACTAGGTTTCCTATACGCTAAACTATACAAGTGTGTTTTTAGTCTAGACTTGAATAGCAAGAGTGTGCCTGAATCCCGCACATCCGCTAACAGTGGTGTTATGATTGTGTGTGTGTGTGTGTCCTGCATCTTATCCAGTACGTACCGCTTTCCTGTGCCTCATACCCATGGATACAGGCTCCAGGCCCCCTGTGACCTGGAACTGGAATTTATGATTGGAAGATGGATGAGTTTTGTGTAATATGTAATCACTGCACTGAAAAGTAAACAGCCATCTTAACTAAGTGATAAAACCCTTGGTAAAAGTGGAGAAAGGTGCTGAACTGGCTGTGCAGGATTCCAGCTCTGGGGTCGAGTTTCGTCAAACAGGCAAGCAATGTGTTTAAACCCAAGGCAATCTGAGTAAAAAAGTACGTCCCACACACGTGGCTCAAATGCAGATGACACTGTACACTATTGAATACGGACATCACAGTGCAAATCAAGTAATCTAAGCAGATAATTAGGTTATTAGATAAGTTATATTTGTGGACATCTATCGGGATGTGAAATGTGGGAAAGCACACAAACATTTGCACTTCTTATTTACACATCCCTAGAGCATTTAAATGTCAGAATACCTTACAGAGCATGAGGAAGGTTCTTTATATAGATGGCATGCACTGCTGGAACACTCTGTGCAGTTACCGACAAACTCTCAGAACGTATTTCCCCACAGAGCACAGAGGCGATTATGCAGTTGGTTTTTTTGGATCGTAGCTCATGCTCGTGTCCCGTTAATCTGCCCTGATTCACGCGCGTGGTGCACACTCCCTCATGAGTCATTAAGTCACGGTGTCAATGTGGTCCAAAGAAAGCGAACAGCACGAGAAGCGCGAGGGATCAGCTACGAAATGCAAACCTTCATTTACAATCACATTGCACCTTGTTTCAGTAACTCACACTGTGGATATTTATTGAAGCAAAATTGCATTCAGTTTTTTATGAAAACAACTTAAAAACATTTAACACTTAAAATTAACCCTATTAGGCACAAATAAATATCAAATCAACACTTAGATTTTCTTGCTCTAGCACTAAAACTCAGTAAACAGAGCAGACAGCAGGAATTATAAGAGGAAAAAAAATAAATACAGTGTTTCAGAATGACTACCAGTTTATGTACTTTAGACACTTAAGCACAGAGCGTGGGCAAATACCCCCCTCAGACCCGGGCTGGCGGTGCGTCTGGCTGCTGTACATTCACGATACATCAAGGGAAGGCTTGCTGATGGAATGACAATCAGGAAAACAGTGAAATGAAAAGCACCAAGAACACAGAAAAAGCCTCAGCTATCTGCAAAAAATTAACTACCCGGGTCCCGCAGACAAAATATTCAAAAAAAATAACAGGACCAATATGTGGCTTTATGACGACGACGAGCACCTCTGCTTTCTTCCGGCGTACTTTTCATTTAGTTTGTTAGGCAACGTGAACCTAAAAAGGTTAAGTTCCAAGTTTTAATAATGGAATGTTAATTATTTAACATGCAATATTATCCTACTTACCATACAGTATGCAAGGGTTATCTGTCATTGGTATTGTAAACACCTTCTACCTTACTCACAGTAATCCAGTCCGAACGCATCGCTGGGCACGGTAATATTTAAGCACGATCTCCTTGGAGATTTTAGTTTTACTCTATTCACTCTGCTCTGCATTACACTTTACAGTTGACTACACTGTAACTCACCGTGAAATGTTTCTGACAAGACTGTGACATTTCAGGAGACCTTCGAGACAAAGACCCATGCCTCCAGCATCCTGAACTGCAGCGAAGTAAGCAGGACCTTAATTTGCTTATATAAATAAACAGATGTAGTTTCAGTGATGTGACATGCAGGACCAGCTATGGCTGCATTCAGATGACGGTGAGATTCTGCTTCAGCTGAAGGCATTTTATAGAATTAGTAGTCAGGTTTTCACATTTCGATTTTGTTTATAGAAAACACACACTCGCAATCCTAAAATTGTCCAATTATGTATCATCTAACAGTGGAACACTAACAAGTATTTTTAGAGGAACCCAGTGATGTCACAAATAAGGTACATAGGGAGAGCATGGATGAGCTCTCAGAGGGCTGCTGATGCTCGCACCCAAGTCGGCCGTGGCGGTTAGGGTCTAGACAGACAACAGGGCAATAAAATAACCACGTCCACATGGCAACATAAGCTCACAGATGAAAAACATCAACCCTGCTTCCCTTAAAGAGAACCAGAAACTAAACACATACACTCCACTGATCCAGTTACAAAGTTCTGTTGGATCTGATAAACCACGCGGACTCCCCAGGGGATCTTTCCTGAAGACCCACCCTTAGAGGACAATGGATGTGTCTGAGGATCTACCGCTCCCAGTTCACAACTGGTCGGCGCCGCCCCCGAACTCCACCCCTCGGTCTCTGGGGAGGTTTTTGGTTGGCCTGCAGGATATCCGAGCACTCGGGGCGGAATATAAGCAGAGACGGCCGGGTGCGGCTTTAGCAAAGCCTCAAGTCCGAGTCTGGGCTGGGGGAGCCCACATCCAGCAGGGGAAGCCCACGTGAACCCAACCCTCAAGGATTATTCCTCTGCAGCACTTCACACAGATTATGGTTGGCGTCGGGTTCCTCTGTCATCACGTCCACACGTTCCCACTCACCCGTGCGGCTCGACCGCTTGATGGCGTCCACCACGGTTTGCACATACAGGCCGTCCTCGAAGGAGGCCGCCGCCGCCACGGGCCGCAGGTCCCAGGTCCGCCGATCCTCCTGGTCTCGGAAGGAGAGCCGCAGGGCTTGCACCATGCAGGCCATCCCCTTTAGGTAGGGGGCAGGGATCTCCCTTGTTGCCTCCCCGGGGTCAGAGTTGGACGTGTCCACGAGCAGCAGCTCCTCCTGGGAGGCGCCATTGCGCTGGCCGTACAAGTCGCTGCCTCGGACCACCAGCCTGCCAGCGGAGCCCACCACCATGACCTCATGCACGAAGGCGCCCGGCATGTTGAAATTGAGTGTGACGGTGCAGCAGACCCCACCCCCAGTCCCACCCCCGGGACCACCCATCAGCATCTGGAAGAAGCAGAAGTCGTCGCTGGTGACGCGGCGGATTCCACGGATGGCTCCGTTCTGGCCCACGAAGGTACGCAGCAGCCCGTGGACGCGCTCCGCCCGCCGGCCTGTCAGGTGGCTCAGCAGGTCAACCAGGTGTGAGCCCATGGAGTGCAGGCCGCCTCCGCCCATCAGCTCGTCGCATGTCCAGCCGTAGGTGTCGCTCAGCAGGCTGCCCCAGTAGACGCGCGCGTCGCACACCTGCAGCTCGCCCACGTAGCCTTCGGCCAGCAGGTGGCGCATGCGAGCGAAGGCGGGTAGGAAGCGCAGCACGCCGCCCATCAGGCTCATGAGCTGAGGGTAATACCGCGACGCCGTCACCATCTTGAAGGCGTCTGTCGACGTGGCTGCCTTCTCACAGATCACGTTTTTACCGATTCCTGGGAAGGGGGGGAGGGGGGTGAGTTAGCCACAGTGATCACTGCCCGGTCAAAGGCGATTGGAGGAGAGTGGTGCTACATTATCGAAGTACATGATTTGCTAAATATAGCCATTCATATCTTTGGCGGAGCAGCCACAAAGAGTGTTCCTGAATGCCAACAATGCAAAGTGTGGTCTCTGCAAAACCAGTCTTGCTAACTAACCCTCCAGGAACGAAGTTTTGATCAATCTGATCCGGTATCAGCTGCCTACTGAACTGCACGTCCGTGTCCAGTGGGAGTGTATCAGTCTCCGTCTGGCCCGCATGTGGCCTGAGACAGGAAGGGCAGCCATCAGCCAACCCATGTGCCAGAACAATGCACTCCCACCTGAGACTCGCTCCCTCGGGAGGAAATCCGGCCCTTTGCCAAAATGCCTGCGTCTTCCTGTTTGCTCTGACGTCCCGGCAGCGCCCCCACACATAAACGCCGTGTGATACGCAGCGACCGTGGCCATCACCATCTGCGACGATCCGCACCGAAGCAAAACAGGCTGAATACGCCTGATCGCAGAATATCCATCCAGAACAGAAATGTGGCCCTACCAGTCTGTCCTGCCTGATGCTGCTGCTGAGGTAGTTATGGGGTAGTTACATTACCATAGCAACAGTAAGGAAACAATGACACCGTGAACCTGAGGGGTAGCTAGCCATGCAAATCACCTGGCGGAGTCCAATACACACACAGCTGCTGGGCACACAGGTTCAGATTCCTCACGTGAATTAACCCGGTCGATCTGCCCAGGTCCCCTCCCACCACACCCTCCAGATTTCTATAAGTAACCCCCCCGCCCCCATTGTCCAGCTCCTCCTCCCTCCCCCAGGTCACCCTCCATCCACCCCATCTGGCCTGAAAATCAGGCCCCAATCATGAACGGAATGCAAGACCCCCACACACGGGAAGAGGAAAGAGGTCATCTCGGCAGACTTCCTGCAGCACCGTCCACTCCTGGGCCGAGAAGAAAGCCTCGCAGCCTCGGCAGACACCAGAGATCCAGCTCGCAGATGGCCTGTGGATGGGACCGCCAGCGAGGCACCCTCATCTGCCCCCGGGAGCTGGGGCAGGAAACCGGCGTCACTGCACAGGAACTCTCCCTCGGTAAATATAACAAGGGGGAGCCGGAGGCAAGTGACCCAGCCCCCAGGTTTCAGAAAACTGCCCTGAACTGAGTGCGAAGCAGCGTATCGCAACACAGACACACCATTGCTACTGTAATGTACATACATCATCCTCCAGGCAAAGGCATGACAATCAAAGGTAGGCACAAACAGCAAACACCTATCCCACCTAAATAGAACCAGACAATTATGGTATGGAAAGGAATCCTCTCTGAGCTGCTTATCTGCGGGACTGCAGCCAAAAACTCCGCCATAAATCCGTATCAGGTTGTGTCATGTTGAGCATGAAGAGAGAAGCATCCACAGCCGCTCCCCCCTGCATCCCCATAACATGGTATGGCCTGAAAATAGTCTAAACAAATTGCTTTAACACAAGAACATATTGAGGGGAAACAGTCTGCGTGGCCAAAAGCTGTCCCACGTGTGCAAATCGTCACGTTCTGCGTGTTAAAGTCTCAGACTAACCCTAATGCGTTCCACTAAATGCCTGCATATTTTGATATAACAAAGTTTTACTTCATGTAAATGCTGGATTTCTTTAAGATCTGTTCTGTAAAACACTTCCCCCTACCAGGATTCCCAGCCCCTATGGGTGAAATCCCCCCCACTCCAGTTTATGCTACGTCACACAGCCCAGCCGTGCAGTAACTGAGCCGGGCGGGGCTGCCTCAGGACGGGAAGGGAAAGCAAATGGGAGCAGGCGACGCCACAGACAGGAATGCACACTATCAGCCCGAATCAGCCAGTGCGGAGTTTATACAAGCCGTGCGTGAGGGGCGGGGCCGGCATTACCACAGCACTGCTGACCAGGAGAGCGCCGCGCCAGCTAAGCTCCAACGCCAGTCCTATAACTCTGCCCAAAATCACTTTACTTATATGCAGAATTTATTACTTCACATCTTATTCCTTCTCATGCTGCTTCTGACTGCAAATAGTCTAGCGTATGTAAAATTTCATGTGCGCATACTTGTAAAGATCTCGATTCACTCGCGGGGCTCTGCACCGGGGCAACATAAATCCAGACATGTGATGTGTGCCATAGGGTCAGGTGACCGCCCAGAGGCGCGTCTCTCACCGAGGGCCTTGACGGCGATCTGGCGCGTCAGGGGTGGAGGGATGTTGACGCATACAAGGTCGACGTCGGGGTGCAGCAGCACGTCGTCCATGCGGCTCGTATAGAAGGGGATGCCCAGCTCGCGGGCCAGAGCCCGGGCCTCTTCCTCCGTGCGGCCCCACACGGCCTGCACCACAAAGCCTTCTGCCTGCAGCAGCGGCACTAGCACCCGGGCCGTGCTGCCCGTCCCAAACACGCCCACCCCCGGCAGCATGGCCCCCCTGCACGGCACTTCACAGACGGTGGCACATCACCGGGAGGGCACTCAGGAACGGTCGGGCGCTACTGCTGTAAGAAAAACAATGGGGGTGTTAGCATTAGCACCCTGAACAAGATACTGAGTATTTCACAGTTAATATTATTATGAAATATTTTGGTCTATACTACACGGTACACTGGATGCCATCCCCCCTGCACAGTGCATAGTCACTGCGCTACACACAGCAGTCTGAGCACAAGGCCAGGTTACCAAGTACATTATCAGTAGCCACCCATAAAATCCACAAATAAGCAGCGGCTAAGTTGACTATACAGGGTCCAGCTTGGGGAGCAAAGTGCAAAGAGACAAGCTGGCGGCACTTGGAGGGTGAAAATGCCGGACTGTGTCTTACCTGCACTGTCTCTGGACGTTTTTTCCTCCTTCCGCAGGATATTTGCCTGCTTTCCCCTAAAACCAAAGCAGCGAGATATGTCAACACACCACAGGCACATGGCGCATCAGTTAGACAGGAAGGGGTCGCTCATCACTATGCAAATTAAAGCCGCTTCTGATTGGCTGTTGCCGGCGTATCGGGGTTTACCGAACCGGCCGGCACCACCTGTCCGGCCCGCAGGGCACCGGCTAAGCACTGTGTCTCACCGACTTGTTCTATCGGCTTTTTAAACAGGAGCTAAAATAAGGTTTCCTGTGATAAGAATACGCGAACCGTCGCACTGCAGACTGACAGTAAATCAGACCGACACATGGATCCGGACCTCCAAGAGGACACGCGTCCTTTTCGATTCGAAAGATTTAAACCTATTACTGGACACCCATGCGGCTCGTTTTTCTTCTGCAAAATACAGAGAAGATAATAAATGACGTAGAGCGGCGCCGAAGTTGCCCCCGACAGCCTGCGTCGGCCGAGCTGGGTCTCCGGGGGGGGATGCGCTTTACCTTCCGGCGGGTTTATCGGGCTACTTACCGCTACGGCAATGTAATATGCATATAACAAGCCACGATATGTTACTGTTGTTATTGGCGACGTTTGTGTACCTCCAGCAGGGCTGTGAGCTGAGCAGCCGGTGGCTGTCCCTGGCCGGTGTCAGCGCTCCACGGAGGTGGGTGGAGAAGACCCTTCGGCTGCCTCGGGCCGTCGGCGCGCAGCTACATTTGGGAAAAGCTGCTGGTCCAAATTCGCCAGGGAGAAGGTCGGGTTAATCCTCGCAGTGACAGTTGCTGTATAGGCTAATCGCAGGTAGCCCGCAGGGTCATCGATGAGATTCGTGCGTGGGAATGCGAAGCGATGCAGACCCAAACCTTGCAGAGCTCCGTCACGGACTGGAGGCGGCGAGGCTGCGCAGATGAGCCGCACCGCTGGAGGCGAGCCTGGCCACGCCCGCCCTAGGACTTGACCAATGGCATCGCGCTCATACGGAGCTAGCCAATAGCAGCCCGCATCGCTCCGTCTCATCTGGACTTCGCCATAAACTATGATCGATAATACAGCCGTTTCATGTACGCCTATAAGACAACAAAACGGTCCATTTCACCTTAGTTTAAACATGTAAAGAAAGTGTACAAAGTTTACTATGACCTTAGGGGTCTATGCAGGGAACTGCAGAGTTATGCTTGTAAGACCTGAAAAGGAAGCAAACGATGACAAGAAACTGAACAAGGTTATTTAAGAACTGTATCATGTGGATACAGTTTTAGGTGTTTTCCAAAGTTAATTCCATTCCATTCCATGGTTAGCTATTATTTCACTAAGTTAAAGGTTTCTTCTAATTATTAAAATTGGGCTATCCAGGCATACCTGAAGAGTATCATTGGCTGACTCCAAAAGTCGTCTGGCTTCTAAAACTACTTCTTCGGTACACAATCGTGGTGGTTTTAGGGCACAGGGCAGGGCAGACCTCGGACGGGGTGGAAGTCTCTGGATGGAATGCCGGTCTTCGGGCAGACATTCAAACTCTGTGGGAACCCTAAACAGCATGTTTTTAAACTGGGATGAGACTAAAAACATAGTAACGTACACACAGCTGAAAGGGGGCGCTTGGGGGAAATGAACCCAAAATCCAGAGGTGCTAGACCACAGTGCCACTCATTCAGCCACCACAATATATTCATTATTAGTAACTTATTTAAATGTCATGAGACATTTGCCATGTGACAGGAAGTGGGAGACCTTCCACTCAGGTTCACCACTCATCCATGTCCATGAATTAAGAACACCGTAGGAGGTCCTCAACGTCTTCTTTATCATAGCTACATTTCTGTCTTCTCCAAAAACTTAAAACAATCCTGCAGAGGTAGCCATTAATCGTGAGGGGCATTTGAAATGCACCCCAGCAGCTGAAATACTGTAACAGAATTACCAAACCGGCTTCCTCTGTAAGAGTTATCGCGCACAGCACCTGCGGGTCCCCCGGTGGTTTTTCAGCCACGGACTCCAGAATGTTAACAAGTTAAAGACGCTTCAGCTGGTAGACAAACAATGACGTCATGGACTCACGCCAACGTGCCAGGAACTACTGCCAAGGACACCCCCGACCTCCATTACAGCTGTTAGTGAACAACAGCAGAACGGGAACTGAACGCCTCTTTCAGAGATTAACATAATAGAAGAGGAAAAAACTGCTTTCCCTTTTTCCAAATAAGGGTTGTTTTTTGGGAGGGACAGGGTATATTTAGTTTGCAATGCTCATTGTAGTAAAATAAATGTTGAGTGCAATTTAAAAGGGAGTATGTTCTGTCAAAGTTCACATAGCAGAAAATACAGACTTTATTAACAGTAACTATTTGAAACAAGTTCTCACAAGACAGTGCTGATGCTTGCACAACTTAACGGTTGGGCGTTATTTTGCTACATGCTATCCCCTTAATGACCAGCAGGGGTCATAAATAGAATAGCGTGTTATTGTAATGTTTCTTGGGGACCTGGAGTCCATCACGGGCAGTGGGAACATTACTGAGAAGGGCGCCGTTCCATGGCAGGCCACATACGACACAGGGAGAACATGTCGTTTCCACACACACACACACACACACACACACAGTCACTTATCCTGGTCAGGGTAATGTGGTCTGGGCCAGGTTACAGGCAAGGACAGAAAAAAAAAAAAAAACCAACATTTTTAAAGTGTAATATTTATTTATTAGAGTACTTAACGGCATTAACACAAAACCATGCATTTTTACTTGTATAATATAACAGATCTTCAGGAACAGGACCCCAAGGGCAGCCATTGCTCCCAAATCCACTATTGTCAATATCCATCTGTGTGAAGAGCTCACAAGCGAGTGGCTGTCCTTTGGAACTACTTTGCTTAGTACAGAACCAGTCTGATGCCTTTTCACTGGGGGACAGCAAGGTGGCACTCAGGAACAGAAGAGTTGTGAAATGGAATCAGGACCAGGACCAGGACCAGGACCAGGACCAGGACAAGCACAATCATGCCGTTTCACCTCCTCGGCTTGGGAACAACTTTGTTCCCGCTGGTTGCTACAGGGATCAGCAGCCTCCTGTACTCTTGTGGGAGGTACCTCTCAATGAGCACGTTTAAGGGCATACGGTCCGTCACGAAGCCTTGTCTGTCGGCAAACGGGATGAGAAAAAAAACTTCACACGGTATTCATCTAAGCCCCTGGGGATGCTGATCTGCACAACAGCACTGTTAGGTGACAAAAGCCTATTACAGAGAAAAGCCTACAGCCACCTAATGCAATTTTTGGTCATTTTATAGTAGAAGTTTATTCCAAGCACAGTAAGCACCCCTAAGGAGTTCTTGTATGAAGGAGGCCCGGCCCGGCCCAGCCCTCTATATAGGGGCCAGTTTGTTGTTTCACACCCGTAGTGTAGTGACTGTTTGTGGCCAACAGGGGGTTCCACACAAATGTATGGTTTGAGTGGTATGGCAAACACCATCACTGCCTCTGCATGCACCGAACAAACACTGCATTGTACTAACAAAACAATCACATTACAGAATCATATTACAGCAGCGATTCTGACGCGAAGAGGCTAATAGATGCCAAGTGAGAGTGACAAGAGAATGTCTGCGGAAACTGGTATTCTTTAGCATAAGACCACAAGTGAAATGGAACAGACCTCCTCAGCAGCAGCTCGACGTCCTCCAACTCAACGGTCTTCCTCTTGGCATGCCTGGCGTACACCTCCAGGTCCTCAGACAGCCGAATGAAAAACCTGTCCATGCTGTGGAACAGATCAGGGGTTCTGAACGAGAATATGCACATGCCCCAGCTGCAACCTTCAGCCAAGTTCAGGTAGCATTCCCCAAGAATCGTGGCAACTCATTGGCTGGCTCTTAGGGGTCTGCATCCCGGGGGAGGGCTCTTACCGACAATTTTCGAAAATGTAAGCAGTTACAAGCATGAACTGACTGGTTCAACTAGAAGTTCTGCTGTCACACATATGATCTGTATTAAAAAGCACTTCAGAGTGAAGGTCAGGTCATACTTTACTTTTCCCAGTGTGATTTCGGTTGGGGACAAGGGGATGTGAAATTTTGTCACCAAGTTGCCGCAGACGACTGGGGTTGGTGCGCGTGTAGCCCATATTTTTGTGTCAAGTGAAAACCTTGCTTGCACATCAACCAGGCATGTGCAGGATTATTGATTAGGTATTTCCAGTAGCTGGCAGCATGGTCTTTCACAGATCAGTGGTAAATGACAAAAGTGTAGAGGAAGAATTATTGTTGTAATAGTAGTAGTCGCAGTGCACAGCTGCATGAGGAGGGACGGAGGTCCCTGGATGAAGGAAGTACTGACACCGTGGTTAAAGGCAGAACAGTAAGCAGCTTGTGTTTTCAGACAAACAGATCCTATGTGTGTAATAAGTGAGATCTGAGGAAGAACTGAGGAGAACAAAGTCAACATGATATCAAAAATGCCGTCTGCATCTAACTGGAGCCGAGGGATTTGCACAACCACCGGTACCCGATTAACGAATGACCAAAACAGAAGGACGAACCCATTTTGGTTGGCTAACCTACACTGATTTGTGAGGCCTTGTTAACAATGGTCATGGTCCTGATTACATGCAAGTGATGAAGCCAATGAGAAAGGGCGCGCAGATGAGGCATTGCGGGTACCAAAGGGCTTCATCCCGGCTACCCCAGCAGTAAAGCCCCACCCTGAATTCCGACCGCCTTACACTTCCTTCAGCACTGGGTAGACGTCTGAAGATACGGTGGTCTTGGCGAAGTGCTTGAAGACTGACATCAGGTAGCTCTTTGGCAAGCCCTTCTCCTTGGAGGCAGCAGCCTGGCGTTTCCTCTTGGGTTGGGCAGCGGGGGCCCGGGAAGGCTTCCTGGAGGAGGGCACAGAGCTCCCGTATGTTACAGATGCGGCTTTGAAAAGAACGCCCCGTTGGGCGAGAACAGCTAGCCCCCTTCAGAAGCACGGCATTACTGGGACAGCCAGCTGCCAAGCCCAGTGTGTCCAGTGCGAGCTCTACGTACTGTGCATCCTTCACCAGTTTGAGGAAGCCAGGCGTGGCAGCGGGCCCTGGCGTTTTGGTCGTCTTCTTCCGGCGGACGAAGGCCGGCGTTTTCATCGACAGCTCTTCAGTTCCAGCCAGGGCAGACAGAATCAGGCAGTATGAAATCTCCGTTTGTGCCATTTATTACCAGACACGAAAACAGAAAACTGGCTGAAACTATATTACTTGCATCCTCCATTTACCGTAGCGTCGTTTCACTTGTCAGAACTCCTGACTGTAAACATCACATTATTCTCCAGGGCTTTGAGTTACGTTTTGTGGGTAACCTCTGACACACCCTTTCAGCTCGACATCTACATAAACCCTGCTGAATTAAGGCAGCCTCCCCAGAGGATCCTAGTCATAGTTGCAATGCTTGTGTAATATAACAGGGTGTACAATTCACCACTATTTCCATTTAAATAAACTATTTGCAGTGTTTCATTAGGGCTGACCGTAGCCTTGGTGACGCACCTTCACTCTGGGAACCATCTCCTTCACTCTCTTCCCTGCTCTGCTCCTCATTCTCCACGTCCTCATCTCCTAGGTCTACATCAGCGCTGTCCTCTCTCAGTGCTGGGGAGGGAGGGCGCGGGGGGCTCATTTCAGCCTCTGAAGACTCTAGCTGCAGTCTGGGACCCAGGTTCTCCTCGTCCTGGACGTTGCAGCTCCCCCAGGTGGAGCCCCCCGGGGATACAGCTGATGTCCCAGCCGTAGACTGTCCCTGCTTCCACGAGCTCCTCCTGCTGTGAGGCTCCTCCGTGTGCGGGGGGGAGCCCTCAGGTGCCTGGCTCCCACTCGCCTCCTCTGGCCCTCTGTGCCAGCCCGCACTGGCCCCCGCCGTCTCCACGGTGCTGTCAGAGTCTATATACAAATATAACAGCGATAAAAAGACAGCAGTGGAGCAAACAGGAGTCAAGGGCTGCGGAGACTCGATGTTCGCTCACCTCAAACCACACCCACCTGTGTCTGCCTGCCTCACAGGGGCGCCGAGGCTCCTGAAGCCCCGCCCCCGCACTGCTGCTTCCGGGAGCCTGGCCCCGCCTTCCGAGCGGTGCGCTCTCTGGCGTGCCACATGCTCCGGCCCCTGCTGCTCTTCATCTCCTTGGCTGGTATCCAAACAAGTCACCTCTTCCCCCTCAGATTCGACCATCTTCCCATCCCGTGTTGCCTCCTTATTTGCCGCTTCCTCCTCCTCCTCAGAGCCCCA
>JAODKE010000007.1:20530258-20554992 GCA_026779605.1 Mormyrus hasselquistii | reverse complement strand
CATCTCCCTGTGAGATCCATCTAGCCCCTCCCCCTCAGATTCGGCCATCTTCCCATCCCGTGTTGCCTCCTTATTTGCCACTTCCTCCTCCTCCTCAGAGCCCCACATCTCCCTGTGAGATCCATCTAGCCCCTCCCCCTCAGATTCGGCCATCTTCCCATCCCGTGTTGCCTCCTTATTTGGCGCTTCCTCCTCCTCCACCTCCTCAGAGCCCCATGTCTCCCTGTGAGATCTGTCTAGCCCCACCTTCGCAGCCACCCCATCCTCGCCTCCTCCTTGCCGTGCTTCCTCCTTCCTGACCGCCGCATCTTCGACATTAACTCCGGCCTTCCCTCCCAGGTCGTCCTCACTCATCAGACCTTCCTCCTCCGTCCCACCCTCACAGCTACGGACTCCCCTGGCATCTTCCTCTCCGGAAGCCCTGTCGTCCCGGCACTCCTCCTCCACCTCTCCGTCCATAAGCCATAGGGAGCCACGATTCTCTCCCTCCCCCGGTGGTCCGGTGCTTCCCTCCGCATCTCTCTGGATCTGCGTGCCAGTGACGGTGTCCTTATCAGCAACTGTGCATGCATCCACCGTCGGCATGGAGACGGGGTGGGGGTAAAGCGCCGTGCTGCTCATGATGATGTCCGACGCGTCCGACACGGACAGGTCGGTGATGCCAAGCGTGAACTTTTCCAGCCCCCTGGTCTCACTCAGCATCCCTGGGGCACTGGCCAAACTGTGCTCCAGATCTGGGGGAGGGGGTGAGGAGAATGATCCATTACTGTGCTGGTATCTGAGGAGATGGTGGCCACTGTGATGGCACAGTCCTGCCACTGTACCGTCAGCATTTCAGCGCTCTTCTCTATCATGGCCGCAAAATCTACCTCACACTGAACATGGATTAAAGCCCCCACCTGCAAAGTGACCCCCTACATCATTTTCTCATTATTGCCACAGAGATCCATAAACAAGGCTGATGATTTCAGCCTCAGTCCTTCAACCAGAAGCAGTGTGGTGGGAGAGATCTGCGCCGTTGCTGATTTAAGAGCTAGACAGTGCTGAAGTGTCATGGAAAAGTACAGAGGACAGTGCTGAAGCCAGCTGCAGTGAGGTACCTCGTTTCTGTTTACGAGTGAGGCGATTCTGAACGGCCTGCTCAAAGTCCTCCACGTCCACTGCCCTCCGTTTGACAGCTCTCCTTAGCCCCCTCCTCTCTGTCTGGGGGTCAGCGTGTGGGGTCTTCAGGGAGAGCACACTGGGGCTAAAGGGTCAGAGGAACAACGGCTCGCGTGACATCATCAACAGTAGACTACAAGTCTTCCAAACCAGGCAGCCCGACGTACCCCTCTGATCCGTGGGACAGGGAGGCCTGGTCACCCGCCTCATCACGCTTTGGCCCCTCAATTCCATCTAAAAGAATAAGCAAACAAAATGCATGCAAATGACAGAGCAGGATATGACAGAGGCAGATGTACAGCTATACAGCAGATTATAAAGCAGGTGACGTTATCACCCCCCCCCCCGGCTTTACCGGCTCCACCGGCTCCCTGATCAAGCCCCCTCTCGAACATGGACAGGTCAATGTTCCTTTGGGGCCGCTTTCTGCTAATGCCCCTCACAGCCATTGTGAGGTTCACAGTGGAAAGATCTGGAAGATCCAGGTCCGACGTCCCTGTACTGTACGATAGTTAGAGCCATACCGTTAATATCGAGCTGGCACGACTGCAAGTACATTGGGGGAAAAAAAAAAAAAAATCTCACTTATTAACCTGTGCCAAGGATATTAATTTCATAATTAAACAGGAAGTGAGTTAATACAGAAGGCCAAACCAGGACACAGGAAGGGCCAGCACTTTCATGTCACTCTGACATACCTGGGCCGGTTACTGTATAGGCTAGACTCAGCGGGACCGACAGCTGGCCTCACGGGCGGGTCTGGAACCAAAGGGGACGATTCCGTTTCTGCAAAAGTCAAGAGGAACATGAGGAACTGATGCCAAATCAATACAAGACAAGTCAAGTGGCCTTTATAGTCATACCAGCTATATTCAGGTATACAGCGTTCACAAAACTCGTCATGTTACATTTGTGAAAATGAGTGTCATCTAAAAAGATGACAGGAAATGGGTGCAAAATTAGATTTTCTCCTTTTAGAAGCAAGAGACGACAGCTTCAAAAGTTAAAACTAAAAGCCTGTGAAATAAAAATGAAAACAAAGTAAGACTTTATACTTGGTTTCTATCAATACATTAAAACTACTTGAATATGATTTGTCCAATATTTTGACCGCATGAATTAGACAGTGATACTAAATGGGAAACAAGCATCTAGCATATAGTATTTCTGCAGCATCGACCGTAAAAATGGATGGAATAAATATATTAGATTGAATATCACCGTATCATAGAGCAAAACATTAAGATAAAATAAATAAAATTAAAATAAAAAAAAAAAACATGGCATTTTAGTCCAAGTGCAGCAGTATGAAGCACGAGAGACAGCTAGATAAAAACACACTGACCTGTGCGTAAAATTCCCCGCAGCAGACCGCGGGGGGTGACATCATCATTTAGGGATAAAGGAGATGCTGGGGCTGACTTCCTATTTAAGGTAGCCGCTTTCGTCTGCTGGGCAGGTGGCCTGGTCACACTCTGGAAACAGACAGGTGGCCTATCGTATCAGAGTCCTCCTCCGAAGCCAGATGTGCGGAGCGCTGCGTCAGTCAGACAGTTACTTAGAGGCATCAAGTCTCACAATATACCCATGAGACCCACTGTTGCCATGGCTGCTACCATTGGGGGGGGGGTCCTGCTGTGATCCCGGCTAGTAGTAGTTGCGAAACGCCCCCAACATTATTTAGCAAAGTTTTCAGATCAGTAGAGCCTTCAGTATGATTGTATCGAGACAAAGGTAAAAGTTGTGCATTTTGCAAGGTGTGTCTGCGAGTCTGTTTGACTTCAAGCATCATTGTGTAGTAATAATAATAAAAGCCAAAGATATGAGCATTAGCAGTCCTGCTTCGACGGTTTACGATTTCCACTGAAATGTTCAAGTTCTTTGCCACCCAGATGCCCCATTATGCACAGGGTTTACGCACAAGGTGAATGATTAGAGCCCATGAGAGAGAAACAGCAGCCCAAGAAGGGATATTAATACAAGCATCTTTTGCAGAACAAAATATTCTGTGAAAACTAGAGCTTAAAAAAATGTGTAATGATTGAAAAAACACTTCTCAGCTGCACCCATTTCAGAGAAACAGCGTATTTCAAAACCTGCCAAAGCACGAAACGTTAAAAGACAGATTCCAGGTAAGCTGAACAAAACATTTCAGCTGTATTCTTGTGAAGCTCAAAGCTCATGCATTCTCTATGCTCTGTTGGCCATATGGGCATAAGGGCTTTGCTTAGGAGCCTAACCATGGGATGTGAAGCACCATGGTCCAATCACAGGCCCAGTGCCCCAGCCCCGCTGAGCAACACACCGCTCTCGATTTTGCGGTTATGCAGCGGCTGCTTCCAGGACTGGACACTGACTGACCTCGCGCAGCCGGTCCTTCATCTTCTTCCGCAGGGCCACCTGAGGTGACAGCATCCCAGAGATGCTCTGGCGTGTCCTAGTACTCCGGGTGCTCACAGACACCTGCTGCATGGATCTGGAAATGCTAGAAGGAAGTGGTGGCATGCCATGTTATATCAGAATTATTTTGTAACGACTCAATCAGTTTTAAAGTTAATTAAAACCCCGGATTCAGCAACCATCAACATACAATCCCCTAAACTAAGCAGCAAATTTGCTTTAAGTACTGACGAAATGCAAAGGTAGTAGTCCGGTGCTGATAACACACCTGCGGGTGATCGGAGTCTTCGGAAGCTCCGTGTGAAGGACACCTTTCAGGAGTACGCGGGCAGATACATCTTCGTCCATGGTATCCATTGCAGACTGTAATGGTTTCAATCCAGTAATAATAATAAAATTCACGTATCGAGTTATACCGCATATACAGCAGCGATTGATCCTCCTTTTAGAACTGACGCGAAAACTTATACGCCCAACTTATTAAAAAGATCTAACAGTGCAGTGGATCTTGGTCCTTTATTTTAAGGCTACTGTATACTGCAGGGGTGCCCAATCCTGCTCCTGGAGAGCTACAACCCTGCAGAGCTTCGGTACAGCCCGATGCAGATATTCAGGCACTTCAGTATCATCTCAGTATTAGAGTCAGCTATGTTGAAGTTAAGATGGTTCTCATACTGAGATATAACTGAATGGCCTGATTATCTGTACCAAGTGTGTTAAATTAGGGCTGTACCTAAGCTCTGCAGGGCGGTAGCTCTCCAGGAGCAGGATTGGGCACCTCTGGTATACTGGCTTCCCCATAACTTACCGTTTTAGCACGGCTTCAAATTGCTAGCTGCGTATTTCCACTGCTACGTAAATGGATCAATAAGCAAATTAACGACTTACCGTTTCCGGATATTAGTTTATTCTTATTAACGACATAAGTGGTCAAAACACCACACTGCAAAAACTATTTACTTGGAGCTACTGTTGACGTTTGACTCCCGCCTATAAATTCAAGTAAGTTATCGCGATAGTTGTTGCAGAGGGTTTATTGGGATTTTGGGGTGAATTATGGGTGTTGTAGTCCTGAATCGTCAGAAAAGCCCGTCCGTTGCCATAACAAACCTGTATAGCTTCCAGTTTCTCTTTATAACCATTTTAAGGATTTTACTGTAGATATGCCTGTTTAACTACAATTTTTTATAAATATATGTTAAAGTTATATACATATGGTTTACAATGCCATACAATCTCATGTTATTATTGAAATAATAGTGTGAAAGTAAGACATCTTATGATCTTGACAATGCCCATAGCTTTCGAAAACTTCTAACTACGATATATTAAAACCCTTAAACAATATAATATTTAAATGAATTGTCTCCAAGTCCGGTAATTTCGAGTTTAATTTATAAACTCCAATTAAAAGTGGAATTTGAACAAAATCCCTCACTTTTGTTAACTATTTCGGTTTACCAGCAAAACAGGAAGTTGTTAGCATTGTGGGACGTGTAGTTCCGCTTTGGGGGCTGCTGGGCTAGATAACAGAGCGCCGAGGACCGAAACAAAATTGAAATTAGTTAAAACTTTATCAGGATTACATATATCTGAATAGAACATTCCTGGGGTTGTAAATAAGCATGCCCGGATTCACATGCTGCGTCCCCGGCTGTTATAACAACTCGCATCGGGACAGAGAGCTGCGCTTCTACACCTTCCCAAAGGATACGGCGCAGAGAGAGATTTGGCTAAAGAACATCTCCCGGGCCGGGGTCAGCGGCTGCTTCAGCACCTTCCAGCCTACTACGGGCCATCGAGTATGCAGTACCCACTTTGCTGGTGGCAGGAAGACCTACAGCATTCGGGTGCCCACCCTTTTCCCGCTGCGCGGTGTGAACGAGAGGAAAAACAGAAGAGGCAGGAGCAAGAAAGTGTCTGCCGTCCTGCCGATCATCGTCTCCGGTGCCGATTTTACTCTCAGCGGCGAGACCCCGGAGGAAGACGACAGCGGGGGTAGGGTGCTGCCGAAAGGCCAGGAAACGAAGCCCGTCGACTTGACAGCACAGGGAGACGGTCCGTGCTTAACCATCGAGGGGTCAAGTTTCGCAGCCCTTGCTGGCTTCACTGCCACGCAGCAGCCAGCGGCGCACATCGTGCCGTACGCCACACCGGACCTCTGCGCCCTGGGCGCCTTGGATCACCCGTACTCGCTGAATATTGGCACTACGTCGGCCGAGCTGCTGAAGAAGCTCAACGAACAGCGGGACATCATCGCTCTGATGGAGATTAAGATGAAGGAAATGAAGCAGACCATCCAGCAGTTGAAAGTAACGGAGGCGAGGCTAAAGGAAGAAGTGCGGGAGCGGGATCGGATGCTGTCCGCTGCACTGGTGCGAAAGAAAGTTTGATCGTAGGAATACTAAAATAAACACGGCAAGACTGAACTTTTTGTGCTGCAAGCAGGTGTTAAATCATTTTGAAGCGATATGGGAGGATGCTTCTTTTTTCTACAAAGGCGATTATAGCTCGTTCCCCAGTGAAGAACTTGACAGACCTTTAAATGTTTTTTTTCCCTGGCATTTTTTAAGATTATGTCTATGTCAAAGTTTAGCAGCGTACCTTGGCATTAGACTAAGTTTAGTATATCACTCTTGCCTATGCTTGGCTCTAGTGACAATGATCCAGGTGATTTTTCAGCTATGTGATTTAAAGGCTTTTTGAAGAACCTCTAAGCAGTCTGATTGCAACATATGGCAGGGAAAATGAGATTTGGGAGGAAATTTGTCGAACATGGCAGTGGGGTGATCCTGTAAATGTGTGTTTCTTTATTTTGTTTCATGAATTGCTGTCTGACAATATGTTACAGATGGACTGTGCATTCACGCGCGCACCATATGAAGTATTTCAATTTAGGGATTAAGCGCTTAGAAATACACCGCACAATTTAAGGCCTTTAGTTAACAAGTGTTTTTAGTATGTATGTCAGGTGTGCTTTTACGTTGTAGATTATTATGACTGCATCGTTTTTGTTTGGTTTACGTCATAACTTTGTAAAGTGATCCCAACACATATACTTGGGGTCCGAGGCTATGGTTAGTTATAGGTCTAATGAATTTGTATTCGTTATTCCTGTATGTCAGAAGTCTCAAATCGTATTTGCTAAAAGTAGCCACAACAACTTAACGTGCGAATGTCGAGGGAAAATTAAATTAAATTTTCTCGTTTATTGAAATTGCGGGTTCATGAAATTTATAAAATAGGCTATTTTCTCTATTCCACAGGTAGTAACCTTTGTTTATGTACTCATCAAAATGGGGGACATATATTACAAACTGACATGGTCTAAATTACACTTGATCTCATTTGTGCGGTGTAGCCTCCTGAAAATTATCTATATGATATTGGCTATGGCTATGCGGCACATTCATTGATGCACGTGACCAAATTCAAGAAACTTTGAGAATATATATTGAGAATATATTCTAATTAGTAATTGACCTTACAGATTGTGGAATAGGATTTCTCTGTGTGTTATGTTTGATTTTTTTTCCTTGATTGTATTCTAAGTATTAGTATATACTCAAGTGACTGAAATCGTCTACATTAGAATAATTACTTTAATATATAGGATTCATTTTCAGGATGCACTTCCATTCCATGTTAGCGAATTTGGGCGCGGTGAGCCGCAGCTCTCGGATGTAGTGTGTTTATGGGAATGGAGGATCTCCCCATAATCCGTAAGACATACCCTAAGAGATGTTAAGCTTTTAATAGTTGGGGGAAAAGGGCAGAGAATGAATAGTGTGTGATATTGGATTGTATTGGCAGTCATATGGGGTCCGAGAGATATTACACAGAAAATATCCAGATTTTGTTATATCCAGTTATAGTGACTATGAGCTGATGTTATATATGGCAAATAATGTCAATGGGAACATCTACCTACAAGAATAAATATTGTCCAAGGAAATGTATTTTGTTTTTTGTTGTCTTGTAAATAAAGTTTTTTTTTTACTATAGAAAGCCTGTTTGTTTTTTTTTTTTTCCTTCAACTTTATTTATTAGAACTTTAAACAATAACATGATCCAAAAGGTACAAATGTTGGTCTTGATCTTAATACCCCCCACACCCCCATCCCCTTTAATACAAAGTAAAATTAAGTAAATAAATAGTATTAACAATGACAATTAAATCAAAATATTGAAAATAAATAAATAGATAAAAGTAAATAAAAATAATAATAATTACTTAACATATAGAAAAATAAATCTAGTGTTCTCTATAAATTACTAATAATTATGAGTATTGGGTTTACAGATTTGAATGTGTTGCTGTGGGTAAGTACCAACGATCAATGGTCAGTTGCAGATGGTGTTCAATTCCTTATTTATCAATTAATTAATTAGGGGGAAGAGTTTACATTTTTTCCAAAAAGGGTGATCATAGGTCCCCAGTTTTTGGTAATTTTTTTACTTGAGCCTCTAATGCAATACTTTATTTTCTCCAATTTTAAAAAGGATATTAGATTCCAGAGCCACACTGATGCAAGTGGTGGCTGTGTGGACTTCCATTTCAACAATATCCTTCTTCATGCAAGAAGAGAGGCAAACAGCCTGTTTGTTTTACATTGTGAAAAGTCATGGGGAAATAAACTAGGCATATCTTTTTGCATTGATTATTCAGTTCGACGGTACATGTTAAAAAAGTGATGCTAAGTTATACTGAGACTGATTGGTAAAAATGGTTTACAACAGGCTGTTAATGTATATGTTTAAAAGAGAATGAATATCTACACAGCAGAAATTCATTAAACGTCTAAGCATTTGTTTTATGAAATTGCATTCAGTGATAACTCTACTCACATATATCATACTTTTGGTAAAATGTGATTACTGACATAAAGAGAATATCAACAAAGTAGTATGTTTCAACTTGAAATAGGTGTTAATAGGAACTGGAGGAGAAAATCAGACTTTATAGTGGGAGCTCTACATGTCCTTTATTCATTGCTTAAGAGGTGTGTTCCAATACTTTTGTTAATGCAGTGCATATAAATGCATCATAAACCTTACAGTGCATCCAGTGCGATTTTTCTAAAATAAAAAACTTTAATTCCCAGAATGCAGCGCGGGCTTCATCCGCTCACATTCGGAGAGGCGGATCGGCTTCGGCCGCGCTCGGTCTTCGCCATAACTGGGTAACGGCGGCTGCTGTTGTGGGCTCTGGGTAAGTTGCTATTTCAAACGAGACTGAAGGTTTTATTTCTAAAAGAAATGCATGTGCACATATATATAAATATAAGTACTTATAGCCTATTGTTGGCACGTTTTACAGAATAACGGGCTGAGTGTTTCTTGACAGGTTGCGGGTGGCCAGAAGTCCTTCGACACGCCTATGTTGCAAAGAGGGACTTTAGTTTGGGCCCCACTGGCTCGTACCAGTGCTCATACACTGAACCCAGCAGACTGGTGATGGCTGATATTTTTAGCTGGGGATGATAGCACGTGTTGCTGGCGACATTGCATGTCTTTACAAACAACTGCGCAATCCGGAGCAGTTTCTTTTTCTTCCCCACCCATACATACTTCGCTAGTTTAACTACATGTAACAATAGCTAGCCCCGGCAAATGAATGGTGCTTCGCTCGTTTAAGTGGTTATTCCGGTCAAATTGCGCAACTGTTGCTAAATTTCCATGAGTGCCTCATTAATGGTTATAAAAATTATTCTATTCGGGGTGCATAACAACCCTTGATTAGATGAGACATGACGATATCATAAGATTTGTTTTATCCAGCACCAGGGTCAACATCCTGTACTATTCCAGTTTGTTGTACAAGTTTGTTAGCAGAACCCCTTGTAACGTATGGATAATATTACTTGCTTTCATTTGATCAGCTCAATACGACGTAAACGATCCTGGCTACATTTAAAATGTCAGTGAAGCTATCAGCTATCGCAACGCCAGATTTAAGTTATGTGGTGTCTGTAGAAACTCATCAATGAGCTACTGGTCTGGTCCCATTAGCTAGTTTAAACCGACTGCCTGAGACAGTATTGCATCCACCATACTGTGGTATTATGTTATCTGGCTAAGCACCAGGCATGCAAGCTGAATGCTGTTGGTTATTCTGGAGGCAATATAGTAATATTGCCAGATAGTCAAGCACCTTCTAGCCAAAAAGTGACAGGATCCGATTTCAAAGGGTGTTTCCAGTTGCATTCATTTACTTAAAGTTGAGCGATGCCTAAAAGCTGTTTCCGGAAAGTGCCTTGAGTCTTTGCCTGTGTCGCCTGGTCGGGACCCGGGTGCTTTCGTTCGCCCTAGGACAGGGCTATTCAGATCATGGTCCTCAGGCTCTGAGCACTGCTGATTTTCCAGCCTTCTTTTATGTGGGAACCAGTTATGAAGCTTCTTGCTAATCAGAATCTGTAATTATTAAACTAATTACCTGGAGATCTGAAAACACGGGCTAGATTTGGAATGGAGGGCCAGTTTTGACGAGCCCTGCACAGTTAACCTTTATCTCAACTCCAGTGCTCTTCTGCACTTCTGCTCTCCTGCTCTCTTCCTTTTTCCAAACAAAGTTGCCCAGACCTTACTTGCACCTCATATGATTGCAGTTTGACCTGGGATTTAGCTGTTTTAAGGCTGGTTTCCTCATGAGTGACTGAGAAATGGAACCATATTTGGTCATGTTTGAGTGCCTGTCACTGGTTGTGATAAGTGGGATGACGTCTTTTCCTTATCTGTGATTTGATGGTCTTTTAGGAAGCTTCAATCTCACCTGAAATCTGCCATATTTTGCAGTAACATTCTGCCACAATGAACTGCACAGTTAGCTTGTTGGATTATTTTTTATGGGGTGGGGGGGGATGCAGGGATGTGAAATGACTGACACTGCAAGTCTGTCTCGCATGATGGCGCGTTTCTCCACAGCGGGATGAAACCTTGCTTTGACTGATCAGATCCACATGCTGAGTTATGCAATGGGCTGCTGACCAGTCACAGCAGAATCGGGTGGCCTTTAAAACTTTATATACTTATTCATTTTTAGTGTCATGTTTTTAAAAATTTCTGTAGTTGATTTAGACTTTCTGTTTCCTTAAACACCTGAACACATTGTATCTCTACTGTATAATGAAATGTCGTGATGCTGTAGTTTTTTAAAAAACAAATTACAAAAAATTAGTGAATGTCTGGTAATGAATTAACAACTAGGTTTGGTTTTCTGCAGGTATGGCTGGTTACACATCTATATAGCTAGATAACTGGTATTATTTACTTCTTTGACATGAGTCAGGCCTCTGTATGGAGCATAACATATAGCCTGTTGGTGACAGGGCTGTCTTCCTGTCTCTGTGTGGGGTGGTGTGTGGAAACTGTGCCCATGATCAGAAGGTTTTGGGTTCAAATCCCAGGGACGGCAGAATGGTTTCATTGTCGGGCTCTTAAGCAATGCCCTGAACCCCCAGCTGTTCTGGGGTCTGACCTTGCTTTTGTAGTTGTATGCCGCTTTGAATAAAGGCTTCTGCTTCATAATAAAATGTGAACGTCCGTAGCTCACGATGATAATCCTGCCGTTATGGCAGTAGCATGTCTTTGTGGAATGCCAGTGCTGGTAGCTGAGCAATTGTTCTCTCTCATATTCTTGTGTAATGTTTTCTTGTTGAGCGTTTGGTGTTTCCGCTCTTTCCTGTTGTCACTCCAGCCAAGCCCTCTTCTGTTTGTGCTGGTCAATGGTCATATTCTCTTTACTGAAATCCAGAGGTGGAAAATTCGGGTCCAGAAAGTACAGATTTAGACCAAGGTTTTGTTTCAACCAACCAGGTGAGTATAAAAAAAATCACAGTCAGAGTGCTCACCTGGTTAGTTAAAACCAAAATTTTGGTCCGGATCTGTACTTTCTGGACCCGCACTCCCCAGCCCTGCACTGTGGGCTGATTACTGGTGAATGGGCATAAATCTTGCATGTAGGGTGTTTTTTTTTTTATTATTTAAAAAATGGTTTGCTGTGTAAGCCATGGAGGGGCTGAGGTTTGGACGTGATATTAATATATTTCATATAGCTTTATTGTGATCTGGGGGCTTAGGTTTCTGGTATTTGAAAAGCCTATGTCAGGAGATACTGTGTGGCTCAGCAATTTAGGATTCTGTGTCTGTGTTCAGAAGGTCACCGGTTCGAATCCCAGTACTTTATTGCTAACACATCTATGAACAGGTACACAGTACGTTGAAATACGTGGTGCGACATGTAAACACAAATACAGTAAATATAAATAAATGTATAACATCCAGTAATGAAATGCAGTACAACAGATAAATGGTATACAAAAGTATTTGACTTTGTGTGTGTGTGTATGTGTGTGTGTGTGTGTGTGTAGCACTAATAAAGAATGTAATTAAAAAAAAAAAAAAAAATCAAAAATTGTTTAAAAAAAAAAAAAAAAAGTATGTTGCTTTGAAGAACGTTGTAAATTGTGGCTTTGGCAGAACCTGAACATCTGGCCGAACATAATGGCCAGGGAGGCAGTAGGGCCTTTGGGTACATCATGGCATTTTGAAATCACCAAGGGGGAGTCCTCCAAAATGAAATGAGCAGAGTTAGGGTGGTGGTGCTGCCCCATGATAAAATCCCCCCCCCCCGCTATTATAGTATGCTATACAAATGTTTACTGTATGCCATGTTATAATGTTTGGAAAGTCTGACAGTATGGAAAGTTTGATACCATCCGAGCCAATAGGTGGTTGGTCACATGGGTACTTTATCTGCTCACCCCATTATTGTGGAAAGCTTGAGGAACTATTTCCCATTCTCCTCCTGCACCCCCCCACCCCACCCCCCGCGCTTATGCCTCTTTCAGGGTGAGATACCAGGGCGTCCGGCATATCTGCCAGTGTGCTTCTGTCAGACTTATTTGGGCCCCTGGGGGGAGCTGTTCAGGAGTGTGTGGATTTTCATGAGGCTGTGTGGGAATGTATGTGTGGGAATGTATGTGTGGGGGGGGCTGCCTCTTTCAGGACTTCTGGGCCCCCTATACTTTGTATGCCACTTTCACCTCTAAAAGGATGCAGGTCCATGTTACAGGGGGTGGGGGGGTTGAAGTTGGTTTCTATTCTTTTATATTTTTTGATTCATTTCTATTTGCACAGTCGATTCTGCCATACAAAGTGCCTTTTTAATAAACACTGTGTGTTCATCCAGCTGTTTCATTAAATAGTCACTGAGGCAGTTCAGATTGCTGTCACACAGTTAACTGTTAGGCTAACTCTGAGTCTCCTGTGGGACTTTAACCGGGATCCATTTTTGCCGTCAGTTGTATGGGGATGGATGGAGCCAGAAGGATCCCATCCTGACTCTCAGTGCAAAGCCCCATTAATGTTGCTGGGCTCTGAGTAACTGGATGGGCTCTGCCACACCCTGGAATGTAGCCCTTGCATGCTGGATGCCAGCAGTCAGACAGAGGTCTGCAGTGACTGGTCTCCCTCAGAGGTCCTGAGGCATTTTGGAGTCCTCGCTCTGTGATTCTGAATCTTAAAAATGTCTTATGGCGCTCCGTGTTGGGGGAAGACCGTGATGGGGTTTCTGCTTTGGCATGTTCGATTGTCAGTGTTTAGAGGATCACTGTGAAATTCTTATGCCGCAGTGGCCGGGGAGGGGCGGGTTTCATTCGGTCTGTACTGCTGTGATGATGATTCACCTGTGGTGTGACTTCCTGCGTGTGGGTTTGGATCAAATGTCCCCACAATGTGGCAAAACCTGCTACTTTTTAGCTCGTGGGGATATTTTTAGGGCCCCACGATATGTTTATAAAAATCTGTGAATGCAATTAAAAAACTAAAGTCTTGTGTTTTGTTTGATTACTTATGGTTAATTTAGGGCTGGGTAGGGATTAGGGGTGTCATTGTTAGGATTAGGGTTATGTCCATAGGAATGAATGGAGAGTCCCCACAATGATAGGAATATATATACACTGTGTGTGTGTGTGTGCGCCTGAATGCTGCCTCACCCCACAGAGCCTGAGCTGGGTGAATCAGGATGGGCGACAAACCAATCTGGGAGCAGATTGGATCCAGCTTTGTTCAGCACTACTACCAGCTGTTTGACACAGACCGGACCCAGCTGGGAGCCATATACGTGAGTTCTGGCTCTTCTTAAGGCTGCTGCCACCACTCAGTGTCATAAGCAGCGTCTCTCCCACCTTTGAGACCAGATGTTGGAAGTAAAGAGGGAGACTGTAGCCAAACACCTCGATCTAATTCTACATTCGCAGAAGGGTTGTTTTACCAAGTTGCAAGGACGCAGCATGTTGACAAACATTCATAATCCAGAGAACTTTTCTGAATTTGACTCAAATACAATGGCAATTTCAGCGAGTCCAATCTGCTCTGAAGCGATTCCCCAGCCTTGACGAGTCAGAGCCACAGTGATCCGGCTGCTCTTAAGCGATTCCCCAGCCTTGACGAGTCAGAGCCACAGTGATCCGGCTGCTCTTAAGCGATTCCCCAGCTTTGACGAGTCAGAGCCACAGTGATCCGGCTGCTCTTAAGCGATTCCCCAGCTTTGACGAGTCACAGCCACAGTGATCCGGCTGCTCTGAAGCGATTCCCCAGTGAGCAGACAGTGAGCCAGTGGGCATGCTGAGGCCCATATGGCGCACGTGTCCCGTTTGCTAAAACATGCAGCGGGTGCCCAAGAGCTCTCCAAGGATCTGGACATGATAGAGCCCATGCTAACAAAGACAGCAGGAGAGCAGCTTTATGGTATGAGAAGATATACAGCGTCTGACGCTTGTCCTCCAGATCAGTGTGAAGGCTGAGGAGACACTGTCCCTCAGGATCGAAGAGGGACGCCGTCACTGTATACTTATGTATATAGTGAAGCCCCAAGCGATGGTGAAGATGGTTCTCAGGCTTCCTGATGTTTCCTCTATCATCTATTGCTCTGTGGCTCATTATCTCAGGCTGTGGGTCTGTATCAGGTTGGCTCCTCCCCCTAAACCCCTCACTCCTCTGTTCCAGATTGACGCATCATGCCTTACGTGGGAAGGACAGCAATTCCAGGGAAAAGCAGCGATAGTCGAGAAACTGTCAGTAAGTCAACTTACCCCTACAGAGGACATGAAATGGGGGAGGGGCTGCCACCTGGACGTCTGTCCCACTAATTTTCTCTACCTCCCCTTCTTGTTTTTGAAGAGCCTCCCCTTTACAAAAATCGCTCACAGCATTACGGCACAGGACCATCAGCCTACACCTGACAGCTGTATACTAAGTATGGTTGTAGGACAGCTAAAGGTGAGAGTTCTGTTTGATTATCAGCATTGGCACATGCATAATTTATTGAAAAATGTATCTGTGCAAAACTGTTGGTCTTTGTATACACATGTAGAGAGAATGCATTTGAATATTTTAACTTAATGCATGTAACTACAGTGGACCGACAGATGTGTTGGGATTATATATATGTGTGTGTGTGTGTGTGTGTGTGTGGATAACGCCAGGTGGGTGGGTGTGTTCCCCTGTCTCAGTGCGAGCTTGATCAGGAAGTAACTGTCCAGCCTCTGTTTGTGCAGGCCGACGAAGACCCCATCATGGGGTTCCACCAAGTGTTCCTCCTGAAGAACATTAACGACGCCTGGGTGTGTACCAATGATATGTTCCGGTTGGCACTACACAATTTTGGCTAAACGTGGGAGGCTGCACATGCAACAAGGGTGTGTGGACGGGGGCTCCCAGCCAGTCACCTTCTGCCTGCCCCGCCCCACCTTGTCTTGCCCCACCCCAACCTGCCCTGCTGTGACCCCCTCCCACCTCTGACATCTGGCTGCCTTTGTGGCAATGCCCCTCCCCCCAATCCATCCACGCCTCTCCGAGAATTGTTCTGCTCCTACACCGGGATCCCATATGAGCACCGTTCGCGACGGCACTGAATCCGGAGCCGCACTAATTGGCGACTGGGATTGAGCCGCGAGGCCGCCGCGCTGTGAGGTGCAGACTGATGCGCTCCATAGCTGTGCCGCCATGGTGTTTCCGCAGTAATGAGCCTCACCTGCTGCGCCGCACTGTCCTGCATGCTGCTGGGATGCGCCGACACCTGCATCTGGAAGATGCCAAGGGAAACAAAACTCTCCTACCTTCACAATATTTTGTATTTTAATTTTATTCCTGTATTTTTCATGATCCTTGTTTCCCCGATAGTTCAGTGTGATGTTGCCAGCATGCCTTAGTCATCGTACTTACTCTTTTATTGAAATAAGAAGCTATCATTTTTTTAATGTGCTTCATTGGTTGCTCTAGTGATCCAAAGAACCAAAACATGTCTAAACCCACTCTGGTCCCTGCTGATTCCACCTTCTTGCCCTCTCTCCCCCTCTACTCTGCCAGGATGACATCTGAAGCCACGACCCAATAAACCGTGACTTTTTTTCTTAATCTTGGAATCTGTGTTATTCCTCCAACCTCTTTTCTGTCTTTGTCAGGATT
This sequence comes from Mormyrus hasselquistii, assembly GCA_026779605.1. Lineage (NCBI taxonomy): Eukaryota > Metazoa > Chordata > Actinopteri > Osteoglossiformes > Mormyridae > Mormyrus > Mormyrus hasselquistii. The sequence continues at coordinate 20,538,963 of JAODKE010000007.1, read as the reverse complement.
TGTCAGCTACTTTTTGTCTGTCCTTTTTTGTGAATCTGTTAAAGCATATTGTGTATGAATGTACACGTGTCAGTGGAATGCTGCTCTGTTGTGTAAAAGCAGGTCGGTGTGCTACTGACATGGGCCTGGAACATTAATCCCGGTGCCTAAAAATCCTGATATGTTCAGCTACTTCTAAGGGCAATACTGGGAAAAAGGCGACTAAGTCGGCCGCTAATAAACAGGTTTGATTTCGTTTTCAGTGAGATTTGTCACTTGGTCTCTTGCAGTAATACGTAATCAAGCAGATAAACATCGTGTCTCTTTAGCGCAGGTGACGGATGAGTTTTGCTGTGACAAAGGCTTGCATCCGCGAAGGGTCAGCACTCCTTTGCATGCATTAGCTTGTTTCAGACACAGTGTGTGGCTTAGTGGGTTAGGAGGCTGTTCCTAAGAACTAATCCCAGGGTTGGCAGAGATTTTACTGTTGGGCCCTTGAGCAAAGACCTTAACACCCAATTTCTCCACAGATAATCTGACCATGCTTTCTAAAAAAGAATGTATGTCTGCTAAATAATTTATTTATTTTTTTTTTTTATTATTTAGATTGTACTTATTTTGGATAAACAAAACTGCCTGATGCAGATCGAGTTAAATGTAGTTTGGTACTTATTTATACCTGCGTCCCTTTTGAAGTGCTAAAATAAGGGGAAAATGTCGAAGGAGAATGATTGATTTATGGAGATTAAAACTATGAAAGCCTGTTTTGAGACTCGCAACATATTCTGGAGAGTGGATGAAATAATCTCCGTATTCAGCTGCGCAGAACAGATGTTTAACGCATCAAAATTTTCTGTTATTTTACATAATGGAATAAAATAGAAAGAAAAAGAATATGCAACTCTTATTTGCAAATATTAACGCATTTTGTAAGTATGTATTTAAAAACAGTGTTTGGATTCCGAAATATTTCATATTTATCGAAACAAACTGCTATGCATATAATAATGTTTTGGGAATCAAGTAATGTTGACTAGCTGGACTTCAGCCACACTCGAAGTAAATGTGACCTGGTAACGTGTTTAGAATGCTTATCCTGGTGTTTCGTCAATTATTTTTATCCAAGGTTATTCATTTTCAAGAGGAATACTAAAGCCAGCGTGTGCATTTTGGACAGAAACTACCAGAGCATCATTCGGAACTTTCAGACGAGCTCCGGGTTTCCGACAGAGGGCGGTTGCATTTTGAAGGAGCACCAGGCGGAATCGCAGAGGCTCTCTGGCTTCATGCAGCGCTACAAAAGTTGAGGCGAGTGTAAATTGGCATCATAGGCTTTTAGGCGGCAGTTATTCCCCTTCTACGGACTTGGTCCCCCCCTTTTCCTCCCTTATGGCTTCCAACTCAAATATCGATATAGAAGACGCGACGCAGCATCTTCGGGATATTTTGAAGTTGGACCGACCCGAGAATAACGCCGGTGAGAACCGGGAAATGAAGTCGCAGTTAGCCTGCTAGCCTCGTTAACCGGAGTCGTTGTAGGCCGCGGCGTAACGAAATTGATGTTCCCAGGAGTGAACACCGTAATACTTTCAGTTTATGTAACCAGAAAGAGAAAGGTTCTAATGTATTAGTCTCTGTGTTTACGAAGTGAGTAATGACCCATTTTCAGCGTGTTCAGTGTGTAGCTGGTTAAAGCGGCATAGTTTTAACGAAATGGCAGCACCGGGGGACCCCGGACGACACAAAGATGCTAAGCTAGCCAGCTACGCAGCGGGGCCCCCTGGGTTATGAAGCACCGAGATACACGGGGCTTCGTCCCAATGACCGCTCTGCTCTCTGCTAACGGGCAATTTGACAAACACCGTAAAGTAAACGACATCAAGGATTTTAAGTCCTGGGACGGAGGTGGCTGCCGCTCAAGTCGAACTCCGCTTGGAAACCTATGAAGGCGTGTCACGCTATGCAGTCACTCCGGCAAACTTTTTATTAATGACAAAATAAATGTTATGCTCCTTGAAATCTGAGGGTTAAGGCTTTCTGTATGAGAATTTCTGTTTTTTTGTTTTGGTTGAAATCACCAGGAATAATGGTGACTTTATTTTATGTTGTAAGCTAATTCGGAGAATATTAACTAACCTTACCACAGTGGTAGGTTAAATGCGCGTCTGTATGGGGTCAGTTACAGGCAAACGTTTGTGTATCGTAATAACTTATGTATATATTATATTTTAATGTATGAATTTGTTGTTCGAGTTCAGTTCCACCGCTTTTTTCATCCCCAGAACCGTCTTCCACCGAGAGTCAAACTAAGACCGCTTTCAACGGGGAGCTCAATGGCTTGTTCGGGTCGGGCCTCGTAGGCGTTGCAGACCGGGAACCGGCGGCCGAAGCCGGCGCTGATAAACCGGAGAACATGAGCTGTCAAGACCCGCAGATCATGTGAGGACTATGAAATTATGTGCCCGAAGAATGAGGGCAGGTCATTTATGTGTAATTGAATGTCACTCCTGTTGCACTCGCTACAGTAGTCTCATCGTTTGATAAGCTGCATCGACTGGAATATTTACAGGTGCACAAGAACGCGGTTTTCTGAAGTCCTGACATTATTATCCAGTTGCAGTATAATTTTCCTGTAGCTTATGAAATTATGTATATTTTGGTAAAGTTCGGTTTTTATAACGTGATATTCACACACATGGTAATAATTGCAATTGATTCAGTTATGATCCTGTACTGAAAAGACTTTGTAATGAAAGCTTATCCTCAGCTGGAATTACCATCGACGATCAGAGAGCACTGGCTTCAGGCCTCCCTTATTAGCACGTGCTGGACTGCTTGATGTGGGCTTTAATGCTTACAATGGCTATCCCTTCTTCCTATATCCACGAGTATCTAATCTGGGTTCCCGTGTACTCCTAGCTGCCTCTCTGGGGATGACAGCTCTACTCGAGTCACCATCTCCTCCAGCGTTGTGGAGATCGTGGCCAGTCACAACTCCAGCATCAACAGCAAAGCTTGCGGCAGTAACAAGGTAGGCGGGAGAGTTGCTGTTTTTGGATGGTGCAACCGGAAACTCAAGATGTTCAGTTTTTACCGATTTACTTACAACTGAATTAAATGCTGTTATGAGGTTTCGGTCTTGATGTGCTGACCATCTGCAGGGGTTACTAACACTAACTGCTAATCCCCTGTGCTGCTATGGAACAGTTGAGGTCCACACATTAGCCAGTTTGAAACCTGGAAGGTCAGACTGAGATCAGGCGGCTTTGCTACACATGCATTGCACCATGGTCTGACAGTCTACGTGTTCTTTACTGATCTTTGTTGCTCGGACACGGTGCACAGCCTGTCAGCACAGCCCACCTGGCCTGTCGTTCTCTCACAGGTGAAAATCAAGCCAGTGGCAAAGTATGACTGGGAGCACAAGTACTACTACGGCAGCCTGATAGCGGTGTCCAACTCCTACCTGGCCTATGCTATCAGAGGTGAGATACAAAACACTATTAGCTGTACTGCTTAGAGGGAACCAATCAGTGTTTTGCTGAGGTGAGTTTCATTCAGGGACAGATGAATGAATGTCAGACTAAAGAGATTTTTGGGTTCTTTCCTATAGGACATCAGGCCACACAGTTTAGTGTGTCCACATCCAGAGAGTACAGCCATTGAGAGATTCAGGGCAGCTTTAGGCAAGTGCTTGACTTAGTTGCCCAGGGTTACAGGGCACTTTGTTTGATAAACAGCAAGTATATATAAACAGTCGTTACCTTTGAGGCCCGACAGCTGCTGCCCGCCTGTTCGGACATATTGACACTCCCTGTAATCTTACAACCGCTCTGTCAAGCCTGGGGAAAATTTGAATGTCCGTCACCCTGGGTCGTCTCTCTCCCGTGTGTCCAGAGGAGTAGCTGTCGAGGCCGACTGAGACCCTCTGGTCTAGCTATAGAACGGCTGCAGTCCCAGAGAACAGTACTACGGTCTTAACTCTTAACTGGAAATTATTCATTTGTTAATTTTTTAGGTGCTTGTTTGTGTGGTTTGGAAATGGTGTAAAGTGGCAGGAGTTTATGTATATGTGGCACCAGTTTTTTTCCTGGATGCGCTAAAAGAAAAGAAACTGTGTGTGAGAGAGACGCATGTATTCTGACCAGACGTCTGTAACACCATGCTGTTTGTATGGAGTGTACAACAAGGCGCATGAATGTGTGTAACGGTCGCATTGCTTGATCCCTTGGGCTCCACTGCGCAGAATGGCCGATCGCACAACGCAATCATCTCCATTATTTTAGTAGATATGTCTTTAGCTCTGGTGCTGCTGCTACTAACTTTGAATATTGAATATTGACAGTATCAGCCATGTTTGTCACATCAGACCGACATAACTGACGTATCATGTCTGCATTTCCGCTGTAATAATGTCGCTTAAACCTCCGTTTAATGGCAGAGCTGTGTTTGCAGCCTGTGATGTCAGTAAATGGTGGTCTGCGTGGTTCTTTTCTCGTGGGATCAGGTGCCAACAACTGCGCTATGATCCGCGTGCTGTCCCAGTGCACGGCGGAGCGCACGCTGCTGAAGGGCTTCACGGGTGCCGTCGCCGACCTGGCCTTCGCTCACCTGGACTCCTCCCAGCTGGCCTGCCTGGATGAGGCAGGAAACATGTTCATCTGGCAGTTGTCCTGCAGTGCCGGCAAGATCCAGTATCCTCGCTCCGCCGTTTGGGGTCCCCCTTGGGGTGTTTATGTGGGATCGTGGTTATCGGCAGTGGGGCTGCGTAACATGAATAATTTCATCTTGTGGGCTTATCGTGTCTGCGATGGGTTGGCACTCCATCTTGGGTTGTTCCTTGCCTTGCACCTGTAGCCTCTGGGATAGGCTGCGGACCTCCCGTGACCCTGAAAAGGATACGCGAGGTCATATTTGCCCCTGTGAGTTTCCTGAACTTGACCTCAGAGACGAAATTTTGGTGCACATCAGGAGACCTGCAGACACGCCGCTCAGCTCGAACCGGAGGCTGATCTGGTGCCCCTTCATCCCTGAGGAGAACGAGGAAGGTCCTGAAGATTCCTGCCAAACGCTGGCCCTGCTCCACGAGGACAGGGTAAGACTGTAGTTCCACCTCCACTGCACTAGAGGGTGTTATTTAGCTACACGAATACACAATGCAAGTAATTTTAACACTGTGAGTGACTAGCTTTTTGTGTTTTTCTCTTGCCCTCCCTCAGGCAGAGGTCTGGGATCTGGATATTCTCAGGTCCACACAGCACTCCTGGCCGGTGGATGCCGGTGACCTGAAGGAAGGCTTCATCGTTGTCAGGGGCCACAACGGGGTGCGTTGCGCTGCCTTGCCCTGGTTGGAGGGATTTTGTTGCTGTTCCTGTTTTTCCTAAAGCTTTATGTATGTGTTTCTTTCACTAGCGCATCAGTGAAGGGGTCCTTTCTCCCGACGGCACCGTCCTGGCCACTGCCAGCCACGATGGCTTCCTGAAATTCTGGCAGATCTACATAGAAGGCCAAGACCAGCCCAGGTACCGACCTCAGTAATGCTTTAGGTTGCATGCTTTCATCCTACCGACTGTGTCCCTCAGGCTGCAAGTGGCTGCTACTAAATCCCTGCATTCCCCCATGCTGCCACCAGGTGTCTCCACGAGTGGAAACCCCATGACAGCCGGCCGCTGTCCTGCCTGCTGTTTTGCGATAACCACAAGAAGCAGGATCCGGAGTGAGTGTCACATGGGCACCTCTGATGACCTAGAATTCCTTGCGTCTTTTCCCATTGGTGAAACCATTTTCTCCTTTTCATAGAGTTCCCTTCTGGCGTTTCCTGATTACCGGTGCGGATCAGAACCGGGAGCTGAAGATGTGGTGCACGGTTTCATGGACCTGTCTACAGACGATCAGGTGGGCTCCGCGAGCACTGGGGTGGTGGTTCTGTCTCTGCTCGCTGCTTGATTTTAGCTTCTCCCACCGTTTTGCCATCTTAATGCTCTGCCTTCCACATCCAGGTTTTCTCCAGACCCCTTTAACTCCACCGTCCTGCCCAGCCTGAAGGTGGCGCTGGACCTGTCTGCTGGGTACCTGGTCCTCAGCGACGTGCAGCGGAAGGTGGGTGTAGAGCGCGGCAGGGCTTGGACTCCTTGGTGACCGCTCGCGTCTCACTCGCACCCCCCTGCCCCGCCCCCCCCAGGTGTTGTATGTGATGGAGGTGCAGCAGAACCAGGAGAAAGGCCGCGCGGGCTTCACCGCCGTCTCCGAGTTCCTGCTCACCCACCCTGTGCTCAGCTTCGGCCTGCAGGACGTCAGCTCCTGCCGGCTGCAGTCCAGCGAGGCGCTGCCCCCCGACGAGGACAGCGAGAGCATCACCACTGGTGGGTCCCGGTACCCAGCCCCCGCCCCGGCCCCCCTGCACCTTTTCTCTGTAATAACGGCCCCTTTCTCCCTCAGAAGGAAGCCAGGGTGGTCTGGCGGAGTCTAAAACAGGCGTGCAGATTCACCTCTACTGCATCCATACCAAGTGAGAATCTCTCTCTGCTGTTGGGGGGGCACTGGTATCATAGCCATCTGACTCTGGCCTGCATCTCCACCTTCCCCCAGGTGCCTCCAGGATGTGCAGATCTGGTTCCAGCCCCATGTCACCCCGAGCACCTCCCTGTTCCTGCCTCCGTCTGACTCCCAGGAGGATTTCGGTTAGCATAGCATAGCGCCGTATCCGCTTCGCGTCTCACATACCTGCCCTGTGTGGCCTCCGGTGTTAACGGCGGCATGTGGCCGTCCCTGCAGGCTGCTGCGAGCTCCTGGCCGACACCAACATGGAGGGCCAGGCGTCGGATAGGGAGTCCGGGCGCCCCTCACAGGGCGACCTGCGGCGGGTCCCCTCCTTACCCATCCCGGCCGACTTCCTGCCCCCTGCCGAGGGCGCCAAGCCCACGCTGATGACGCCGGACGCTTTCATGACCCCCCCTGCTTCGGTATGCCCCCCCCCCCCCTCCCCGCTCTCTGTTTGCCTGCTGCGATTGTGCTGAAGCCGCATTTTTGTCCCCCTCTGCTGAGCGGTTTAACAGCAGCCACTAACGCCTTCATACGGCTATGTGACGCTGTTTTCAGCAGGGGTCCCTTGTCGGGGCCCCGTATTCGGGGTCCCTGGTGCTGATGTCTCTCCCGCTGCTCTTCCCCTCTGCTTCCTCCCCAAGATCCCAGCTTCTCCCGGGAGCAGCGTCGGCAGCCTGACAGCTGTAACGGCTTTGAGCAGCTCCAGCACTGGTGGCAGGTACGTCCCATGTGGGTGCGGTGGCGATTGCGTTAGGCTTAGCATCGGCTTTAACAGAGTCCTGATCTTGAGGCTCCGCTGTGGTAGACCTACCCCCCCCGCATTCCCCCACCACCCCACAACGGCTGATCCAAGCCGAATGCTGCGGGATGCTTGGCGTGTGCTGCGATGTGGCCGCAGGCCCGACAACCTGTTTTTGGTGCCCGCAGAACGGGTGAGGAACTGACCCAGAGCTCAAAGGTTTCCTTGGAAAGCAGTGCACTGGCCCTGGGTTCTGCCTCCGCGTCTGGGTCCAGTTCTGCGTCCGGATCGGCCAACAGCAGCCCCCGCTCCAGCACCATTCTTATTCCTGGTCTGGGGGACCAGATGAACAGCAGTAACATGCAGGTAACAGACACACACGTGCAGTGACGAGGATGGTGTGGAAACAGACAGTCACCCTAGATGCGGCATGCAGTACCAACTCTGTCCCACAGGTGGCGGCACCACTTAACCCACCCCTGTCCCTGGACCTGCAAGCCATCGAGCCACTCCTCGTCCCTCAGGCATCCCCCACGCGGGAGCGCTCACCGGACGTCATCTCGTCTGCCTCCACGGCCATGTCCCTGGACATCCCCGAGATCGCCTCAGAGACCCTGCCACGAGTTGGCGTGCCGCCTCTGGCACCGGAGGTGCGCAGCCCTGCCCTCCACTCTGACAGCATGGCGTCGGCCGCCTCGGCATTGCACCTGCTCTCCCCACGCAACCGCAGCGGCTCGGAGCACGGCCGGCCATCCCTGGACCTGGGAGGCGGCGGTGCGGGTGGTGGCGGGGCCACAGCCGATGGAGAGAGGCTCAGCGCCACCCCCTCGCTGCTAGAGGCCGCCTTGTCCCAGGAGGGGGCTGCCGCATGCCCGTTGGAGCCCAGCGTGAGCTGGCCCGCTGCCCCTGACATCACACGTGAGACACGAGACAGCCTGGCGGACTGGTGAGAGAGACACACGTGTGGTCGGCTCTGTGTTGGGTGTGCAATTCCCTGTTGTATGTTAACCAACGGCAGCTGCTTCCTGGTGTTTACTCGTTGTGACTTGTTTGATTTGTTGTTTTTGTGTCCAGCTCCCGAGATGAGATGAAAGAGAAGCACAAGACGTCACCCTTCCACAGACACTCGTATGGGCTGCCCCTGAACGACAGCCAGGATGCCAGCGCCGAGCAGAGGTGACTGTCTACCGTTACGTTTGGGGGGGGGGGGGGGATCTGGGGGACCTCAGAAAGAAGACACCCACCCTTAGTAGGTCGTCACAGACCTGTCAGCACGCGCATCTTAATGCTCTGCGATCTGTTCATATGGACACCTCCACTTATTGGCATGTGCCCCCCCCCCCCCCCCCCCCCCCCCGTCGGTGCGGGGTCCGTGGGCGCGAGGGGGGGGGGGGGGCGCCGTGACTGGGGGCGGCGGTGACCAGCCAACTGCCCTGCCTCCCGG
>JAODKE010000007.1:20513619-20527088 GCA_026779605.1 Mormyrus hasselquistii | reverse complement strand
CAGATCAGGCCTTTTTGGCCCCACAACCCGAGTGTAAGTGCTCTGCAGATCAGGCCTTTTTGGCCCCACAACCCGAGGTTCCTGCTGTCTCCCGTCCTGTGTCACATGACTTCTTCCTTCATGCAGACATCCAGCAGCTGGAGAGTCACCTGAAGAACAAGAAGCAGCGCGAGTTGGAGGCACGAGATCCGCTGATCGGGCAGCTCCAGCAGATGGTAGACACGCTTCAGAGCAGCACGGAGCAGCTGGCCGCCACCGTGACCACCAGCGTTCGCTCCGAGGTCCAGCACCAGCTGCACATCGTGGTGGGAAAGTGAGTCTCCCAGGCAGACGCTCGGCATCTGGGAAGTGGCCGGCATCGGAAGAGTCGGCCGGCCCTTTTAACTCCCGTGAATTTGGGTCTTGGGTACTGCGTACTTGCATGCTACTGTGTGCGACTCGCTGAACCATCTCTCAGGACCGTGACTGTAGCCTCTCCTGGTTCTGTGGGAGCTTCAGGGTCGTTGTTCAGGGTCCCCCCTCCCCTAAGCTCGGTGTTGCTGTCCCCCCTCCCCAGCCTGCAGGACTCCATCCTGACGCAGGTGCAGCGTATCGTCAAGGGCGAGGTGACCCTGGCCATGAAGGAGCAGCAAGCAGCCGTCACCTCCAGCATCATGCAGGCCATGCGCTCGGCTGCTGGCACGCCCGTGCCCCCCGCCCTCCTCGACTACCAGGCCCAGCAGCAAAACGTGCTGCAGCTGCTGCAGCAGGGCCAGTTCAACCAGGCCTTCCAGCAGGTGGGGGTGTTTCCCGGGGAGAGGGGGGGCTGGAGGATTTGGGAGGGGGACTTCTGGCTGGTTTGCATGGCCTTCAGATGGGTCGATGGGGCCCCTTCTCATTTTGGGGATGGGATATGGGCCTTGCTGTGCTGGAAGCATCTCTCTGTTCTCTGAAGGTTCCAGCTTTTGGTCAGACCCATCAAAGTTTCTCCACATGCCTGGGACTGATGCACGCTTCTGCTTTAATGGGACGCATGTTGCTCATAGACTGTGGTTCAGGCATTTACCGAGCCCTCAGCTCATCTGGCGTGATTTGCGCTGGTTTTTTCATCTTTCGCCTTTCGGTGCCTAAAAGGGCTTCCGGTCGATTCCGTGTGGATATCTGAGAGCGCCGGCGCTGAGCGCTGACCTTGAGCTACAGCTGCGATCTCGCTGCTGTCCAGTGGCTCTTAGTGCCGCCTGTGTGCTTTTCTGTAACGACGCTCCTTCATTCTGTGCGAGTCGGGGCCCTCGTGACCTCTTAGATAAATATACCGCCGCTTGTGAGATGAGTATGTAAAGATACCGGCAGACGCGTGGGCTTCACCGCAGCAGAGTGCCGGGGTGGTTCTGTGGGGGGAGCAGTGGCCCCCGTCAGTTGTCCTGAGCTTGTCGCCCGGCGCCACTTCCTCTACACCGCAGGCCCTGTCGGCAGCTGACCTGAACCTAGTGCTGTACGTGTGCGAGACCATCGACTCCCAGCAGGTGTTCAGCCAACACCCCTGTCCGCTTATACAGCCTGTCCTGCTCTCGCTCATCCAGCAGCTGTCCACCAACCTGACCACCCGCTCCGAGCTGAAGATTAGGTAGGGCCTGTCGCCCGCTTGTGTGCTTACACACGCACATGCACGAGTGTGTCCTTTTGTCCGTCAGGCACGTTTACATTTACAGCAACAGGCACGTGTATTTTCCTGCAGAGTCATGGTCTTTACTTTCATATAACACCATATATCACATACAAAAATGTAATTTGTGTGCTGTAAAGATTTGGGTTCTGCCGTGTCCGAAAATAACTGAGTGTCGTTTCACTGCACCGGGGGAATCTTACTGCTACAGTTAGAGAATTAACAGATCTGATATAAATGTATTTGATTGGAGCGCAGATGTGGAATTGCAGTGAGCGGCTTAAGCTGCCCGGGCCTCGCCATCTGCCGACGGACTTGGCCCGGTCTGCGCAGCCGCATTACGATCCTGTGGCCTAATTCACATCTGCGCAGCCGCAGATTCGCTCGGTGGCCTGTCAGTGTTTAACTTGCCCATTCCTGCAGTTACCTCGAGGACGCGGTGATGAACCTGGACCACAGCGACCCTGTGACCCGGGACCACATGAGCTCTGTGCTGACGCAGGTGCGACAGAAGCTGTTCCAGTTCCTGCAGCTGGACCCACACAGCCCGCTCAGCAAACGGGCCCGGCGCCTGATGATGATGCTGCAGGGCCTGGTCACCCAGTAGGGCCCTGCTGCCACCTGACCCTTGCCGCTTCCACACCTGGCATGCATTTTATCAAGTTCCTGTAGACTGTTAAGTGCTGATGGAAAGTGTAGTCCATAATTAGGGGCTGTGAGACTCATTTACCGTTAGACTTCATCTCCCATGAGCCCTGGGGAAAATCTTTGTCTTTGACATCCCTGCCTTTTTCATCCCTACTGAGGCAGATCTTTGTTTTGAGGAAAACGCTGCCCTGCACAGTGACCAGAGGGGCTTCTGCAACCAGAGGGATCTCATGCACGCCCCCACTTTTAAATATTCAGGTTTCTGCCTGTTCACTCGCTCTTGTGTTTTTTTTTTTTTGTGCTTTTTTTCCTAACCCAAAAATAAAGTGGGAAGAGTGCGCAGGGTGATATCGTACAAGGTCAGCTTTTTTTTTTCACCCCGCTCCCTGGAATCAACTGAAGAGCTCCGTTCTCAAGAAGGTGCTGCTCTCTTCTGTGCACCCAGTACACAGTTAAGCAGCTTTTCTCAGGAAAGCAGAAGGAACAGAGAGTGAGGAACCTGCGGTCCCATTTCCTTTCGGGGGGGTTAGGGTCTCTCTCTGGGCAGAAGCTCCGTGTCTGGGATAGCGTCACCTGCTCACACAGAGTCCTTTATAAACCTTTGGAGGCTTAAAGACAGGTATTACTATCCCACCAGAAAATGGCTGTCTGTTGATTTTCTTTTACCGATTACTGCCAGGTGAAGAATGAGGGGGGTCATTTTCAGTAAAAGTTCAAGGTCCCAAACCCCCACCCCCCCTCAGAATCATTGCTGAGTATTTCCTGTTATACTTGTAAGCTTAAGTTGCTGTAAACATCTTTTACAACCAGTATTTGATAGTTTGAAAATGTATTCTAAACACCTCTTGCTTTTAATGTCCTGTCCTGAAAAGGCAGTTGTATGTTTATTAATATTTCAGCCGCTGTCAAATCTCGTTTCAGTCTTGCTGGCCGTTGCCAGTTTTGTGGGCTCCAGATATTTACAAAAACAAATTTGAGGTTTAAAACGAGCAAGGTGGTGTAGAGAGATGCTGTGACATCTTCGATTCGGTGCTCGATGTTTTGTCAGTTGGTCGCTGGTGATACGTCAGTGAGATATTGATTGTCTTTAAGGGGCCGTCTAAACTCTACTTCCTAAATCCAAAGTGCAACATTTCTAGTGCCTTATCAAGTGTGGATACATATAGCAGGTCAACCTCAGGGTTGTGAAAACCAAGGAAAAAAGGGAATCCAACACATTGACAGTGGAGAGCATGTCAGCTCCTTGTGAGTGAACAGCCGGTCAGCCATGTTCCTCTGTAGATATGGGAGAAGCCACTGCAGTCGGCCTCCGGTCTCTAGGGCATGTAGAGGGACGGGCGGCTCACGTTTCTGATTGGACAGAGAGCTGCCCCGCCTCTCTCCTTAGGGGTCAGCTGGAGCAAAGGTTGGAGAGGAATTTTTGATTGTCCGTATTTCTGCTGTGCTCCAACAATTTATTTATTATTTTTTGTGTAGTTATACTTTTTAATCATTCTTTTTCGTAACTACAGCCGTACCTTAGAGGCCAAGATGCTGCAAGTGCTTTGAGAAAGGAAGGCTGCCATGTTTAAAAAATAAAAAAGCCTGACATTGGCCGTTACTATGGGTTTGTTTAGTGCCTGTATGTTAATCACTAATCTAGTGGTCTGACTTGTGATAGAATTGAAATGAAAGCTCCTCTCCCAACCTCCACTCGTATCCCAGAAGGAAGGACTATGGAAACCTCTCTGTGGACTGAGATGTAGGTCCAGGCAATCTGTGTGGTGTTGAAGGTTTAGCTCTTGCTTGGTTATGGTCCTGGGTTTTTAGCGGCGCCCCCTAGTGTCTCGTTAAAGCATCCATTTTCATCTTAATAAAGATTCTTGGAGGCATAGATGTTCCTTTGTGCTACCTGTGTTGCTACAGAGCACGCTCTGAAATCCACCTTATCCCCCTCCTTTTGTAGTTTTCTAGTCTTAGTTCCAGTAATAGTACCCTACTGTTATTATCTTTTCTAATTCCGCGTTAGCCAGCGTAATCTTCCATTTTTGGGATGTAACAAAAATGTCATATCGAAACACTGCAATGTTTTATTTTGTCCTGAGTAGGAAGCCATTTCATTTTAGAGGAATAAGTCTGTTTAAAATGGTTATCTTCAAGCAAATTGATGTGGGTTACTCTTATGGAACTCTAGGAAAAATACTTTTATATCTATTCTGGCGCCGGGGAAATCTGTGAATGTCTCAAGGACGCCTCCATGTATAACATATGTATAGATATATTTTGCAAAAATCATACGGCTTGAGCTGTTCTTGTGTAAGACAAAAAGATCATTTGTACTTTTCCATTGTGTTAAAGAATTTTATGTTCCGTGTGCATTATTTTGTTTGTACATTTTACAGTTGTTCGTTTTACCTTAGCTTAGACGTTTTGGGTCATATAAAGTTCAATAAAGTGGTTTAGTTTGTGTTTTGGTTAAAATGGGTTGTGTGTGTGTACTTCTCGCCACCTCCATATTTTTCCAGTAAATAATGAATTTAAAATCTATTTTATTTTTTTTTTAAATTGCTAGGGAAGAATCTCGGTCTGAGTGGTTTTAGAAACAACTTTTTCATCGCGTCAATGGTCAGCTGCGTGTCCCGATCGAACCCTGTGTCTTCAAACCACTGTTGTAAATGGACAGATACATATTGGTACACATTCCTGCCTTAAAGAATAACGCTGAAACGAAATACACTCCATGTTGTCGTGACACGAATTTCAGTCAATGGTGCGTGACTACATTAAAGTTTTAAAAGGTGTACACGTCGTTCCTTGTACATTTAGATTAGGTTTGCGAAAAATAAACCGGAGTATAGTTTGACTATTTTTCTGTGTCCCTCCAAGAACTGAATTTATACTTTATACAAAATACATTGATGTGTAAGAAAAACGTTAGGATTGCATGATGTTGCATTCTGCCCAGGAGCACAGGCTGAGTCTATGATATACGGTATTAGCAGCGACTGCCCGCATTTTTTCGAAGATCTCGGGTCCCCGGCGCTTCGGTGCTTTCCGCTCCACCTCGCCCCCTTTGCTCGCTGGCTCCGCCTGGCTTATTTATCCGGGATGCTGCGTGCTGCCCCATTTCTGCGGAAGCGGCCAGGTGCAGAGCACTGCGCTCCGCTTACCTCCACGGCGCCCGCTCCTTCGGCAAGTCTCACCGGCTCCCCTGTCTCCCGGTTGGATTATAAAGTATGAGACCCCACGCAAACTGCGCTGTCCTCCTCATGCCTGTTGCTCTGCAGTTTAGTAAGTACATGTTGTCTGTCGTGTGTAAAATACTTAGCCTATGTAATTTTTTTTCAGCGCCCGCTAAAAGTAAAAAGACTTGTTTTGATTGCAGCGTTTGAAAGCGATGCGAGGATAGGTCTTTTACATTTTAAATGTGTGTAGCCTTTTGCAGGTAGTGAAACCTTTAATTAAACGATTGCTCCTCCAGTGTATTTTAAGTCTGCATGCTTTTGCGTTTCTCTATGATATTAAGTACAGTATACGAAACATGCAGATACGTACTGATAATCAGTATTGACTCTCATTGTCTTTATAACTGATCTAAGATTTGATATGAGTTCATCATATACTATTTTAATAACCGAATCAGCGTGAATGCACTAAAAAAAGTATTACAAGTAAAGCGTTATTATCGATCCGTGAAGCACAGTATCAAATAATTAAAAATATGTGATTATACTTGGATTTAAGTGTCAGCAGTACAGCAAAAGTGTTTCATTGCTTTGGTTTCGTTGGGGACTTTTTATCTTAACGCCACAATTATTTTAGTATGATATTAAGGGAAATTGTACTATTTAATTTTCCAGTACCAATTTTACATTTTTCCGTCTGTCACATAAAACAACGGCTTGTGAGTGCATCACTTATCCTAATGAAAAACTACAGTGCACGGATTCGTTGCATTAAAAGCGATGCCGGGTCTGTTCAGTCCCACCGCCACTGTGAGCCTGAACCGGGATTCACCTACAAAACCTGGACACAGATCAGCTCTCTGTTGAGGTTTATCTCCTTAATCTGCGTTTGGTTTGTCAACAGTTTGTGGGTTGTGGGAATAGCGCCCTGTCCCGTCGGGAAGTGCTGAATTTCCTCCTTACTATCTTAATGCAAAGGCAGCATTGAATGAATATAAATATCCTAGCTTTTACTTAAATAATCTTATGCAAACTTTTAAGATCAACAAATCCGTTTTTTTTTTTTTTTTTTAATTTTGTGTCGAGAAATTACAGTATTTTGAACACTGGTTCTTGGGGGTAGAGATGAAATATCTGATGACAAGTGAATAATGAGGCACAGACAGCCTCTCCCGCAGTCTGCCCATGTTACGGTAGAGACCTGCGTTTCTGAATGGCGCATCACGTGATCCTTGTCCGTAATGATTGACGTCTTTTGCGTTTCTTTTTTCCAAGGTGAGGTGAGATGGTGCATCGTGTAATCGTGACATAATACCGTTATTAACGCTGGGAGACTTAGGTAGGCAGCTTCGGAAGCAGTACGCACTATAGCTCCATTTGAAGGGTTCGGTCACTTTATGCTCGGTGATATATATGGTTTGCGAATCCAACACGATTCTTCTGTATATGTGTTTTTTGTGTCTTCGTGTTTGCGCGTGGAAATTTGATGTAGTTGCCTAACATTAACTTTATGTCACTTTAATATTTTTTACTTGAAACAAATGACGCTCAATATTAAACATTTATTTAGCCTTTTTCTGTCAGTTAAGTCTGATATTGCTCAAGTGGCTCATTGATAATTTATTTCCACACCTCTACAGCCTGGTGTATTATGAACACCAATGTTCTGTACAGGTCTATAATGAAATTTTCATTGCAGTCAGTGAACTGTTTTGAATATCAGACTGAAAATTATCTGAAAGAAAAATTCTGGAGCGGATGTTTTTTTGAGACCTAACGTCAGTTGCGTCACTACCTGTCAAGATGGGTAACAGTCAGGAAAACGGAGTCTTCATACCGCTGATGCCACCTTGAAGATTTAAACTAACCCTTAAAGCTCTCATGTCATTTACTGTGGAGGGACCGAGCGACACGATGACCAATCAGCTAGTGCGTGTCCTCTTGCGGTGTAAAAGCTGCATCGTTGTCATGACAGCCTCCTGCTGGTTTTTTGTTGCCAGTGGAAAATGTAGTGAGGTTCTCGGTTGGCACTTTACTCTTTTACACCCTGACATCTCTGTAATCTGCATGACACTTTGACTGTATTAATCATGCGCTGTAATAAGCAGAATTTTTAATTTCAGAATCAGACAGTTGCCGCCCTGTAGATACCACAGGTGGCAGGTCTTTGTTTATTCTAAAGGAACAATGCATGTTATTTATTTTGGGGATGTTAATAATCGAGAAAGAAGGGTCAGAGAGTCCTTGGAGCAGTTGGGAGTTAAGGGCCTTCTTCAGGGGCCCAATGGTGACATCACACTGCCGACCCTGAGATTCAAATCAGCCAGCCGGAGGAACATTCAGACATGCCGAGAGAGGGAGAGAGAAACAAACAAACACAATACGAGTTTTTGCATTTTTAGTTTTTTCATTGCATTCACAGATTTTTATTAAAAAGAGTTTTCTCGTATGGGTATGGGCCCCATAAGGTAAAAAAAAAACAAAAAAAACACGGGTATTCATCACGTTGTGGGGACATTTGGTTCCCACAAGGTAAGGTATACCTGGAACACACACACACACACACCCATCAAAAACAGCTTCGCTTTAGGTTATCAACTGGCTCATGCTGCTTGCGTCCCTGAGTGTCACTGAAAAGCTCCTTACCCTGCAGTCACTTCATTACTGCCACTTAATCGCCAAAGTGAATGCAAATTTGTTCTGTGTTCTGGGACCACCCAGTACTCCCGCTATCAGAGAAGGTAGGTGGTGCCTCCTCTTCCTCTGAGTTTAGACTCTCGCCAAACTTGGTCAATCTCCCCTTTGTCTTTTGAATCTCTCCATCAAGAATTCAACATGACATCAGACTTTAAAAAAACAGATGACTTGCCAATGAAGGTATCTGACAATCAATATATATATATATATATATATATATATATATATATATATTAGCAGTCCCTGTTACAGTTTGCGTCCTGATTTTGGCTCTATCTGAAAAACTCAAAGTGAGTCTCTTCTTCTCTGGAGAGCATTGATGGAGGTTAGATGTAATCATGGGACCAGGGCCGCTGATTTGCTGCAGTGACGACTATTTACGCTAATAATAGCAAAGTCGCAATCACTCGCACACATACGCTGTATGTTTCCTAATTTTTGCTTGATCATTCGGTCGTATTATTCCATTGAATTTTTTCACAGTACATTCCAGCTTTTGGGTTACTGGCTCCTCTCGCAACACTGGAAAGTCTATGCTGAACTGAACACGTCGTGACATCAGTCAGGTGGACATGTAGATAAAGGCCAGCGATGGATGATGAAACCAGTGGGCAGTGAAGCAGCAGCGCCCCCTGTGCCTTGGTATGGCTCTGGCACTGTGCTGATTTTGTGGAAGAAAAGGAGATGAAGGAGGAACAGGTGAAAGAATGGAGGTGGGAGAGGGTCGGCCACAGGAGGAGGTCAATGACATGCGTGGTTGGTTCTCCACCATAGCTTCTGATTTCTTACTGCTCCTGGGTCAGTACAAGCTCATCAGGTCCAGTATGTACCACAGTTCCCATGTTCACGTCAAAGAAAATCCATGCTGTCACGGCCAAAGTGGGTCAAGTCTTTACCTGTGTGACTACCTGTCATATTCGGGTCAGAGAAGATGTGATGGGGAATGAAAGATGTTCGTAGTGATGGACGAGACAGGAGGGATTTGCTGATGAAATCTCGCTTCCGGAAATGTTACACCTCTTTTTCCCTGAGAGGGTAGTGTGCACAGTGCAGTTTCTGCGCAGAAGCTCTGTCTGATGTTGAGGATGACAGGCGCTCAGAGTTCCAGCCGACAGCTGGAGTTTGCCAACGCCATGTTTTCGCCGTTTATTGCAGGCGTCATGCGGGGAAATGCTCAGAGCTGGAAAGGCCACCTCAGACATCGCCGTCAGATGGAGCTCCTTCCCGATTAGCACCACCGCTAATGTTTCCTCCTCCCTTGTCACAGTCACATGTCACAGTCACATGGCATCTGCCCGGGACACTAATTAAGCACTTTTCCATTTTTTTTTGTAGGATTGTGATTAGTTTTTGGGGGGCGGCATGGTGTTGCAGTGGCTAGCACCATCTCTGCCTGGGTTACATGTGTGTGGAGTTTGCATGTTCTCCCTGTGGGGTTTCCTCCAGGTACTCTGGTTTCCTGCCACAGTCCAAAGACATGCTGAGGATAATTGGAGTTAATAAATCGCCGTAGGTGTGCATGTGTGAGTGAATGGTGTGAGTGTGACCTGTGATGGGCTGCCCCCATCCAGGGTTGTTCCCTGCCTCGTGCCCATTGCTTCCGGGATAGGCTCCGGACCCCCTGCGACCCAATAGGATTAAGCGGGTTGGAAAATGGATGGATGGATGGATGGATGGATGGATGGATGGATGGATTAGTTTTTGAAGCATTCCTGTTTTCCTTGATTATTCTCTGGCAAGGACCAGCTTCTCCTTCAGGGCTGAGATTGACACCTACAGAGAAAAACACGTCCTCATGTCTGTCTGGATCTGAAGGCCACACGGAGAGAGAGCATTCTGGGTGGGGTTCTAAAGCGGGTCGCGGATGCTGCTCTGGGTCGCGGTGCAGATACAGTAACAGTGGAGAGCAGGATGTAGGATTTCTGAGGCTCTTCCTGTGCCCTCACTCTGCCAAGCCCCCCCCCTCCCCCCTCCTCTGCAGGCAAGCATCCTCCTTCATTATTGTATAATCCATTTTGTCTGTGAAAAAGATCACATAATGCACCTGCTTTGGGGCTTAACTATAAAACATTTCACCCCCCCCCCCCAAAGCCTTGCATGACTCTGATCCTGTATATTTCCAGGATTATGCACTCAGGCCACTCAAAGATGCAGAGAGTGCATTTGCCTCCTCTTGACCTTTGAGTGATTTCTGGGATTCCAGAAAGTTCCTCCTTCACGACAGACACGGCACCGATCTGCATCCGTTGGTTTTTGTTGTTTGTTTTACAGCAATGTGTGTCTCTGTAACAACATGCAGCATCTGAGTTTTTTAAAGACATTTTCCCCTGGAGACCAATAAAATATACCTACATACTTGCCTAGAAATGACTGAAAATAAAAAGTAAATTTTAACAGAGTATAAATAAGATTTGCTCTGAATATTTTGTGTCAGTGATGGAGAGCACAGTGGCGGTTTGATCACAGGACGTCTGTCGGCAGGACAAATCGGCCTCCATTGGTGGTCCTCTGTCTGAGGGAAGGCCTTGGACCGGATCCAGATTCTCCTCTGAGGAGCAGTTGATCTGGAGAATTGGCTATTGATTGCGGCTGTCTCTCCACAGAAACGTGATGTAGGATCGTCTGCAGTGAGAGACGGTGTGAGGGAAGTATGGGTAATTAGCAGAAGATTTGAACTAAATTACATTTTAGTCAAATGACTATGACTAAAACGAAATAAAAATTTGCTGTCAAAATTAACACTGGTGATAAAGCTGCCAATTATTATTATTTTTTTTAATCTAGTTGCTTTGGAAAACATGACCAGGGCAATATTGTTACTTTGTATAGTTTTGGTGAAGAGCCCAGAACTACAGAAGGGAAGCAAAACTTTCCAGGTTTCAAAGATAAAAAGTAAGTTTTGGTGGTTTCAGGTGGTCCTGAGATGCTTAGCCACAGAACGGAATATTCTGGGCCTTCAAAATAGTGATAAGCTGCACTAATTGAAGTACAAATTCATACGTCAAAGGCTGACATAAGATAACTAACAGATATAGAAACTTGTAAGCTAACGCAAGGTTCTTCATGCTTATTTTAGTTACATCATACACAACAGTAACTGGTCTGTATTCTCTAAAGGTTACAAGGTCACACTCTCCACCTACATGTTATACAGTGCTATATAATATTCCATAATGGGAATTTTGAGGACAGAGGAAAAAAATGATTGGTTCAGAGAGATAACCAATCAAATTGTAGAGGAGCTGGGACCAAGGCATCTAATTGGCTGGTCCCGCCTCCTCTAGTTGCTAGTTGTTATTCATCTAATTAGGTTTTAAATAGGAGAAACATCTTCTTCTAGAATATTTTCTGTTCTCAATAAGAACTGTCCAATTTCAAAGATAGATGTAAGAGACTTAAGTAGACTTGTACTAGCATTTCTGCCTCAGCAAATCGAGGATTACTTAATCCTTTACTGCTGACACAGCTAGATGTCTCCTTGTAGTACTGGGAACTGCTCGGATGTCAGTGGGAGTGACCTGCCTGTGGAGAACCCACAGTCACTTTTTTACCAGTCTCATCCAGTCAGTCTCATCCAGTCTCATCCCGTCTCCTCCAGTCTCATCTAGTTTCACCCAGAGGCTTTGCCCTGGTGTTTTTTCTGAAATGTAAGAGCACTGTTAGATCGATACCCTGCCCCCGAACTGTTTCATCAGGGTACAAGAGAAGTCTGAGTACAGTGATGGCAAGTGAAACAGCTACCGGTGAATTTTTACCTGGGCTCCCTGTGTTTTTTTTTTTGGGTGGGGGTGGGGGGGGGGGCAGAGGGCAGGAGCCACTGATGAAGAAGACAGAAACGGTAACAGGTTGAGGGATGTAACCTGATTCTTCTGATCCAAGTTCGTCTGTGTTGCTAAGGGGAACGTGATTATATCTATTAAACATGCAGTCTTCACAATGATCTCTAGTTCTTCGCATGCATGGCACCTGGATCTCCCATTGGTCCACTTCAGAACGCCTCGCATTTTAACCTAAGGCTGGCTCGTGCCTTCTAGATGGGTGACGAATGATCTGGTGCCTTTGGGACAAACATGGGGCACATCTGAAGAAACTCAATAACAAGAACATCCTTGGGTGCTTCTAACAGCACCTGCGAATGGAGCCGGTCCCTCAGAACACAGGCGAGTCACTTCAGCTTCTTGCTGTAGTTCAAGTCGGAACTCTGCCACCTACTGGCTGTTACCTGAAGTTCTACGGCAGTGGGTTATAAGTGGGACCATCCATGAGGATGGGGATTAAATGTGAAAGGAGTATCTCTGCTAATCTCTCAGCCACCCCCCCTCCCCAGGCAGCCACACTCTAAGATGGGGTCAAAAACAGAGAGGAAGCCGTTGGCAACGATGATGAAAAAGTCTGTAAACTTCAGTGTAGCAGTTTGGTCACAACAATCCCATCCTGCTCTCACTTTCAGTTGGGGGGGTCTCAGTTCGACACAAACTGATTAAAAAGTGCAGAATCCTACATATACAGGCAGATACCAGCGACTGCATTTTTAAATTCAGGTTTTACTCGGCAAAAGAGTTGGATCTAGATGCAATAAGGGATTTTAAATGACACACTAGGTATTTAGAGAGAACTGGCTTATTAATCTCACTGGCTTGGACACACATGCATGTACTCATGCATAGAGAGCCGTCCGTGATGATCCTAAAAGCTTTTCCATCTCTCCAGACTTGAATACGGCACAGAATCAGGCAGCATAGATATGGAAGGACTAGATTGGTCGGTAAGGTCTGTCTTACTGTATCTTATTTTCAGTACTGGAATACTTGCTGCATAGGCACACCGACTCGGAATATTCCCAGCGTGACATTTTAAACTCAGCATTTACTTTTTGTTGGGTCAAGGTATAAATTTCACTGTGGCTTGTGTTGTGTTGTTTGGACTTATGACCTCGTCAGGGAGAGAAGTCCAGCTGGGTGCTGGAGATTTGGAGCACTGTATGTTTTCCTGCTTTTGCCCTCATTTGCATCATAACACTGTAGAAAGTGTTAAAACCACGGCTTTTCTTCTCCGTGTTTCTGCCTCCATTTGTCCTTTTTTCTCAGTTCTCTCTCTCTCCCTGTCAGCCTCCCACGAGTTTCACTCTGCCCCCCCTGGAGGGAGGTGTGACTGCAGGTATTGTGTATGATTGACACCTAGCTGAGGTAGCCTCAGTCATGGCTGATACGGGGAGTTCACCCCCCCCGCCCTCGGCGGCCCCCCCCTCCGCCCCCCCCCCCCCAGGCCGCCCCGCGTCCCCCCGCCCCCCCCTGCACCCCCCCGCTCTCCCAGCGTCC
>JAODKE010000007.1:20488043-20512801 GCA_026779605.1 Mormyrus hasselquistii | reverse complement strand
CCCCCCCCCCCCCCCCCCCCCCCCCTCGCCCGCCCTGCGCCGAACCCCCCCCCCCCCACCCTAACGTCAGCCGTGTGCAGTCTGGTGAGTGACCAGTACAATGGCAGGTATCTTAACAGGTGGGTGATAATTTGAAATCTGCCACTGGGTGACTTCTACCTGCCATTTTTTTCTTTTTTGTTTCTGGGTCTCTCTCTCTCTCTCTCTCTCACACACACACACACACACACACACACACACACTTCATATAGTCCTATCATTGTGGAGACTCTCCATTCATTTCTATGGGCAAAACCCTAATCCCAAAAATGACACCCTTAACCCCTACCCAGCCCTAACCTTAACCTTAAGTTACCAAATAAAATACAAGCCTTTTGGCATTTTTAGTTTTTTGATTGCAGTCATAAATTTTTATAAAATTGAATTGGGATTGAAAAAATAAAAAACTTTTCATCACATTGTGGGGACATTTGGTAATATATATCACACACACACACACACACACACGCACACACACACACACCGTGTGTCTCTGTGGGATTCGAGCCTCCGTAGCCTCTCGCACGCGATGTTGATTCTGCTGTCAGTGGGCTCATTAACTCTGCATGCTTAACAACAGATCCATATAAAAGGTGTTGGCTACAGTTACCATGGTAACATCCCCAGACCCTCCGATGGTCATTAGTTGAACTTTGAGTTCACAGGATGTTTGCTCTGCTCTGGTGGTACGGTTATTATTTACTGTTGTTATTATTAAACACAGTAGCCATGATGCGTGTCAGTAGCCTGAAGGGGGCGATCTGCCACACTGAGCAATGATGAAGATCTTGTGTTATATCTACTGATTAAATAATTAAGCTGTAGGTCATGCCTGTAGAAATTGCCTCCACAGCTAATTTCTCTGACACTGGCCTGGCTGCAAACTGCACATGTGTCTGAAAACTTCATATATCACAACATGTTGTACATGCTAGGATTCCCTGCTGTTGCTGAAATATATCGCTACTTCAGGTAGTATGATTTCTCTGTCCGATATACCTCGATCTGGTAATACTGAGCAGTAGTTACAGTCCTTCTGAAATCTGTACTTGGTGTGGTTGATGTGATTAACATGGTGTGATTTTTAATCTGGGCCTCCTCCAGACTAGATAGCTGTAAAGTTTCGGATAAAAACGTTGCACCAAATTTGGTGTCTCCGATAAACACCGTGTTGTTTCCCTTGCAACATATCGAAGCCATTAGTCTTCAGCCGGTCCCAGGATGATCATTCTGTCACGATTTGCAGGCCCGGTACCTGGTCAGCATTTTGGGATGCGTTTTTTTTTTAATCAAGTGATGCCAAGACGATACTCATTCCTGCCCCAAAGGCCAGTTAGCGACATGAAGAGTAGATCCAGGAACAGGGGGGCGTCATTAATCACGCGGCGTGCTGCTGATTTCTCAGTGACCTCGCCTCCATTAAGCTGCGAAGATCAGGATTTATGTGGTGGGGGAGGGGGGGCTCTGTGTAGTGAACCCCCCCCCACTTGATTTATCCTCATGGGTCCGAGGATAGATTCAGGCAGGCTGTAAGCGATTGATGCAAATCGATATGCTGGGACGCCACCCGCTTATAAAACGTCTGTCGGCGCGTGGAAATGCTGAGTTATGTAATGGAGAGACCCCAGACCCCCGCTTGGGGGGGGTTCAGTCAGGAGGCATCTGCGGTGTCTGGGGGAAGGAGGCCCTCCTGGCCTGGCTAATGGAGGGAGAGTGGAGTGCTCTGTTAGGCTGGGGACGTGGCCCCCTCCTTATCACGCAAGGCCCGTGACCGCCGGCGGTCTGTCTGAGAGTCTGTCTCTTCTAGACTGTTGGCGGCATGAAGCTTTTTTGGGGACGTCAGGAGCCGCTGCGTCCCGCCTTGCCTCAGGGATGGCAGTCGTCATCGCCTGCCTTGATACTTTCACACCCCGGAGGGAGCCCTCTTTCTCTTTTTCCCCTGGCATCAGCAGTCCTGTATGCACCATGTGAATTCTGCAGCCAATCAGAGGCCCTCTGATGCCTGTTCCCTTCTGCCTTCCCCAGGGGTATCGATGCTGTGCGTCTGCGTTTGTTTTTCAGTGTTCTTTGAATGCTCCATGCTCGCCAAGCCGCTGTACATGAATGTACTTGGGGGGGGGGGGGGTCACATGATCACACTCATCGCGTGATCACTATATTTAGAAAATCAATAAAGCCAACATTACACGGGAGCTCCTGTACGCAGCATTTGAGAAGCAGACACCATCCCAAGACAGTCTTGATGTCTCTAAATTGATTTTTGCCACTCCGGATGTTTACTTTTTGCACGTTTTTGGCATGTACCTATTTCTGGCGTGTTTAGAGCTGGTGTCCCTGCTGGATTTCCTGACTCTGTTGCGTATCTCTGGGATCCGTCACCTTTCCCCAGCCGCAGTCAGCAAGCTTCCAGCGTGGAGCCGTTTCACAGAGGCCTGGGATGAAAACAGCGGTGGTTAGATTACAGGACACAAGCTGACAGCCACAGTTTAATTTTTAGCTGCATGTGCGGGGAAAAAGTTAATAGAGATAAATGTTACATGAGGTCAAGCGTGTTAAGTAAAGCGGCACCAACTATTATAGTTTTGCAGAGTCCTGACTCTGAATCTAATTTCTTGGTTGGCGATGTGACAGAAATGGCCGCCCCACTTCACTCCATCATCAGAACCGTGCAGCATCATGAATCTCCAAATAAACAGCTTCAAATCCAGAATAAAGCTTTAACTGCAGAATTTAGGTTCATGTCTAATCCAGGTGGGATTAAGATGCTTCGGCAAGAGTGTGTCTTTTTCTCAGCCAGCTAATGAACAATGAAGAAGGGATGCAGCCATCGTTATGTCTCCAGGTGCATTGTGGGATGTGAGACCCAACATACTCGTTAAGACGAAGCGGCAGTGTTTCCCTCTTGCATAAGTATGAGAAAAGGTACATTAGAACCCTTTAATTTCTGCATATCCAATCTTTCTCTCCGTCTTCTAAACACACGTATATGTGACAGTGAAGCTCTGAACTGTTTAGCCAGCATTTTTTTTTGGGGGGGGGGGTTTAAAGGCCTTGCTCAAGGGCCCAGTGGAGATGTGGCTCTCCCCCACCCTCACTCCGCATCCGCTACTCTGCTGATCGTGGGATTTCAGCTGGCATCCTTCCGATCACAGGTACAGAAGCCTGAGCCACTCAGCTACATGGTGCCCCCCCCCCCCCGACAGACGCCCTTAATGCCGCTGCTGTAGGTTATGGACCGAGAGATACAGCCGTGCTGAGGAACATTCATATCCTGCTGTTTCTGAGTGTCTCAGCCTTTCATTCGGTGACAGACACTCCATCTCCTGCTTCTTCTTGTCATCTTCTGCAGTCCCTCTCTTCACGTCACCATTAATGGTTTTTTGAAGGAGCGCCAGCATCACCAGATATCAGTGTCTCTGCTGCCATGGACAGGGAAGCTGGAGAATCATCGTGTTGCATGGACCCTGCGCATTTGCTCACCCCGTTGTGTGTTGGATCTGCTAGTTCTCCATGAGAGTGGAGTATGTCTAGTCCAGTGTTTCCCAAACCAGTCCTCAGGGACCCACATTCAGTCCATCTGGTGTGCGGACTGTCTGGCAGGAACATGGGAGGGAGCAAAAGCCTACACTGACTGAGGGTATCAAAGGAATACTGGTCCAGTGGCTTATCTGGAGTGTCGCTGAGGAGGCTGCCCCTGGTTTAGGCTGCAAACATGGCCTGAGTGGGCACCCTCCCTTTGCTGCCGTGTGAGCTTCTGGGGTCCCAGCTGGAGCATAGACCATAAGACACACTAGTCTTCTGAATCCAGAAAGAACAGGATTATGCTTCTGGAGGAGAAGGAGAGGAGAATGCG
This sequence comes from Mormyrus hasselquistii, assembly GCA_026779605.1. NCBI lineage: Eukaryota > Metazoa > Chordata > Actinopteri > Osteoglossiformes > Mormyridae > Mormyrus > Mormyrus hasselquistii. The sequence goes on along the minus strand of JAODKE010000007.1, from coordinate 20,508,909 downwards.
GAGTGAGGGTGGGGTGAACTCTTAATGCTCCAGCCATTGTGGACAATTTCATGCTCCCAGCTTTATGGGACCAGTTCGGAGATGGTCCCTTCCTCTTCCAACATGACTGCGCGCTAGTGCACAAGCAAGGTCCATAAGTACATGGATGAGTGAGTCTGGTGTGGAGGAACTTGACTGGCTGCACAGAGCCCTGACCTCAACCCGATGAATCGGAGCAGAGACTGTGAGCCAGGCCTTTCTCATACAACATCAGTGCCTGACCTCACAAGTGTTCTCCTGGAAGAATGGTCAAAAATCCCATAAACAGACTCCTAAACCTTGTGGACAGCCTTCCCAGATAAGTCGAATCTGTTATTGCTGCAAAGGCTGGACCAACTCCATATTCAAGCCTATGTATTAAGAATGGGATGTCATTAAAGTTCATGTGTGTGTAACGGCAGGTGTCCCACTGCTTTTCACAATGTAGTATATGTCAAAAAATCATCACATACAGAGAGCAAATAAATGTAACGTGACGTGTGCGTGAATCATTTTAATAAGGGAGATGACAGCTCTATTAAAATGGATGTTGTTTTATTAACAGCCAGTATTGATTTAATACTACATGCGGCACAGACAGGGAAGCCAATAGTTTAAAAAACACTTCCAGATACTCACGTATCCCACGGCAAACATTACGCTGTTACACAGTACTATGAACAGAAATAGTCAAATGCTTTGTTTATTTAAAGTGCAGTGCAGTGCAGTGCAAAGCATGTTGGTAACTGCATACTGCATAATTAATTGGCCCTGCCGACCAATCCTGTGGCATCACATTCATGTCAGCCAATTGCAGACAGGGGGTGGGATCAGAATAAATCATAGCGTTTACCTTGGGGATCCTACACAGGTGGTGCCCCAAAATGGCAATCAATGTGCTGATCATATGTCGTCATGACAACGATGTCTGTCTCCACTTCCTGCCTCGCAGTGCTGCCTTCCTTGGCCTCCAGCAGGAAGTGCGGCTCCATCTACAAGGGCTTTGCTCGCTGCCTTCTGGCCCTGGGCGACAGCATGGCTGACAGCGTGCAGAAGGAGGAGGGCATGCAGGAGATCGACACCGTCTGCAGGTGGGCATCGGGTCCGACTGTGCCAATCAGGGGTCAGACCCACATTGCTAGGCAACCTGAGTGACGCGGAAACCACATATTCACACACACACACACACACACATCACAAATGTTTGAATTCATATCTTTGTGGAGACCATCCCTTCATTTCTTTGGGCAAAACTCTAATCCCAACATGACGACCGTAACCCCTGCCGAGCCTGACCCTTAACCATAAGTAACCAAACAAAATATGAGAATTTTGTCATTTTAAAATTGAGTTTCCCCTTGTAGGGACCAAAAAATGGTTCTCAGAACATCAAAATAACAGGTTTTTATCATATTGTAGGGACATTTCATCCCCACAATGTAATATATATATATATACACACACACACACACACACACACACACACCTCCATAACCACACATAGCCAATAACCAATAACAAGGAATCTTGGATTGTATCTTTAAGTTGCTCTAATAGGCTGCTTTGCATGTTTTGTTTACACCCAAAAACTTATTCTTGAGAAATCATTCACAAATGACAGTTGAATATTTCAAGGAAAACTGTACTATAAAAATGTCCAGCTGCATAGAATAAATTGTATTAAAGTTATATAAGTCACCTTCATGTGAATGTCTGCAGTAAAATTATAATAACCAGCTGTCTATATACTATAAAAGAATACCTATTACCCTCTGATGTGAGCTGTCTCTGCTGCCCTCTGTAGGTCATGGGATGAATTCCACGTGTGTGCCAATGCTGCGCTGGCAGGCTGCCCAGAACAAGCGGCGGCGGTCTGGGAGTCCCTGCGGCAGGAGTCCCGGAAGATGCAGTTCTCGGGAAACCTGTATGACATGTGCTCTACACGGGCCCAAGTCCCGCCCAGCCCTCTCAGCCCGCCAGACCAGGGCGAGAGCAACCAAGAGTCACTGAAGGCCACCGCAGTCCCATTGGCTCCCTTCCACTTCCTGCTGCTATCTGTGGGTTTGCTGCTGCACAGGATATAGCTGGCTGGAGCGCAGGGGGCGGGGCCAAGCGCCAGGTACAGAATCGGCTTAAGACAGACAGACATGTGCGGGTTCACGCCTCTCTCCCCGAAGATGAGCTCTCCCGTGGGTCTCCAAAGTCAGCTTGAGTCCCGTAGATCCTGATTCTTACTTGAGCATACGTGCAATCGTCCTCTTCCTCTCCGTCGCATACAGACACGCACACTTACACTCACGGATACACCCATATTTTGTCACCCCTGCTTTTTTTTACACTACCAGTAGTTATTTTGCAGCCAATTTTACCCAAAACAGTTGGGGTTCAGGGTCTTTCTCAATACATGGACCGACTGTGGGTTCCCCAGGAGCGGAAACACTGTTGTGCTGTAGTGATTTGGCCCAACTGGTTCTGGGATCTGCACCCACAATTTTCCAGACATGGGCACAGAGTCCTAACCTACTTGGCTACACATAGCACAGACACACACACACTCGTCCTCAGGCACAAACTCAGACACCCCCCCCAGCCCCACCCTGCACAGCACACTTTGCATGACGGCTGCAGGAGACACCATGCTCTTTGGTCAATTCTAGGTTTTAAAAGCAAACTTAGCAAACTTGGCAATAACACGTTTATCAATGTCAAATCTCTGAATTGAACTGCAGTCAATTTTATAAAAACTACATAAAATGTATGTTAATTAATTAGTTTGAACTGTAAATGATCTAAATTTGTCTTTGGTATGTGATTCTATGTACAATCAGACCCATCTTATACCAACATACCCTATATGGCCAAAAGTGTGCGGATAACACCCTGAATTATAGGAGATGGTTAATTAAGCCACCCCGACTGCTGACAACACAACACAGCCACACAATCTCCAGAAACAAATAATAGCTGCAGAATGTGTGGCTGTACAGAAGAGGTTAGTTATTGTCCGCTTGGTGCTATCATATGGCGCCATCATTCATGTTTTGGCAAGTCAGTTTGCCAAATTTCTGCCCTGTTAAAACTACCCTGGTCGTCTGCCAGGAATGTCACAGTGAACTGCAAAGATCTGAGATCAAGACGGACAAGCTGCTGTCCTTGTGCTTTTGGCCATATAGTGTGACGTCAGCGATCAGGTTCTGAGTCCTGGATGCTGTTGCACCCTCAGCACGTAAAATGATATGCAACTTACTGACTTAATGCGTTTTTATGTTAATTATATTCACATCTCTATCTGCATATTTATTCCCAATATCACCAGCGTTCCTGGTGCCGTCTTTGGGCTTAGATGATAAACCTTTACCTTTGTCGTTTAATGTACGGACCCTTCGGATATGTTTTCAAAGCGGTCACAAGATTCGCGTTATACATTTTGTCATTTTTAGTCAAATAAAAGGGACTTTAACTGAAAGTCAGTGTGTTTCCTGCATCGCCCCCCCAGAGGTTTACAAGGGCCGATACTCAGTCTCCCCACTGGGGGGAGTTGGTGCCTATCCAAGGCAGCACTGGGCACGAGGCTGGGGGACACCCCAAACAGGAGGCTGGTCTGAGATGCCAGTTCAGCCAGTCGCATGTTTTTGGACTATATGAAGTAATCTGTTGCATTATGGGAAAAACATGTGTTATTCCATCCTAGCAGGCACTGGACAGTCATATTGAATCGTCTTTCCTCGGCGGAATGAAATCCAGCCCTGACTTCAATCTGTTTCAGCGACACCAGCATTCTCACTGGCAGACCCTCACCCTCATCCTCTCTGGCACGAGAGCTCATCTCACAGTAAAGCAAAGTAACTTCCCGGGTAGTCCAACCTGGGTCCCCCAAACAGTCCACATTTTTGCTCCTCCCAGCTCCTCAGAACGTGGACTGACTGGGGCGTCGTGAGGACCAGTCTAACCAGTCTAAGCGAATCAAAGTCAAAATATCATCATTCTCATCTTCAGCTTTATGATGTTTGGGTCACACACTGAGACTTTTCATGTTGGTCAGAGTGCAAGAAACAGTAATAGAATATAAATATGATAGATATTTAAACATGATATATTGACACATTGGCATAAGACAGACAGGAAAATACAGTTAAAATGCAGTTTTAAACATACTGTTTAAAAAAAATATACAGCTCAGGAAAAAAACTGAGACGACTGTATATTTTAAAGAATCTGCATTTTTAAATCCTGGTTCTGCGAGGCAGGCGGCTTCCAGTCTCAAATTTTCTAAGACTGCAGTACACAAGAACAAGGTGAAGCAGGAGACACTGGGAGTAACCAAAAACCAGCCAGGCAGAGGGCAGAAGCGACTTGCTAATGGCAGAGATGACTGTCAGCTTATTTGGCAGTTTCTCATAAATCAAGTGACCTTCAAAAGGAAAGGAAACATTAAGTGCAGGTGTGAAGTGCACTGCTAGGACAGTGTCAGGCTCCTACGAACAGAAGTCCCATAAAACAAGGAAGAAGCCCTTCATCAGTGAGAAGCAGGGAGGAACCAGGGCGGAGTTTGCAGAAAAATGCATGTTTTACACATTCACACCCATGAATTGAGAAATGAGTGAAACTCAGAATTTGGCTGCGGTCTTCTAGTGGGGGTTAGATCCTGGCTCCTTTCACACGCCGCACGCTTACAGTACTGTGGTGGGCACACAGCACAGGTACCCAGAACCGGATCTCCTGCCAGCCCACAGATTATAACCCGGATCACGGCATGCTGAAGCAGCAGCTTTTCTGGCCGGTTCCCTGGAAGTCATGACCGTGTTTACAGGCAGAAGCCTTGGCTCGTATTCCCAGCCGCGGTGCCGGACAGCAGCCGACCGGAGATGCCAAGCTTCAGGCGATGGGGCGCCAAGGCAGACGGCCGGTTGAAACGTCGGTGACCTTTGACTTCTGCACCTGAAGCGTTGAAGGTGTTAATGTGGGCGGCACCCAAAGGCAAGGAATGTAATGTGAAGAGAGAAATCGATCAGGAGAGTCTGATTCATGTTAACAACAAAGTATGCTGTTCTCTTTGTTCTTTTACAAAGGCAACCCTCCTTTGATTCTTTGGGGGGGGGGGGGGGCACTGAAAAGGATGGACAATGTGAGGAACCTCAATCAAAGTATTTGGGAAAAAGGTTAGGTTTTCATCAGCTGATTCAAGGTGATTTTTGGAAGGACTTTGGGAGAGGTAGACGGTAGACTAAATTCTTTAATTGTGGACAGGGGTAATTCTTAAGGCTTCAGATTGTATGGTACAGACACCATTATTAATCTAAAATTGGGAATTTCAGGATGCAAACATGTTTATTACTTAATTCCAAACACCGCAGCATCTTAGTGACCTCAAGTAAGGCTACAGTGATGTCATACACCTTTTCTACTGTGGTGGGAGTCTCATGCACATGGGTGGGCTCTACCACCGAGGGACTGCTGGTCTGGATCCTAAAGTTGTCTTGGGCCCATGGTCCTTTCCTGTCTGACCCGCCATTTGTATTCTTTCCAGAACATTCCTCCGCCCATCTGTGATGTTTTCTCCCATAATTCGTGGGCTGGATTCTAGCATGATAAACAGGTGATTGATCACCTTGGAAGCTCTCGGTGCTCCTGCCAACCCTAAGAAGGCGTCCGTTTATTAAAATGGGACCCTGCGGGTATGAGCTCAGTTCACTCCCCCTGTCGTGTTCGTTCTAATGGAAATCATAAGCAGAGGACGCGGGGCCATTTTTATAATGGACTGAAAATGACATCTGAACCCGGAGGCTGGGGGTGGGGTGTGACAAGCCTTTCCTTAAAAGGCTGAGGGGTTGACAGGAATGGAAAAGCAGGAGCGCACAGGTGCCTGTAAACACTAGCAGTCGCAGTGTAGCTGCTTGGTGTCTTTATTCGTATCCAAAGACCCACAGTTACCAGCACGGAGAATCTAAAATTATGATGCGATTTCTTACACTTAATTCTTTCTTCCATATTTCCTGGGAAGAAAACTAATTAAACTAAAAATAATTACTGGGAAGATGTCAAAAGTCAATACTCTTAACTACATGATAGGCTACTCTGGTATGTAATATATTACTCAGTAATGCAATATGCAGTAATCCCCAGGTCTGCCGATATAAACCCTGAATCACCAAGTTAATCAAATTAGTAAAGATGAACTCCAGTGTCTTATACATTACCAGGGTATCAATCCAGCAGCATGTATATGGTGAAGTACTGCAGTATATAATACAGTTATGAGAAAGTGTATTCCAAGGACATGCTGGTATTGCATAGTAACTGTAATTTCTCCCCGGCTGGCCTGTGAGTCAGCATTTCTGCCTTTGAAGTAAAACCTCAGGTCATAATACACAAACAGCAATTTGTCCGTGTCGTGTTTGCAGGAGTGAAATAGAGCAAAGCTTCCTGTTATATAGGGAGATTTGCATTCTCTCTCTCTCTCTGCCTATAAGGCATTATCCTTGGGGGCGTCATGCTTATAGATTTTCAATTAAATATATATAGTGTGTGTGAAGCATGACAAAATTGAGTTTATTTTGCATGGCATCTGCTGTAACGTGTGGGGCTAACATGTGCTAACACGAACTCCCAGTGGAAGCATTCGGGCATGGTGAGGCCTTCCCCCAAACGCCTGCCCCAGTGTCGCCCGCCGGTCTACCCTGCGCCCCCTCTGCCTTACAGCATGTGCCAGTTAGAGCCAGAAGGTGGCATATGCCCAGAATGAGGGGAAGCAAAGCTGGGTGTGCACCTTCCTCTTTTAAGAAGCATCACACAGGGACGGTGGTCCCCGACGGGCACCGTGAGCTCAGAAAAGACACCTTCCTGGCACTCAAGGTGAAGGGTGGGGCTCGTTCGGTCAGGACGCCGTGGCTGCGATTGGAAGGTCGCCGCTCAGATCTCAGCATATGCAGAGAGATTTCAGCATCAAGCCCTTGAACAAAACCCTAAACGCACGATTGCGAAGGACTGAAATGTGCAGTGCAGCTGCGGATGAAAGTGTCCTCTACACAAATAAGATGGGTGAACTGACGATGTAGAAGAGATGATGGTGGTGAAGTGGAGGAACTGGACCTAGAGAATGCATACAAATATCAGCGTGACTTTCGTGTCACCCCAATGCACTAGGTTCCAGTCAACTACTGGGGGGGAGGTGATTGGTTCTGTTAGCCACTTGGGGTTTTGCAGCAAGACCACATTTCAGCAAGTGCATGAAAGTCATTAGCGGTCAGCAGCAGACTGGTAAGGAGGTGTGAGGGGCTGCTCTCCATGCGGCTGGGGTCACGGGGAGGTGGGCGGGGTCCTGTGGGCTGGAGGCGGAGCTACAGAGCTGTAGCACGACCTTGCATGGGGCAAGTGATATGGGGGGTTACCTCATTCATTTTCTTTGTAGTGCTAATGCAGTATCTGCTGCACTGCGCCTGACCTCAGAGCAGGTCCCAGTGGAAATCACATCTGCATGGTACTCTTATTAATGGCAGGACAGCTCTGCAAACACGGGGGGGGGAGGTTCAGCAACTGAAAAGAGGAGACAGGGAGCGAAAGCAAAGTAGCAAAGAAACAAGATGAAGCAGGAGAGGCAGCGAAGCAGTACCATTCCTGTCATGACATCTGATTATTTTAATTTAATTTTTATATCAGAATAACATTGATGAACAAGTGCTACAGAGTGAAAGTATGATACAGAGGGGAGGGCAAGGGGACAGAAAGAGATGGATGGTGATCATCTGTGTCAGCGACAAAGGAGATTAAAGCATTAAACCATCATTATGAGGTCAGTCGCGTCAGGAAAATTCACTTACAAGCTTCTTTTTGCAGGAAAATAGCCAGGAAAAGCCAATGCTCAGTGACACTCAGGTTCAGTCGCTTAAATCTCACAATTTCAAGTGTGTTTTCGTTAATATGTGAGGGACTCGAGTTATATCATTGCTTTCCAATCTCCTACTGATTTGATAACCTGGATTTTAAAATATTAAATAATTAAATATTATATGAATATTTATCCTATGCAGTCATTTATCAGATATTCATTGGGAGATGGCGTTTGACAGCATATTTATGTATATCTTTGCAGATCAGTGTCTTTCACGACACCAGTGAAATGCTTGATGGATTTGAAAACTGTATGGAACAGCTGAGGTTTGCTAATTGATTTTTTTCTGTCTCGATCATCATGCTCATTCCTTTCCTGTTCTTTTGAGAGCCTGAAGTCACGTGACCTCCGACACATTAAAATGACAGGTTTAAGATCTAGCTAATGATGCTCACTGTACAGTGCCAAGCTCACTCTGTACTTCCTTCATGCAGTGTCTTCTGTGGATTTGCTCATTCTGCGTTTTATAAACACCACCCTGTCTGCAGGCCAGCGGAGTGACTGAGAAATGACAGAGGACGGGTCTGGCTGTCCTCGATGCTCTGCTGGGTCAGAGCGCCCCTACCCTTTTTGCACTATTTCCTCAAAAGTTCAAAATGGGGATTTCAAAATCCTATGTCACCGTGACATGTCTTAGGGACTCGTCAGTCTGGGAAACTTCTTACAGGAGATGAGACTGACCCACAAGATCAGCTCTGGACAGAACTGAACGAAAGACAAGACACTCATATGACAAATAACAGAGAAAGGTGGGAGACGATGGATGAGAGTAGAGGAGTTTCACTTATGTAGGTGACCTTGGTGTGATTTACAGCCTCTGAAGGTGATGGAATCCAATATAAAGCAGTTCAAAATGAGCTTAGGCCATATCTATGACATCATAGAACGACTCAGAATCTCCCCCCGGGATTAATAAAGTTCATCCCATGTTATCAACCCCTCTTGAAGATAGTCATACTCCACCGTTTATATTTGCCTTTTTATGTATTTAGCAGATGCCTCTACCCAAAAAAAGAGAGAGAAAGCCGGTTCAGCCGGTCCCTGGAGCAATTAGAATTTAGGGGCCTTATTTAGAGGCCCAGTAGGAAAAACATGCTGCCAGCATTGGAATTTGTACCAATGACCCTGTGGTCAGAACCAGCGCGCTAACAAGCAGAACCGCACACCAGCAGAACAAACCAGGAACCCTTAAAGAGAAGCTCCTTCCTCCATCATATCTCTGTCCCTTTGTTCCTCCACCATCACGTTCTTTGTTCTTTTTGTTTCTCCAAAGTGAATTATTATGCATTTATATAACGGGATGATTTACCATCCCCCCCAGGCCCCCCCCAATCTATGAATGTCATCATTTCATCATAATATTACTTTGTGTTCTGGCCCCTCCCTGTCTGGTCCATGTAGTTCCTCAGCAGCCCACAGTCCCGCATCCAAAAAGAGAAACACAGTAAATACCTGTAAGTAAGAGAGCCTTGACTGCACTGATTTACTCTTCTGCAGCCATAAGTTTTCCACTAGGATACTGGGATCCTCTCCCCGATCATTTTTCTGTCTCTGCCATCCTTATATAACCTCTTCCTCACTCTCAGTCTCCACTGGAGCAGCTGTCCTGTTCAGCAAGGCAGATCCTTTGGAAGGGGAAGCGCTTTTATGGAGGGGTAGTTATATTCTCTGAATTGCATTTTTAACACCATTGTAATAAATCAGTCGTCTTCAAATACCACAGAAAATGTGTTTCACTTGGCGAAAGGCAGTGATTGCGTTTCTCTGCATAAACGTGACTCCGTTTAGATACATATTAAAGTGTGTGCGCTTACGTCCGACATCCGCACACACAAAACGGTCGGTTGCCCCCAGACCTAAGGCTGTTTAAAGCCGTTTGTGCCCAAATTATTTATTTATTAACCTTTATTTAACCAGGAATCAGGAAAATGCTTTCTGCATGCCGGATGAAAAAATTACTTATGACGTACACTTTTTAATTTTTATTAAAAGGTTTAGTCTATATAATCTGCGTGTGCTCCCAGTATTACCGTCATCTGAAGGTGCCCCAGTTCGGACCAAACAGGAGCAGATGGACGCTTGGACGCTTCTGATGAGCCACACCTGCTCCTGGTACTTACCTGAGAACAGGTGCGGCTCATCAGAAGCCAGGTACGATAGAAAATCTACTGGATAGTAGCTCTCCGGAACCGGAGTTGGAGACCCCTGGTGTAATAATTACATATTATATTAATATAAGGGCATCTGTCAGCAGAGGATCGAACTGCATTGGACCCATACAATAGTCTCAGGGGAAAATACTCACATAGCACGCATATGTAGAAATGACATTGATTCCATATCAGACAAATAGATGGAAACAACGTTGAACTTCAATGTTTCAATTTATATCAACATTGAATCAAGGTTTTGCCACCATCAATTTTCAATTTAAAATCTGACAAAAATCAATTCAGTTTCAACGTTGATAATTTAACATTGACCATAATTCAACGCATTTAACTATAATTCAACGTTGAGACAATAACATGCTGCTATCTGGCTATGGGCAACACACGAGGCGCCACCCAGCGGAAATTTAGGGAATGGAGTACTTGCAAACATTTAAATACTGCACCAAAACAAAGTACTTAATATTTGGCAAGACATACTCGAATAGTTTATTTTAATTTTTTAAAATAAACAATTTAAATAAAAATTTAAATGTTAATAAATTTGTGTCATATACATAGTTTTATTTAACCGAATTCGAAACGATTTCAGTCTCGGAGATTCATTGGTATCCTACCTGTTGTATAAAGAAAAGGTCTTTAAGAGAGTGGATTATAGCTTTTGAAGGAAATGTTGCTGTGGCTTTTTAAAACATATAGAACAAGTTAACTACAAATTCTACTCTAACCGACCTCGATATGCAAATAAATTCGTGAATAATGTGTTCCGTACTTTTGATCCGTAAAACAAGCAAAAGACGCAGATGGGATTGTGCGCGGACATCGCTTTTCTTTTGAGTTACCAGATGAGACATTTCCTTAGTCATACACAAAAATACTGCGTCTTTTTGCGATTTTGAATCCCCAGGAACCACACGCAGCATGTACATCAATGCAGCAATCCTCTCAATGGCAGCGGCTTCGTGTGGTGTTAAAACCGCACAGGCGGAAGCTTTCACATGTATATGGTGTTAAATAACCATTACAAAGAAACCAAGGGAGAACAGCTCACATGAACACCGAATAAATGTAGTCGTCTATGAGTAAATGGTAAACTGAGTATTTTATATTTTATTTCATTAAGAAAATCCGTGCAAGTTAATGTATGTTACTGAAACTTAAGACCGGAACCATGAGTTTGCTGAAACTCAGAGACAGTATATGATCAATATCTGGCCATTACTAAAACCTCCCCTTCTCAGTCCAGCTCCTCGATCAGAACCCTGGGCTGGGGGGGATGCTGGCCTGCTCGGGGTACTTCGAGTTGGCCCAGCAGGCCAGGGGTGGATTCTCTAAGCTGAGGAGAATGTTCTGGAAAAGTGTGACTGCTGGCTGCCCCATTTTCTATCGTGAGAAACAGCTCAGACGGTCTGGGATTGGGCCTCGGCACCCATGTGGGCGTGCGGTCGACCGCTCGCATCGACTGTGGGTGTGTTTCTCCGTCCTCTGAGATCACGTCGATTATCGGTCGGAACACATACTGGGGAAAAATAAGGGACAGATAAAATTAAAAGAGAAAAGTAGAAACTGGGTTACTTTCCCTTTATTTTCCCTTTATACTGCAAGCGAGAGCGTCTTTGTGATACATTTCTAATAACACCTGCTTTTGAAGATACCTGGTCAGCAGAAACGTCTGAATCCTGCATCTCCTCCAGGTCTGGAAGGTCCTGCAGCAGAGGAATAACAGCCTTTTGTGATGCCTGATATTAGCTCGTAACTTTGAGCCTTAAATCGTAAACAGAAAACATCACCTTTGCAACCTTAAATAAATTATAAGGTAAAAAAACAGGGAACAAGGTAAGTGTATTCCCTTTTGGAAGTTACCGTACATAAGTGGTGAATCATAATATAATAACAATTGACCATACTCGTGTTCCAGTTTTATGTTTTTATCTTTCATTGTAGAAAACCAGTTTCAATACTGATAACAGAAGTACTGAGGATGGTAAAAATCCCCCATGTTGGTGTTGGTCCACCCCAAATATCAAGGATATGTCAGTTGAATCCTCGCTGAACGAGACCAATCCCATGATTCATTGCTCCCCAAGGTATTTCTTGGAAGGCAAGTGAGCAAGACCACAAATATGACCTTTGCCTTGGTATTGAGATTCACCCAAGGACTTTATGTGGCTTTGCCCGGTTGCTTTTTGTTGTCCTCAGACAATAACATTTTAGCTGCCTGCTTACAGCAATGCAGATCTTGGAATCGTCGTCCAAATGAATGGTTTGTAATCGGTCCGATGTCTCCAGCTCTGTGACTAAAACACCTTGAGTGCCCATCGACTGCGTCTCCACAGCCACACGCCGATTCTTTGGCTCTGTGATCAGCGAGCTGTCCCGGTCCGCTGCCGGCTCTGTCCCCTGCTCTGCGGCAGTTGGGGATCCCTGGGTGGCCATCAGCTTCACAGGCATATCTGAAGCAAAGGATAAACAAATGAGAGTGACAGACATCCCTATGCACACGGAAGTGTGTCCATTCAGACCTCGACGCTGTTTACCAGCAGCTGTAAGGCTAGATCCTGCTTCCTGGCTCTGATGGGGCAAAGTGGAAGCCCTCAACTCTGGCTGATCTCCCACAGCGTCACTCTCCTGAATCTCCTGCTGAGCTTGCAGGCAATCCTCAACGAAGGCCTTAATCTTCTCCTGCCCAGTCGGCTTCCCAGCCATTGCAGCTGCCTTGTCTGTTAGAGCATAGCAGTTAAGTGCCACTAGGGGGAGCCCTTGAATACAGTTCAGAGTATGTTATCTGCCATTTCAGTAGGAGGGCCAGCATGTGTTTTTATCTCAGGGCATGCTATTGTTTCTTTATGGGCTGCTCTATGTGCCCTGCCTGCACGCCTCACCGTGCTCCTGCTGCTCCTTGAGTCTCCGCGTGCTCCTGGCCCTGTCTCGGATGGTGATCATTGCGTTTACACTGTCCTGGATCTTCTTCCTCTCCCGGGTTTCCCACATCTCCCGCTGCGCCCGTTCCGCCTCCAGGCCCCCGCTGGCCCAGGCCTCGGCACACGCCCTGCAGCACACAGCGGCCCAGTGGCACTAGTGAGAGCGACCCGGTGGGTTTGTGACACTTTACTGATATTACAGGGTTCACAGAGCGCATCAGGTGCGTTACAATGGAATGTGTTAGTGTTCACATATCCCATCTTGCTCTCCTTTTTTAGGACAAACTCTACACATATACAGAGGAGAGAGTGAAGTTTGGGGTCCGAGCACTGACTCAGCCATTTGTCCAGCACCCCCAGAGAATTCAGGGTTAGGGTTACTCAGGGACCCAATAGAGATGTGGCTGCTGTGCTGCGTATGGGATTCGAACCAGCAACCTTCTGATCACAGGCACAAAGCTGAATAGGTTCAGCTTTGGGGGAATGAACAAAAAGACCCTTCATAAATGCATGTTACAGTAGTTGTAAAAGTCTCTAGTTTTAATTTTCAGTGTGTGGGCTTGAGGGTGACACCTTCCGTGTAAATCTGGTAGCAGGAGGCCCTGACCAGCTGCCTTCTGTGACAGTCTGAGTGGCTCTAGTGGTCGTCTGGCCTTACCGGTCCTTTGGGAACACAGGCCTGTCGTCCAGGTAGGTCAGCTGCTTCAGACGCACAATCAGTGTCTTCCTGTAGTTGGGGAGGTTCCGAATGACTTCATTCCCCATCAGATTCAGGACTCTCTGAAAGCAGCAGCAATAACAATAAAACTGACTTGGTAACTCTGCTAACAGGCAGAGCTCCAGGACTGATGATGTAAGAAGACCAATGATGTCATCTTCCCAAGTCACATGACAAGTCTCGTCATTTCCACTTCACCAGCCTATTTGTGATGAAGCTATTTTAGAATACTTTGTTATTTTTTTAAAATATCCCATCCTGATCTCCATTGACACACATGTATGTCTGTCTCACTGGACATCAAGATGGGCTGGGATTCAAACCCAGACCTCCCACATAGTGGGAGAGAATTCTACTACAGAACCACCAGGCAAACATAATCACAGGCTTAAGCCAAAATAGCTATATTTATGGTTCAATGTACCCTCATTTCCTCATATACAGTCATGAGCCGTGGCTAAAGAACAAGGCTGCAAGTACAAAGGCCCAGAGGGCATGTGACCGTTCTGCATGACAGGATGGGGAATTCATTTAGGTCGGAACGCACGAGGTTGGGCATGGCCTCGAGGACGCCGAGGATGGCAGGGTCTCTCAGCTTGTTGTGCGACAGGTCGAGGACGGAGATGGTGGGGCAGAGGGCCAGGTGAGCGATGTCCTGCAGGCTCTCTATGATGTTGTGGCCCAGCTGCAGGGTACTCAACTCCAGGAGACATGCTGGGCACAGGAGCAACAAACAACGTCCATCAACATCCAACTATATCACATCCACCCAAAAGTCACCCACAAGAGGGCAGCATTTGTCAGGCTAACAGATAATCTGCTGACACATGAATATTCCTACAAGAAAAGAAGAAAACAATTCCTTAATCTTTCCATCTGTCTTCTGTACCCGCGTGTCCTTTGCAGGATTGTACGGGTCTGGATCTCAGAAGCTATGGGTGCAAGGCAGGGATTAATCCAGGAGGGGGTGCCAACACATTGCAAGGCACACACATAAGACAAATTCATCTTTTTTTGAACTGGGAGAGAAACTGAAGAAACTGAAGAACTCGAAGTACAAGGCAAGACTCTCAACCACTGCATCACCACACCACCCATCACTGCATCACCACACCACCCATCACTGCATCACCCATCATCACAGCACCACCCATCACTGCATCACCCATCATCACAGCACCACCCATCACTGCATCACCACACCACCCATCACTGCATCACCCATCATCACAGCACCACCCATCACTGCATCACCCATCATCACAGCATCACCCATCATCACAGCACCACCCATACTTTATTTTACTGTTACATAAACATCATACTTATTGTTATACTTAAAAATAGAAACCAAATTATACTGAGCTATAAAGACTAATAAAAAAAAAACATCCACTGAAACTATTTTTTTCTTATGCTAATGCTATCCTTATGCTAATGATTTTGTGGTGTAATCTTTAGCTACTGTTATTGATTATATTATGTGGTTAAATTACCATATTGTGTTATTTAGTTTCTAGAACAAGTGGCAAACCACAGTACACAGGGCTGGTGTCTGCCTCGCTTGGGTAAACTCAACTGCCAAAAAAAAAGCATGCAAATGAGTCCTAATTTCTCCAAAGCAAAATCAGTTTACAGAAATGTTCATAATTTGCCACAAACAGATGAAGCAGGTAAAGCATTACAAGCCCTTACAGATGTTCTCGACAACCTTGATATAGTTGTTAGAGACGTTGAGTGTGCACAGCCGACTCAGCTGCTCCAGGTTCTCCAGCCTGTGGATCAGGTTCTGTTGGAGGAACAAGCATCGCAGCTGGACCTGGGCTTCCAGGTTCTGGATCCGCTGCAGGCCGTTACACTCCAGCCAAAGACACTTCAGCCCTGTGTACTCTTCCAAGTTTTCGATGGTGGAGAATCCTGGAGGATGGAAATGGCATGGGATGCGACGGGGAAGGAAATGGACCCTTAATAAATGCATGTGGAACAGTATACTAGTTGTAAGTCTTTAAATTTTCAACTTCAGTGCTTAAGGGGGCCCTTTGTGCAGCTAGTGAGTGTGAAGTTGCCGGTTCCTGTCCTGATAACTAACATTAACTGAAGAATTTAAAAGACATGAAGAATTTTATCCCTTAGCCTGGTTCATTAGACATAGGAAACATTTTCCATTAATGCTTGATTCATAATTAACTTCTCTCTAGATTTTTCCCTCTTCATTTTATCAGATGTCAAATTCTGTATCTGTTGTCTCCCACAGTTCCTTGTCTGGTTGAAAGCAGATGACAAATGTGCTGTGGACTCTCAGCCTTGTGACAGCTCAGCCCTTCCTGCGGGATGAATCGCTGGTTACCTTAGAACCAGAACCGTTGTGGAAGACGTGCTACTGTCACTGCTTGTAGCCGCCAGGTGCCAAAGGACCTTTCCTTTCTGACCAGAGAGTGTTTGCATGATCTGTGTAGTGGAGTTAAATCTGTGCTAGAAAGCAGGACCATACCACTCCAAGTTGCTATGGTGGCCTCCATTTACAGGTCATCCTTAATGCAGTGCATTGCATTGAAGTTCTAGAAGTCTTTTAACTGACAAATGAATGGCAGCTCAGTGGTGAGGTAGGACAACGGCAGTACCTTTGTAGTGCAGGTAGAGTGTGTCATTCAGGTATGGGGTCATGTAAAGTTTATGCTGTTTGCAGTGGGCTTTTAGGAATTCCTTTGTCATTCTGTTCAGTAAGACAACATCGAAAGGAAACATTAAAATGAACATTAAATATGCGTTTTAGAATGCACATGCAATTACCGTATATTGCGTTTAGTATGTGAGCTTTAAAAGGAAAACAGCATAGAGTACAAATTAAGAGTGTGGCTATAAAAAGCCACGCTGCGGAGCTCTGATCTGTGTTCGTGACTCGGCCAGTACCTGGGCCCTGGGTCCTTGTCATTCTTGTCCTGCTTGGGTCCTGATTTGCAGTTTTGCCCGTCAGCCTCCAAGCATTTCTGTCTGACCCGGTCCGAAAGGTCAGTCTCCCCACCTGCAGCGTGGTTGTCTTGCGCGGGGGAGGACGATGACAAGATACCCATAAAATAACACAAAAACAACAACACTGGCTGTAATAGTTCCCACGTGATTAAAATGCAGCCCACAGCCTCATGTCAGGGCAGCAAAATACACACACACATACACACACAAATAAATATATAATATTAATTTCATTAATGGAATTTTACAGTATATTTATACTATAATATTTACATTATGCTTATAGTTTTATCAATTTTGTCTGATTAGGGCATAGTTTCATTTATGACCCCGAATTTGCATTTAACTAGGAACCGCGACGTTTTACCTTGTTTAGTAGAATTTTTGACCTCCGTACAAAAATCCTTGCGCCCCTTCGAGTTTCCCCCTGCCGTTTCTTCTAATTTTGCCGAAGGGCACAGTTTCGTCTGCATCCTGGCAGCTGTCTTTAAAAACACGTTGAACAGTTTCCTTAACTACTTAATCGTGTTGCTTAAATGCTAGTTAAGTATTCGGATGACGAGCTTTATATTACAGCGTTACTGATTTTTAGGTTCAACTTAATTTGTATTTGATATTTACTTATTTTGCCCGACTAACTACATTACCTAGGTACAGCGTGGTTTCCTTTCCGCAACGCTTGTAAGTTACTATAGGAACACCGTAAACACAAGCAGCTGCTCTGCGCTGATTGGATGAGTATATATGCTAATAGTAAATACGATGAGCTTTTTCATTGGCTTTAAACGTGAAACGTCGGAAGTATTACTGCATCAGCACGTAAAAAATTAAAGTATGCCGTGTAAAAATTTAGACTATACTGTATAGAATATGCTATATAGAATAGTTAAGTGGGCCTAAATAAAAAGAGTTTACGTGCAAGGTATTTGCACAACAGTACGCATTACCGCACGACAGGTGAGAAGTCACACTACAAAAGACACATAATTACCTCAGCTATTACGGTAAATTGGACTGCACTGTATAGAGAGCGTTTCCTGCTCAGCGGGCTTCTATTTGCAAGACTTTTTATTTTGTTTTTATTACAAGACATAAGCTTTATGCCCGTTGCAACAAATTTAAACGAGTACAGTACCGCCGAGTTCTCCAATAAAAGATCAGCTGCCGCCCTCTACAGGGTATAAGACACTTGAACAAAAAAATCCAACTGGATAGAAAGAATTTTTAAATGGCGTTACAAACTTATATTACATGAGTAAATGTCAAAATGTATTTTCACCCGTAAATAATACAGATATATTAGTGTTGTTTTACATTTGTAACTGGAAAATATAAAGTAGTAATTATAATTACAATCAGCTGACTGTGTCTACCCCTTGCGTTTGAACGGAGGATAAAGCAACTGCGATCTAAAGATGACCTCCATGAAAGGTACCAATATCTTGCATGATAACCTTAGGACCGTACACTGGAGGCAGATCTGGTCAGCCCTGTAATGCAATTAAATTAAATGACGCTTCATTTTTCATTTGCCCGAGTATAGATACCCTGGAATTCCTCAATGTTATTGCTTGAGCGCCCAGTACAGATACACCTATTTTGGTAAGCAAGAGATTTGAACCGTTCCAGCGAACCATTTCCCAGCCATGCAGGGCCATAGCCAGAACTTTTGAAATGATGAGGTAAAACGTGTTAGCCCTTCCCGTTGGGGGCAGAGAGGGAGGCTCTCCCAAGATTTTCAAGACTATACGGTGTCAATTAATACATTTTGTGTTTATGATTCCATACGACTCAGTTATAATGACATCCGATTGCTCGGTCAGCGCATCATTCAATAACATATCCCAAAAAATGCAGTTAAAATACCGAGGACATGACCTCGGCGTCGTCAGCGGTAAATGGGGTGGGGGCACGCTGGCAGGATTTTTTTGTGTCAGTGAGTATTAAGCGTGTATGCTTCACAGTGCTCCTTGAAAGTGTAAGTCCAGCTTTGTACTTTTCACACGTAGGCGTTGAGGCTTGTTCACACTTCTGGGTGCTTTTACTCACAGCTTCCACACAAGGTGTTACATCTAATTCGAGGGCCCCAGCCAGGCTATTTAATCTGATTAGGTACAACGCGTATAGTGAGATGCGCTTGATTATTGATTTTGAAAGAGAATGCAAAAAGTGGGTCGAAACCCACGGGAAATTCAGTTTTAATGTGATTTATTGTGTTTTTTTTTTTTAAATATTAACGTGAACTTCTGTTTCGGGTACATGGTAAGTTCGGGGGGGGGGGGCGTCATCGAATGAAGTTTTTCAGTATACTTAGTTGTTTCAGTCCTTCGTTCTGCTCAGTCAGCTGCAAATTCCAATAATAACGCGTTTCTTTTTTAACCAGGCGACGATGTTCGGCCCCACGGGAACTTCAAAAAATGTGCCATGAACATACGTTTCCCCGAAGCCAGGCACCGAGGTGACACTATTTACCCACGCGTAACTTTCATTTTACGCACCGTTTGACCTGGTGTTGGGTGGTGCTTCAGATTCCGCGTGTCTTGTTCGTTTTATTAGGTGTAAAATAACCAGCATTTAAAGCGTACCTTCTCCTAAACCTCATCAAACTTGCATATAGCCTACTTTTTACCATGATAAGACCTAATTTGTTTGGCAAATTATAGGCTGGTCTTGTTTCTTTTGGTATACATGTATCAATTAAACTATAAGGTAGTCTTATCTGGTATGACGTAGCAAGATTGTAAGTGAAATTGTATTGTTAGTTGTCAAAGAATGTGTAATTTTGCCGAAAAAATTATAGTCCCAATTTTAATTCAAGAATAAAGAAATAGGTATAAATATGCAATAATACTCTATAGAATGACTAGTCTTGTAAAAAAAAAAAAAAAGTATCAAGAACAAATATGGGTGATTACATGTAGGCTTATAAAACTTAACTATTTTTTTTCATGATGGATGAACATAAAGGCTTTTTTTTGCGGAGTGGAAACACCTCCATAGACACCCACCATCGTGTCTCCGCCTTTCGCCGTATATTTAGGACGTACTGTCCCAGTGAGAACCGGCCGGCCTGTCGGGTGTAGGCACGCGTTTAGGAATGGAGGAACTGGCCAGGGAGAGCATCAGCTTGCTGGGCAAACCGGCGCTGGACACCGATGGCCCACGACTGGGCTCCTTCGGTGCCGTGTTTATAATGTTGAAATCGGCGCTGGGTGCAGGACTCCTCAACTTCCCATGGGCTTTTCACAAAGCGGGAGGAGTCAATACCGCCATCGGGGTTGAACTGGTGAGTATGCATAATATATCTACAGAAGAAGCACACAAAAAAATGAAAGTGTGGTATTTAGATTTAGTTCTTATAAAATTCTATTTTTCTGCGAGATTCATCCGTGATTTATCATCGTTTTATACCGAAATATATGGAATTATTTAGCTTCCTTTTAATGTGTAATTTTATCCATGGAAATTGATTTGTTATTGTGACCTGCTGGCTGGTACGTAGTGCAACAAGTGTCAGCCGGTGAAAACAGGGACCCCCCCCCCCTCCCTCACTGAACTGTGCCCCACCCTGGCATGCCTACCCAAAGCTCATAAATCCCTGCATTCTTCTGACCCTGGGTCCACCTTGCATGGAGAATCACCTCCATCCTAGAGCACAAGGCACCCTGGAATGCCAATCTTTATCCTCCATCTTGTGCTCTCCTCCCATCCAGGGTGTCCCCCTGCCTCATGTTTCCTGAGACTGGCTTTATGGCCCCATACTAGTTAAACGTGTTGCCTAATGTGTTATGGAGGTGCATGTACATTTAAAATTTCATTTTTCGAACAAAATAGCTTTTGATTAACCACAATCCCTCACACCTGTGAATTTGCATGTAATATCCAATGTCAGTTTCTAGTTGCCATTTTATTTGGGGGGGGTGGGGTGGGTGTATACGGCAGGCGCAAATCTATACTTTCAGATAGAAGTGTTTGCTTGATGGTGTGGTGTGAATGCATGTCCCTTCACACCCTGGCTATAATGAAGGGGGTGGAGTTAGGTTAGGGGTACTTTTTTTTTTCTTTGGGGGGGGGGGGGGGGAATGAGAAGAATATTTTGTGCTTCTCCCTTGGGCCCCCCAATGGTGGAAAAAAGAGAGATTTGTGGTGGGCAGGCGGACTTGAAGCCCCAGGGAGGGAT
>JAODKE010000007.1:20467299-20487883 GCA_026779605.1 Mormyrus hasselquistii | reverse complement strand
TTGTTGGTTGGGGGTGGGTGGATGCGCGTGTGCTCTGGTGGGAAGATTGGGGGGGGGTGGTTGTTGTGTTGTGTGTTTTTTTTTTTTTGGTGGGGGGGGGGGGGGGGGGTAATGTAGATAACTATGTTGTCCTCCTCGCTGAGCCCCTCCATTGGGTACAACAGAGGATATTTGGCTGGAGCAGCTGACTTGAAGCCAGCAGGTCAGTATAATGTTTAAGGCAGTGTTTCCCACTAACAGACAATCTACAACTGTTTTTTTTTTCCCCTCCCAACTCCCAGAGAATTGGGAGACGGCAAAAACCTGGACTCTCTGGGGGTCTCTGAGGACTGTTTTGTGAAGCACTGGTTTATGGAGTCAGACATTCCAACAGCGTGAACAGCTGTAGGGGGTGCTGTGTGTCAGTCAGATTGGACTTTGCGATCGGAAGGTCGTCAATTCAAATCCTGGGGTCGGCAGAATCCTAAGGCCTTAATTGCTCCAGGGACTAGCTGACCTTTCTTTCTTCAAAATGTATGTCACTATGGATGAAAGCGTCTGATAAATAAACAAATATGGTTGTAGTAATGTACCAAAATTTGCAATTATTTTTAACAACATCCCAGCCAAATAAGGGCATTCATTGAGGTATTTATAAGGTACTTTTCATGTGTGGGATGTGCTATGGAACCTGAAAGTGCAGTGCAAATTCATGTGACAGGCTGGGTCAAAGCTGAGACGCCTTGAGCAGCCCACCTACCCTCTGCCTCCAGGGGTCACTGGTGTTCCTCATCAGTGGCCTGGTGATCCTCGGCTACTCCTCATCCGTCAGTAGGCAGGACACCTACCACGGTGTGGTGCGCGAGCTGTGTGGGCCGGCCATAGGACACCTCTGCGAGGTCTGCTTCGTCCTGAACCTCTTCATGATCTCAGTGGCCTTCCTGGTCGTGGTGCAGGACCAGCTGGAGAAGTGTGAGTCATCCATCCATCCGGATATCATCTAACCACTTATAAGACACACGACTGGGGTACACCCGAGCAGGATGCCAGTCTATCACTTGACACTCACTCTCACAGACCGCTGCATCTGTAATCAGAAGGTCACCGGTTCAAATCCCAGGCTTGGCAGAATGATTTCACTATCAGCTCCCTGAGCAGGGCTCGTAACCCCAAGTTGGTCCTGGAACTGGCTGACTGTGCTTCTCAAAAAATGTTCATTACTTTGCATGTACATTTTATGGGAAATTTGGAGATGCCGTTTGGCGAACTTAAGCCAACATGAGTAAAATACCTGTTGATAAACTCGGGTTCACGGAAACGGGATCCCTGAGGTGCCTGCCCTTCTTCTGCAGCTCCGGTTTATCCGAGCTGCTCGCGTCTTGGTTCGGTTGAGTGACCTGTGACTGGTGTGACCCCTGTGCCCCCTCCGCAGTATGTGACTCCCTGTATGTGACGCTGACGGGCTCCCCCGAGATGCCCTATCACTGGTACACCGACCCGCGGCTCGCGCTGCTGCTGCTCTGCCTCGTCATCATCCTTCCCCTCTCCATACCCAAGGAGATCAGCATCCAGAAGTACACCAGGTGAGTGTGCGCCCCTCGCACCCACGCGTGCCCACACACTTCCGCACCATTATCACCATCTCTGTTGTTCCCTTCTGTCACCAGTGTTTTGGGGACCCTGGCCGCCACGTACCTGTCGGTGGCCGTCGTCATAAAATACTACATGAAAGGGGACCATGTTTCCATCACTCCAGCGTACAGCAGTGGGTAAGTAGGTTTTTTTTTTTTTTTTAAATTTGGTATAGGGTCTGTCATTGGGTACGTTTCCCAAAAGCATAGCTGCTAACAACGTTAGCGACATGTATAGCTGGAACCATGCAGGTTTTGGGAAACATACTCGCTGTTATTAAACATAATATTTTTCTCAGGTTATTGCTGGTGGCCTGTGATGTTTTCACGGCCACTTTCAGTGAAAAGACGTTTAGTTAAAGACTTTTAAATGATATATTTTCCACATAAAAGCTTTGGATTTGATCCCGTAATCTTGTGGATAGCTTCCATTCCTGGGCTGCCTTTTTTTTTTTTTTTTTTTTTCTCCTGGATTACTTGGACTTTATAGTGGACACTTTGTAGTCAACTGTTATTGCAGAATGTTGGTTTGAGCACTGTTTAAGGTTTATGTTTGAACCTGTTGCTTAAAATAGGTCGGTCTGTCTGTCTGTCTGTCTGTCTGTCTTTCTCTCTCTTTCTCTCTCTTTCTCTCTCTTTCTCTCTCTTTCTCTCTCTTTCTCTCTCTTTCTTTCTTCCGTCCCGTCCGTCGCACCAGCTGCTCTGGAGAACATGTTCTTATTTCTTTTTTCAGCATAAGCTCATGGGCTTCAATGTTCAGCGTTGTCCCGACGATCTGCTTTGGATTTCAGGTGAGCGGCCCCAGCGAAACCTCACCACCCCCCTTCCCCGGCCTCCCATGGGTGTGTGAGCCCCACACCGTACTCCGTGTGGCCAGTTGCTCATAGCTCCCTCTCTTGGTGGGTTTGCAGTGTCACGAGGCCAGTATCGCCATCTACAGCAGCATGGAAAACAAGAAGCTCTCCCACTGGGTGGTCATCTCTGTGGTGTCCATGTTCATCTGCCTGCTCATTTACTCCTTTACAGGTGGGTGTATCTGCAGCTCCCCTCCCTGGATGTCCTACACGCCGGGTTCTCTGTTCGGGCCGACTTACAGGCCAAATAAATGAATACACACATTTGCTGTGTTTTGTCCCTTCATAAAAGGGCTCTAAGCATGCCCAAAGCAACTTGAGAGCACCATCTAGTGGACTCAAAAAATATAGCAAATGGTTCATGAGGCTTAATTTTGACCATCACTACTACTTGCTGCTCCCATGGTAACCCTTTCCGCTAATAGTGAGAAATAGTAGTAAGCTCTACTTCTCCTCAACGCTATCTGAATATGAATTCAACATTAGGGTACACCAGTATGGAAGCCAATGAGTTTACAGTTGCTGTGGGTTGCTGCCCTTAACATTAAGGTGCAAATCATTTGCAGTATCTTCTGACCCCACTAGATAGTGCTCTTCACTTGCTTTGAGGCAGAATCTAGTCAGAAAATACTGCAAATGATTCATGAGGCGTCGTTTCTGCCATCAGTAGCACAAAGGGATTTAGTCCAACATGCAACAGCTCACAGAGCTGAGGTTGTCCAGCTCATCTCACCATAAAGGAACTGTCACCATCAGAAGGGCTACCCACCATGTCCTCACACCTATCTCAACATCTCAGGGGTTTTTGGCTACCTGACATTTGGTGAGAAGGTCGCCGCTGACATCCTGATGTCCTACCCCGAAAACGATGTTGCCATGATCATCTCCAGGCTGCTGTTTGGCATCTCCATCATCACCATCTACCCCATTATTCTCCTCCTGGGCAGGTACAACTGCTGCTGATGTCATCAACAGTTGGAGATTTATTTAAAATTCAGTGCTTTACAATAGGTCCTCTAGAATTATTAGATTCCTTTGGAATTAATTGTAATATGAGCGTACTTTGTCTTTAGGAGAATATAATACTGACATTAAGTGCCTGGTTTTGTTGACTGACCCTGACCCCTACACAGATCTGTGATTCAGAATCTGTTGCTGCGTGTCCGGAGACGGTCCGCCGTGGTAACGCGGTCGTTCGAGAACCACAGTCGCGTGGTTCTGACCATGATTTGGATTGCGGTCACCCTCCTCATCGCCATGTTTGTTCCTGACATGAGTAAGGTCATCAGTATCATTGGGGGCATCAGCGCCTTCTTCA
This sequence comes from Mormyrus hasselquistii, assembly GCA_026779605.1. Lineage (NCBI taxonomy): Eukaryota > Metazoa > Chordata > Actinopteri > Osteoglossiformes > Mormyridae > Mormyrus > Mormyrus hasselquistii. The sequence goes on along the minus strand of JAODKE010000007.1, from coordinate 20,484,101 downwards.
TCTTCATCTTTCCAGGTGGGGCCGCTGCTTTGTTGATGCCATCACTAACGAACGCCTTGTAGCGTCTCCGGTTTTAACTGGCTTTGCCATGTGTCTGCCCCCTGCAGGACTCTGCCTGATGTTCATCATGCAGTTGGAGCCCGTGAAGCGCAGGACAAGGTGAGCACTCAGCCTCCTGCATGTGGGTTTATGCCTGAGGGTATGATATGGAGTTTAGTGGGTTCTAAACGGAGTTATGCCCAAGTGTCTTCAGACATTACTAAATTAGGCCACTGATGGCATGACTGTATGTCATGTGACTAAATGAGCAACAGTAGAATTCTTTTAGGCAATAGGTGAAAAGTAGACTTTATAAGGGGGGGGTGTTGAAATTTTAATGCTTAAATGCAGTAACTTCCAGCAAGAGATCTGTTATGCAGCGTTACCGAGGTACAGTGTGACTTGCGTGAAATGTGCCCCACATTGCTGTCATTACTTACCTGTACCTTATCTCCCCCCATGGTTACCATGGTGATACACCCTGGCGCAGAGCGCTGCTGACATGCTGGGGAGTTGCCACTGTCCTGTGTGGGGCCTTCATCTTTGGCCAAAGCACCACCATCGCGGTCATGGAGATCGTTAACGATCTCTAATCACTGGATTCTCAGGATTCAGTCTCCATCAGACACGGCTGCGTCTGGGATTGCGTCCGGAAATGTACATCGCCAACCTTTGCGGGAAGTCCTGCGTAGCGCTTTTGTCACCGGTAACGTCACGGAGCTCTCCAAGGCCCAACCTCTGTGCCGATTTTAATAAGGGCCCTCAACCCTGGAATTCATCACCACCAAATTGTTACAGAACTGTAGGACCAATTCCACTTCTTTTTGCTAAGGATTTTGGGTCACTCCTACTCAGAAGATGGATGGGGCTTGAGATGGACCTATTTATAATGAGATGGACCTATTTATAATATTGCATAAGCTTTTAATGTTGTGTTAACTGTTATTAATATTACAGATGTGAAATTGTATTTATTTATGAATGCAGAAAACTATTGAATAAATGGTGGGTAGAGAAAGAGAGAGGATGGACTGGAAATAATTATCCAGCAGCTGGTTAGGTTTTAATAGAGTCATCAGTATTTTAACATTCATTTAGACACTGATATACAAAAGCAGGCAAGCTAATAGACTAAACTGTGTGTAGCCCCCCCCCCACCCCCCCTTCACGACTGAGCACCTCACATTATAGCTTTCAGAGCACCAACAATCAAGAAGTTCAACAATTTCACCAGTGTTCACTACACCCCTGTTGGAATCCATAAACTCACTGCTTCACTGAACGTTTACAGAAATGTACGTTATAATATGAAATTCTATTAACCCAGTAAAGTTATTCAAATCACATTTGACTTCATACCATTTCTTAATTTGTTTTTTTTTTTTTTTAAAAAAAGAAAATACATGAAAAGAGCGGCTCTATTCCACTACGGCTGAGTTAAGCTTCTTAAGATCATGCACAGCTTGCGTTGATGTTAACAACATCCATGGCGGGTGTACATTAGTTTGCACGTAATAACTTGCGTCCAAAGTCCAATGTGCTGTTTTCTACTCCCAGTTACTTAGAACAGATCCCAGGGAACCTCCCTCGGTGTAGCCTAAACGGCTTCATATGGCTTGCAGGGCCCTGACTTTGAAGGTATTACTGAGCTGGTTGTCAAGCTTCTTCCTACATGACTGCAGGTGTAAAGGGTTGTTGGGTCCAGGCCCCAGCACATCAGCCAAACAACTGTTAGGGCTGGATTTTAAATAAATCTATCTTTCTTAAAATCTTCTTTTCACCTATCTGTTGAATTCCGTGTATCTGAAATACTTTCTTGCTTAAGAGTAGACCGTGTAGGTTACAACCACCCCCTCTGAATTTCAGAACTCCGGTACTGCTCAATTCCATTTGAGAGCGTGTGCAAAGGAACCTGCAGCCCCTTGGTGACCTGAAGACTCACTGAATGAGTCCCTCTATAGTATACTGCCACTAGGGGGCGGTGCTGAGGTCTGACCATTATCACTCAGGCTGCGTTCCAAGACACCCTGAACAAACTATCCCACTCGGGGGCTGATATGGCAAATTACTTTCTTTAATAGATTTCAAAATGTGCTCTGAAATGACTTATTAATGCACACTATGATAATAGAGTGGGTTGTGTTAGCATGGCGAGAGAGCAGGGCTCTGCAGAAGCTTCTGGTCTGCCTGTTTGGGGATGGAGCAGCACAAGGGCGGGATGGTGGATGGTGTTTTCCTTCAGTCGGCCGCAGCCGGATGTCGCACGGCGTCCCGAAGGAGCGCTTGAGCGCCGAATCGTGGCGGGAGATGCGAGAATAAATAAATAAACGATAAAAAAAGTGGGTACCAACTACAGCTGGTTGTGGGCAGTGTAGCTCAGCCACGTCAGTCCCTGCTGAAGGAGCACCAGGCAGCTGGAGGAGAAGAGGAGGGGGTCAGAGACACACCTGAGGACATCACACTCGGAATAACAGAGGCTGAGGACCAGCAGGTCAGCTGAATATTGACTGGACCATGTTTGGGGGGGGGACATTTCACCTGGCATGGCGACAGTGCTCACGGCCTCTGGCTGGCACAGCGTGTCCACCTTCACGTGCTGGAAGGCCTTGCAGGTCCTGCTCTGGAGGTGCCTGGGGAGACAGGATGGCTGTGAGGACCGCACAGTCCACAGGAAGCAGAGGATGCTTTGAAGACACTGAGAGTAAATTGCCTTGATTTAATGATGGCAAACATGCTCATGATATCTGTCTCACTTTGGGGAAAAAAAAACATCTGATAAATAAATGGAATTAACCTCTTTGCCGTAAGCATTGTTGCTCTATTGACTTGTATTGAAAAACACAGTTAATAATTAATGTATATGTAAATGACATCAGGTATATGCATGCTAAAGAATGCATCAAATGGAGAGTTAAATGTAAGATCAATCTTACAGGAGTGTTTTTCTTAACTTTATTTTCTTAACCTTATTCATCTTGGGTGGAAATTCTTTAGCATACTGGATCAAGGTAGGCAAAGTACCTACAAACTAAAAACAAACATTGCAAAACAAGATGAAATGACAGACAGTAAACAGCAGCGGTGGAAAGTAAATAAGGAAAAACACAGGTTTGGAGTTTTTCTACAGCAAATTGGGCTGTGGGTGGGTCACACGCCGGGGGGGACTGCGGTGTCTGGCAGCTGCAGGTTCACACGGCTTTAAAAACACGTCTGTCTCACCTTTTCCATTCTTCTGCTCCTTCCCAGAACTCGTACACAACAAAGGACAGGCCGTCTGGCAGCCTCACGGCCGTGACACTGAGGGGGGGGCGAGAGGAGAACAGGGGCTCAGAGAGGGAGAAATCCGCCGTGCTCCCCAAATGGCGATGGGGCTCATATCACAGGAAGCCTAAAACGACAGGGACTGGAATGACAGTCTCAGTCTCCAGCACATAAAGGACTGACTGAAGGTGAGCAAGGAGTTATTGTTTGAGCTTCACATGTAAAGGTAGAAATCACAGGTCAAAAATGAATCAGACGATGTTCTTTATACGTTCTATACTGTTCCATGGTACATGCAGCGTCCGTAACACCTGATGCATCTCATTGTTCTTATAAATATTCCAGATGTTTTTTGTTTCCGATCATCTTATAAAAATGCTAAAATGACATTTTATTAAATTCAAGTGACACCCAAACAACGTTGATTTGATTAGAGTCTCTTGTAAAGAGCTTAGCTGAGATCCGGTATGTGACGACTCACCGCGTTTTCATTCTCAAACCGCTCTGTGGGCACAATCATCCTGGAGGGTTTTGCCCCATCAGCATGGAGATGCGCCACAGGATGAACGTAATCACTGAGAATGGCTTTGTGTTTATAATCCCCCCCTCTGAGGAGCTAAGTGGACTCAACCTATGCCAGGAAATTGCATGGCATGCCATAAGAGGACTGCCACACCCCTTCTCTGTAGGAAACTCCACTCGAGGCTGGGGGGGAGGGGAATCTTCCTTTTCCATAAGTGAGCGTGTTTGTCTATTGAGAATAAAACTCAATATCCTTTTATTCACCACGTATAACAAGTACATGGAATTAGTTAAACATGCAATCAAGGCAAACGCACGAGATAATAAATATGAATAAAAATCAAATACAAATAAAAACAAGATTAACGATGCAATTTATAAACATGCAGACGTATAAATAATGGTGAGGCAAATTGTAGGGCACAGGCAGCTTTGCAGTGTGTGCAAATCACCTAATAAAGCCAATACAAGCATGAAATTTGCACAGCCAGTCAGTAAAGGTGAGAAGGCCCCGTAAGTGACAGTGTGCTTCTCCTGGGGGTGTCCCACCGCCCCCCCTCGGCCTCCCTGCTCACCAGAACCCCGCCATTCTCCTCTCACCCACTTCATCTACAAAAAAGCCAGACTCACCATCTTTATCAAGGATGTACCCAGATTCGTTTAAGTTTATTTTATTCTTTTATCCTATTTCACACTTTTGAGGTTCCCTGCTCTGTTTTGCCTCAAAAACAACTGCAGGGCCGTAAACCTCTAGCCATTTGTCAAAGTCAAGATGCGCACCCCTAATCAAGGATGTGTAACACCACAGTCCTTATGTTAAATATGACCATGCTACCATGTCTATGAAACATTTTTAGTTTAGGGGATTGCCTAAGAGAGTTTAAGAGAGTTCCCGAGTTGTTTCCACATCTACCATTGGGTGGCAGTGTTTTCACAGGGACTAAACCATCCAGGAACATCAGCAGAATGCAGCTTATATACAGTCGAACACGGATGCTGTCAGACAGACAGCAAGAATCACACATTCATAGGCAGATAAATGGACAGCTACACTCACTGGAAACAGTCTTTCTCTGCAGATAGGATCTTCAAGTATTGCTTCAGAGCTTCACAGAAGTTTGATAGCTGCTGCTGAGACACAACCATCTCCTGACGGACCAAGTGAAGGGACTGTTTAAAGAAAAGACAAGGAGGACAGTGGACAGAGAAAGGAGGACAGGACCCATTAGAAGGCACCACAAATATGAAAACAGACTGCAGACAGGACTGCGACATATGACCGATCAGATCCCAGTGCTAGTCAGAGCCCACTGGATGGACCAACACTGACCAATCAGTGACCTTGCGCCTGCCCACCACACAGATGTTTGTTTGGAAGCTAGTAAAACCATAATTCAGATGAACAAACTGTGAGGAGATGTTCCCACTGTCCTGCCTTTGGATATCCAACTGTTCTTTCCCTTTAGTATTGTTATTTTCAGTGAAAAAGGTTATGCGTAGCAGATGCCTATACGGACTAATTGCTGCTGTGAATAAGCCCCCTTTTCAGCCCAGATTCAATAAGAATGCTAATTAAAGCCTGAGTTTCTATTCCATTCAAATCTTCATTTAGAAGACAGAACTGACAGACTTCTTACAAGCATAGAATGGAATGCAGAGCCATGCGTCCGCGCCTCTATGTGCACGGGACAGAGTGCAGAGCCGTGCGTCTGTACATCCGCTTGCAGGGGACAGAGCACACACAGAGCCGTGTGTCTGTATGTCTGCGTACGTCGGGATTGGGGAGGGGGGATTTCTTGATGCTGAATTCGCCATGACAGTCTAGGTGAGGGGATCAGATTCGTCCTCTGTCTCAGAAAAACTGGGTCTGTTCTGCGTGTAATCCATTATGCTCCTATACAAGGACAGCAGTGAAGCATGATGCAAGACTACGTCACGCTTATACGTGTGGAACAGCTGAACTCTCCCTTCTGACACATCAGCTCAGATCACTATCAGGTTTTATTTAGCATATTTTGGAAGCATGTGGTCTAAAAATTCTATGTGCTAGATTTTCCAGAGGCAATTAACAGACAAAAAGCTCACTGCTGCCTCCACGATTTGTGCTGACATTCTGTGTCATCGGAGGCTTCAGGTCTGTAATTTACTCTGTAACACATGGTTAAGTTTTTAAAATGCAAACATTCACGCTGATGCGCTTTTGTAATTCAGCAGGCTTTCTGATTAACTGGAAAATTGCAGTTCCATCCAAGACCACCGGTGTCACTGTTGCACGTGAATGAACTTGTGACATGTTTATGGCTGTGATTGCATCCCCGTCATTTCAATAGTACGACCTTAGGCCCTTTACCGACGGATGCTACTTACTGCGTTGGGTGTGCAGTCGGTGTCTGACAGCCTTTGCTGCAGGTCAAACCACACCGTCTGCAATAACAAACAATAGGACAATAGATTATTGTAATTTGCCATTATTATTTACTTTAGGGGAAATGGACTAATGTAACACAACATCAGCAGAGTGATCTCTCAGTTAAAACCTCTGTCGCTAGGATTTGAGAGTGCAAGTGATGTTGGTCAACTGACAATGACCCGACTGTCCTCGTCACGGTTTTGGCGCAGGAAATTAAATGGTGAGTTTTTGGGAGTTTTGTGAAAAGCAGCAGACGACACATGAAAAGTTTAGTGACTAAACACGTTTACGGCAGTCCCTTGTGTGATATCGCACAGTGACCTTTGTATCTTGCAATTCTGATATCTTTTCACTCGGTAACCAAGGGGCCCAAAAAAATTGTATGTGGTTTTTCCAGAATCCAGGGGACATGAGCCCCTAAACCTCACGTTGTGGACAGAACGACATTTGCTCCATTCACTGTCTATCAGTTGTATCCTGATCGAAACCACTTTAAAAAGTTCAAATGGTTTATTAATAAAAAGTTTTTCCTAAAGAAACCCAAAGTCTTCACAAGGCCTTCACACACCACAACGTGAGAGGGAGTTGGTGGTACTGAGAGATATCCCTCCCAAAATGCATGTCAGATCTCCAGAAATTGTTCAGGATCTATTTTTCTTTGTTGTTGTCAGAGTTGAGTCATTGACTAACAACTCAACTTGGACTCAAGTCACAAATTTGATTACTTGTAACTCGACTCATCACAACTAATGGAAAACTTGGACTCAACTTGGACTTGAGGCCAAATGACTCGAGACTTGGACCTGACATGGACCCTATGACTTGAGACTTGGACCCAACATGGATTTGAGAAGTCTTGAGGTTATAGTCCCCCTCTGGGATGTTAGTTTCATCATTATTAACTCTTTGCTGCCTGCATTTTCAGTTGGCTGAATGCTAGGTCTCCTGAGATAGTTTGTTGGAAAGATGCATCACTCTCTGCATATTCATAGTCATAAAAACTGTATGAGGAGAACTGTGACAGAGAGGAGATTTTGCCTGTGAAAGATTTAACCTACAAAGTACTGTGGTAGGATTTTGCTGCAGTAAGTTTTAATCACTAAAGGTAAAAAACAGACATAGGTAGGGACTAAAGTTACATGACTCACAACTCGACTTGACTTGAGACTTGATGACATGCAAAAATGATGGAAAGACATGGTCTTCACTTGGACTTGGCACATGACTTGACACTTGACTAGGACTTCCAATGTTTTGACTCAAGATTTGAGTCAGACTTGCCAAGGAGTATCTGGTTCCCATTCCGAGGAGCTGTCAGGATAAGCGTGTGTTAATATCACCCAGGTAAACTGTAACATGCTGTCTGTTGTATGATATTACGAAAGACCAGTTAATTGGCTGCAATAACACATTATCCATTTTAATGAAAAGTGTTTCATTATTATTAATCTGCAATGTAATTTCTCTGGGTGTATAAGTGAATAAGAAGGATCTGGGTTTGGAATCGAAGCAGAACATTGGAACCATGCCTGAGCCCTGGTGATGCTGGGGACCAGCGGCTGGGGCCTTCAGGCTTGGATCAGCACTAAGGAGCGCCTGCAGAAAGCTGCTGCGGCACTGAGAGGACAGTAATTCAGCAGCGGGCTGCTCACGGCCACTATTGGGCCTGGTCCTCAAGGGACACGTCTGCTGAGGTTTTAGAAAGTGTCTCTGGCCCCTTGCTCGTCTCTGCCATCGAGACATGCATCCGAGACTCGCATTTACAGACATGCATCCAAGACTCGCATTTACAGACATGCATCCGAGACTCGCATTTACATTTTATTTACTGTTTTTATGCTCTTTGAGGAAGCAGAGTTATACAGTCCTGCGAGCGATTGGTCCAAGTGGTGAAATCACTGCACGATATGAACCTTCATAGGCACAGAGTCCCCCCCGACACTCCGCCCCCTCACCCTCCCAACATCTCTCAAAGTCACCGTTACCAGTTTTACTCAGCAAACTTCCCTCCTTCATCCCCAGTTAAATCCCTCTTTCCAGAACAATGCAATCACATCTAACCCCAAAGCTCTTTCTTAAAGGAACGGTGCTGCGTTCTCAGCAGCGGGAAATGAAAGCCCCCGTGCTGTTTAATCTGATTAATCTCCACCCCCACGTTTTACGCGTCCAGTTCCCTTCATTAAATAAGCTTCCCCCCCCTGAAAGGATGAAACCCCTCAATATGGAATCACACATAAACCTCTTTCTGGGCGCTGAAATGATATTGGTGCATGCATACACTATTAAATGGGTCTTTAGTATTTTACCAGCATCTTATCATCGGCAAAGTAAAACACCAAAATTGCTTCATTCTCTAACCTACAAATGCGTAATTATTGTACACTTAACAGCATCAGCTATTTGCTTAAACAAAACAGTAGAAAAAATGTTTCACTACGCCATTGGTCCTATATAATACTGCTGTCAACAAACTACATCGGTCAGCTTTTAATGTCTATCTGTTACTGTATCTAACAGTAAGAATTACTGTGTTGCTGTTCATTGTGCTTTTTTGTTTCTAATTTGCACACTATGCATTATAACTGTGATAGGTAATGCTTTACTTTAACTGCACTTGCATAATACCTTTATAATGCATTAGTGTAACATTCAGTGCACCTTCATAATGCATTCATAATTATACTCTTGTGCAATAATAATGTTTGTTGGTAATGGGTATTAAAGCTGTAAAGATATGTTAGGATGTTAAGGTACGTGTATTCTTATATGTTGCTTATGAACGCATTACGAATGCATCACGAATGCATTAATTGTTGCTGTTTGCCTTTGCACACATTTTTCACTCACCTACAACAAGAGGCAAGTGATGTGAAGGAGATTAATGTGACAAAGAAAGTAAGCATTCGATTGGACACTCGGCTATAATGGGAGCCCTGGGTTACCTTCTGCTACCCCCCCCTCTATGAATCTGCTTCTCAGTTTTTTTGGCCTCTGATGCCACGTTTGGTTAAGGATGGTACTCCGTGCTTCATACTAAAATCCATGGTCTCATGCCTCACAAAAACAGAATAAATTGGACAATGCCAAGGCTGGTCTTCCTTCTACCATGTCCAAAGTGTGTCCCAGTGCAATTGAACAAGAGGGGACAGACGTGAAGGCAGAGCGGGTAAAGGACGGATAGCCTGAGCACTACGGTGGGTTTATCCCGGTGGTTTTATCCTGGTGGTTTATCCTGGTGGTTTTATCCTGGTGGTTTATCCTGGTGGTTTATTCTGGTGGTTTTATCCTGGTGGTTTATTTCCCTGCATCCATCACTGATGCTGTGTGAGAAATGAAACCACACGGGAGCTGACGAACACAATCGGGTGTGCAGATCTGACTCCCGACAGCAGACGTGTTGTACACAAAAACAGGTCATATTTCAGATTGGAAATAGATGGGGTGGGGGGGGGGTTCCTTGTTGTCTAAATATTTAGATCTGGTATCTCAGACCTGTTTCCAGGGGGCGCTGCAGAGGCCAGTACCCTGTGCTCATCTATAGTTCCTCAGTCTCTTACACTAACGCAGTACTCACTCCTTTCCTACATGGCATACGGTGTTTTAAAGTTCAGATGCCACCAAAGTCTTACCAACACAATCCCCCCAAATGTGTGACACTTTTAGATTTTGAAAATGCTGATATTTTCATGGCCCGACTAAGAACTTCAGTATTTTATTACTACTAAGACAAACATATTTACAGACACCTAGAGCTTGGCAGGTTTAAAATATATTCGGACAGGTATTGGGGGTTACGGATCACACGGCGCTAACGGTATATTCTGTCAACTTTGTCAGAGGAAACCACAGCAGCTGGTGTCCTGAATGAAAAGGCATCAAGATTTGGGTTATTGAAAGAGATACTTCATAGCATACAAGACAACAAATAGACAGAGTAAAATTGTTATGGGATGACAGGCAGCATTGAAGCCGTCTCAGAAATTCTCTGCTAAATGAGATGTTTCTGTGAAGCTTTGTGAAGGATCAGTGAAGAGTCATCCGGCTGATGAGGTTGACCATCACTTTAGATTGTAGAGCAGAAGATCTGGAACTGCCACAGATGAATGATTCTCACATTTAATTTCCAGCTCAGCTCCCAAACCTAATGGCTCTTCATCATATTTACATAAACCTGCACTAATTAATGTGTGATTAACATGAATCCATCCATCAACAGGAAACGAGTCGCAAACTCCATGTTGGTGGCCCAGCTCATCTATACATCAATGTCATTTCAGATGAGGTAACGGTCTTGTCATTGAACACAGGTGCTGCTTGGGATAAGGATGATGTTTCCACAAATAAAACACGGACAAAAAGTCAAATTGTTTTAAAAAAGAGTCAGTGCTGAGGTTGACGTGTATCTGACATCATACTGTACCTTGCTCTCCAGCCGTCCAATCAGCTCTGCCAGGCGGTTGACCTGTGCTTCCAGACTCTCCTTCTTCACCTCAGCAGACCCTGCCAGGGGATGGACAAGAAGCATGTCAGCCGCAGAAATGCAACAGGACACCAGGGATACTCATGGAGGTTGGACCTGACGGCCACGTTCACCCGTCGCTGGGGTCTGCGGTGAAGATCGGCACTAAACGAAGCCTTCAGATGTACAGCTGCGATATCGCTATAGCAACAGGCCAGTTAAAGTGAAGCTACGAGGACGAAGGTGCCTCATCTAACCTCCTGTTCGGTAATTAGAGATTCTTTGCTTGCTAGGCTAAGAACTTCTTGTCCTTCACCATAAGGGTCACTCTGCAGAAGATTACTGCCCTTAATAAATGGACTTAAAGCATCAGCCAGAACCTTAGCAAACATGCGTCAGTGGCTGATTTATCAGGCTTGTTGCGGTTCGGAGTCATGATGGGACCCATAAATATCAGGTTGGCTCGATCAGCCAATCAGTGGGCAGCAAGAAAACAAGGAAGAATAAGGAAGGCGGGAGAAGGGCGGAGTTTTGTATTTTCTAATGGTTTGATTGATGGAGGCTTTGCTGTGAACACATGTGCACACATCATGTGACCACACTGATGCCAGAACAGCAGTGGTTCACTATGTCACCACCTTAAACCAATCATCAGATGACAGCAACTGACTTGTAACTGGGCAATTAGGAATTTAGATGCGACAGACTGGTATGAAATGGTGGGATAGAATACTGAATGGATCGGTCAATCAGGATAGAGAAGACATGGCACAGGGAGGAACAGAAGAAGAAGGCGGCACAGCCCTGGTTAAACTATGAAATTGTAGCTGGGAGCACATCTCCTGCTGCAGGGCAAAGTCTTTCATTCCCTAATTAAAAACTTAAGACATTAGCATTTCCCTTTGAAAGAGGGATATTTCAATGTATTTGCTCATGAATGAGAGACAAAAGGCAGAAGACAATTGATTAAGAAGGAATTGCTCCAATGGACGCAGGATGATGTTGAACAATCCCAGCGGGCTGAGTTCCTCCCAAAAGTTCAGAAGAGAAACAGGGGCCAACCAGCACCAGAGCTACCAAACGCAGTGCCAGGTCAGCCATTTCTCATGGGATTAATAGCCTTCCTCAGGGGCCCAGTGGAGACATGGCTACTCTGCTGAGGATGGGATTCAAACTAGCATCAGACCATCGGCTGACCAGCACAGAGGGCAAACCCAGCAAGCCACACGGCGCTCCAGAGGACAGGGTCCTCGCTAGAGAGGGCCCCACCTGAATAAGGGCCCGTAGTCCTCATGTTGTCCTTAGGGCTGACTCTGTTGTTCTCGGGGTAGTCTGGCATTAAGTGGGCGCCTGGGGCACGCGCTCCTGCCTGGCTTGGCCTGAGAGGGAAAGGGCAAAGGTTACCCATGAAAAGAGAAAAAAGAAGCATCGGAAATCATTTAAAAAGCCGTCTTACTGGGAAAACTAAGGTAAATAAAAAAAATTAAACAATCCTATTATTGCTGTAGCAAACAAAATTATGTGACTCAGAATTAATAAGAAGACTGCAAATGACCAAAGATCAGGTACAGCGCTGACGGGATTCTGATATTCACTGTCCAAGTTCTTACAAGTTGAGCCTTGTTATTTACAATAAATCCACAGATTTTTTTTCATATATCATACATCAACATGAACCTGTTTTGTCCATCAATATTCGTCCCAACAAGGTAACCTGAACACAACAGGACCACCTAACAAGGATGTAAAGCTGACTCTGATTGCCTGTGCTTTAAATCAATAGTCATCCTCTGCTCTTACAGTTCCAGTGAGTAACTTGAACACAACAGGACCACCTAGCTTGGATGTAAAGCTCACTCTGACTGGCCGTGTTGTTCATCAATGGCATCTACAGCACTCTCCACTGAGTTCAGCAGGGACTGGATCTGATTGGCTGACTCCTTCAACAGGAAGCGAGTCACAAACTGCTCCATGTTGGTGCCCTGCTCATACACCTGCAGAGAAACAAAAGAAACACACACACACACACACACACACACACACACACACACACACACACAATTCATATACTCCTATCTTTGTGGGGACTCTCCATTCATTTCTATGGGGGGAAACTCTAATCCCAACATGATGACCTTTAACCCCTATCCAGCCCTGACCTTAACTAGACACCCTTAACCCCTATCCAGCCCTGACCTTTATAACAACCAAACTAAATATGAGACTTTTTTAGTTTTTTGATTGCATTGAATCCTCCTGTAGTTTGTGAAATAATGGTCCCTACAACTTCAAAATAACAGGTTTTTATCACAGTAAAGATCTGAAACAGGCAGTCAGCTTGAACACAGTGCAGTTCTGCTCTATAGTTTGGACGTTACCAGCAAAGAAGAATCATTTCGCAATAAGCTCATACACATCTAGATATCCTGAGTTGTGCCTGGCGGGGGGGGGTGAGGTGGGGTGGGGGTTCTGTGATCAGCCTCGCTGAGCACGGGGCTGCTCTGGACCTGCATGGAAAATGCTGACGCACTAAGGACCAAAGCAGCAAGACCACACAGATGCTTCCCTTAAGTACTCAGATTATGGTGATTTTCTCCTGTTTCCCTCTTATTGTAACGAACAATCCTTAACCCACAGCGCTGAGAACCAGAAACAGATCAAAATTCAGTTTCTTTCTTTTTTTAAATGCAGAAAACAAATCGAAGTTTGCTTCCTCTTTCAGCTTTTCGGTAAGATCGTATAGCAGGTTAGCTGAATAAGCAGATTAAGAAAAGTTGGCAGATATTCAAAGGGCATTTGTCTTGGGTCAGTGTCCACAGTCTCCTGACCCCCCACCCCCTTGGCATTCATCGGGTGGGAGGTTCACAACCAGTCAGTGGACTTCATGGAGCATCTGAGGACCTGAAGATAAGCCCTGGTCCAGCTGTATCTCCTCCAGCGTGCGCTTCTCTCTCATCTTGCAGCTATGATTTACAGTTATGCGTTATATAATGTTTCTGACAGCCTGACTGTCCATCACGTCATTTGGTTATTTAGCAAAAACTTTTATCCAAAGCGACATTCAGCTGAGGGAGCATGGTCAGCCATTCAAACACTGGTGTTACTGGGGGTTACAATACCCAATGGTGAAAACCCTGAGAAGACGACCCTCCAATCACAGGGACCATCTCCTAGCCTGCTGAGCCCCACACTCTATATGAGGTTTCCCCCAAAACCAACTCCACTTTCCTCACTTCCAACATCTTTGTCTATGAACCATGATGAATTTCTAAACACCTCCCATGTCATTTTCTTTATCTCAGTTTTCTTCAGTTAATAATAATAATAATAATAATAATAATCCTTAAGTTTTGTGTGTGCATATGTGTGGGAAGGTCTGTTTACTTGCCCTGTCTCACAGGAAGTTTTTTTCTTTTTACAAAGGTACCTTCAATAAATGTTTTGCATATGTCGCTGTCTGGTTGCTAGGATACCAAAAAAATTACTTTCAACTCGAGACACCACTGTGGCGCTTGGGCTGAGAAATATTTATTCCTTAAAATAGATTGGAGCTATTTTTAATTTAAAATTCCTAAGAGCTCAGACTGAAACTGTGCTCTTTCTATGCGTATATATGCTGCATATGATGAAGTGTACCAATGGATTCCTAATGCGCCACTTCACAAGCAGTTTCACTGCACTCAGTCATGCATTTTAACACGAGTGCCGTTTCCACTGACCTACATTTTGCGCATTTTCAAGATGCAAATCATTAATAGAAATACTCAAATTTTGAAAAAAGCCTTTAACAGCCTCAAAGGTCTTTACTTTCGCTTGAAGTGGTTTCTGCGGAAAGTCAAAAAAGTAGTAACTTGTAAAATTGCCGTAGAAACACAATTTGCGAATTAGTAAATATGTAGGACTTAAGATAAAAGATAATTAGTTCTTTTACAGCTATTTACTCAAGGAAAGCCTGCTCCAACGTATGAGACTTGGATCTTAATCTTGCAGGATGTTAAATGATAAATATTATTCATATGAAATGCATTAACGGAAACACACCCTATTCAAAATCTGACTTTGACAGTTTAGAAAATCCACTTATAATCGGCACAAAACTTTGCCGAAATTTCAGGTTTTGTCAGAAATCCTGGTTCATTACGTTCCTGTCTTTGGATCTCTCGTCACCAAACGATAAATCTCTCAGGGGATTTCTGCAGACTGGTCAAGGCTGGAGCACGAATTCCATCGCCTGTCCTTCAAGAGCCATGACCTCGGGCATCTTCACTGCATCACAGTGCGTCGAGCCAGCCGGATGAATCGGCATGAAATTCTGCAGCTGCCGACTTTCTCATCACTGATGGCCTGTCTTTGAGGCCGACTTCCCCAAGCACAGTCCCACGGGCCGGGAAGGAGTTCAAAAGTAAGCAGGCTGGGCCAGACGGACAAGGATCCCTGCCATCACAAGAGTGCTGCAAAGACTTCCCTCATGCTGCAAGACCCACGACTTGAGACTAATCAGAGATGCAGGCTTTGTCCCCGTGCGATGGAGCGGAACTGTAACGCGGTCTGCGGAGGGGTGACGAGGCAAGCCAAACAGACTGTATTTTCATCCTGCTCCACCGCAGCGAAGTGCATTCAGGCCAAAGACGGGAAACTAATGAGCCACAGTGGCTGGATTTAGCAACTGCGAAAGCCAGGGATTTTAATTGGGAAAAACTAAAGTGTTACAGCATGATGACTCAATATCCTGTAAGGCTGAGACGGCACTTAAGAAGAATGACGATGGAATTAAAAAGAACAAACACAATTAGAACTGCTATCAGAGGATCTTATACAACTCCAGCTACACAAAGCCTCCAGTATTTATTTGGCAATTAGACAATAAGCAGTTTAATAATGAGGCGGTTAATAAAGACACATCCAGCCGACTTGCAGATAAAGCGCCGCGCGAGTCGTGGCTGCAGAAGGTTTATAGCGGGGAGTTTCACTGTCACTTTACAGCCCCTGAGCCTCTGACTGGGCCCAGGTCCTCAGAACAGAGGAACATGCATCTTCCTGCAGAGCTGGAAATAAATACCTTCCACTGGTCCTCAGGATCCATCAGTTCATATGGCGCCCCCAGGCTGGGCTCTGAGGCAGCAGTTCATATGGTGCCCCCAGGCTGGGCCCTGAGGCACGTCTCCTCAGGAAAACCGGCAGCTGTGCCGACAGCTGCTTCAAATCAAAAACATCTTCGGTGGAAATATATAACAATAGCTATATATACAGCGGTGTAGATGAAAAGTGCAGAACATGACGGGTCCATAAGCTCACGTATAATGAGGCTTGAGGGTTCTGTCCAAGCTGTGTGCCTGGGGCAGAAGGAAGCCAGTACTAGGGAAGGGATACCAGCACGATACCGTGGACGGCCTGGGAAGAGCTACAACGGCTCTGGATATGAGCACCGGTGAATCTGAAAGGCTTCACAGAGCTGGCGTGAGAGGAGGGCAGGGGGTGAGGCATCCGTGCAGCAGGAAACAGGGCGGCCAAGAGCAGAGGAGACTGGAAGAGAGGCTGGGGGCAGCGATGATGCAGCTACTGGCCTGAGGAGACGGGATAGGAGCCGGGAAGGGCTTGAGGAAAAGGAAGAGAAACATCCAGCGGAAGGCCTGCCAGGAAACCCGCTCGCAATAAAAAGACCAGACCAGCACAGAGTCACCTGAAGAGCAAATACATGAGTAACCAGCCTCGTGTCTTCTGTTAGTTTGTTAATGTGACTTTTTTCGTAAAAAAAAAAAAAAAAACACCCAGATATTCAGTGATTCGCTCAGATTTCAGATGATGGGTGAATGTCGACTTACTGAGTGTTTAAGGTGACAGGTCTCATTTTGCAAGTCCTCTACCAGACTGTTTCCAAGGAAACACCGTAACCTAGGTCACCGCGATCCATTGGGAAGCAGGGCGGGCAGCCAGTACCGCCACGAAAGCTGCTTAATGTCATCAAGAAACGAGACTAAGGACACAAATGTTGTTCTTCATCAGATTTTCTAAGTGACATTTCCAGCAGTGGGGGGTGAGGGAATTAAAAATATCTGAGAAACATGGGAAATGGGGAACATGAAGTTGTTATAAAAATATGTTTGGCAAACA
>JAODKE010000007.1:20427942-20452353 GCA_026779605.1 Mormyrus hasselquistii | reverse complement strand
TAGATAAGATTTTAACAACTCTGAGCTATTAGTTAAGTTCTCCCCAAACGAGCTTGATGGGCCGAATGGCCTCTTCTCTTTTGTAAATTTCTTGTTCTTCTCTTGCTAATGGATGGACCTGCAACCATGCAGGAAAAGAGCAGGGTCACTGCGGCTGTGTGTGAGTGAGTGTGTGAGTGTGTGTGTGTGTGTGTGTGTGTGTGTATCCCACCTCGAAGCTCTCTGGATAGAGACTTCTGTTGATTGCTTCAGAAGCCAGTGACTGTGTCACACAGAAGAGAAGAACCTTAACTATTAATAACCATGCATAGTGTAGCTGGCGCCATCCTCTGCATGCTTTTGTTTCCAATCATAAAGGCGGCTGGTCCGAATTATTCGTGTTCGTGAGGCCTGCCTCTCTCGCTGACCTCCAGCGTCTTTGATGGAAAGACCAAGACATTTAGACAGAAAGCAGATCGACCTCTTTCTTATCAAATGGCAGCCTTTAGAAGTAAGTATTTTCTACTACATGTATCCATGGAGACCAAGCTCCCCCCCATCCCCCATCCTCAAGCGTACCTCCCCCTGTTTCTCCTCTCCCCTGTGGTGTTGAACAGCAACTTCTCATGGATATCATAAATATATATGTGATGCAAAACAAGAACATACTCTCAGAGGATTTTTTGGCTAGTGAGAAAAAAAGAATATCACCTCTTTTATTTCATTGTTCCCCTGGGGATAATAATTCTTCAAGAATTTGTTTCATGCAAATAAAAGGAAAACTCGAAAAACACAAATAACATTAATCTGGGGGCTTGGTGGGGGGGGGGGCTGGCAGGGAGGAATAGGAATAGAATTAAAGTAAAGCATTAAGGCTCACTATGCCGCTCTTGAGAGGACCTTCTAAAGCACCACTATCCAGAATATTCTTTAAACGTCCAAAAGAAGAGAAAAAAAAGAAGAAAAGACAAGAATGAGGGGAGAACACTGTACTCAGGTGAGTGTCACTTCAATTTCTCTCAAAATGACACTTCTTTGTGCTGAGTTTCTGTGTCCTACACAAGAAATGGACTCTTCAGTGAGAAATGTGTCTCCTGCTGATTTCTCTTGCTGAAGAAGGACAGTCACCTTCTGCTCCATGTCCCTTCTCGGTGACCCCAGGACATGCACCAATCATGTAACCAGGATGGGGGTCACATGACTGCATACACACAGAGCAGACACACCTCTCGTCACAAAGCACACAACCACAGTCCCAGCTGAACACCTCTCACAGCATGTTACATTTTATTTATTTAATAAAATTAATTATTCAAAAAAATATAACCCAAATCAATGTACATTTCTGAGAAAGCAGGGTCTGCCAGTCCCTGGAGCAGTTGGGGGTTAAGGGCCTTGGTCAGGAGCCCAGTGATGACATCACTCTGCTGAGCCTGGGATTAAAACTGGTGCCCTTCCAATCACATGCATAGAGTCCCAACCCACTAAGCTACACAAAGCCTTCATAAAGAGGAAGACACCTGGTGTTCAGCCACAAACACAAAGGATGCAGTCTACAAAGCTGCAGCCTTTGTAGTCTGTTCTTTGAAAGTCAAATGGAAGGCATTGTCAAATGGGACGGTCTGGCTTACAGATGGCTTCCTCTTCGCATCACCAGCTATCCCCCCCTTACCCTTGAGTTACGACGCGCTGCTACTATCGTGGGACCTGCCCACTTTTGCGCTACGCGATGAATCTTGGGATGTTAGGCTGTGAAGTGTTTCGCGACCCAGCAGAAGAAGGCTGCGTTTCTAAACTATATTTGAAGGAGACTTGAAAATGGGACAGTCCTGTTGTACCACTGTGACACATTCAGTATTCGAACGCAGCCTTCAAGGGATGCAGTCCCTGAGTTCAGGCACAGCCGTTGGCTGGGAGTCAAAGGCAGACCTCCCACATGGCAGGCAGACCTCCCACATGGCAGACAAGAGGTCTACCACCAAAACACCAACAGGCTCTAAAAGAGGAAGACAAGCGCAGTGTTTGGAGTTCAGCCAATAGGGCTCTCTTTGCCTGCCTAAAGAGGGGGGGAGGTGAAGGGGTCTGTCTGCCACGAACACAGAGTTCTGCACTTACGTGATTATCCTAAAAGATAACTCCTTTTCAAGCTTAGCAAAGTTACAGAATCTCCATAAAGATAATGGCCCACAAGCTTAAAAAGCATGAAAAGCTCTTGGGTGTTTAATTCTTGTGCCTGTGTGTGTGTGTGTGTGTGTGTGTGTGTATGTTTATGTGTGCATCTCACATGTGATTGGATGTTGTGACTGTGTGTGACCCTATAGGAGCTGTGGGGTTTTGGGCAAAGAGACCAGTCGTCCAATAAACACCAGCTCCATCTGGGGAGGCAGGCGCTGGGGACAGCGCCCTCACAGGAAGCGCACAGTCACTGCACTCTCCACCCACTGCAGTCTGGCAACAGGACTTTCATGAAATCATTTGTCAGAAAAGAAGCATGACACTGTTGTGTTGGACTGCAACATTTGACTTATATAGCTTATGTCTTTTGTATATTCTTTACCTCTAGTATATTTTATTCACTTAAAATGTCACTAACATAATCTCACTGTGCATAACGCAAAGATATTAAAACCTTTAAATCATCAATATTTGAGCGACACGACTCTCATGTTTTCTGACAGCGAGAGGAGTATTGTCAGCCCTGGTATGAGGTCCAAATAGTCCACGATGTCACCCATGACCACCAGTTCAGGATATACGAGATTTCGGCATGAGGGCCGCACACGACTGAACCCAATGGCCCGCCTCCGCCCGCGATCCCCCGCATCAGCTGCACTCTGCTCCCAAAGAGGTAAGTGAGGACACCTACACAAATCAGCGGGATAAACTCAGACATACCCAAGACAGCCCCTGATGTAACCTGCTCCTCACTCGTGGCAACACTGTCGGCATCTCAGCGATGACATAGTGCCCTCCCAGCCCCACGAACACATCACCTCATTACCCTGCATCCCGTCTCCTCCATAAAGCATCCCTACATACCTGCTAGTGTCTGGAGGCTAAAATAAGCCAATCGAGCCTCCATCACCGCCCACGTGTCTATGATCACATTGGCCAAGCGAGCTTTAGAGAGGACCAATCGAAGATTAAAAAGGAAGGAAGGGGTGAGTTTGAGGAGTGATGGTACCCTTACCAGAGGGCAAAGTACAGCCCCATCCTGGAGACCATCTGCCATCCTGATCATTACTGATCTCTTTTGGTCACAAACTCACAATGTTTCCATTGATCGCATCCATGCAGAAACAAAGAGGACCGCGACTGTTTTCAAAACTAATTTGGAGAGAACAGAAGCCAGCGTCATAGACCAGGCCCCCAAACAAACAATGAAAGAGTGTAACTTCTCAAGCCAATCAATGAAGAAGTAGGATGGAGGAACGAAAGACGCTTCAGAGAGAAATAACACAAATGAAGGACCTAAGAATGTAACATCACCGTTTCTGTTTTATGGGACATTAATCAACACAAATGACTGAAAAGATCACAGCCCTAAAACAGCGACAATGATGTTGTTCTTAACTATATTAATAACCAGAATTATTAGCTGAAGCGGGTAAAGGCATCTTTTGAAGGATTCTGTGGTTGTTACTTAACATCTAATATGCATGTAAATGCTATCAGGGGAGATAAAACCGGAATATAATAAGAGTCCAGTTACAACCACAACCACTTTTTAAACAGTTTTATGCTAATTGCTTTCATTATCAACTGGCTTAGAATTAGATTTTACTGAATCCTGATAGACAGGGAATTGAATATGCAAAAAAGACACTCACCATCTTTATCAGCTCTTCTAAAGATCTGGAAAGAAATAAACAAATGGCCACGATTAGCAAGACATGGAAAGTTCATCATAAATAACAGCAGTCTTATGACAAGGTGGAGAAGTGAGGAATAATGGAAGTGAGGGGTTAGTCACGGGAATTCACAACACGCTGAGCAGATTAATGATCAATAACCAGCATGGCACACAACTAAGGAGGGCTGATCCAGGATTAATATATACCTTCATTATCACCATGATTGTGTGTTAACAGTGACATACACACTCTCAGAAAAAAGGGTGATATTCGTACCTTTGCTTGTCACTGCGGCTGTACCCCAAAGGATTTGCCAATTGTACCCTTAGCTGTAGGTAATTGTACCTAAGAGAACCTAAAGAAATGGACTCTGAGGAATATTTCTGTACCATTGATGGTACATTATTGCTGTTCGTATTGCTGTTCCTCAGAGTCCATTTCTGTACCCTAATAGGTATGATTACAATGGTACAACTCCATTGACAAGCAAAGGTACAAATATCTACCCTTTTTTCTGAGAGTGTAGATACAGTATGAATGAAAACTAGTAACGCAACAAACCTCAAATTAAAGAATATTAGGCGATTAAAATTCTCAGACACAATTCGCAAAAACAAGGCACGCTTAATGGTTATTCACCACCTTTGGGGAGTGTTTCAAATGATAACAAACCAAATATGGTTAGAGATCATTAACAGAAAGGGGAGAGACTGGAAGGTGCAGCTCCGAAAATGGTGTCACTTTATGTAGGAAATGAAACCTAAATGACCATTAAAAGAGCCATTTCCCACATGCCCACAAAGACCTTTTCATGTCAGTTATATGCTTCTTTTATGACATTTTATTAATGCAATAACTGCAAACGCCTGGTCCGACGTCGTTCAGTCAAGAGCGGCTTTTTGTCATTTAAGGGTACTACAGTTTCCGCAGATGATAGAATACTTTGGATTAAAGGAGTGGAGAATATTTTAAGACATTAATAAACTCGCTTTATGTGCCATTGTCGAATATCGGATGTAACGCAGATGACTGAACTCGGCAATAAAACTTGTGTGTTTAATGACACAATTCTTGTTCAGCTGGAGTCATGTAAACCATATGTATAGTCGCTGATGGTTTCTGAGAAAGATGCACTTCATTATGCTGATTTTTACCGTTTCAATTTAGAAGATCTATGCCTTCTCTAATGAAAGCTGCCAAAAGATGATATTTACACAGTATAGATTGCAATTTGTTCCGGATGAAGAAATTTAATTTTTATATTTATGCACGTGGATTTGACTGCGCTCTCCTGCACATAACAGGTTTGGTTTTCGGATCTACAGCTAACACACCTGCAAGGTACTTATGGACACCTGCCATCTGGAAATATATTGACGAATATTGCAGCAAATACGCAGATGATTATAGGGAAATCACTGTCCGCTATAGTCACATATGATGGTTGGACGCATGTGATGTGAAGTTACTGTCAAAGATGAGGCGGACGCTTATAAAGGGGAGTCAGGGTGGAGGAAGCGTAAGGAAATAATCTTCCGGGTGCAGCTGCAGCTGGAGCCGCATGATTGCTTTGGGATCAGTTACATATTTCATGCAAATCAGCACAACTGGGGAAAAATACGAGGACGAGGGATGAGTGAATCACGCCCGGAGCCGTAGTTGAGACCATAAATGATGAAAAGAGGCGGAGCGAAGACTGGGCGATGGATTAGACAAATGCCCCAGAAGTGGTTGGAAATGAGGCGAAGACGCGGGCGACAGTCAGCATTATTAACGCTGGAGATGGTACCCACTGTCTTTAAGTCGTAATTAAGCCTGTAGCTGAAACACACTGAAACTGAAACTGTGACTGAAGATCAAGCTGAAGATGGGCGCACACCACACCTGAAGCTGATGCTTAGGCTGAAGTCGGGGCCGAAACAGAAGAGGCTGCAAACGGCCGTCACAGCTGTGCTTTTTTCCCTGTGTCATTAACAATGAATGAGTCTCAGCAGGCGGAGGACACGTTGCATAACAGCAGTTCACTACTGTTGCCTCATTCAGCAAGCATGTGGGCAGAAACACGTATTTCCTCACCCTGTGACACCAATTAAAAGCAACTCAGAGATTAAAAATAAGAAATCGGCAAACAACCATGGGAGGGGTGCAGAGAACATGACCAAAAGGTATGCAGGACATAAAAACGGAATAAACTGTCAGATAAAATAAGCAAAAATTCCAAAAATAGGAAGACATAAATATACTGTATACCGACGTGGGTGTGTGCAATACGGGCATAAAATAACGGCTTCTTTTTTAAACATGGGGTAAAAACAAAAAGCTTGGTACCACTTTTAGTGCTGTTCTCTGGTAGAGCACTGTTATAAACCATACTAGGATACAACACTTATGTGCTATTTCTTTCGACCAATGAAGTATGTCTTCAAAACCTCTAAAAAAACCTCCTAAAACCAGCTGCAGTGAGATGCCGGAGGCTGAGACCCAACCAAGCGCATCCTTCAGAGCACCGCCGCAGCGGAGCGCAATCTGCCCGTTTCGGGGTGGCGCGTCCCGGTTATTATCCTGAGCAGCTGGATGGGGAGCAGATCGTCCGTCTTCTGATAATTTCTTTTTGCTTCTCGTATGTGTGTGTGTGCACCATGGACTTCGATAATGCGTGTGCACACAGGTGAACCGCGCAGGATAACGCAGCGATCGAGCGCGCAGGGACGGCTGTACACTCATGGCAGACACTCGGGGCGAGATGCAGTGCGCTGCAGCATACTTACCGAATTACTGTAGCTGCACCCTCCGAACACGCTGCGTCTTTCGGTAATCGCCCAGTACACATCTGTATTGCACTGGTTTAAATGCCAGCGCAGAATATCTGGTACAGTCTATTACAAAGCAATGCTAAACCTCCAGCTTAAGATAGGCTTTGTTACCTGGTTTTACTTTTAATTAGCCAAATAAATCACACTATTCCAATGCGTTTAAACTTGAGAAGAAATGCCAGTCCACGATTTCACTCCATAGCTTATAATAACCACGTTACACCAAGCTTTTAAAAGTAGGTAAGACTCATGCACTAGCCAAGACTGAAGTAATACTTTCATTCATATTATCAATGGCCATTATGTGTACAGTCTATACGGCGCCCGCAGCGCACCGAACAGGTTTTACGCATCCGTAATAAATCATAAAAAACAGGTCACGTCTGTATAATAGGGAGCTACTTCTCGAGCCTAAAGATAATGCAGAGCACAGTTCTTTAAGGTTAAATAATGAAAGCGGTTTAAATTTAAAATCCATCAGTACACAGCAGCCCGGCGCCCATCAGTCGCTCATCAGAAAGTTTTAAAGTGAGCGGACGTGTTTTATTAGTTTAATTACCGCACCACAAGATCAGACACATTGCAAAAAGAGTCATGGATATCTCTACTTCATATTACCCTGGTGATGCAGTTAATGAAATAAAGCTCGCTTTTCGGCACAGACATAAAATGCGCATGGGTGTTATTTATTGCAGGCTACCCGAGTTGCAGTTAATTTTAAATTATTACGCATAAGTAATATTACACAAAACACCTACATCCAAGATCACGGAGATCCCTTTCCGGGGCTCTTGGGTGAAAAACTGCTCCTGTGCTACCTCTTCTTTCACCCACTCCCGGGAAGAGACGCTCTTATTGTCGCTCATCTTGGTGACTATCCAGCGGACGAGCCCGTCTATCCCGCCGGACTGCGCAGCCGCTGCCGTCTGACCGTCCTGGGCTTCGGGTCTGGGGAGCTCACTGGTGTCCCGACCCCGAAGTTTGGGCTGTTCTTTGTGGATCAGCTTGTGGACGCCGTCCCTGCAATAGCGCGCTGCCTGTTCGCACATCCTTTCGGCACAGAGCTTTCATGCTGGGCGGTATTGGGGCACTCCCTCCCACCCCTTTTACATCACCCCTTACACACCCCAAAAACACACCTCTTTAATTCACACGCAAGAGGGAAGCGCGGGTTTCATCTTTCTTATGACTCACCATAAAACACCAAAAATAACAATAAGTGCGAAACCGCCCCTCAGTCGGTTACCTTCCTATAAACTGAGCAAACTTCCTATAACAGTGTTCATATGATAAACCACATGAAAATAATGAATGATCCACACCGCACGCTTTTTAGGTGCTACTGAAATACGTGAAATTTCTATGGTTTAAATTTTGAATGCATTTTATGTTGTTCATGCCTTGAATTAATTCATAAACATTTGGCATTGAACATGTTTTGACACACTTTTGATGTTTGGTGCCCGGTGGTATCGTTCCTTTAAAGTTGATGGTGTTATAGTGTAAGTTGTGTGTTCAGGATATTTTGTCAGTGCTGCCTCGGGATACAATCGGTCTCTCCTGCCAGGGGGTTCGGGCTTCCCCAGCGCTGCTAGCGGGGGTTATGTCAACTAGCTTCACCCCGTCAATCCAATCTGCCGCATGGCCTTTAGCCGCTCTAGCGATGTCAAAGGACGCCCGGCTATTGATGTAATAAGGCAAACTGGACCGCTTGCCGTCGCTCGCCTCATTACCACTGTGGGCTGCCGTAAACGGGTGCATGGGTGACATTTCGAAAGGTTCCGCGGCACAAAGGTGATTAACTAATGTCAGTTAATTAGTTTGATTTGACTGGATTAGAGAGAAAAAACAGAATGAAACGAGGGGGGTAATTAAAAGGTGAGTTTGGTTGCGGGGCACTGACGGGCGACGGCCAGCCCGTCATAGGAAGTGCAGGATCCCTCATAAAGGATTGCTCAGACTGACATAAAGCTTCTCAGCAAACACACACATCTCTAAGTTTTGATTCCCCCCCCCCAGGTGTTTGGTTAGATGAACAGATTAGGTACTCTGCTTTTCAATAATGGTCTTGAAGGGTTTGTGGAAGGTCTGCTTTCTTTACTAATTAGACCTACCTGTGTATGAATATAGAACATATATAGTGGTATAGTGTACTGGGTTGCCTGACCATTACACCTACAGAAACTTTGGTGACATCCCATCATAAATGCATAGCATCAGTATGGAGCTGATCCCTCCTTTACAGCTATAACAGCTGCCACTCTTCTGGGAAGGATTTCTACAAGACTTTGGAGTGTGTCTGTGGGAATTCTTGCACATTCATGCAGAAGAGTATTTGTGAAGTCAGGCACTGATGTTAGACGTCAAGGCCTGGCTCACAATCTCCATTCTAGTTCATCCCAAAGGTGTTTGATGGAGTTGAGGTCAGAACTCTGTGTGGGCCAGTCAAGTTCTTCTACACCAAACTCACCCAACCATGTCTTTATAGACCTTGCTTTGCGCACTGGTGCACGGTCATGCTGGAACAGGAAGGGGCCATCTCCAAACTGTCCCCACAAAGTTGGAAGCATAAAATTCTTCAATATGTCTGGGTATGCAGAAGCATCAAAAGTTCCTTTCACTGGAATAAAGGGCCTAGTCCAACCCTGGACAAGCGGAAGCGTACAGTACCTTACATGACTCCATCTGACATTTGTCGTTGCTCTTGGTGATGTGAGGCTTGCAAGCAGCTGCTCGGCCACGGAAGCTTATTCCATGAAGCTCCTGGAGCTCAGTATTTGTGCTGGAGTTAACGCCAGAGGAGGTTTAGCACCCCGTAGTTATTGAATCAACTGAGCGTTGGCGACTTTTACGCATTATGCGCCTCAGAACTCGGCAACCCAACTCTGTTACTTTACATGGTCTGACACTTCATGTCTGAGTTTCTAAACTCTTCCAGTTTGCTAGCAGGGAAGACATTTTTTTAACTGACTTATTGTAAAGGTGGTATCCCATGACAGTACCATGCTTCAATTCACTGAGCTCTTCAGAATGACACATTCTTTCACAAATGTTTGTAAATCTGAATGCATGGCTTGGTGCTTGATTTTATACACCTGTGGCAATGAGTCTGAATGAAACACCTGAATTTGATGATGGAGATGTGTGCCCCAATACAGAGAGAGAGAGAGAGTTTGATGAGGGAAGACAGTGACGTTCTTGAGCTCCTCATTGAGGTTCCTGTTTATCTTGATTCCACATACATAAGCAACAACAGATGGTGGTAGCAATGGAAAGAGTTGTTGAAATTTTAATAAAAATGTAATCAGGGCCCCCGGATTTCAGTTTGGAAAAGTTGGCGCATTAAAGAGCCCCTGAGCTCAGGATATGGCTCTAAACATTTTTATAGCATTGCAGAAATGTGCTCTGAGCCAGTGATTCAGAACGCATCAATCAGTGCAAATGATTAGCTAAAATGAATATAGAAATAATTTCCCTTTATTTGAGCATGAGATAAGACCTATAGGTGCAATTAAAACCTTCGCTTCTCCAGAATCTACTGACTGTCACTGCCACAAATCTTATTTTACTAATAAAGTCATTTTTTAGTGAAGTTTTACCGTCCGTCTATATGCTTCGGTTTTTCCATAAATAACTTCTGCAGACAAACACAGATTTTCATGCACAAACAGCTGCACTTCTCACACGAGCAGCGTTAATACAATCCACTTCATACACAATGGCTCTAAGCATTCACACAATCCCTACCCTGAACGCGTGCATTTGCTGAGAGGCAGACGACAAGCTTTGCTTTACTTAAATCGTTTCCCTGGTTACATCAGCTTCTTTCACGGGCAGACGGGACCACGGAAGAGTCCGGCATTATTCCAAGCCTCCGCAAATGCGAGACGATCAGCACATGAAAAGCGAGGTGGCCCGAAGGTGGCCACGGGCGCAGCGTGAAAATGATGTGCAGTTAGAATGGAGGCAGACCCCGAAATGCAGTGGGCAAAAGGTTTATCATTTAGTAAACAACAAGCTTCAAAGGGGTAATCCAGAAGGGCGGTCAGGAGGCCGGCAGAACTCATCCACCGGAGAAATCAGTCCTACACGGAGGGATGAGATGGGGTGATGATGGGAAGGGAGGAACAGGATTGATGGGGCAGCAGGGTGGGGCAGGTAGGGCAGGACACAGCAGGCAGGATGAGTAGGGAAGACAAGAGACAGAATAAATGCTCGTTATGGCAAATTTGAAATGGCAACAATACTTCGCACCGGTGTTCCGGTACAGTCGCCTTAAGAAGGGGAGTGATTAGTTGTTAATCGATCGTAGGTGGTTGGTCCCGCCCATGTGTAGCCAAGAGGAGCGGTGTGGATGACCCCGTGGACGAGGACCAGGCTTGGAGGGATGGGCGGCGTGGAATTCCATTACCAGATCGGGATCTAGGATGTCAGCAGCTGGAACCCACAATCTTTTTCAGCACCGAACCCCTCCCAGTCCACTAGGTACTGGAGGCGTCCGGCCCGGCGCCGGGAATCTAGGAGAGCACGATCTCGGAACACCGCGGTGCCATCCGAAGCAGGGACTGCTGCGTCCACAGGAGGGTGTGCTATGCTATAATGCACTGGTTTCAAGAGAGAAGCATGAAATGTTAGACAGATACGGTACACAGTTGGTGAATGTAGCCGGAATGAAGCAGGACCCACGCGCTTAGCGATTCCGAACGGTCCGACAAAGCGAGCAGCCAGCTTTCTGAAGGAAGGGAGCTTGAGGTTACGGGTTGACGGCCACACTCGCTGGCCCACGCGATTGGACGGGGCAGCATGGCGGCGTCTGTCAGCGTATACCTTCATTCTCAAAGGCTATTTGGAGAGGGCGATTTGGGTCCGACGCCACGCCTCCCGGGCACCACGGTACCAGTCCTCAACCCGGGGCACATCACTGGTGGTTGAGATGATACCCCAACACACACTGAAACAGAGATATGTTCACTCAAGTGTTAGTGAGATATTCTGCCCACACCAAGTGTGTAGCCCATTCAGAAGGTTTGTGCCTGTACAACAGCCTTAAAGCTTTGGAGACCTCCTGGTTAATTCGCTCCGCCAGGCCATTAGACTGGGGGTGACATGCGGACATAAGACTTAAGGAAATGTTCAATTTAGTGCAAAAGGATCGGAATAATTGGATAGAGAACTGGGGACCTCGATCAGAAATCATATCCTCTGGTATACCTGAACTGGTATACCGTAGCACCTGAAGACCCAGGTGAGCAATATCTCTGCTAGTTCCATCGCCATCGGGAGTTTAGGAAGAGCAGTAAGTTGAGACATTTGGAAAAAGCGACCGACAATGGTAAGTATCACGTGTCGGTAAGTATCACGTGTCGGTAAGTATCATGTGTCGGTAAGTATCACGGATGAAATTAGTTCCCATGAGATTACAGAAGGAGAGATTTTGTAAATACTGGGCAAAGTGGGTTGAGTTCACACAGTTAATTGAACCCGGATATTTTGTGTTTTGGATCATATATGTGTATATATAGATTTTGTTCTGTGTCAAACGTAGAACACAGATTTTTCTTTCTTAATGTAAATATGGAGATATCTCTCTGTTATGATCCTTTGTCTCTTTTTTTTCCTTTTTAATGTTCCTTTTATTTGTCTGTTATAAAGGGAGGAGTTAATGGGTGAGTATATGAGACGATGGATGTATGTATATAATACTCTCCCAATAAAAAACTTAAATATAAAAAAAAGAAATGATTCCCATGAAAAGGTTTCCATGTCGGATGCGGAGCTGCACCAGGCCAGTGTAACTTACCGCTTATGCTGATGTCAGCGTGTGGAAGGGAGATGGCAGGATGTGGGTCTGAACACCAGCATCTGGCCATGAGATCCAGGCCCAGGAGGAAACGCAGAGCTTCCACGAGGGTACCGAGGAAGGGATGTGGTGCCTAAGGGGGTGTGGGGGTCTCTGGCTGACAGCCCCTCTCAAGACACCCACCCCCACCTCACACGGTCATTTTCTTAGGGAATAGTTTTGTAAGACCCAGACCTGCTTGTAATGCTGCTTCTGTTGGATGCATGGATCTCACTATTCTAGCTCACATCCCCTTCACCTCTACACGTTTTGGAAAAGAACAAGTGCGCCCCCTATGGGAGAAAGTGAGAACTGATCCAAACGCCCCCTCAATTCAACTTGACCCACTAACAGAGAAGCAGGGAGGTCTGGCTGTCTTTTTGGAAACAGCGTGCGCCTCTGGACTCCTTTAGGATACACGCTCACATTTCTGTCTGCTTTTGACATCCAGAGTCAGACAAAGGTCTTAATCACAGACTCAGTTTTCTTTACACAGGCAGCACGTCTCCCTGCAAAGACTTAACATTCATAGGCATTTAGTAATTATAATAAGGCTGCAGAGATTAGGACTCGTTCCACGTTTTCTTCAAGTTCTTGTTTTTACCTGAACGTGACACCTGATTTTAGTAGGATCTTGTAATATAATAATAACAACAAGCACCTTTATGGTGTGAAAGGCTACAAAACAAAGCATATAAAAGAAAACAAAGAATATTAGCATTTTTGTAAATATTTGCCCACTTGATGTCTAGTTTATTTCCAGTTTTTCTTTGTTTTTGCGGCCTTAGTCTGCTGTGTAGCCGTCTAATCCCCCCCCCCCCCGGACCCTCGTCTTTAGCCTGCTTGCATGCGTCACTATTGGCTGCATTGTAGGAGGATCTAAGCTACGCTGAGGGACGTCCATGCCCACAGTATCTTGGGCAACAGGACAGGGTCAGCATCTGGACATTTCTGCCGGAGAGCAGTGTCCGCTTGGTGAGCTCCCTCCCTGTGCGCTCGTGTATCAGGGCCAGATGGACGTGTCATGATTCACATCTCCGTGCTGCTACATAAGGGACAATTAGCCATAACATGTTTGACTTCTTTGGTGTGCAAGAAGGAATGGAATATAAATGTGTCTGAATAAGGTGTGTAAAACCCAGAGAGGAAATTTGCACTGGGAAGGAATGGGCTCTTATCTGTGTCTAACAGACCCTTATCTTCTGGGTCTGAGACAGATAGAATAATCACCTCTTTCTATCTGAGTCTCCCTCCTTTTCACTCTTGCTGATTTCAATGTAAATGCTCAGCATTTATACTGAGAAAAGAGACATTGTAGTTAAAAACAAATGACATAAATCAAAAGCTAGCATGTAATTGCATTATATTAAAGGATGGACAAGAATAATTAAGGATTTAGTTAACTGAACAGCCCAGGCATATTCCGTGACTGCTTCTTTAGTAGAGGGTGGCTGTCTGCCTGGAGCCGCATTCAGGAAGGGAGGCCCTGCGCTCATGGAGGAAAGCAGAGCCAGGAGGAAACTCATGCTAACAGAGGGAGAGCATGCACAATGCGCAGCCTGAGAGCCATCGTGTTGCCCGCTGTCCGTGGCCCTGAACCGTCCCTGGCGAGTCGCTGTCCGTGGTCCTGAACCGTCCCTGATGAGTCGCTGTCTGTGGTCCTGAACCGTCCCTGGTGAGTCGCTGTCCACGGTGCTGAACAGTCTGCAGCCAGCTTTTCTCAACGACAGGATCAGAGGAGGTCAGACCCACTTGCTGTCTGCACTTTTCTGCAGTTGCTGTGTCCAGGAGATACAAATTTCAAAGGTTCTCGTTAAGTAGCCAATGATGCTACAAGGTTCATACAAACACTGTGATCAGGGCGTAATGTTCAGTTCACAGTCATTAACAGCTGTGCATTGCTGCATTTTAATATTTGTACTCAGTCTTGTGCTTAATTACTGTTAGCAAACTCAGTTTTCTGGCTGGGTGATGGGATTGTTTTGAGACACTGGTTTTGCCTGTGGTGTCTCGATAACTGGAAACATACCCAGTAAATTAGGGCTGTTTATCTGCAGCCCGCAGCAGAGGCTGTCGGTCAAGTTTAGTCCATCACGTGTTATTATTCGTGTTATTATTCGTCCTCCTACCGGCGTCTAGGATGAATGTCCTAAAAAGCCTCTAATTGCTTGACTGACCCTTTCTTGATTTCCCCCCCCCCATGCTTCACTCCAATAGCACAATAGCAATCAAACCACTCATTTGTCCCCTGATGGCCACAAACAGTCACTACACAAAGTAAAATGTAAACCAGTTTCTTATTTAGGAGACACTGAAGCAGCATGGTCTGCTAACTGGCTAGCTAATTATGGTCATCTCACTTTTCTGGCAAGCTATTTATTTAGTTTAGAAACATATGGGGGTGGGGGGGGGGGGGGTGTTGGAAGGAACTTTCTGAGTGGGGGCCCCAAAACCACAATCAAATCACCCCTCTGTCATCAGTGCCCAGGTGTAGAATGACTGTTATATCAGTGTGAGCTGTTTGATATGATGTCTGTCTTCTAATGCTGTTACTCTATTAATGCGTGGAGCCTTTTGTTATTCACCATGTGAACTAGAATCCAGTGTCAGGTATTCAGTGTCTGTACAGTGATGTATTTCTATCATGAGTCCAATTTTAACACTGGGATACTACTGCAGTGGTAACAATTCCTGTAGCATTTATTGACGTGTTGCTGACATTCTAACCAGAATCTTTGAAGAGGGCATACGTAGCATTTTCCCTGCTTGCAGGGATGGGAAGGGATCACAAGCACAGAGACGAACGAAGCAGATGCAGCGTCATTCAGTGGGTTAGTGCTCATGATTAGAAGGTTGCTGGGTCGAATCCCAGTGACACCTGAGTTTGGCTCCTGAGTAAGGGTCTTAACCACTAATTGCTCCTAGAGCCCTGGACACTGGCTGACCCTGTGCAGTGACCCTTCACCTGTGTATCTGTTTGTGCATCTCATGGAGAGCAAGATATTGTGGGCAAAAAGACAATTATTTGCAATGGATACAAGAAGTATCACTCTTTTGCTGGGGGATGAGGATTGATAGATTATGGGAAACCACAGCTTGATGGTTTCCACCTCTTCGTCACACCGGTTATGCTGTGGTTAAGTCTGGTTTAGTCCACAAGAGGGAGCTGTCTATCACAGCACTAAGGAGTGGGAGGAGTCTTAAATGTGCCAGGAAGCCAGAGGCAGATGTGTGAAGTGGAGAATCATTGCAGCAGCATCAACAGACATAGAATCTGGGAGCCCCAACGACAGCGAATGGATATCACTGACTCCAGATCAGCAGAATTTAAGGTATTCCTTCAGAGATAGAATCTGGGAGCCCCAACGACAGCGAATGGATATCACTGACTCCAGATCAGCAGAATTTAAGGTATTCCTTATGCTCCTCTCCCATCCCCCCTCATGCCAGACATAGCGAGGTCCCCCTCCCAGTGCGTACCTGCTGATGACATCACCCCGTACCCGCTGTCTCCCTGGCATTCAGCTGGCTTTCTAAATGGCCACTTTCATGGTCCCTAGTCATCTTGGTAGCCAAATAAACCACCAGTCACACCCAGACACTTCACTCCCTATATGCAAATCTGTGGCACGACAGACCTGGGGATTTTACAGATTCAAGACCTACATCACAAACACGGAGGGCCCCAGACTCAACCTGCCCAGCTTGGAAGTTCTCCTCTGATGCAACATGCCACAAGCATTACAGAAGACTGGTTCTGGCAGCCTTTTGGGGGATCACCGTTTGCACACTCTCCTCTAACTGCTGAAAGTTACTGCAGCACCAAACTGTAACACTGCAGCTTTAGGTGGCTTTATAAACTTCAAAAGCCACAGATTTCAATAGAACAAGGAAGGATTTCAGCCCAAATGTTGCAAGAAAGCTACACTTAATCATGCAAACTGAGGCATTTCTAAGCATCCCCTGAAAACTCTTGGCGATTGCATCTTTGACCTGTCTAGAGATCTTTCCCATGACCTCCACCGTTCGATTTCTTTTCTTGAGAGCGGTGATGTCTTACAGCATTTGTTGTGTTACTAGAAGTGACTACCATG
Source organism: Mormyrus hasselquistii (assembly GCA_026779605.1). Taxonomy (NCBI): domain Eukaryota; kingdom Metazoa; phylum Chordata; class Actinopteri; order Osteoglossiformes; family Mormyridae; genus Mormyrus; species Mormyrus hasselquistii. The sequence goes on along the minus strand of JAODKE010000007.1, from coordinate 20,435,774 downwards.
TAGTTTCCTGCAAAGCACCAGCAGGGGGCAGTGTTGTATGGAGAATCCAGGGGGGGACAGGCACCCTGTCAGTTACAGTCCCGGGGGGTTATGTGAGCAAATAATATAAACAGGATAATTAATTCACTTAAGTGACATGCTGGAGAAAAAGCTCTGCTCTGTAGTCTCGCAGAAACGCTGATTTCATTCAAAATCACATGACGGCATAAATGGAGAATCTTGACATCTGGGCGCTCTGCGGACGTCCTGCGAGTATGTGAGTGTTCCTGCATGCTCAGCACACCTGTGAGCCGGGAAGGAGTGATTGTTATAGAGCATTGGGACCCAGTGGTAACTCACTCAGAAACCAACAAAACAGGCAGCACAGGAGACAGACTTGGGACAGGCAGCACAGGAGACAGACTTGGGACAGGCAGGACCCTGTAAGCGTGGACTCCACTAGTGTCCTGGGGCTGCTTTGTTTTTTCTGGGGCCCCACTCAAAGTAGTGACTGCTTGTGCCCAACAGGGGGCCCCCAAATCTTAGGGGCCCCATGTAAATGCATGGCTTGAGTGTAAACTCTGCTACTGTATGTGACAGATTAATCTACCATTTCCTAGGAATGGAAATTGAGTAGAAATTGAATAGAAAAAAACGCCCCCCCCCCTAATTGGCGGCAAGATGTGAGACTTGACAGGCTCTGCTGCAGCATTGCTATATAAATAAATAAGAGACACCTGATTGGGCAATGCTCCTGCCTGCAGCCCTGCCAGCTTCTCCTCTGCCATCTGTCCGCTGTCAGAGTTGACAGCAGCATCCACGTTACTCCAGCGGCAGCTGCGGCGTGCTACATGTCCTCATCATCGCTCCCTGTTTGCCTGTATGTTTGCTGTGAAGGCATTTAATTGGCTGTAGGGACCCAACGAGAGGCTGCAGCATCGCAATCTGATCCTCTTTTTAATGGCAGCAGCTCTTAAGACTGCCGTTGCAATGAAGGCGTGTTCCCGGTGCTTTGCAATGAAGGCGTGTTCCTGGTGCTTTGCAATGAAGACGTGCTCCTGGTGCATTGCAATGAAGGCGTGTTCCTGGTGCTTTGCAATGAAGGCGTGCTCCTGGTGCATTGCAATGAAGGCGTGTTCCCGGTGCTTTGCAATGAAGGCGTGTTCCTGGTGCGTTGCAATGAAGGCGTGTTCCTGGTGCTTTGCAATGAAGGCGTGTTCCTGGTGCATTGCAATAAAGGTGTATTCCTGGTGCGTTGCAATGAAGGCGTGTTCCTGGTGCTTTGCAATGAAGGCGTGCTCCTGGTGCGTTGCAATGAAGGCGTGTTCCTGGTGCTTTGCAATGAAGGTGTGTTCCTGGTGCATTGCAATGAAGGCGTGTTCCTGGTGCTTTGCAATGAAGGTGTGTTCCTGGTGCGTTGCAATAAAGGCGTATTCCTGGTACTTTGCAATGAAGGCGTGTTCCTGGTGTGTTACAATGAAGGCGTGTTCCTGGTGCATTACAATGAAGGCGTGTTCCTGGTGCATTGCAATGAAGGCGTGTTCCTGGTGCGTTGCAATGAAGGCGTGTTGCTGGTGCGTTACAATGAAGGCGTGTTCCTGGTGCGTTGCAATGAGGGCGTGTTCCTGGTGCATTGCAATGAAGGCGTATTCCTGGTGCGTTGCAATGAAGGCGTGTTTCTGGTGCGTTGCAATGAAGGCGTGTTGCTGGTGCGTTGCAATGAAGGCGTGTTGCTGGTGCGTTGCAAAGAAGGCGTGTTGCTGGTGCGTTACAATGAAGGCGTGTTCCTGGTGCTTTGCTCTATACTGTGATTGATAAATGAAGGTCCCTGTCATTGTCTGGAGTCCCATCTGTGGAGCCAGGAGGTGGGGAAGATCAGGCCCCGCTCCACCACTTTCCAGGCCACGCCCTACCACTTTTCGACCTCTTGCTACACACCCACCCACTTAAATGCATCAGATGACCCCTCCATTGATCAGGGACTGGGGGCTGTGACCCACAGTGATTTTCCTACTAATGAGTGAATATGAGGTAAGAGAGGTAAGAGAGAACAGAGGTGGGTGCACTTGTGAGAGCCCCGGAGCGTTTTCCTACCCAGTCCCTCCCCAACCTCCCATTACATTTTGTTGTCAAAACTTAATATTTCCATTTTTCCTCTGTAATGTCTGAGGGATATTAAGCAGGTTACTTGAAATTCGGCAGTCGGAACCAACGGGTGGCAGTAACAGCAGGGGTCTCTGGGGACCCCTACCTTCATAAAGGCCTGCATAGAGCACCCTCTGCACTCTGTGACTGCCACCCAGGAGCTCTGCGTCAGAAACGCCCAGGAGGGGGCGACCGAGAGCATGAGGTGACTGTGTGAATGCAGGTGAGGAAGGCTTCAGTCATCACTGAAAGCTGAAGAGCTCTGTATTTATGGGTCAAGTATCTATGCCCAGGTCCTGAAGGTTGTGGGTTTGTGACTCCTGCTGGCAGCTGTGATTGGTGAGGCTTTCGCCGTGACACACACAGGCGTGTGCCAGAAGATTCCCCCCCCCGCTCTCCCTCTCCTTCTCTGTGTCCCAGATGGCACTGATGTCCCTCTTCCATGATCCTGAGGAAGAGGAAGAGGGAAGAGCCATTTGATTAAACGGTTGCTTGGTCTCTGGGATTTTGAGAGCGGACTGGCTTGTGCGGTTGGTCTCAGGGTCAGGACAAGATGGGGCCCAGGATTAGGGTCCTGGTGGTGCTAGTAGCATTAATTCGCATTATTATCATTATTAGTATTATTATCATTATACATGAGACAATAATATAATATATATGAGACCTAAGAATCCACACAAAGAGTTAATCTTCCTGAACAGACAGAAGACAGCGAGTGTCTAAATGGCTTCATTCTTCTACAGGAGAGTCACCTGGGAGTGTAGAGCTTCTTACTGTGGTGGAGTGAGTAACTAGACCCCAAGCAACCTCCTGACCTCAGTGCTAAGTACGCACTACTAAGTGAACCCTCCCTCCCTCTTTCCCCATCCATCAGCGGGCATACGGCTGGGGTGTCGGCTCCGTGTCCCCCTTGAGGACCCCCCAGTACGTGTCTGGAGGCGTCCAGGCCTACGGCTAAGAGTGGAGTCTCACGTTAGCATAGCAATCGGCCATCGATTGGGGGAAACTGCAGCCCGGGAGCGGATGCATTAACACGTCGTGCGGCTGAAGCCTAATCAGATCGGGGGTGGGGATGAGTGGGAGCATGCAGAGTACGAGGGTTAAGCGGTCAGCTCTGCACCAGGGAAGGAGCGGCTCGATGTCAACATGTGATCTGAGTGCTGGAAAATTCTAGAGGCTTCATCATTGACTGATTAAGCCTGTGTGCTCAAGGTCTGACATTGCACTGCTTACAATACAATTAAAAAGTTATAAATATATGGCAAGAACCAAACTGCTAGAATATGTAGTTATGTAGATTGATCAAGACAGGGATATATGAGCCTAAACATCCTATTGGCTGGGAAACTCAGGGATGCAGACAGAGAGACAGACGGACAGACAGGAAGACAGACAGACAGACAGGCAAAGAAACGGACAGGCAGAAAGACAGAGGGACAGACAGACGGACAGGCAGAAAGACAAACAGGCAGACAAATTGACAGAGATACAGAGTGACAGACACGCAGACAGGAAGACGGACAGACAGAAAGACAAGCAGGCAGATAAACTGACAGAGAGTCAAACCGACAGACAGACAGGAAAACAAAGAGACACGCAGAGAGACACACAGACAGACAGACAGAAAGGCCCACACCAGGGACTCATACATGTTCATCACCATCCTGTCATAAACAGTACCTCCTCTTTGAGGTAAGCAGAACAGTGAGATCAGACCCACCTCATCTCGAATGGTACCTGATGTCCCAAACGTATAATAAAGTTACAGTAAAGATATATTTGCTATTTTAAAGACTTATTGAGTGCTCATTTGAACCTCTCTCTTTTTCTTTGAAACACTCTCTGCATAAAAAGCGACCAGAGGTGGTGCAGATCCTTCTGGAGTGATTGCAGGCAGCCTTCCAGTGCGGCGGCTCATCTTCCTCACGCTGACCTTGTTTGTTCCAGTCTCTCCGAGTCTGCGGCCAGCATTTCATTAGGCTGATGCTCTGAGGGAGCGACAGCGATGGCCTTTCATCAAGCACAGCCACTCTGCTATCTAACAGCCCATTGTGTCTTGGCAGAAAAGGACTGTTTGGCCTCGTTTGGGACTCAAACCTGCACAATAGAGCAGATCAGCGCACTGTCCGCACACTGCATCCTTATCCCTCAGTGCTATTCAGCTGCACATTAACATGCTACGCACCTCAAACCATGTCCGTGGGTCAAAAATCTTAATTGAAATATCGGTTTTGCATAATCTACTATCCACCGCAGGGTTGCGGCAAGCCTGGAGATCATACTAGGAAGGCAGTTCATCACACAGTAAAGAAAATCATAAATACAGGTGGGGACCAAGTATACTTAAAGCAAAGTGGGATTCAAACCCTCAACCATGGGAGAGTGAGGCCACACCAGCGTGACCTAAGCACTGCGGCACCCTCATCTGTAGGGAGGCTAAACATTAAAAGCAGCACTCCATCCAAAGCATTTTCCCTGCTGTTCAGTCACCACAAAATCACACCCATGACTTAGAAATTTAGAGCATTGTCAGAATCTTGAGATGCATTTTATTTATTTAGCAGATGCATTTAGCCCAAGTGATACATTTTCTTTTGAGAGGGCAGTTCCAGATATAGTTGGGGGTTAATGGTGAAGTCACCCTGCCAACCCTAGGATTTAAACTAGTAACCTTCACTACTAATCACAGGTACTGCGTCCACACTCTGTGAGCCACACATTAACCCCCACTGGGGAATAAAGAGACATAAACACTCATTCTTGAATAAACTGCTGGGCCTTTCTCTCAGTCTTTTGGGGCAATCTGCTTTGAATTCTCCAAATTTGCTGCATCTCGAGTTGTAATCAGCGGGGGGGGGATTATCCCACACTTTCTCTCTGCAGCTGCTCTTTCATCCCGTTATCTGTCCCGCCTCGGTCGCCATGAGTGATTCAGAGCAGCTCCCTCACGCACTCAGGTATTGCAGCGTGGCTGGTGATCAGTTCATGGAGCTCTGTCTGCCTCTGCTGGCAAAGCATGAGGGGCAGGGGGGCTAGTAGCGCGGGACAGCGGATGAGGCTTTTAAGTAAAGGCAGTATATTTTTATGATGTGCCATGGGTGACCATGCGCAGTGATGGACCATAAACGTAATGGCGTATCTGTCGATGCAGAGCCATCCTATAACACGCCTGCAGGAAAGAGCCTTAGCGAGCGATGAGCCCTCCCATGGAGGCAATCAGGCCAAAGAGGCTGCCATAAATCGAGGCCCTCGCTATAGATTTGAGATGTTGAACGATTTCACAATCGTAGCGGATCTTTAGTTAACACACGGTCTTGCTGGCGAAGGGAGATGGATGCCAGTTTGCTTTTACACAGTCTCTGCATCTTATAAACAGTGGCAGTGTTTTGCACCACTCAAAACATACAATTGTATGGGGCCACTGACATGTGGAGCCCCCTATTGGCCACAAACAGTCAATACATTAAATATGAAATAAAGGCATTCCGATTATAGGAGATGCTGATGCAGAATCAGCTAACTACGATCTTCTGACTATACTCACTAGCTATTTATTTAGCTTTTGAAATATTTAGTGGGCGGGGCAGAAACAGGATCTGCCTCAGGCTATAAAGTGGGGTCTCCCAGCCCCTGCAGATATCAGAGGTTCCTCTGACCTTCCAACAGACACTGAATCACACCTCGATTGGCAGGTGCTTCCCCGTCTGCTCACTTTAATGGCTCCAGTTACACACTCAAGAGCTGAGGTGGAGAGAAAAGCAGCTGACAGGACAGAAGTGCTCCCCCCCCGCCCCCTCGCCACCCTCCTTCCCAGGCAAGGGCAGAGCCCTGCAGGAGAATGCTGAAGATGGGGGGAGGCGCACCAGGGAAGCTTGTGAGGGTTTCCTGCAGTCAGGCAGCCGCAGTTAAAGGGGCAGAGTCACTTTCTCAGCTGCAGTGTGAGGGAGACCCGGGGCATTAAATGTAAGCATACATTTTGTACCAGCAGGGGGCAGAGTAAGAACCCAGGGCATAGTGCAGTCGATCACCAAAGCCAAGACCTACAGGTAACCCAGTCACGGAAAGCCAGCTACTTCCTTATCGGTGTAAACAACTGTTATGGTTCTTTTAAGGGTCAGTCGGTCAAATTAAGGAGGACTATTAGAGAAAGGCTCATATATCTGGCTCTGTTTATACCCAAGGGCTTCAATTACCTGCCTATGACATTTCCCCTCTTCTTACACGGACCTTGGACCTTTTTACCTTTTGCGTTGTTACTTTCTTTTTTGGATAATACAGCATTTTATCTGATTATGTGCTGCTATCTTGTACCTTTTTGAAGAAAGCAGAGATGCCAGGACGCTCTGATCAGATCTCCACCTGCCCCGTCAGAGTCCGTCGGGAGATGCCGCATGTGATGTGCCGGTGGGGGACAGCCTCAGCAGCCGGGGATCCTGCTGCTCCTCTACGTGTCAGTCCTGCCCTTGGGGCTGCGGTTCTTTTGTCCTCAGTGACCCCTCCTTACGCTCAGCTGTCCCAAGCAACCAGCCAGCTCCATGCGGGTTCTTATATTTTTACTTTTTATATATTTAGCAGAACCATTCATCTGAAGTGACACGTATCTTCCAGATAGCTGGGTCAGCTAGTCCCCAGAGCCCTGGGTTAAGGGTCTCACAGAGCGACTCAACACAGTGCAGCGCCGCCCCCAGAAACAGCCTCAGGCAATCGTTAGGGTTCCATCTGGTTGGCATGGCCTGCCCGGCACCCGCAGGGCCGATCAGAGCAATGAGCAAGTCGGCTAATTAATTAAAAGCTCAATCAGGAGAAGCTTTATTGCAAACAATATAATGAATTAAAGAACATCCCTCAAGAGAGAGCAGAACGGAGAAAGGTGCTGTGCCGCAGAAGCTTGCAGGCAGGTCAGGGTTCCACCTGAATGTCTGACTGGTATAATTACTGCTCTAATGGCGTCACATTAGCTATTCGCTATGATGATGCTTTTGAAGAGTAGAACTGTGACAAAAGATTATTATGAGATATTTGTAGGTGGAGTTTCAGATGATGGTATGTTGCTGCAATGACCTCCAACAGTGAAGGAGTTTTAGCACAGATGCCCATAGGGTCGCACATGTTGCTGCACTCAGCACACAAGAACTCACCTGAGCAGTGAGACCCCGAGTGCAGCTCTGTGGCAGGTGATACCTCGGCACCACACACTGGGTGAAGTTTTTCTGGTGGCTGGAGTGCCAGTCCTGCCACCAACCCCCAAATTTTTCCCATGGAAGGTTGGAGGACTTGCTTGCATTACTAGATGCAGGTTAATTGGGTACCCAGGACGAAGCAATCGCAGGTTAAGGGCCTTGCTCAAGGACCCAACAGACTAGAACCTGTCCTGGTACTCATGGGATTCAATCCAGCAACCTTCCAACTGCCAGCGCAGATCCTTAGTCTCAAATGTCTGAGGCTAGTCACTCAAGCCACACATGAGTAAAACAGTTCACATGCTTGACAGTGAAGACACTTCTGACCAAGAAGGTTAATGTGCAGAGTGCAGGCCGGCACCTTTGCGTACTGAGGACACAGGGCGGCACCTTTGCGTACTGAGGACACAGGGCGACACCTTTGCGTACTGAGGACACAGGGCGGCACCTTTGCGTACTGAGGACACAGGCCGGCACCTTTGCGTACTGAGGACACAGGCCGGCACCTTTGCGTACTGAGGACACAGG
>JAODKE010000007.1:20406481-20421805 GCA_026779605.1 Mormyrus hasselquistii | reverse complement strand
GATTGCTGCTTCTCGGTAACCTGATGACCAGACTAGCCTGCAACTCAGAACGTGAAACCACAATGACATGACACCGCAATCAGGATGGCACCACCTAGTGGCCGGAGATTTATGTGCGGGGTGTGTGCCAGCCTAAAAGAGACAGGAATAAGGCCTTGTGTGGAGCTGGCGGCTCTCGCACTTTAAACAGAACCTCATTTCACATGTCTACTTCCCAAGAACCAAAAGTCAGCAACCAAATATTTTAATTCACTCAAATTTATTTTTATATAGTGCCTTTTACAACAGAGTCACCCCAAGGAGCTTTACGTGTAACACATTACAACAGCATATATACAGAACAACACAAAAACAGGGGAAAGAGAAGACAAAGAAATGAAAGAAAGAAAGAAAGAAAGAAAGAAAGAAAGAAAGAAAGAAAGAAAGAAAGAAAGAAAGCAAGTCAGATGAAAACGGAGGAGAGGAAGATGTTTGTAAAAGGAGCTTGATCATGCGACTATACAGACCCGCCCTGCCACCTGTATTAATGGCAGCATCATTCCCAGTGCTGAGCTGCTCCAGGAGGTCAGAGGGCTCCACAGAGAAGACACGGCGTATCACGGCTGTTTCTCTCATTCCCTCCTCAAGCGCTCTCATCGGATGCCCTGACGGCAATTCTTGGATTCTCCTCAATATCTCTGGCATGCGCGGTACCTGTGTAATGTGTCTCCGGTGGTCAGGCCAATCCGTCTCCCAGTGCTCCCAGTCCGAGTCTCATGTAACTCCCACAGGTGAGATAGCCCAATTGCACCTGGTGCTAGATTGTCCTCAATTACATCCAGGTCTATGACTGCTCCTGTTAAAAAAAACACCAGTTGACACACAGCACATCTACAGCACAGTGCCTCCTATCTGCCTTTCTATCTTCTTCCTACCCTTCCCAAGTGTGATCGCCCACCCTCTGCCCTTGTCCAGATCCTAGTTCTGCCCAACACCATCTAGATCCCTGAAACTCTTCCATATTCTACTCTTGTTTCTCTCAATATTGTTCCCCAAGAATCACAGTCTTAAGGGTTCAGAGAAGGTTCATGCAGCTTCATGAATTAAACCAACCCTCCACTGTCCATTTTGTCTTTCTGAAAGTGATCTTCTGAAGTGAAGTTTATAAGACCAGCTTCCTCAGCAGACCAGTTGCTTTGTAATATGGAGGCAAAGGCTGATCGAACACAGAATAATCCTCAGCCTAGGAGAACCAGGCTCCAGAGTAGCATGAAGGTTAGACCCTCTGCACCTTTGGGAAAGTGAATTGATTAGCTTCATTCAGCACATATACACAGATATCAGTAGGTACATTTCTATAGGAGCAACAGCATAGATGGGAAATTGATTTAAAATCTTTCCTCTAAAGGTAAGCATTAAGCAGATTTGATTCTGGACTGACTGCAGTTGCTTCAGAAGCAAAAAATTTGTCATCCAATTAAACAATTTATTGACCAAGATGGTTAATTAATAGTTGAGATGCAGTGACCTCCTCAACATGAATCGCCCCTTTTCTGGGCACAGAAGACAGCACCCCCACCACACACATTTTAATTTAAGGTGCAAAGATGACAGGATGATCAACAGCAGAACCTGCTGCGTTTGACTGGCTCTCCACTGGATCAATAGGCAGTTCGGTTATGTGATTTATAGCACATCGATCGAGGTGGAGCAGCCTCGCAGAGCTCTTCCTGGCTACGGCTTCCACATCCCCCATCGCATCAGAATGTCTCCATGGCGTCCTCGCCTTTCAAACCCTCCCGGGGTTCCCAAAGAGCCGGTATCGATGAGCAGCGTGCCATGTCAACCACCAGACACAATGTTCAAATCCCAGGGGAGCCCCCATGAATCCATCAAGCACCACACTCACCATAAATTCTTCCAGCGCTGAGCCTTTTTCAGGAGTGAATCAGTGAAGAAGAACTTTTAAAAAAAAACTATTTCCACGATACCTGAAAGCGTAACCTTGGCCATTCAGCAACTTTTTTTCTAGAACTTTCTACACAAGTAGTCTTGGGGAAGGCTATGCCTGAGTACAGTGAAAAACCTGTAAGCAAGTCTCCCAGACCTGATAGGGCTGTTGGTCAGTTTACAAATGTATATAATTAACATACTATTACAGTGCGTATAGTTTTTAAGTGTGCCGCTCTTGGCCCCTGACTTTATCCAGTGGCTGTGTATGTGCGTGATGTCACAGTCAGGAGGAGAATCATGACAAGGCAAAGCTTAAGTCCAGGAACACAAGGCTTTGTTTGAAAACCATGTACACAAGATCAAGAGTCCTGATGAAATCAAATTCAAGAAAGCAGCCAAAACCTGCTTAAAACCAGTTCACTCAGTCACAGGGAAAATCAAAAGGAGAACAGAAATTTCCTGGGGAACTTTATATCCCATGTGACCATTCGTCAGGCAGGTGAAGCTAAACCACCTGAGAATGGAGCGGATTTTAACACGGACGTTAATGGTCAGCATAGATTCCCAAATGGCCAGTGTCACCCCATCTTTTAAATCCCAGCAAGAAAGGCAGCAGGACGTGCAACACTGCAAGAAAGGCAGCAGCACGTGCAACACTGCAAGAAAGGCAGCAGGACGTGCAACACTGCAAGAAAGGCAGCAGCACGTGCAACACTGCAAGAAAGGCAGCAGGACGCACAACACTGCAAGAAAGGCAGCAGGACGCGCAACACTGCAAGAAAGGCAGCAGGACGCGCAACACTGCAGCACAGGAGTGTCCTGTGAAGGGCTGGTTATCACTCACACTGAATATTTCTGTGTGGGAAATGGACACTACAACAGTGATAAAAGGACAGTTTGAGAGGGATGGCTGAGAGAAACGGGAAGCAATTCACAACCTCGAAAGGGAACCGCCATACATTTGTGTTTAATATAAGAACCAGCAATAAAATTATATACAATACAACTGTAAGCCTAGCAGAAGCTGGTCAGAAATGCTTCACAGAGTTCTCTCAGCTAAAACCTCCAACCTCATTTTCTATTGCCTCGAAGAGGTCAAACCCGGGAGTTGAAAACCAATCAGACTGCAGCATTGGATGCTGTGAAGGCGGGGCTTGATGTGTATCCTACCCAGTGGTATCGCGGTATATGTGAAGATAGACCGCAGAAAATGGGCACATCCTGCTGCAGAAATAACACACACACATATATCCTACTATGTAAAAACAAACACCCCCCACTATAATATGCCTGCTTGAGGTATCGAAGCCCACTATAATATGCCGGCTTGAGTTATAGAAGCCCACTATAATATGCCGGCTTGAGGTATAGAAGCCCACTATAATATGCCGGCTTGAGGTATAGAAGCAGATGGTCTGTGAATAAAGCATAATCACACAGACCTTCAGAACAAACCACATTGTTCTGTGCGAAGTACACACACTTCCTCATGCACATAATATATGCATCCGATGTCACCTTTAAAGTATATAAAATCCGTCTTAAAGGACTTCTGGAAGTCTGACTGTGCAATTCCCAAAGAGACCAGTGAGGGCAGTGTGGCTCGCATTAGGCTTTAATTTGATTTAGGAATGTGCTCTTTAGGCTGTTAGAGCCATATTAAACTAAATGCCTCAGCCAGCACTTTTTAGCAGCTTGCAGAATGATTATAATAATTAAGTCTTTCCCGCTTAGCTTTTCTTATTGTGGGTTTGTTATTTAAAGTCGATGTCTGTATCAGGGACAGGAAAGGGTGTGGGCTTGGTTTTTAGCCAACGATGGTTATGTATCGTCTTATGAAAACGTAGTAACTGTCATTACTCATGACATCACGGTTTTTAATTATTAATTATTTATTGCTTGGGGGCAGTCATTTAACACACACAATAAAATAAAATATTAGCCTCAGTGAAATTAAATGATTTAGATTGAATAGATTAGTATCATTAAAAGATATTTTTGGGTTATGATTTGGTATCATTATGCAAACTGCATTGAGGTGGGGGACTTGCAGGTCCCTGGAACATCAATCAAAAGCAAGCAGCCCCCATGAGCTATAAATTTCTTAGCACTGCTGCTAATAGGATAATGTTAATGAGAGTGATTGTTTGCAGAAAATGCAGGCAGTGATGACGATGCAGGAGATAGCATTAAGGGGAGTAAACATCCTGCCTAATGTCTGGGAGAGGTAGCGTCCTGTAAACATTCCGTGCGACCAGAGCGAGAGTTTAATCACTGGAGGGATTTAAAGTCCTTTTCTTAATCGAACGTGTCCTTAACAGTGATTCCTAGAGCACATTTCTATGAATTACCGTAAAGAAAACTAACAGCCTACCCCCCCCAACATCCCTGCTAAATGTGTATTTCTTACAAACTGAATCATCTGTGTTCCAACAGAGACAAATTGGTGTGTCCATGCAGCTGCATGTGTGACATATATACACCGAGAATCTCATAGACGTCACTTGCACAGATACACACCGGCAGGACAATTCATTACACATAGCCTGCCCATCCATCCATCCATCCATCTATCTATCCATCCATCCATCTATCCATCCATCCATTTATCTGCCTGTCCTGCTTAGGGTCATCAGGGAGCCTGGACTCAAGGGCAGGTTTATTGCTGCTTCAGCATCTCCCAAATAAGGAAGATATTTATTTAATATTTTGTGTAGTGACTGTTTGTGGCCAACAGGGGGCCCCATGCAAATGCATAGTTTGAAGGGTGATACTGTAAATGCTGCCATTGGCAATTCGAAGCAGGAATGGAAACCTCTGGTGACTTTTGTGTGTTACTTTTGTGAACCTGCTCCTGGTATTAAGGGATATTGACACAAGCCCCACACCCATCAGCGCCACCTACAGGCCCCTCTGAAAGTACTGGGATGCCAAGGCCAGTTCATTTGTTTTTGCTGTACACTGACAACATTTAGGTTCAAGATCAGAAGATGAAAGATGACAGTTTAGAATTTAATAAAAAAATAAATTTAACGTAATATTTGGTTGTGTATGTCTTGCTTCAACAACAGCATGAAGCCTGTGACTCACCAAATAGTTGGTTTCCTCTTTTGTAATGTTTTTCCAGGTTTTTTGTTAAATTTTTGTTTCTTTTCGGCATTCCTCCCTTCAGTCTCCTCTTCAGGAAGTCTAATGCATGTTCAGCTGGGTTCAGCTCTGACGATTAGCTTGACCAGTCTAAAACCTTCCATTTTTCCCCCCCGATGAGGTTGGCTTTGTGTTTAGGACCAATGAAATGCCGCATGATGAAATTTCGATGCATTTCTCTGTAAACTGGTAGACAAAATGAGATCTTCTGAATTCATTTTGCTGCTACCATCATGAGTTACATCATCAATAAAGATTGCTGAACTTGTTCCAGAAGCAGTCATGCCAACCCAAGCCATGATATAACCTCCACCATCCTCTACCAATGAGCTGGTATGTTTTAGATGACGAGCAGGCTCTGGCCTTTCCATCACTTTAGTAGTGGTTAATCTTGGTCTCATCAGTCCATAACGCTTTGTTCCAGAATTGCTATGGTTCATCTCTGTACTTTTTTGGATTCTTACTGCCAATGACTGGTTTGCATCTTGTGCTATGGCCGCTGTATTCCTGTGTGGTTTGTGATGCCTTCACCCCTGCCCTGGGTAAGCTGTTGGTGATGTCAGTGACTGTTGTTTTTGGGTTCTGCTTCACAGTCCTTACAATGTTTCTTTTATCATCTGTTGTTGTTCATCTCGGATGACTCGTCCGATGTCTGTTGCTCAGTTCACCAGTGGTTTCCTTTTCTGGACATTCCAGGACCGTTATACTGGTTATGCTCAAGTCCCGTGCCTCTGATTGATTTTTTCAAAATGCCTTGGTCTTCTCCCATGGAGAGCTCATGTTGGTTTATCCTTATAAACAACAAGTACAGCCTTCACAAGTGATCCCAATGCTAAATCTGAGAGCAGACATTCACAACTATTTATTGATTAAACACTCAGTCAAACAGGACTCACTTGGGTAATATGAAACACCCATCAGTCACATGTTCCTATAATTTTGCTTGGCTAAAAATTGTCTAGACTGATACTAAAGGCACTATGTTCTTTGTTATTTGATGCAAATACCAGGAAATAAATGCTGAAATTCTGAACCCTTGTCTGATATTCACCTTTTGATCTCAAACTGAAATGACTTCAGCGTGTAGCAAAAACAAATGAACTAGCCGTGCTCTTCCAATACTTTCGGAGGAGACTGTAGCTTCTTATCTCACAGGATGTTTTTGGCTCTGATCATTATTCTCTTTAATAGTCTGTGCAGAATTAGCTAATTAAAGAATTTCTTATTACTAGATTGCGTAGTGTGGTCCCTCCATTCCTTCACTCATATCTTCTCTCAGTCTTTGGTTTGGAAGAGGGGCCCATTCCAGGCACAAGCAAACTAGGCACCTGCCTGGGGCCCAACTGGCACAAAGGGGCCCCATCATAGTCATGAAATATATATATACATATAAATTTCAGTTTCCTCCCAATCGACAAATGGGTAAGGTCTCTTGCCGGTATCCCCTGAGCTGAGTAGTGAATCATTGACATTGCCCAATTTTTAAATCTTTCTAATTTCTCTTTCACCTGCAAAAAAATAGCTGAAGTAGCCCACTTGGGGTGGGGTGCCCTAGCTATGTCAGCCTGGGCCCCCCAGGGATTCTCGTCATTCACCCCGACCTCCACAACTGGCCCCACAGTTAGCATCACACAGGAGCTTAGCAAAGCGAGATTCCCCTGTCTAACAGCTGGGACAGGCATCCTGTCAGCAGCCCATACAAGCAGTGCAGGGCTTCAGGGCTTTACTCCAGCGTTTGTCTGCAGGTTCAGTGCGGCCCAGAGTCCGCCTTTTCTCGGTCCAGTGTCCCTGCCATATTCCCAAGGCCGCTCTCGGGGCAGCAGTTTACACTTCACCTCTCTGTTATCGAGTGACAATAAGTACTTGAGGAGTCCAATTGCTTTTAAACTCTCTGGGAAAAAAGTCAATAACAATTTGGAAAGTGGATGTAAAGAATGTGGAGGGCTGGTGTACAAGTCACACACGATGCAGAGACGGGTTCGAATTGTTTGGAGAGCAGCAGTAAATGCACCTTGAAATGCTTTTGAACGCCCTGGGAAAATAGTTATTTTCTCTGAATGAACAGGTGAATTGTTGCTGGCAGTAATGTGTTTGGGAGGCATCAGTGCTGCCTCATACCTTCAATCCAGGGGTCTCCAACTCCGGTCCTGGAGAGCTACTATCCAGCAGGTTTTCTATCCTACCTGGCTTCTGATGAGCCACACCTGTTTTTGGGTAAATACCAGGAGCAGGTGCGGCTCATCAGAAGCCAGGTAGGATAGAAAACCTACTGGATAGCAGCTCTCCAAGACCGGAGTTGGAGACCTCTGCTCTAATCCCACCTCTGCTGTGTGTGTGTGTGTGTGAGAGAGAGAGAGGGAGAGTGTGGACCCTACAACAGATAGACATCCCATCCAGGGTGAAGCCTGCATTGTTTCCAGTGATGCCTGTCTGGGGCCCACAATATTTATGGGCCCCCTGTCGGCCACAAACAGTCACTACACTAAATAAAAGATAAAGCTTATAAAGAGTGTAAATGTGTGCTCCTGCTGTGCTCCTGCGACTTCGCTCCTCATCATTACCATTCTATCAGTAGTGCCTAAATAAACAGGCATGGAAATGACTGTGCTTCAGACGGCTGGAGAATGTGAATGTGATTACTGGGCGCCTGTACTGCGCATTGCGTATTCCCACGAGACACTGGTCTTCCCCTTTGGAACGTGACTCATGTTTTAAGAATGTCATTTCCTGAATTTAACTACAACCTTCCATCATGTGTTTTATTTTTGTCCAACCAAGATTTTTTTTTTGTACAACACACTCCAGTAATCAAAAAAAAGGTTTGGTGCAAATGGAGTCAAAGAATCACAGGAATACAAAGGAGCTCACGTACGATAGTAGTGAAATGTATATTTCCTGGCTTCTGCTATGCACACCCCCCACGTCACCCTTACAGGCCTCTTCCCTCCCCCTTCTGATGGTGCTAAGGCTGCCTACAGTCTCCCTGTTAGTGATACGGTCACATGACTGTAGCGCACCTGCCTGTAAGAAGAGATGCCATTTGAAACTGTATCTAAACTTATGAATCTAATAAATATGGATGAGCATGTGGGGGTGGCCAACAGCGGTGTTTTCCGCACATCTACATGGGCTCTCTGGGGCCCCCTTTTGACCACAAACAGTCACTACACCGCTAAGTGAACCGGTTCTTTATTTAGGAGATTCTGAAGCGGCATGTTCTGCTGACCAGCTAGTGAGCTACCATCACTGTACTTACCAGCTGTTAATGGAGGTTTTGGAACATTGGGGGAGGGTGGGGGCGTGACTTTTTGAGTGGGGTACCAGAAATAACAGACCCACCCCTGGGTGAAGCTCGGTAGTAATTGGAGAAGGAGGAACAGAGAGCAGCCTGCTACTCATAGATACCTGATGCAGTAAAACCCACTGCTGTGTATCTTGGCATGGGTGGGGTTAGTGCTTAAATGGTGATTTATCAACTGGGGAGCAACAATAATTCACGACACGTCAGCGCCGCACTTTTTTCATAGCCGCTGTTCTCCATTCTTCACTTAGTCTTGCATATCGGAGCCATTTTAGTTACTTTTGATCTTCCTCCTCACCCCGGGCCCTTAAGGTGACACGCCTGAGCCGTCGCTATGTCCTTTTCTCACCCCGTGGCTAAAATTGGAAATTTTCTACTGCAAACACAGATTGCATCCAATGGGAGAAAAGCCTTTATGTCGGCACTGTGAGGCTGCTCATTCACGTGGGGTTTCAGGTTTGGGGGCCCCCTGTTGGCCAGAAATAGTCACTGCAGTGGGGGGGGGGGGGGGTTTGGGGCCCAGAAGCACCTCGCACCCGGTGTGAGTACAAAGCGCCTGAAAAGGAGCTCAGTGTCACTGCTCCACCACTGCTCACACAGAGGAAACAAACAGGACAACAAAGATTAGCATGCGCAATGCGTCATTTATTCACATAATTACAGAGCGGCCTCTGTCTTCTAACTGCAGCACTCAGTGTAATGTTGGTAATCGGAGCTCAAGAATTAATGTGCGTGCATGTAATGATTTATAAGTACTCCGCCTAATCAGGTTTGCTGTGGCAACCTGTGTCATGAATCAGCTGAAGTATACATCTGTAAATGTATTTAGCAGATAATGTGCCGTGATATTTATATTTCACATTTGGATGTTTACCCCACTGTTATAGATAAGTGCACCAGGACGCCCGACATGTTATTATTTATGGGGCTGAATGACTACTCATTATCTTCTATATGTCTGATGGCTGCGTTTAGACTGTCAGTGGGTATGAGCCAGCCCTGAACACAGAGACACGATGCCAAATGCCTAAACTATACAGCCATAAATCTTGTATCATAGCAGGGATGCGGTTTTCTGACTAGCCGCTAGTTTAAGCAGCTGGGGTCCTTAACCCTGACAACTGAACTTCAGACTGGTTTCTCTACTTATGAAGAGGCATAATCTATAAAATAACTGTCTAATTAAAAAAAACAAAAGTGTGATGATTTAATACACACTTAACTTCTTTATCCCAGACAGGGGATCGATAGTGCAAAAATGAAATGACCATCTAAGGAGGGTGGCGGCACCCCCTTGAGGATTCCCTGCCGCTCTCGTTGCTCTCTCCTGCTGAAGCCCTACCCTCACTGTCAACCTGCTCTGCAGAAGCAGCTATGCAAATTGGGCGAATGGCTTTTATGGAGCATAAAGAAAGTCTTTCCCTTCATTGCTTATGAAAAATCCCCTGACATGCCGTGAGATTGATAACGATGCTGGGATATCGCTGTTCTGCGTCGTCCTGCACCTGGCATCCGGTAAATCACACCGAACCCCGGAAAGCCCCAGAAAGTCCAGTTAGTTTGACTGCTGGCACTTCCTCTGGAGTTTAGGGAGACCAGGGTCACTCTCCCTCTCCAAGCGGTTCCATCCTTTCAGAGCAGAGACGCTGCTGGTAATTATGACCCACGTTATTTGTGACATAACGCACCAGAAACACATGCATTTCTCATTGCAATGCATTTACAGTACATGTTTTCATGATTGTAATCAATGTTACTGTCTTATCGAAGTGTGTTAATTTGTGATTTGTGCTGACTTTGTGGATACCAGAGGCAGAAAGTACATACAGAGTGAGATTTTCATTGCTCGGAGGAACTGACTGTTTACTGTGTATGTGACCATTGTCCAGTGTGTATGCTGGTTTTTGGGATAACCTTTAGGTCAGCCGTTCAAACCCATGTGTGAGGACTCTACAAACCAAGTAGTTCTCTGATCAGTAATCTAATTAGGGATTTGCAGCGAAAACACGCATATCCGACAGCCCTTTCTGGATAAGACTGGCCACCCCTATTGTAGAATTTTCTCAGACACAAACAGCAAGAGGTCCTCTCTATTAAAACTCCATACTCTCTGAAACACGTTCCTATCATCTTGTTAGTGTACGGAAAACAGAAAGTGGACATTCCTCCCTGGCAGCCAAGTGATCTGTTACCGTGCTGGCTTCTGTCATCTTCTGGCCAGCCAATGAGAGAGGGAGTGACATTTCCAACAGCTAAGGACAGAATGCGATGGCGCGCTCACTGAGCATTTACTCATCACTCTTTATCTTGACTGGATAGCCGGAGTGAAGTCCTCGTATTCCAAATGCCTGCTGCACTGACACACCAATGACACTCAGGAAGTGAACCTGAATGTCACATAGGGACAAATGGAGAGTTCCAGAGTGGAAGGTTTGAAAGTACGTAATGTAATCCAGCAAATGCTGTCTTCTGCTGGTTTTACTGACAGTAAACTGCTCATGGGAGTTTTGTTTAACCAAAATGTCCTGAAGGCAGAACGAAAAATGATTGGTTCAGAGAGATCCGATTGTAGAGGAGGTGGGTCTAAACAACTAGAGGAGAAGGGACCAAGACATCAGATTGGTTGGTCCTGCATCCTGTAGTTCCTTGGATCCACCTCCTCTGTTTTCTGATTGGTTATCTCTCTGAACCAATCATTCTTCATTCTTTTATGTCTAGGAAGATGTTTATAGAGGGATGATATTAACACTCAGGTACATCTGCCTCCCATTTTAAAGAATGTTCTATTTTCAAGTCACAAAATCACAGTAATGGTGGGATATTTTAACTTCAAATCTCACTATTGTTTCATCATAAAATAATCACATGCATAAAATAATATCGTTTGGGCTGCAAGCCCACCATCAAGCCGTCATGTGGAGTAAATGGACTTTGGCTTCTGTTATGCTGTGCTGTGCTGTCCCAGCAGCGCTGTTGACTAAATAACCAGCCTGCTATGCTTCTCCCAAACAGCCTGAAGACAGAGGAGGGGTCATTCACACCTGTAGACTGCTCCCAGGCCTTGTGCTTGGTGTCATCATGGTGACGCAATGCAGAGACCCGCTTCAGCAGGACAGGGGAAAGACAGCTGACTTCCTGCATACATACTTCCATCGAGGAGATAGTGGTGATGACTTTAATGGCTTCTTGGTGACAGGTCCTGTTGAAGCAGTCATCACCTTTACTGACACAATGACACAGGCCAATGTTTCAGATACAACCAACCTCATCCGAGATCAAAAATTTTAAAATAACATTTTTAAAATCATATTTTAAACATTAGTCTAGGTCGTAACTCTTTGGTACTGTTTATTAAATGTATTCCCATCTGGACACAAGTAACTGTAGTACAGCTTCACGCGATTCAACATGCACAGACTGTCAGGCCTGGCAGAATCTTGCAGACAGTAACACTTCCTGTCAGTGTCATCACCTGCAAAACCTGCTTTTCAGACACCTGGGGGGGTCGGGAATTATGGGCTAGTACATAAAACTGGAAAAAATAATTAGAGAATAAATAAATAAAATACCTAAGAATGAATGAATAAACAAATAAACAAACAAACACAGGTGAAATACATAAACAAATAAAACTGGAAATCATTGAAAAAAAAAACAGAAAAATACAACAAAAAGCTCACTTTTTCTCAGTAATGAATTTAAACATAAAATATTCACATTGCGGTTTAAAATTCCATGGCTAGAACATCCACAGCTTTACTGATGGCTGGGGGAGGAGGGGGGGACTCAAAAAGGAGCTTATTTAGGAAAAGGGTCCCTCACCCACACACCCGCCAATGGCCCTCTGCCTGTCCTGCTTGCCCACCTCCTCACGTTTCATTTTCCAGCCCGTAGAATAAGGCGTGATTTAATTAGCTGTGCTCAGCCTTTTCTCCAGACCGGGGCAGAGGGTCCAGCCAGAGCTGCTCTGTGACGAGGAGCTGCAGAGCCGCAGCTCAGAAACGCTGACGGCAGCTCCCTCCCGGGCCGCGTCCGCTTTCCGGAACGAGGAGGAAAATGGCAAAACCACCCAGCCGAAATGAACTGACCCCTCTGTCCCCACCCCCCTACCCCCCATTGACTCTGCCCTTGAAAGAAGCTCCGCCCATCATGGAGCCTCTACAGCAGCCTGGATGGAGTGAGGGATGAGGGGAGAAGAGGGATGGAGGAAGAGGCAAAGGAAGAGAGAAAAGCAGATGGAAAAATGCACTGCAGAAGGGGTCACGTGACACCTCACTCTGATTTACACTTTGCTCTTTTTTTGTAAACAACAGAGACTTTAAACAAAGCGGTTATTGCTTAGAAGGAAAAATTATTTCGTTGTTTTATTATTTAATAAAAGACACAGTACAATCTCTCCATATCAATATATATTAAAATAAGTGCGTGGGTTTCACTATAAATGGTGTGGAACTTAATTATACTTTGGTTTTGATTCATATAAACTTTATTTTAGCAAAACAAATTATTTCCTGGTCAGAAACTCACAAAGGACAACACTGAACCACCTCTTCCTCTAAAAGAGGAATGTGACTCATTTGATGGTAATTGAAAGATAAATAATGCAAGAGCAGGACATATATTTAATTTTTAATAGCCACCAGTTATTTGTCTGGGAAATGTGGACATAAGTGAAATTCAGAGAGCGCAGACACAAGCAGCCCCCGGTGGATTCCCAGGAAGCGAAACCACGCAGGCGGCTTGAACTAAAACTGTGTAATTAGACAAGAAATTAAAAAAAAAAGTTTCAGAGAGACGCATGGCAGTTTCATCGAGTCTGAGGTGAAACGTAAATAGCAGTTGCTGCTTGCTTTTTCAGCGAGGGATCGATATGCAGAATCGGTAGGAAATCAAAAGCATCAATATGCTGGTAATGTCTGGAGTCGCCTAGGTGATCATAGATTGTCCGGAAGAGAAAGATAACAAGGAGCATGTCAGTCACTGTGAAAAAGTGCAATCGATTCTCTCCCATCAACAACCGTTCACTCCTCGCTTAATCTTCTGCCATCTTTGTTTTAAAGCAGAGGAGAAGCTTTGCTTAGATGCATCTCATGCGTCAAGTTGTCCTGAGCATCTGTTGTCGGCAACAGTTAGCTGTCACGGCCAAGCTTATGCTAGTGTGTTAAAAGTCCCACTGGGCTGACATTTATAGATGTGTATACTGTTAATGGAGGGAAGCTCGTGTGTGTGATTATGAGGTAAGAGTCAGCAGCTACTCATGTAAGCTGAATGGAAACAACAAGATTGAATCAACATTATACAGCGTAAGCAAATCGCACCTCCACAGGCGGCGGAGAATCTCATCAAAATGCAAACTGTTAGCAGCTTGTTTTATATTTCTACAACAGTAATTTCCATAATAGCTACTTGCCTGAATAGCAACAAGGAAAAAAATTGCAGAAAGGCGGGAAAAAACACAGAGGAATGTCAGGGGGCTTGGGGTAGAGGCTGAACAACTCTGTGGGAGAGTCATGGTGAATCATAAGCTCTGGGAACCAATCCCATGCTGGATGGAGGCACCCAAGCGGCCAATGACAGGCTGGTCTATGATGTGATCAGCCAATCCCTCGCTGGTGTTCCAGGAGAAAGCTATGTGCTGTCCTACAGAAAAGACCAGGCCTCTGACACTTTTCCATTCAGGATTTTTCATGCAAAAGTGCAGAAAGGATGGATATGAGACATTTTTGCCGAGATTTCTGGACATTTCCGCTGCGGTGGTTCAGGTTGTGGGCAGCACTGTCGCCTAACACTTTGGGGTTAGCAGGCCGAGGTCCGGCCTCACTCTGTGTTTCTGCAGTCTGCATGTTCTCTCCATCTCCTGTAGGTCTCGTCTGCATTTCCTCCTTAGGTCCAAGGACATGCAGTTAGGCTGATTGGCAGGTCATCACTGCCCGTAGCATGTGACCGGATCAGCATCCTGTAGGGGGTGTTCACCTGTGTCTCTTGGGATTCACTCCTGCCTACATATATTCATTCATATATTCATGCCTGTCAAAGGTTTTGGAGAAGTCCTGTGAGAGACCACGTCTAATTGCTGGGGAAAGGGTCACATTTAAATGGCCACAAGGTGTTATAAGGGCCGAGTGGGTGACTGAAGTCACCTTGTGTCTATCAGAAGAGGACACACCAGAACTTTAGACTATTTTTGAACTATTTTAATAGAAAGTAAAAGGTCTCTCTATCCACCTCAGATTCCTTTACATTGGAGCAGAATCAGACAGATTTCAATATTCCAGTGGTGTCTGGAACCCTAGTTGGAAAATCCCTTTTAACAGACAAAAAAGAAAAATATTAGAGCATTCTGCAGAACTAGGCAAAGATAGAAACCTGGTATAGATTGAAAGAATGGTCTTTCATTAATGCCTTTATAAATACAGCTGGGCTAGCACACCTCCATCTGTCTCATAGCTCAGTATTGTTTCTAGCTCTTATTTTATTCCTACATTATGTTTTTTGTATTGTTTTACTGCCTGCTAGTTCTTATCGCAATTGTAGTTTTTATTATAATCCGTTTGTATTATTATCACGATTGTGACATACTGTTTTGCACGTGTACAGGACTGGAGCAGGAATAAAACCTGTAGCAAGATATTCTCTGCTTCTGGGTCCTTCACAGCATCTGCTCCTCCACATACGAACAGTCAACTTTTCAAAATATGGCAAGCGGCAGAATCTATTAACTCAGTCTCATAATCTTATATTGCAATCAAGCACATCGGATAGCACAGCCTATATCTTACCTTCTTTTAGTGTGGCCCTTCAAAAATCAAGCTACCCCCTCTTGATTGGAGGAGGATCATAAACGCATTACCGTATTTTCCGGCGTACAAGACGACTTTTCACACCATAAATTTCTGCTCTTAAGTGGGGGGGTCGTCTTATACGCCGAGTGTAGTTTAGGGATC
>JAODKE010000007.1:20389664-20406381 GCA_026779605.1 Mormyrus hasselquistii | reverse complement strand
TATAAGTTTTATTTGGTGTGCGGAAGAGGGGGTAGTCTTATACGGCGAGTATATAACAAAATCTATATTTTAACTGGGAAAGTCAGGGGGTCGTCTTATACGCCCAGTCGTCTTATACGCCGGAAAATACGGTAATTCCCTGCTTTTTCACCTGCACCGGAATGAACTTTGAGGCAGCATCAGTTCCCTTGTATTTTCTGCGTCACACAAGCACACAGACATAAAGTATTGAGCCTTATGGGAGTAAATTCTGGTGTGCGTGTGGGTTGTTTCTTATCAAAGTGCTATATTTCTGTTTGATGTCAGATTAACTCTCTGCTGCTTTAATTGAGACGTTATGCTCTCAACGTCTTTTAAACCGGGGGTCGCCATCATATCCACAAAGTCTGCATGCAGCCTTTTGGGATAACCTGTAGGTCAGCTGTTCAAACCCAGGTGTGAGGACTCTTCAGCCAATCAGTCCTCTAATTAGTAATCTAATTAGTTGCAGTGAAAACCTGCATACACAGCGGCCATTTCTGGGTAAAATTGGCCACCCCTGTTTTAAATACTTGAACAACCAGATGAGGCAACGCAGACTGCGACAGTGCCCCCGAATCACCTCGATGGAGGCTGCAAGATTGGCAAACAGGGATGCTGTCTGCAAAGGCACTTTTCTGATTAAAATCTCTCTCACGTTTGCGAGCTTATCTGCGGTAGCTCATTTCCAGGACATTCTGAATAATGGTGTGACGTTTGCGAACAGCTTGGCCTTTACAGGAACTATACACCGACATTAACTTCCCTGCACAGAATTTTTCTTCTCATTCTTCCACTTGTCCACTGAAATGTGAGACTCAGAGAGTCTCCCTCTCGGTCATGACTGAACGAGAGACCCAAAGGACAGAATGAAGCGGTGAGTGAGTGGAGAACGAGAGACTCAGATAGGCTACCTCTTGGTCACCAGAGACCCATACCTCGGTTGTGATTGAAACACACCATCTACTAGTGTAGCATTTATCCTACATGTGACTTCACATATGCTGCAACTGCATTTTAAAGATGCAACATTTTCACAATTTAAAACTATTTTAACCAAGGTTTGTTAGCGTTTGGGCTCATTAGCTGACTATGTGATGAGCTGCCCTCCATGTCCGCGTGATTCTCCTGTTCCCCCCCCCCAGCATGGCTCTGACGTCACATGGTTGTGTTGCTTTTTCCCTCCCTTCCTCCATCCACCCCCCCTCCCCATTCAGATCTAGAGTGATATTGTGGGTTTTCAGTTTTGTCCGTCCGAGTAAAATAAAATCCCCCATTTTTTTGTTAACCTCGCTCACTCCCGCGTTCTTCGTCCTGCCTGACACGACACTGTCAAAACCAGTAAAAAAAAAGGTAGCAAGGATTAGTGAAACTTAAGCCTAGCCTTTGAAATATAACAGACGTCAAGAGTTCACCGAGGAGTACCTGATTTTAGATAGCCTACTTTTCATTCAATGCTGAATGGTAACAGGGAACAGTCACCCAGGAGTGGATTTTAAGTGCAAAGCCCCTGATTTTACCAGATCAGTGTTAGTGCTGCATCAGGCGTCGTGTTCATGGCCTTTTCTGCACTCTTTCAGCACATACAAAGGAACATTGAACATCACAAAGGCAATTCCTCAAAACCCACGTGTGAATCTACAGTAGCGATGATTTTTTTTCATCCGATTTGATACAATTCTAAGGTTGGTATCACCGAAACGGATTTCAATACTCTTTTATGTGCATAAAATAGAAATAGTGGTGAATGATATTGGAAAAAAATCACTAGGCAGTAATCAAAATTTTTGCAATAAATATTGCAATATTAATTAAACAAATATCCATCCATCCATCCATCCATCCATTATCTATACCACTTTATCCATTTCGGGTCACGGGGAAGCTGGAGCCAATCCCAGCATCTTCGGGGAAGAGGCAAGGTACACCCTGGGCAGGTCGCCAGTCCAGATTAAACAAATATGTTTAACCAAAATAAATGTACCCAAAATAAATTACAGCCAAACAGAATGTTTCCACCTAAAGAGTCTGTCAAATAATTTTATGGTGTAAACGCGAATTGTGCCAACAGCCTCAAATCAGTGCCGTCAAAGCACTTGCTTTTGCTATTGTCTGTATGGAGTCAATTCCATGCAATGGAAGATGAATGTCTTTTGGTAACCAGTTCTTGTTTGCTTGTGTCTTCTAAGAGTGAGTCCAGCGGCAAGGTTAAAAAATTCTAAGAATACCTCAGAGAGAGCGCACGCAGAGCTTATGCAAAAGTAGACTTTGAACTAATTTTTTAACATACTAGTTAACCATTAAAATTGCAAAGCTTGCTAAGTTTTGTTTCTTAAGACAAAAAACAAGACACTTATTGATGGTCTCAAACCAGGCGACTATGTCAGTTTGTCTGATATACAGGAAATTTTAAAAGTGGTATGTCAGTGTATTTTATAAAGTAGCTTCTTACAATGCTGTAGCTTGCAGCCCTTATATAGGACTGCATGCAGCATTATGGTAGACCACCTCATCATGCTAATGACCAAAAAAAAAATCATTCAACTTCATAAACTAATATATGGTAAAAATATTACTGCGGGGCACTGAGGTTGATAGTATAGGTAGCAGTCAGGGGTTCTGTAAGGTGGGGGATGGGGGGGTGAGGATGAGTCCAAGGGCCCTGAGCAACAGGGGCCCTAAAATATAAGGAACATAATTTGGTTAGTCTGGGTTGGGGGCAGAGGTGCATAGTTCAAGTCCAGAAAGTAAAAATCCAGACCAAGATTTAGTTTCAACCAGCCCATTATGTACTCTGCTACTGTGACTCAATGGGGATCATTCTTGGGTCAGGATATGAGGACACAATTTCCACATTTTTCAGTGGACATCAACCATTTACTCTGTAGAGTTTAGAGTCCACATATATGCTTTTAAAATCTGTTCATGAGGAAACGGTACAGAATTGTCATAGCCTAACCATACATGAGGACTGAATTACAAACTGAATTCGGCTGTCACTTGTGGCAATGAAACATATAAAAGCACATATGTTTATATATAAACATATGTATAATATAAACATCTCCCAGTGCTCTGTACATGGGGGTCCTTTGTCATGCCAAAAAAAAACAGGAAATGGTTAAAATCAGGACAGGATGGTACCAGCTACCTTTTTGTCGCTTATGGTGAGTCTGCCATGGATTATGCTACAAGCTGAAGTGAGACGTTTCTTTCCATGACTGATGAGTGACAAGTCTCTACCGGCTTTGACATATATTGCTCTTATTGAATTGATTTTAAAATTACTCAGCTAAATAAATATTTTGTTACAAAAACCATGTTGATGTTTAGGTTTTACTTTTTAAAAAGTTTTTGTTTCTTTATCTAAAACACACTATCAACCCCCCCCCCCCCCAGGTTGGAGTGAGAAATACTTAAATAAGACCCCCACCTTCCCCAAGATAAAGAAATATTAAAGCCCACTCAGGGCTTTAGTTTAAAGTTACTGACTAGGGTCCCTAACTGCTGTTTTCATTGGGGGGGTCCCTGGTTTAAGGTTGCAAAGCCCCCCCACTGTACGCCACCACACTACCAGTCCCCTTTGTTAAATTACTCTATGAACATTCTGGTTATTCTTGTAAATAGTTAAACTCCTTAAAAAACATTCTGGCTAATTCCACATGCTTGCAAATTATATTGTTGTGCAAACAACAAAAAATAACCAGTTGGTGTAATTCCTCGGTCAGGGCTGAGGAGGAAGATTATTGTGTTTTGGAAGATGAAAAAGTTCCGTCTTCACCCTGACCTGCTTCAGGGAGATGGTTTATTAACTCCCAATTTCTATTATGAAGCTGAGAACGGACGATTAGATGAAGAAGAAATGAAAGCACAAAGCACCCAGAGAGGTGTGTTTTCTCCAGGTTTAACCTTGTAGATGGAGAGCAGCACGGAGCATGTGCTTTATAACCTGGGAACCTGGGCTGAGGGAAGCTGTGATTGAAAGATTGGACACCCACCAGTGAGAATGAGAACGCATGTGTGTAATCAGGTAAACAGGGAAAAATAACCAAAGTCTGGCTCACTCCTGCTTGTGAAGTGCCTGCTCCGCGCATTATCTGAGCTATTTCCCGGAAATGATCTTCCCCGTTTTCAATAAGCTCATCGTCATTGCAGGACCGCATCTCAGGGTTCCACGTCTCCCGTAGGTTTAACACTAGATGAGAAGAAGCTCTCGATTTGAGTGACACGACACAGCAGGACTCATCAGCCAGCTGAATATCCACACTCTCCTCCAGAACATTACTTTCACAGATTCATTCAGCACCTTCCACTCATTCGTATCCCACTGATCCCTCAGAGCATCCACATCCCCTTTTTACAGGAAAGCACTCCTCAGGAGACACCGCATGGGGTATGTCCTGAAGCTAGCAGGAGAAAACTAAATCACAGTAAAGGTCAAAAGCAGGAAATAAACAAAGCAACGTAGTTTCAAATACAACAAAGATGGGTTCGTGCTTGGTTTAACAGATTAGATTAGTGTGCCTGTGATCAGAAAGCTGTTGGTTCAAATCCCAGGGTCAATAGAGGGATCTCACTGCCCTGGAGCAAGACCCCTAACCCCCAAAAACTCTAGGGACTGTCTGTCACTGCTTTTTCAAAATTGCATGTTGCTTTGGATAAAGCATCCACTAGATAAACAGAAGGAATAATAGACTGCTGAAATTTCAGGAGGCTGAGTTTTTAAAATATGAAAGCATGCAGTATTCTTCTTTATGATAAACCTTCAGAGCTTTATTTCTGAATAGGTACAGTTACAAGTCAAAGTCAAGCTATTTTGTTCACAGTAATAAGTCAGAATGGAGTTAAGCTAAAGGGGATAAAGGCTTGTGAGTCTGTGTCGCCACATCAGTTAATACTGCACCAAAGTGCCCTTTGACCCAAGATGGATGCCGGCCTGTACCCGCCACGGCATCCCCCAGAGCTGCGGGCACCCGCTGTGATGGAGGGCTCAGCTCTCTGCTGCCTGTTACACCTCCTCAGCCTCTGGCATGAGCTCCACACACGCATCTCTCCAGAGAGGTTGTAGTGTGGTGGTTTGATAGACGTGCGTATCCCAGCTGGTGAATCATGTGTGGTTTTGCCCATGTCACCATATTGACAACCGATGGCTCTGCCAGCTGATTTCAGGATAAACAAAAGTAATGCAGGTAAAGGGTCAGCAAGTGGTTCGCTGGGTTGTGCCATGGTACCTGTGCTAGGAAGGTTGCTGGTTTGAATCCCAGGGTCAGCAGAATGATGTCACCATTGGTCCCCTTATCCCCCATCTGACATGCCATCCATCCATGTTTTTTCTCTAACCATTTGCCCAATTAACCCCAGCCTGAACCTCTATCTGTCCATTGTCTGTAACCATTCATCCTGTAGAGGGTAGTGTGTGTGTGTGGGGGATCTGAAGCCTATTCTAGAGAGGAAACAACCTAGGATGGAATGCCAACACACTCACATACACCGTTCACTCACTCAAGCAGACCTAATGAGCCATTTGGCAGCTCAAATTCACCTTGCCGTGCTTTTGGACTGTGGAGGAACGACACAATGACAGGGTGGAGAAGATGGCAACTCTACACACACGAAATCCTGGAGGAGACTTGAACTCAGGTCCCAGAGGAGTGATTGCTAACCACTGTGCCACCGTGCCGGACCCTGTTTGTTTTTTGTAAATGCATAATGCTTTGGACAAAAGCATCTGCCAAATAAATAAAATGTACTGTAAACACAGCCATTTGGCCTGGGGCCTGTACAGGATTTCTTACATAGCCAGATAAGATTATCCGGGCTAAATGTATGTCAATGAAGATAAAGTATATTTAAAGTGGGATACCATAACTACCATAACCACTAATCCATTAACACCAAAGTTTAATTACATAACGCTAAACCGATAAACCACAAAAAACATAAATATCAGAAACTAACATTAACAACTAATCGTTAACTTTTATTATAAGAATTTAACTTGTGTTTGGTTTTGAGTTCTGAAACTTTTAAAAACATACCTAGACAGCTGCACAGGGCTGGAGTGATTATCTGGGGATATAAATCACTGGATTCTGTAGAGTCTCGGGTATAAATAATCTTTCAATGATATTCTGTTTGTGAGATATAAGCGTTTTTGTCTGAGGAATCCTATTCCATGACTGGCTCATGTTGACATTTTGCTCTCAGTGAAGGTGACTTGGGACTACAAACATGGTGCCGTTTACCCAGAACTAGGAAGGTCAGTCTCAGCTCTTTATTGATCTATAGCTCTGTCAATCAGTATCCAGGAAATAAAAGAAAAGAAGATATCCAAGGGGTGAAGCAGGATTTCTTGCTTAGCCGGATAACTTGATGTATTTAAAGTAGTCTTGGCTAAATGTACAGTAAGTGAATAAAGATAAAGTCAATTTAAACTGGGGTAACAGAAATCCGACAAGTTATGCAACTAAGCAAGAAATTCAGCTTATTAAAGGCACCTGTTATCTGCTTAATTCAGGGTACTCCAGTTTAATGGATATCTTTGTTCACTAACATTTAGCCCAGACTACCTTAACTATAACAAGTTATTGACCAATCATGTCTTGTGTTTACACACAGTTAGCCAACAGTGTGACAGTTAGACTGCTGCAGACATGCTCACAATAAACTGGAAAAATATGAGTGATTTTAGGATTTACAAATGGTTTTGACCATTAAACTTTATTTACTTTACCTTCTAAAAAATGCTAGTGGATTAACAGTTAGCAGAACTAATTGGCTCACTAACGGTTTTAGAATTTAGTAGCTATGCTAATCCAGTTACAAAAAAATTAGCTTTGCTAATTAGCAGTTAGAGGATTAGCAGAGCCCTGCCCACCACGGCTTAAATTCAACAAGTTATCTGGCTAAGCAAATAATCAAACTTCGCAATATAAGCCCCTAAATACAGGGTTTTATTTGAAGTGTTGAGTGACAGAAAATCTGCCGTATAACAAAGGTAGAATGAAAAACAGTCAGATATTTTCCATTTCAGCAAGACAGAAACAAAGAAAGTAAACTTGTGAGAAGTGTTAAAGAGACGATAGATCAGGGAAATATTTATGATGAATTACAAAATAAAGGAGAGATGGAATGAATGAACAGAATGCACTAGATCACCGGACGTGTCTTCTGAAGACAGACTGGAACAGCCACATCTTACACAAACACAGACGCTCTCGCATACTAAGAATGAGAAATTCATCCAGCTCTCTTACATTAAAAAAATTCAAGGAGGGTCCAGTAAATCAGTGACAATGTCTGCCAACGAATGGGTCGAGATGAATATTCCGCCTCCCTGGCAGAATCGATAAGCTTGTGCTCACCCTGAAAACCAGAGTGCAAGCAAACCAGAATATGACCGGGCCAAACGCTCAGAACTGTATGACCTCCCTTTATGGAGGCTTGACTCCATACTGGCAGACATGAATGGATTGTGTTCTGACTGTCCTGTCAATCTCCTGTCAAAAACAGGAGTGCAGAGACACGCCATGCATTGACAGAATGACACAGCACACTCATCCTTCCCTGTCATTCTCTCTTTCCCGCAGGGAGACATTTATTATATTTAAAGTTTACTGCTTGGATGATGTAATCAGATTTTAAATGTACTACTTGATCAGATGGTGAAAATATTCCTTAGGCAGCATAAAATGTGAAGCTATTAGGACCTGTAATATGTTTTAACATTGCAACATCATAATTTGACAGAAGACTCTCCTCCCTCCAAACGCAAACATTATAACTGATATCAGACTTTCCTTGGAAACAGCAAGTGTGTATAGAATCACTCTGAAGGAAGAAGAATATTGAAATGACACAAACACACACGCACACAGTTCATACATTCCTATCATCGTGGGGACTCTTTTGTATGGAGATAACCCTAATCCACTGACAAGCTTAACCCCTAGCCAGTCTTAAAATTAATCATAAGTAACCAAACTAAAATTTTTTTTGCCATTATTAGCTTTTTATGGCATTCACATATTTTTTATAAAATTGAGGTTTATTTTGCAGAGACCTGAAAAATGTCCACACAAGCTACAAACAGATTTTAAACATTTTGGGGACATGTGGTCTCCACAATGTGGTAAATACAAATCCACCCACACACACATTGATATTATTTATCTATATCTTTGTGGGGACCCTCCATTTATTTTCATGACCAAAACCTTAATCCAAACTATGACAACCTTAACCCCTACCCAGCCTGAATTTTAGGAATAAGTAGCCAAAAAAAAGCAAGATTTTTGGCATTTTTAGTTTTTTTGAATGCATTCACAGATTTTTGTATAAGAAATGTCCACACATTGTCAAAATAACATTTTTGTTATCCATTTAAGACAATGTAATGTATACATGACCAGACACACATGTTTGTTTTCATGCCTTGTGGGGACTGTCCATTTATTTCTATGGGAAAAACATTAATCCCAACAACGTCAACCTTAACCCCTACCCAGCCCTAACTTCAACCGGTTATTTTTAGTTTTTGAATTGCAGACACAGATTTTAATAATATAGTTTCTCCTTGTGGGGACCAAAGAAACATTGTATCACATTGTAAGGACATCTGGTCCCCACAATGTAATATATACATAACCCCCCCCCCCACCACCACCACACACACACACACACACACACACACAACAAAGCAAGCTCAGCAAGATAAGAATACAATTGAATATGGTTCACTAAACTCTGCTAAACTTTATACAGGCCAACTGGAAGCCATCCAGCATTGAGGTAATAACAACACGGATCTTTAACCAAATCCAGTCAGTTGAGGTCAAAGTGAATGTTCTTTCACGTTCAGTTAGCAGAAAGTAAAATCTGTGCTTGGATACTGATTTCTTTTGCCTCCGTATATTATAATGAGCAAAGCAAAAATGAGGAGGCTGGATTGCGGTAGCCGTGCTAGATATTATCTCACCAGTAAAGTGGTCTTTTTGAGGACAATCAAAACTTCAGTGCCTGCAGAAAATGACTTGAAATCACTATGCTTTATTTGCAATTATTCATGCGCCTCGTAGTAATTCTTCACATTTTTAAGAATGCTGACTGATTTTGACTGTCCTGGATGGTTTTCTCCTCTCCAGTCAGCCATCATTTAAATAGCAAATTGGCGATGTTAAAGAGAATCACACGGCTTGTGAAAACTCACAGGTTCATTCCACCTGCCGTGGGAAATGCTCTAATATCTCCGATGAGCTCTATGAACTGGCGGTGTGGTTTGAACTGATCGATGAAGCTCTTCAAAAGAATCTTCTATCACTCTCACTCAAAGGGTTTTGCCCCGCTCACACAACGCAGGGAAATCATTATTATCGATCTCGTATCTTGATTCCGCTCTGTGTGAGACTGGCAGGTTCAGTGAGTATAGCTGCGTATTCGTACTGTAGAACATATCTATCTATCTATCCATTTTTGTTAGCTTTTTTATAATATTAGAGTGACAGCACTAGCTGTAATTTTACCATATAAGCCATCCTGTATTACCTCAACAACGGACCCAAAGACTGGTTTAATATCTGTAGAATGCAATTGCCAGACGCAGACGCCGAATCAACACTTCGCATAGGCTTACATGCAAACAGATTTGTTAGACACATGGATCCTATACCTAACGTGCAGACTTATACCTTTTCATAGTACCAACTGTTTTGTTAACAGCACAGTAACAATGGCAATAACAATAACAATCAGTAGAAATACAATAGGGATCCAGCAGCTACTCCGCTTGGACCCCGAATAATAATAAACGAATATAAATTAAATTACCAATGCAAAAAAGGTGAAGCAATTTAATCAACATTAATATGTATGCATTTGTACAACAATATCGATAAAGCTATGTCTCTCATTACAATGAATCATCTGCCTCGAGCTTGAACAATCACTACGCCGGTTAGCCCGATATTTGTATAATTTTATGCTGGTCAAGTTCGCTGCGAGCCTAACCCAGGCAGCAAAAGGCACATGGAAAGGGGCATCCTGTCCATTGCAGGGCAATCATTCGCACGTTCTTGGATTATGGACAATTTCGAAACGCCAAAAAACCTAATTGTATATCATCGGATTACGGGTTGAAGCTGCGGGATACTGGGGGAACGCGCGCAAACCCACGGAGGCGCGCCCGAAAACCCACTCGTGCAAACCCGGAGTTAAGGCAACAGCACTACCCGTATAGCCACCAGCAGTCACCTCCAGCACAAAACCCTTCTCCCGTTGTGTTACTTGTTCATAACCAAGGCGAATTCGTTTTCGGCACATTCTGATCGCATCTTAATGGGTTTCTCGCTGATATATAACGTTAACGGTGTTGCGGCCACGAGCAGAAAATATAAGTGGATTTTAATGGTATTAGAGAGGGATAGATAGCACCTCCTCCCCCTCCATCAAACTGCCCCGTCATTCGAGGGACGGACCCTACAAGTCGGTGACACCTGTGGTGCGATCGCAAAGATCCAGCTGACGTCAGCAAAACCGCATAAGCAAAGCGCCTCCTTAGGTA
This sequence comes from Mormyrus hasselquistii, assembly GCA_026779605.1. Taxonomy (NCBI): domain Eukaryota; kingdom Metazoa; phylum Chordata; class Actinopteri; order Osteoglossiformes; family Mormyridae; genus Mormyrus; species Mormyrus hasselquistii. The sequence goes on along the minus strand of JAODKE010000007.1, from coordinate 20,395,805 downwards.
GCGAACAAGCTCCTCAGCACCAGTCGCCATGTCTGCCATGAAGCACAGGTAAGATGTAAAGCATATTACCGTGTAAAAAGGGTCATCACCTTATTCGATATTCTGCGAGGTTCGATTTATCATTAAATTAACTTTACTACACAACACCAATGATTACTCACAATAAAATGCTGCAGTGAAAGAAAAGGAGATATCCTGAACTAAAACTTTTATAGGGGTTTCGTTTATAAAATTGGATGCATTTGTATTTTATTCGTTTAATTTTGGGAAAGGTGTATCAATACTGATTGCAAACAGTGGATAAGGTAGGAAAAGCATATATTAAATATAGGCTACATACATTAAGCGTATAACTTTATATAGGCCTATGTAATATAATTAGACTATATTTAATCGTTTGTGATGTATCTTAAAAGAAGCGTCAGTGGTCTGAGTTTTTAAAACATGGACATTGACATATTTTGGGATGAACGTGGATCGAGTTTATCGTGTAGCTACTAGTCGGATAATCGTTTGTATATGCATTATTTATACATATTATATAATATTGTATACATTTTCTGAAAACCCGTATTGTTTCCAAGCAGGAAACTTTACCGACAGCACCCTGGACAGCATACCCCGGGTGCACCTGCCCCCATTAACCACCGTTAGGGGATTTTATCTATCTGCAGCCTTATCTGTTTGGCACAGCAGGTTCATTCGTGAAATTGCCTCTTTTAGCAGAAAGGACAGCTTTCCCAAGCAGCGACTGAGGTCTGTTTCAGTTTAACGCGGTCACATGACGTTGCGTGGTCAGAGTACAGCGCTAACGCTGATCTGTTCGCGAACAGGAAACATACAGTAGCTATGAATAACTGCTAAAAGCGAGTGATAAAAGTGTTGCTGTCGTCCAGTGCATTCAGTAAATAATTATTTACTCAATTCTTGTGTATCCAAGAAGATTAAAACTGGCATGACATCACCCCTCCTGCAAACCAATCTCAGGTTATCCATTCAAAGACCCCTTCACAGATGAAAACTTTATTACTTGAGTTCTGGTTTGTTGGTGCTCTGCAGATGACTCAGAAGAATAGGTGACCTTTGCCATTTCTCTGAAATGAGTTTTATAGTTTTCTATAACAATGGTGCTATCTGTAGCAGAAGGCCATCTCAAGAATTAGTCACTGAGCTGACGTACAGCACCACATATTGATCTAATCATGTGTTATATAAAATATATGTTTAAAACATTAATTAAATGTCATTTTACATGTTGGAGGTCATTATTCCGTGTTGACAACCACATACGTGTTGCATAGGAAGGGCAGACTTAACCCTAATCCAATTATCCTGTAGATGTCAAGGAAATCTGTACAAAGGATCTCTGTACTTGCATTGCTGTTCTGTTGTCTTTGCTCTACACACCCCTGTTTAACTAGTGTGGTCGTTACAAGCTGATCACAAGCAATTGCTTGACTGGGCTGCGCTCAGCTGAATCATTTGCCACAATTAGCAAAATTAAATCAAAGTTTTGTCAAGATAATACCCATTACAGTCCGAAATTAACACATTTTCTTGACAATATTTAATTGAATTGCTTTAATCATATGCACTGCCATCCTATTATATGACACTAACATTCTATTAGTATACATCTAGTACCTATTTCAACCATATGAATCAGCGTTATGATAATGCACACTTGCATGCACATAATCTCTTTCACGCATATGTGCAATCACACACACACACACACACACTCACAAGCACACACACACATTGTATGAATAGAAATTGAATAGTGATATTTTGCATTAACCCCCATGGGGAAATTCTCTTCTTGTCTGCCCCGTCTTGCTCTTGATGAGACACACAGGCAGGTGAACGTAAGCTTGTGGGTCACAGTGCAAGGTCAGCTAGTCTGTAGCACCCTGGGCCTGGGGGTTTTGGGCTTTGCTGAAAGCCACAAGGACCAGCACTGGGATTCAAACCAGTGACCTTCTGATCATGGGCACAGCATCCAAACCTGCTGAGTCACACAGTGCCCCCTACTGGAGCAGTATTGAGAGTGCGCGTTTGCCTATCTAAGGTCGCTGTTGTGTGTGACACCCCCGATTGGCTTCTCTATTCCTGTCACCCTCAGCTACACATACGACGACTACAAGGAGACTGCAAACTGGCTCTTGACCCGCATCGAGCGGCGCCCTACTGTGGCCATCATCTGTGGCTCAGGCCTGGGTGGCCTGGCTGACCTTCTGGAGAAGAAGAAGACTTTCCCTTATGAGGAGATCCCCAATTTCCCCAGGAGCACTGGTCAGTGCTGGTCTGCCTGTGCTGAGGGTGGGGGGCCCTCCAGGGCCTCGCTGCCTTTGTTCACATTGTCGAATAAACGAGGCTCATGATGCCTTTGTTCACATTGTCGAATAAATGAGGCTCATGATGCCTTTGTTTACATTGTCGAATAAACGAGGCTCATGATGCCTTTTTTACATTGTCGAATAAACAAGGCTCATGATGCCTTTGTTTACACCGTCGAATAAACGAGGCTCATGATGCCTTTGTTTACATTGTCGAATAAACGAGGGTCATGATGCCTTTGTTTACACCGTCAAATAAACGAGGCTCATGATGCCTTTGTTTACATTGTCGAATAAACGAGGGTCATGATGCCTTTGTTTACATTGTCGAATAAACGAGGCTCATGATGCCTTTCCATTCATTTCCAAAATGTGACATTAAACAATCATAGACTCAATAGAGTCATTTAAGGTGTGGGTGCATAAGGGTCCACAGTATATTTATAACACGTCGCCAAATGAAATGACGGCGGATGATTCCATGGGGACTTGCCTCAAGGGCAGGTCCACCCAGTAATGAGTCAAACTAATCAAACGAGAAGCCTGTCGCTAAAGAAGTTAGCAGCAAATTAACAAGCCGCAGCTGCTGTCCCAGGCTGCAGGCTTGAAGTTACTACTCAAGGACTCAGTGACAAATTCAATGTCCAAGCCATGACTCTTCATTAAGGCCTTTAATAAACAAATCCAGAGAGCCGGCAGCAAAGTTCATAGTCTTGATTGAACCTCAGATGGTTCAGGCTGTTTCTGCAAGGCTGGTGTGGCAGACCAGTTGCCTTTAAGATAGTTACAGTTGTGATGTTAATAAAGTTGTATCCCGAAGCCAAAAAATGAGCTGCTTTTATGTGCTCTAAGAAGGTGTTCAATATGGACTCCTCTTGTGAAATATGCATTATTCACAGCTGGGCATGACATGACTCTTGCGGTGTGGCATTGAGGAAAGACGATCCACAAAGCAGCTCTCAGGCAAAATAGGTGTTATTAAACAAAAAAGTGGTTCTCCACAAGTAAATAGAATATAAGGATCATGAGGGATAGAAGACAAAGCAGGCAGGCAACAAGAACAAAGTAGGGAACAATATGAGAGCAAACACTGTGACCAAATGAGGAACAGAATACAAGCAGGCAATTAAAACTAGAAAAAGACTAGGGCTAGACAAAGGACAGGTGCAGGCCATAACCAATTAACCATACACTGAAGACTAAAGGAACAGGACACAGGTGAAGGTAATTATCAACACTAGGAGATATTGGGAACATAGCCAAACAGAACATAATGGGGGTGTTGCCTAAAAATGGATTTTTTCATTGGTCAGATAACTTAAGTCAAATGTAAGGATGTCCAGTAGGAATGTGACTTACCTCTGCCCATATTGGGCAGATTTCACGTTCGGCTGAAGTTACACAGCTAACTGAGAAATTGTGCTTTATGAAATACCGCCTGGAAGCAAAATTTCTCAGCTGGGTTAACTTAAGCTAGATTGAGCAAGTCTAGGTAAGTTCCATTTCTATCGGACAATCATGACTTAAGTTAACCCAGCTGACTCAGAAATCTTGCTTTGTGGAACACCAATAATAACTAAACAAGACACAGGCAGGGTAAACTTGAACCAAAGACACAAAACAAATATCTAAACCGAAATTCAATAACAATTAACCAAGGTGACAGAAAAATAAACAAAAATCAAACAAAACCAGCTTGAAAGCGATGACAGTAGGGGAGCTCGGTTCTCGGCAGACGCTGAGCTCACACTGCCACATGGCAGCCTGGGGAGCAGGGAAGAGGGGAACACACTGGGACCCGTGTAGCATGCAGGACTAGGGGAACAAAAACACCAGCTGGCCAAGCAGGGAAACAGACCGACAGGGATGGATCCTGACAGTGATGCTGTATAATGTTAGTGAGAGGAATGTAAAAATGCAAGCGAACAATTAGAACACTGCTGAGGATCTTCAAAGGACTGGCTGCTGGCTTCGCTGAATCTGCTTCTGTTGGTCTTCTTCTTCCATTCCACCCCCCGCCCCCCGGTCTTGATCTTCTCTCCATCGTCCCGCCCCTCTGCAGTGCAGGGTCACGCCGGCCAGCTGGTCTTCGGGGAGTTGAATGGGAAACAGTGCATTTGCATGAAGGGCCGCTTTCATTTCTATGAGGGCTACAGCGTCGCCCAGGTGAGCCAGCCTCCCCCCCCCCAACCCCGTCCATATCAGTCCTCTGCAGGGAGCCCTCGCTTAAGGCGTGAATCTGAATTTCTCTGGTAAAATAAAAAAAAAATACTACATAAAGAGGTAAAAATGCAGAACTTACATGTTGTCCTGCTTTGAATTTGTTTTAGTAGCAAGTTTTGAGAAGTTTTGCATAATGTTTCAGAATAAATACAGTATATTCAATTGTTTACTGAAAATGTTTGCATCTGAAAATTCCAGATCAGCAGCAGCAATAATATGCACAGGTTTTTAGCTAGCTCGCTTTTCGTTGTCCTGCACTGGTATCCCTTGGTGCTGCCGGCATCTTGGCGGATCCCGGAGTTAATAGCACACACTAAACAGCATATAAACAGCATATAAAGCAAACTGGTTATTGAGTGACTGAGTGTGACCTTTGGCGAACAGCAGAGTGCAGTCAGCTTCATTAGCCGGGAGCATGCAGGTAACCATAGCCGGGTCACATTTCCTGGCCTCTCATAAAGCTCCTCATCGGCCCTTGAGAATGACCTGATGCGTAACTTTAAAATAAAAGGTTTAACTTCTGGGCTCTGATTAGACACTGACATGCTGTGGAAGCTGCATCCAGATGATGCTGCATCAAAATCCCATCAAATTTCTGTTTGCATGCTTTCTACGGAGACGCGTGATGTCATTTGGGTCTGAGGTCCTGTCCCGCCTGTCCTGACAGCTGACATACCCCGTGAGGGTCTTCTGCCTCCTGGGTGTGGAGACTCTGATCGTCACCAATGCCGCCGGAGGGCTGAACCCCGAATTCCATGTCGGTGACATCATGGTGATAAAGGATCACATCAACATGCTAGGATTCGCGGGCCAGAACCCGCTGTGCGGCTCCAACGACGAGAGGTGATGCACCAACACCCCACCACTGCCTGCCTGTTTTGCATTTATTTCACATTTTCCATTTTAAGCAACAGTTTATTTTTCATTCTTTAATGACAACCGTGGCGCCAACGAGGCTGTGGTATTTATTTGCCTGTAATCATATTCTCCCAGGTACAGTATGTTTAAAAATACTATTTACAACAGTGTTTATGATGTGTAATATTTGCAGTGATGTGTGCAAATAAAAATGTAATATCCTCAATAATTAATAATTATATAATATTCAAAGCTGCAATGGGTAAAATGTAATAACACTCTATCTATCTATCTATCTATCTATCTATCTATCTATCTATCTATCTATCTATCTATCCATCCATCCATCATTGTCACATGCCCCCCCCAGGTTTGGAGTCCGCTTCCCTAGCATGTCTGATGCCTATGACCGTGACCTGTGGCGTCTGGCCCAGGACGCGGCCCGTGAGCAGGGCTGCTCCTCTTTCCTCCAGCAGGGGGTGTACTGCGTGCTGGCGGGCCCGTGCTTTGAGACCATCGCTGAGTGCAGACTGCTGCAGAAGCTGGGGGCCGATGCTGTGGGTGAGTGCCGGGGGGCTGGGAGGCAAGTGCGAGAGCTAACTTCAGGGTTCTTCCAATCCACTGTTTCTCAGACTGCACAGTGCTCTGGTGTTTTCAGTGCAGTGTTGGAGCTGATACTGCACAGTGCTCTGGTGTTTTCAGTGCAGTGTTGGAGCTGATA
>JAODKE010000007.1:20372098-20389429 GCA_026779605.1 Mormyrus hasselquistii | reverse complement strand
TCTGGTGTTTTCAGTGCAGTGTTGGAGCTGATAGTGCACAGTGCTCTGGTGTTTTCAGTGCAGTGTTGGAGCTGATAGTGCACAGTGCTCTGGTGTTTTCAGTGCAGTGTTGGAGCTGATACTGCACAGTGCTCTGGTGTGTTCAGTGCAGTGTTGGAGCTGATTCTCCTTAGCTGCTCCCAGCTTCATTCCATATACTGAATTTATTCTGAAATGTTATGCAAACGTTCCAAAACTTTTACTTATGCATTAATTGCGAATATTGCATGTTATGCACATGGGGTTATGATATCATCGGTCAGATAGATTAAAATCAGCCTTTTTCTTATTTTCAGTTTGTATGGATATCATAGCACACGGTTTAAGTTCTGCTAAAACATTTTTACTCTGTCAAAGGAAAAAAACCCATTTCAAGATTATGTAGTATATGTTTAAAAATCTGTCTAAAGTTTACCTCCGCTGCTTTTGCATAAGCCATCCATGCATTTTCGAGTCAGTCATGATCATTTTCATCCTTGACATTTAAATCACTCCTCGATGGGTTTATGAGAAATATATGTTGAATTCCTTTTTTGATTTATTTATAAATACACCAAAATTTATTACAACAAAATACTGTGCTGTCCTAGTATATTATACAAAATACTTAGGTCCTTGTCATGCCGTCCTGATTTGGTTGTATCTGGTCTTCTGATCAGATCATAGTTGAAGCTCACGTCTTTCATTTGTCGCATCCATCATTATTACTTTTATTGTTTTTTTCTTGCTGTGTTTGTCGTGGTTTCCCGAGTTCACTGTTTTTTTCAAGCCGGAGATTGTATTGTGTTTAGAGGCTATTTGCATAAGCAATCGACAAAGACAGCATTTCAAGTCCCACCCCAAAGTACCAGAGTACCAAAGAAGTATCCCAGCTGATTTGGCACTTTAGGGATGAGACTTTTGGTACTGGTACTCGATGGGAGTCAGTGGAAAAGGAATCATAGAAGTACTGAAAGTACCGTACCAAAAGAATGGTACCTGGTGTGGTGGAACAGCACCCTCTGATTCCACAGCGTGTGGTGGAACAGCACCCTCTGATTCCACAACCTTCTCCTGACTGCACTTTCACTGCATTCAAGGGATGAGCACCGTTCCAGAGGTTCTTGTGGCCCGGCACTGCGGACTGAGAGTCTTGGGCCTCTCCTTGATCACCAACATGGCAGTGATGGATTACTGCAGCACCAAGTGTGCCAACCATCAGGAGGTGCTGGAGACCACACATATGAGGACCCAGGACCTGCAAAAGCTGGTCAGGAGCTTGATTGTCAAGCTGTAGGTGGCGTGAACATGCTGTGGACCAAAGTGTGATGTCTATATTTCCTCGATCAATTCATCCAAAAAAAAACTAATTATACTAATTCTACATGGCGACTCTATGGCCATTCCTCATAGATTACATTTTTTGCAGATTGTAAAAATATATTTCAATTTCTATGTCATTCATGTACTCTTTTGATTTGTGTGAACTTTCCAAAATGGAACCAATATTGAAATTATTCCAGCTGAAAAAAGGGGAGGTTTGATCTTCTTGATTGTGAATCAGATGCTATTTTTAGTTTGAGGAAAATAAGCACAATAGCTGTGGAAGCCTGTCTTGGACATACGTCACCGGCGGCGGCTGACCGGATGCTACACAGATACAAAGAGAAGTGTTTCAGCATCCTCTGCTCCCCAGGACAACATGTCAGTGATGTCAAAGACTGTACAGACAGCGACTGTGCTTTACATGCCGCACTGCGCTTTGACACAAATGCGGTTTGGATTCTTTGTACAGGGGATTAAATTCATGTAATATGACGCTACAACACCTTGCACTGCATGTATATTTTCTGTTGAGTTGCAAAAGTTATTAAACATATAAATTTTGCCCATTCACCACCGAGACCAAACTGTAATGACGCAGTCTTCCTTGTTCAAGCTCAGGGGTTTTCTGTTGACCGCTGTACTGGCTGGGAACAAGCAGCTAGTGCCTATTTCCAGCGTCCTCCTGTCTCACTTTGTTTTCCGTTGTTGAGCCATCGGGCCGTAGATGGCGCCCTTGCAGCAGGTCACATGACCATCTCTGCCTTCACTCAGGTTGTTTCTATAACTTAATGAAGTATCCTGTTACATACAGTACTGCAGAGCTCACTGGAGTCACTTCTGCTAAAATGTGACTAATGCGTTCCTGAAAAACCTCACGTTTATTAAAATTGAATACTAAAATACACATGCCGAACAAGAACAACAGGCTTAGCGGAATGGGACTCCAGACTTAGTAACAAAATGAAATGATAAAAACTGTGATGCCAGTGACCAATAATGTAATTATATGCATTTAAAATAATAATAATACATTAATTATATCATAAACAGCTCCTATGGACAAAATACAGTACTATAAGTTAGAGGAAAGCAACTCCCAAAATTTGTAGGTTAGATGCAATAACACTGGACTTAAAATGGTGATAACACCAATATATAATAAATGTTAAAATATAATTAAAATAGACTTGTTGCATGTTTTATATGCTAATCTGTGAAACATTTTTAGATTTTTAGAATATAAGACTTTGACCTGTGCAATGCGTGAATTTACAAAATGTTGGATTCTTTCAGATATGATAATCAGTTTGACCGATTCACTGAAAAGAACCGGTTCAAAAGAACAATCCGTTCACGTAAGGAACTTCACTATCGTTCACTTGGATAGCTGTTTTCGTATGCGATCTTCCGTAAGAAATGAGACTGACTATCACTACTACAACAAGTTAAATAAAACACTGCATGAAGAATTCATATAAAAATAAAGCTGTACACAGCACTATGTATATTAAGCTCCATCGCACGGAAAATCACTTTTTGGGACGTCCGTGAGAAGGTTGCGTGGCTTGAGTCCTTGTGGGATAGGCTCACGGTTCAGTGGCTCCTTATATGGGGACATTGATTGCTGAAGAGCTTGTATTGAGCCAGCCTGCATGTTTGTACGGTAAAATGCTTTATGAGTTTGTACTCTGTTTAAAGAGGCCAATGGGGGTGACGTTAATCAATAACATCCATCAATAATAAAGGAGACAGATAGACACGGGGCTCCAGGCATCAGCTGGAAAGCTGTCCATCACCCAGCAGAATGTCAAAACAGAGGTTCCGGTAAAGCTCTGACAGTTACTATAGGGGTGCTGTATGGTTCAGTGGGATAAGCCACCGTGCCCGCAATCGGAAGGTTGCTGCTTCAAATCCCAATGCTGGCAGAATAACGGCATCAGCGCTGACTTCTTGATCAAGGCTCTAAACTGATCCCCCCTGCCCCCCAAAAATGCTCCGGGGTCACTGTATTAACATCTGACCCTGTGCTCAGAGCACAGGCTTCCCTCTGACATATGACTGTGTCAGCACCTCTTCTCTAATGGCGAATAGAAAAGCATCATTTCAAGCTTGATCACAGGCAGTTGTGCGGAAGGCAAGTTTCCCCTGCAAGATGCAAACAGCTCATATTCCAGGGAGATCTATGTGCTACAGTGGCATGAATCTGTCTGCTGGAATAATGATGTAAATATTCATCAAACCACTTTCCATGCTTCTCACTAATCACAAGTCTAATATTCATAAAAAAAAAAAACATAATATGTGTCTGCCAAGTACATAAGAAATGCGATCGCTAAACCCTGAATTAATGTAAAGCAACAAGAAACCTTTAAATATATCCACCTATCAGCCTGATGTCTGACTAGTATATTTGTAATTCTATTAAGAAATTATTTATTATTTTTTGCTAAGCTTCTCAATGGTCCTGGAACAGTACTCCAGATCTCCTCCTAAACTGTTCAGTTTGAGACATAATGGTCCCTTACAATCCTATACAGTTGATCTGATATCATTAGTAGTTATTTGAATCATATGTGTTTTAATTATACAATCATTTTTATTAACTGCATTGATTATTCAACATGGATTCCAGGCTAAGTTGGATTTTGTACTGTAACAAGACGCTCAACCAGCTCTATACATGAATTAACATGTAAAATACATGTATACATAAGTGCCCATGTGTAAGTCTGTATAGTAATCTCATTCACTCATACAGCGGCTCTCCTGTGTGAGGTCACACAGGTACAAATTGTATAATAATAATAATAATAATCACAACTTTTTTTATTGATCCCCATGGGGAAGTTCCTTTATTGGGGAAATTCTTCTTTACGCCTCCCTCAACTTGCTCATCGTAGAGCAAGCTGTCCGCGAAGGGCTGCCACCTGTTGGGGCGCCCAGAGAGCTGGGGGTTAAGGATCTTGCTCAAGGCACCCGCAGACATGCTGAGGCTGGGTTTGAACCTGCGATCTTGTGATTATGGTACACAGGCTTAGCCCACTGAGCCACATGCTGCCTGTGAACATGGACAAGCACAGACAGCAAGTCTAACTGAAGCTCAGCAGCACAAACTCTTTCAGACACACAAAAGCCTACCCCATTCTCTGTCTGCCTTTTGCTTTTTTATCATTTATCTCGACTCCCCGTGCCTGTTTAAATCATTAACGTGAGACGTTCTCCCATCCACCCTTGGAACTGCAAAGGATGTCACATGAAAAGGAGCACAAACTAAAATGTGAGATATCCAGATTCCTAAGCTGAAAGCTAGCTAGCTGGTTTAGCAATATCTGCTAAATAAGGAATGCCTTTATTTAATATTTAGTGCAGTGACTGTTTGTGGTCAACAGAGGGCCCCTAATTCTCGGGGCCCCACTCAAATGCTTAGTCTGAAAGGTGGTGAATGCTGACACTGAGATCATGGCATGGTTAGACATCTTGTCTTCATTATTACCCTCTTAAATATAAGACAAGACATTCAGCAGCATCGTGGCAACTGTATGGCAACATCTGTGACAAGAGTGCACAGTGGGATCTGATGGCTGTACAGACACTTCTGCATAAGTGGATGGTAGATTGAAGGACATCAATTTGAGTATGGTGACACTGCCTCTGGTTCCAGTGGCTCTCCGGCTCAAGGACGGGATCGTCATTAATTGTTCGGTGATGACATCCGGGTAGAACATTTAGTATGTTAAACGAGCTGGACATAAAGGTATCCTGCAGTTCTGTTTACTGGGTAACATCAATGCCAAACAAAACCCTAGATTTAGAGAACTAATTAAAGAAGATCCAAAACAATTCTATGACGATATCTTCAGCATCAAACCAAAATCACAAAGATCAAACTTTTTTATTTCACAATTCACATTCAAGAACTTCACTCCTCTGCCTGACTTCTGCACCATATGTAGAACAATAGGACAATAAGTTTTGCTTTTTCCCATAATAAGCTTTAAGTTAAACAGACAACTGCACAAGTAAAACATGACAAATATCTAGTCTGTTTGTCAGTTTTTGGGACACAAACTAGAGGGAGATTGTGTTCTGAAACATACATTTGAGGGGCACAATTTAGAGAAATTGATTTGAAAAATACATCACAAATCAACTGAGACTGCAAAATCTGGAGGCTCTTCCTACATCACCCGTTATTGGATATTGGTGGCTTAAGAGAAATTGAATAATTTTAATAGCAAACCTGTAGTAAGTTGTAAACCTAATCATGCCTTCTTCCTCTTGATTTACTTAGGCAGACTAACATCGATATTAAAATATATAATCAAACATGCAGGTCAGTCCCAAATGTCCCACAACCAACTGAAACACCCCCCGCCCACCATGAGCACCTCCTGATCCTGCTTTTTTTTCTTTTTTTCCCTTTTTTTTCCTGCTTTTATGGACGTTAGCTGTCCACCTGCCAGCTCTCACACAGCCCCTCTCCTCCTTCCCCTTTTGCTGCTCATCCCAGACTGCACACCGCACTGCATGCTGAAGGGGGAGTGGTCCCTGCCCCTCCGCTCCCTCACCCGCTTTCCCCTCCCTCCCGTAATCTTCTCGTCTCTGACAGGCGGATGTTAAAATAGCAGCGGGGAAAAGCCGGGACAGAGAGTGCAAAGCGCATCTTCTGGGGGAGTGACATTATAAACAGTAGCCCAACGTCTACAGTCTCTCAGCACATTACCCTGCCTCAAAAGCTCAGGAGTAAACAGCAAAGTGGACTGAAGGGTTACATCATATTAAATTCAGACAGGTTAGATTATAAGCCTTTAACAACAGCTCGCATGGCAATCGGAGTCCCGATGGATGCAGTCAGGGCCTCAGTTCGAGTATGTTGAGGCTCAATCAGGTGACACTCCTTTGCCACTTTTCTGGGGATGGCCTGTGCTTTAGGACGCCCTGTAATGTTCTGCACTATTCATTTCATTTATCATTTATTCTCTTTGTTGGGGGAAGTTTGGGTTGGGGGGGGGGGTGACTGTGCACAAAGTGGATGCCAGTACTTATTTGACAAAGAGATGAAGAGATTTTCTGGAGCATTCAGAGAAGCAGGCAAATGCTCCATTTCGGATTCAGATCGCCGTCACCAAATCAGCTACAGCCGACATCGCATGTCTATTCATGAAGCGGTATATTCACAGGGTTGCCAACTTTGGTCAACTTGCTAGCGTGAGATTTTCAATTAGAGATAATCCTGCACGCTCATTTACATATGTGTTACAGTTTTATAACCTTGTAATCTGTAGGGTTTGCAAACTGGCCCAACACTATTGATGTAGTTAATTTTAGGTTTATAATGGAATAGTATAGATTTGCCGTAAGATTACTCGCGTGAGTGTGAAAGTGCGAGTGTCACGGCAGATGTGTGAGAGCTGGCAGCCCTGGTGTTCAGCTGAAGGCGCAGCACATGATGGTGAGCATTTGGCCTCGTCGGTACCAAAGCAGGGCATTCTGGGTTTGGAGGGATCCCACAGCTCTAACAGAGCATGTTGGATTTACATAAGCAATCAGCAAGTCCACTGAATGACCCAGTGCTGCCCATTGCGGTAACGAGGCCTGCAAGGGCATCAACAACTTATACCATTGGCTACGCCACCCCCAACCCCCGGTTGACAACAATAACCATTGTCCCACCCTCCCACCCCGTTTGCCAGCTTCGGGGGATGGGGGGGCAGTGTTACTGAAGCTTACTTAGGGTGCCACGTGAACTTTGACCTTTAGTGGCCCATTTAATAAATAATTGTTCAATAGAGGAGTTGATAAATATACAGATTTTGCTGCGTAAAGAATCAGACATCAAGAGCACAAAAAGTAGGGTCATAGCACCAGGGTGGTATTCACCAGCTAATACCTGCGCTCAGATCATAAGGCAGGACCACACCATTCTCCCAAATGTGCCACCACCACAGAGCTGTTGGCATGGCAAAGATCCATTAGCCCATCGTGTGGGAAGCCAAATCCCACACGACAGAGATGCCCCAAAGATGAAGACAGGTTGCATCAGCACCCCATGGCCAGAGCTGGTGCCGTGGGACTCCCTTGCCCCATAGAGACAATGTCATAAACAGCCCTGATGAGTCTAAATCATGATTACATCATAACAGTATCATTCTGGCCATAGCTGATTACCTCTAAGCACCATCTATTGCAAGTACACCATACAGTGTTTTGAGACCAATGCAAAATAAGAACTGTTTCAAGATATTGAATTTCTGTGTTTGTGGTGCATCTCTGTGATTGGAGGCGAGCTTAACTCCCTGCAGAGTATAGACACAGTTTACGGAGATGCTGATGCCTTCGGGCCGATGTACAGCACATCACTTATTTTCTCAAGGGAAAAAATACGCGATGGGGGAGGAGTGCCCCCACCGCGTATTCTCACACCGTTTTGAGCGCCTGGGTGTTGTTTTTGGAGCCACTGCGCCTCCCGCAGGACTACCGGAGAAGTACACGCACCCAGGGGTGGGGTTTATAAGCTTCGGCTCAGAGCTGGTCGGCGACAGTAAGAACTCGGACCTGACTGTGCAAAAGTTCGCACGGGATTTTCAAGTGTAAGAAAGAAAATAGGAAGACAATGGCCAACAAAGCACAGCAACCTCCTCACCTTCATCTGGCGGAACTGACCGCATCCCAGTTCCTGGACATCTGGAAACACTTCGATACTGACGGTAAGTGCGGCAACTTCGGTTATTTAGACGCGCTTTGTTGCCTCATCCGAGTCACTTTCATCAGGGGGCGTTGTTTTAGAAATACAAAATGTGGTTTCTAACGATTTACAGTACGGTACTTTTATTGAGGAAAAGCGGAGATTTGAAAACTATAAGAGTAAGACAGAAGAACGCGAATATCACACGAATAACTAATAATACGAATACAAAAAGGCGATGCTTCGGTGTGTTTCCATTTCCCAGGAATTGGCGTTGAAACAAGGACTATATAACTTACTTTGTAGTATTTTAACTCCAACGTATCTCTAACCTGTAAAATCAACACATGTAGAATCGTGTCTTGAAACTCGAAAGAAATCTTGAAAAAAATATGAAAAGATTCGACGGCACGCTTGTCACTGGATTTTTAGCATTTTTGATTGAACTAAAAAGTTTGTTTTAAAACATATGACATAAAAATGTACAGGTTAAACATCGGGCTACTAAATTCATTTATGTATTATGACGATAGCCTATATTCAATATATATGCATCGCGTTTATATATGAAAGAATATGTATGGACAGCTAATTAACAATTGCAGTGTACTGTAGTCATATAAATGCTAACATTTTTAATTAAGCACATATATGATATCTGTTACAATTACTGGCATTTTATTAGAATCCTTAAAATTAGACTCAGTATTAAGTTACCAAATAGAAGGGCAATATAACACCGTACACAATAATTCGCAGTACTTTAAACTTTTTATTATTTTAATAGCATTTCTTACAAAAACGGAAAGGAAAACATTTTAATGCTTATAAGTTATTTTGAAATGTATTTAGTCCAATATGCATTGATTTTGGGTAATATAGCTACATTGGTGAATTACGTTAATTACCAAGCTAGTTTAGGCATGGGCATGTCAAAGCTACCCAATACTACTAAACCAGGTTAGCGCCGCAGTTCCTGGCTGCTTTGCCGGGGCTTTGCAGTGAGCGTAACCGGGAAAACACATTTTTCATTTTTATTCATGGAAACTGCGCACCGTAAAATGTGTTGCGACCTAAGTTCCTCTGTGTTTTTCTTTATTTGAAATATATCTTTACAGTATTCTTGATCAAAACCCGTAGTAATGATGCCATTTCGGAGGAATGTTTAATTTACAACATTAAACATACACTTAATTGCACTATTTCACATGTTAATTGGCTATAATGTCATGTTTCCAAATAAAATCATACATATTATTTCTACATTACAGATCTACCGAGAGAAGTTCCCGGGCTTCTTCGGTGCGGTGGGTGGGGCTGGGAGGCCAGCATGAAAATTTGGGGGCGCGGGCCGGGAAAGCAAAAAAGATAGAAAGTTAATTTTGAAGTTAAATTGCAGTTATCGACGTGTCTGAGAACAATATTTTCTCAATATTATTTGTTATACGAACAAATGCTTATGGGAAAACATAACCATGTAAGAAAGGCTTGAGACATCCTCTGGGAATATAACGCGCCTTCTAAAAAAGATCGATGCGTAAAAAAAAATCGATGTGATAATTAGGTTTTAGAGATATCTGTCCTTTTAGAAACGCCTTGGGCAATGGTACGGTATAAACGATATGAAATCCATGCTATATCTATATTTCATATATATATATATATATATATATATGATAAATAAGTGGTAACTCCTATTGAGTTACGGCACTATATACACGATTATATTAATAAATGTGGCAGGAATTCCTTCAAGAGTTCGGACGCTACAAAACATGCTTTACGCTCATTATAAAGCATGAAATTAACGCAGCAAGCTTTCTTGCGCTGGGTGTCCGTCCGTTGAAGTTTCAGTTACAGTACGCAGTATTTCTCCTTCCTTTTAAGCGTCTGTTCCGAAGCTGAGATCCGTTATCGTTCGTCCGCTGCGCGCTTCCGTGCTGCGCGTTCATGCGCATCGTATCCTCGCTCGGTGCGATCGAAACACTCAGACCCTCGCCTGTAGCTACATCACAGGCACGTTATCGTTCGTACAGTTAAGTTCTTTACAAATGTGTAGCTCCTAATTTTTAAGTAATTTTATTTTTACGGAATATTTTGAATTTCACCGTCATTCAATAAAGTACAGCCGAGCACAGCATTCTGAGGCTTAAAATGATCTCTTTGATCACAGAACCAGTTTCTTAACCACCGTGGTATAAAAATGCTATGGAGAAGTCAAGCTATTTTCAGCTAAAAATAACATCCATGCTAACTTTCTCTTAACCTGGCGCGTTATCCTCTGAAAATCAGAACAGTGCCCCTAACTTTTGATTGCGTAACACGGTAGTTATATCTTAGGGCAGCGTGGTAGCTCAGCAGATAGCGATGTTACCTCACATCTCTTGGGTTGGGGGATTTAAACGCCAACCGCATGCCGTCTGTGTGGACTTAGCTCTCCCTGTGTTGTATGGGTTTCTTCCCACAGTTCAAAGACATGCAGTTAAGCTCGTAGTTTGTGCAGGTGCCCTGCAGTTGACTGCTATGCCACAGAGCAGGGCAGTCCATCTTATCCAGAAAGGGCCACTGTGCATGCGGGTTTTCGCTGGAACTCTCTAATTAGATTACTAATTAGAGGACTGATTGGCTTACACCTGGGTTTGAACAGCTGACCTAAAAGTTATCCGAAAAAGCTGCAAACACACCGGCCCTTTGCAGTAAACCTGCCATTGAAGGTGAACCCCTGTGTGCCATTCACCTGGAGCAATCTTGCATTACCATCTACAGCAGTGTTTCCCAGTCCGGCCCTTGGGGAGCGACAGACAGTCCAAGTCTTTGCTCCCTCCTGGTCCCCAAGGACCGAATTGGGACGCACTGATCTACAGGAATCATTCACTTTTGATGGGGCACTGCTTTTTTTAATGATCTTTGATAAATGTAAATCTCGCAAAGGGGCTTCTGGGCCACTGGTGCACAGCCACCACTGCAGCAGTGTTCTGTTACTAATGTCACAAACATTAGTAACTCTGTGCGAGAAATTAACGGAAGAGTTTCCATGGCAAGTTGCTTGTGGGAACTCCTGTGTAAGTCCTCCTAGCCTGAACTTCTCAGTTCCCAGGGAGCATTTGGGGCATCGAGTCAAACGTCAATGGTGAGGGTCCCTGCCGGGGCCCCTTGCAGACGCCTTGGTGGTTTATGGTTGTTTTTGTCTTTTGTTGCATATTTCATGGTGCTTCTTTAAAAACTTGTAGAGCAGCACCGGCTAAGGGCCGTACCAGCGAGGCTTGGGACCAAAGAGCAGGATCAGCTAGTCTCCCGGGAGCTGTTAGGCTCATGGGCCCAAGGATGAGATGATTACTAGCTACGGGATTCAAACACATCACCATCCAAACACGGGGACTGATGTCTAGTCCAGTGAGCAGGACACATACCCGATTAAGTTCGCCTCTGTTGTCAAAATTTCAAGCTAAAACTTGATGCAAGAGTGTACAACTGTTATTGAGACAATACAAGTGAACACAATAAAAATGTCAGCCATCTGAAAGCATAATGTCATATGAGATTATGCAGGATATGTTACAAGTCTGTGGCTGCAAACTATAAATCAAATCCTTAATCTAATAGCATTATATGTTATATACTAGATGTTATCCTGTGTTGCCTTCTTATGTATTTGTTTTTAAACCAATTAATATCAAATTAGGGCACATATGTGCATCAAATGGTGTCATATGGTTTTGCTTCAAATCCCAAATGGACCCTTAAAGGAAGGTGCATTATGAGACTGCCCCGGTTAGGGCCCGGTTCTGTAGGTCACAGGTCACAGGTATGGCTACCTTGTCATGATCACATGACAAATCTGTGCATGTAATCTGCAGGCTATTTGAAGTTGAATAAGCTGCCATGGGTGTTTAAGAATAGATCACCCGTTTAATTATGCTGCTCTGCTGAATTTAGGCATAATAATAAATCCAGTTATGAACATTGGAAACTCATTATGAATTGGGATTGTGCCAGAGGGTGATCATTTCATTTTACGCTGAATGATTAAAGTTACCCCTTTTCCCGAAGTCTAAATGCCCATATAATGACCCCCACATAGTGCCAGTGTAACACACCCAACAAATATCAACAAATATGTGCATCATTTATTTAGTAAATGACCATCTGTAAATCCGCCGTAAACGTATGTCTGGAGAACAACCATTACCTCCCCGAACGAAATCCTTTCAGATAGGAACGTATTTTAAATTATTAATTTACACTGAAAATGATGCATTGATGAATAAAAACATTTATTAAAAGGCACAAAAAGCACTATTTTTGATTTTTGTAGTGATATCTAAAGATAATTCCACTGGGGGTTTGGCATGGGGGGTTGGGCGAGAGTGAGGACTAAGGCATTTGACCAGAGCTCTGAAAACACGCCACCAAAATTCAGTCAACTTCCTGCTGCGCTAAAGCCATGTTCGTCGCTGAGGATATAAGTGCCACACCGCTCTGCGCTTCCATCAGGAGCATCAGTCAGAGATACCTGGCACAGCACTGTAGAGCAGTCAAACGTCGTTCGGCCGACTCCAAGACGGTTATTGAATTCCCATGCGAGTGACAGCGATCAGGCAAGGGAGGATTTTGTTTGTCGGATTGGAGTGGGCATTTTTTCCACAGGCTGATGATGAACAATGAACAATCCAGATGAACGATAGATTTATAATGCGACATATTTTATCACATCTCATTTTGAGACATTAACAGTGGCTGCATTATAAGTCAAATTGTGCATATTTCATAATGCATTATATCCACCTTCATTTTTCCTTGAATAATGGAGGAAACTAAATAAGTTGTTACCTCTGACATTTAGAAGGTTGATGACATTAGATGTCTGGGCATGTTGAGAAACATGTCATACTGTCGTGCACAGGCAGCTTTGGGACAACTTGTATTTTATTCTAGATTTTATCCTCCAATGGGGTTTCAGTCAAATGTCATTCAATAAAAATTGAGGTTATACTAAGGCCTTATTTTAAGAAAGATTGAAAAGTCCAAATTTAAAATAATTCAGCAATGAAGTATTCAAGAGTACAACCGAAATAGCCATTAGGCAGGATTTTAACTACTGTGAAAGCTGCTACCTTGACCAAAGTGGGTAATAACACTTGTCTAAGCTCAGAGCTATGCCAGTAAGCTGTGCCCACCTGGCACATGTGTGGGTTCAGTGCATCCCCAAGTGCACAGGATCACTGATGTCAAGGTTCTGTGTAGCCACAAGCTCATAGGAAAAGCATGATGTCTGTCTCCTGATAAAAACAGCACATGGTTTACTGCATCTACACCTAGGTGTGATCTGATCTCTTTAATAGAACATTAGCTTTCAAGGTTAATTTTCTCATTGTCGCCAATGATCCACAGGAAAACAGAGATAAAGATGTTCGACATTAGACAAGAAATCTGCAGCAGCAGTCACAGCTTAGGGTGGAGACACTGTTGCCGTAAGGCCCCGCCCACAATGACGTGGTGGGGTAGTGTGGAGTTTAACCGGCTAATGTTTTGTATCAGTGTCCCGTAGGTTGTGGGGTTGAATCCCGTGGCTGACAGCGAATCACCATTGGTTCCTTGAGCCTGGCCCTTAATCGTAACTGCCTCAGGGGTCCTGGATGTTGACTGACCATATACTTTGACGCCGGCTTTACTCAGTTACATGTCACTATAGACAAAAGCATTTGCAAAATACATGTCATGTTACAAATAGTTCTTAGTAATCCTCTCTTACTGAAATTCCACATTTCATCATTCTTCACATCCACAACATGACATTTAAAATTAACCCCTGAAATAAACCCTTTTTTTACACACGGTACAAAAAAACATATAATATATGATGTGGTTACTATGTGGTTATTTTGTTGTTCAGATTTTTTCTCTCATGACTCCGCTTTTTAACTTTGCTGATTATCCTGTCAAATATGTTCGGAAATAAAATGCTTTCACTGGCTAGGTGGAAAGGTCCCTACGCGATTCATTATTGCGACTTATTCAGCTCTGCAGCTTGGGACAGCATAGAGCTCCTGTTTTTGTTTGCTCTGATAAAATACAAAAGCCACCCGACGGTAAACTCTGCCAACTAGAGCATTATGATGTGCCAGATTTAATTCATTAGCGCCACATGGCAGCTCTTCCCATCTCGCTTTTAAGAATGGAAAAAGAGAAGGATGTGTGAGAGAGACAGAAATCAGCTCCAGGCCCCTAACGACTGATAATTAGCTTTCATTTTAACATGATGCACAGCTGTGCCACTCCAGTGCACCCCAGCCCAGGATTTAACCATGATTCCATGCCACCGGTGTCTATTAGCCAGTAATGATACGTGGGCAGCTAGGAGGAGAAAAGCATCTACGGCTGTTAAAGTTTTATGAGGTGCAGGTGAGAGACGTGTCGGGGCAGAGTAACAGTGCTGTGCCGTCAGTGGGCCATATGCTGTGTTCCAGGCAATGGCTACATCGAGGGCAAGGAGCTGGAGAACTTCTTCCGGGAGCTGGAAAGCGCACGGAGAGGAGCAGGCGTGGTGAGCCATCGGCGTCGTTAAACCGGGCAGCGTGACACCAGCCTATCATCTTCAGGCCCCTTGCCTTCCTAGCTTCCTTGAGGTGTAGAAGTCAAATCCAAAGCGAGCAGAAAAATTCAGAGGTCATAACATCTAAATTAACGCAGCTAGTTGAGGCACTTCATCCTGGGTCTTGATATGGGTCATGACACGCTCATCACCTGCAGGGCGTTAGCAGGCATTAAAATAAACCCCGTTCCAGTACTTTCTGTGGAAATGTGGTTTTTCATACAACCTAAATTTAGCAACTTTGCCCCCAAGTTCTATACAATATTACACAGGGGAATATTTAACACTGCTTCCCCTGTTGTGGGGAACACGGACTTTAGAAGGTAAAGAGTGAAGCATACTAGAGAATGACATACAGCTGTCCTCTGCCATAGAATATAGGACGGACCACTACATGTCTATATGCGAATATGCACCTGATAACCAGCAGATAGCTTAACTCCTGGGGTAGGTTTAGCTCAAATGGGACTTTGGAAACATTCTCACATCTAAAGGACTGCTATTGAATTACCGGTATTTTTTAAATAAATAAATATTTTTTTGAACTATTTCTTGGAAAGTAATTCTGTTTTTTGGACAGGACCCCACAAATGCTTCCTTCAGAGAAAAGATGAGGGAGTTCATGCAGAAATTTGACAAGAACGCAGATGGAAGAATCGAAATGTCTGAGGTAAGGATCAAACCTCACAGAAAATATGTGGACAGCATAGAGCTGACCTCTTTCTTGCTGTTCTACAACTTTTCATCAGCTTGAATGTCTCCCATTTTCACAAGGTTTCTTTATCACTCTACTCTCTTTCCTGAGTTGTCTCTTTCATAATTTTTCTCCCTTCCATATCTTCAATGTCTTTCTCAGTGTTTCAGTGCCTGTCTGTCTCTCCCTAGTATCTTTTAGTCTTTCTCAGTGTCTCAGTGCCTGTCTGTTTCTCCCTAGTATCTTTTAGTTTTTCTCAGTGTCTCAGTGCCTGTCTGTCTCTCCCCAGTATCTTTTAGTCTTTCTCGGTATCTCAGTGCCTGTCTGTCTCTCCCCAGTATCTTTCAGTCTTTCTCGGTATCTCAGTGCCTGTCTGTCTCTCCCCAGTATCTTTCAGTCTTTCTCGGTATCTCAGTGCCTGCCTCCTTACAGGTTTCTCTCACTTTGTATCATCAGTCCTTACCTCCTTTCTTCTCTCTTGCCAACAGCTGGCTCAAATTCTGCCTACAGAGGAGAACTTTCTGCTGTGCTTCAGACAGTTTGTGGGTTCCAGCTCCGAGTTCATGGCGGTAAGGAGCAGATCCATGTGTCTGCTTACACACACCCTGGATGAGTACCAGGGCGGGGCGTTTATAAACCTCATAAGCTTCAGCCAGCAAACCTTTCTAAATGTCAGCAGTGTTTTAATTTTGCTTAAATGAGGTCCCAGTCATGGGGTTTACTCTGTACGTTTTTGCACAGTTCAGTTTGACCTGAGCTATTGCAGAAATTACAGGGAGGGGTGATCAGAGTATGTTTGTTGCAAATACAGTAGAGAAAAGAAACAGCAAATAGCTCCTTACTCCTCACCCATTACTACTGCATATCCAGCAGGGAAAAGCAGACGTTGCCACGTATTTATCTACAACGTGCGTTGATGAAAATGGGGAAACTTGAGAGAGCTCCTGCAGGTTGAGTGATGTCATCAGCCGGGGACACGTCCAGGCTCTGCTCTCCTCACAAACGTGCACAGACCTGTTTTCCCTCCATGCGCGTCACTTTCACTTTCTGCCTGCTCTGGGAGCGAATGGGGTTTAGTCCCCCCCTCGCCCTTCGAAACCCAACTTCACCCGCTACGTTTTTGACCGTCCCTCCCCAAGCCGCGAGTTGCCAGGAATTAAGTTGCAATGCCATTTGTCATTTTTCTCCATCAGACTGTTAGATGAATATAAAGGCACCTGCGTGCTGCGAGATAAAATGAGCCCCCCCCCCCCCCACCCCAGATTAATTTCCCTGCTGCATTAAAGATGCGTAGTGTCTGGCTATAACCGGTGTAAGACTATGTTCACTTTCCCAAATGAGTAATTATGAAGGTGGGCTCAAAAAAATGAAATGAGACAAAAAGGGGGAACTTTTTAAACCTGGTGACATGTCGAGGCTCTCAGACGAGAGGATGAGAAAGTGGGGGTTCTATTCTGAGGACATCATATATTATGGATGGGCTGTGGTAATTCTCCACAGACCTGCAAAGCATGAGGCATCTGTCTTTGATAAGAGCACTTGCAAGGAACAGGACAGCTGCAAGATTAAAATATAAATTAAAATGCATTTCTCTTTCCGTGGCACGCAATCCGTGAATCGATAGAAATGAAAGTTGGTGCGAGAAGGACGTTCGCTGATGGTGACTGATGCCAAACATTGACAGGAGGCTCTGACAGTGTCTCGCAAAACACTTTCATTTCCATGATCTTGTCGACATCTGGCATTCCTCACAGTCAGCTGTGAGCCTTGTCCACCAACCCACCAACAGCAGCTCCTTCACACCACTGAGCTCACAGCACAAGTCTCCAGGAGTCTGGATTTTCACAGCAATGTTGAGAGATGTTGCAATGAGAATGTTATCTCAGTTCTATAATAATGTTCCCCTGTTTCCTTTATCAGGTATGTTTTGGATGTTTCTCTCAAAAGCACATCTTTTATGCCAAATTACATATTAAAAGGTTTATGGTTTCTGAATGGATGTATTTTTAGAATCAT
>JAODKE010000007.1:20343224-20371998 GCA_026779605.1 Mormyrus hasselquistii | reverse complement strand
ATGTATGTGTATATACTGTATATGTATATGTATGTCTCCATTTGGATAACCTCAATTTTATAAAAATCTGTACTGTAACTGCAAAATTAAAATTTAAAAATGCCAAAATTCTTGTATTGTTTAGTTACTTATGGTCAAGGTTAGGGCTAAGTTGGGGTTAAGGGTGTTGCGATTGGGATTAGGGTTTGTCCCATAGAAAAGAATTGAAGGCCCCCATTTAGATGGGTACACCAGCATGTATGTGTCAGTGTGTGTGTATGTGGGTATGTTTCTATGCACCAAAGTGTGTACTGTTCTGTCTGCGCTGGTAGTGTCCTGTCTGCGCTGGTAGCGTCCTGTCTGCGCTGGTAGCGTCCTGTCTGTGAACTTGGAGCAATGTTAGTGTGGATATGACCATCTGCTCTGAAGACATCTATACACCTGTGTGTGTATGACATCTTCACTGCTGCTACCGCAAAAAACCCACATGTGTTTTATATGCAGGCATGGCGAAGGTATGACACCGACCGCAGCGGATACATTGAAGCCAATGAACTCAAGGTAAGGACTAAGAAGGTTTGATTTGTTCTGACTTGAGGGATCCTTAAACGAGCAGAACGTGACACACTGCCGCTGCTTGTGAGTGATATTGAGTTCTACCCTGCAGAACTTTTTGAGATTTGACCTTCTCTGTCCAGCCAATGACAGGGGCTCAAGCAGGCAGTGATGTTCATTGGGTCCTTCTTTTCCTTCCACAGGGATTCCTCTCAGACCTTCTGAAGAAGGCCAACAGACACTATGATGACCAGAAGCTGATTGAGTACACGCATACGATAGTAAGTACCCCCTGCAGTATCTTCTGCTTCTTCTGCAAGAATGTGGGGTGATTAGAGCCTTAGTGAGTCCAATAAGCAGAATGTCACGATCCAGTCATGAAAAACAAAGCTTTTCCATTCAACGAAGCTTAAATGTGACTCTCATTAGATGGTTTATCTGACTCGATTGGCAGCTCTCATGTGTATCTCTGAGCAAGCCATAGAACAGACCACCATGATTTTATTGCTTTGAGGAGGCCAGCACGACTGCACTGAGGAATTTCCATCTCATATATTTCTCAGCCAGATTTAATTAAAAAAGCAAAATGAAAGAAACTCTTCTTTTTGTGTTACTCCTTCAGGCCATTGGTGACAGTTCTCATGAAGATCGTGCTCACTTTTCACTAATCCTCTCCTGTTATTCTGCACCCGCAGCTGAGGATGTTTGACCTGAACGGAGACGGAAAGCTCGGCCTCTCAGAAATGGCCAGGTGGGTGGCGGGGGCCTTTTGGCTGGGGCACGATGGGAAAGTAGGATGACTTTCGATCCATGTGTGCGAACCAGCGTCAGCGTTGTAGCATCAGGGCGATAAAACTCATTTCTTGTCGTTTAAGGCTGCTGCCTGTCCAAGAAAATTTCCTGCTCAAATTCCAGGTGAGGACGCCTCCTGCATGGCTACTGTGTCTCTGCGTTGACACTCTGACAACAACAAATATGCTCACACATTCAGTCCAGCGATCTGTCTGCATAAAAATAACATGACTGGCAATAAATATGGGATATTTGTATAACAGAAAAGCATTTTAGAATTCCAAAGCCATGCAGATAGCAGCAGCCGACAGCGGCGGTGAGGATCATACACCCCAGAGGAATATAGCACCAACACAGGCACAGGGTAACCTACATGAGATGTGTGCACTGGAAGGGAACACACTCCCAGCACTTTTGCCAATGCAGGGCCCCGTATCAGGGACTCCCAGCACTGGGCCCCCCACGGCCGCTGGCGATGATTTTCCCGCACATGCATTTCAGCTTCCCTTCAAACACCCTTGGCGTCCCATGGGTGCCAACGTGGAGAGCCGCTTTGAGATCAGGGAGCCCCAGGCGAGCCCTTCATACCACCAAGGCTGAGGGAGCAATCACTGGGTGCCATAGAGTAAAGTCACACACCATAAGATAAGAAGACAAGACTGAATTTTATCGATCCTTGTGAGGTGAAATTTCTTTGTCCAGTATCACAAATAAAAGATAAATAGCTGCTTTGACCTTCATATGGACGGACAGTGACACGCAGAAACGAGGGCACACCTATGGACCGGTGTTCTGTCGAGTTGAGCTACTTTGTCGAGTTAGGTTACCGTAGTATTAATCGATAGCCCAAACCCCTAAAACATATCTCTAACCCCCAAACGGTGGAAATGCACATGTGCAAAAAGGCTCGATAGGTAGCTCAACTCGTCAGAACACTGACAGTGACACGCAGAAACGGCTATGGACACTGGCAGAGATACCCTGGGCTATAGGTTGAGCATTGGGGGGAGGATTCAGGTCTCCTCCCATTTAAGGGGGTCCAAGGTGTTTTGTGGCTGGTTTTGATTACTGAGTGGCTTACAACCCTCCATTTTCCCACCATAATTTACGCCCATGAGAGATACCATTCGCTAACAGCCTCTCGGTGGTTTGAGATGTTATATGGTGTCTAGAGTTGCAGATTCAGTCAGTTATAAAAACAGATCAAATCACCCTTCCGACTGAACTTGAGTCTCTTTCATGGCCTCCACATCTGCTCCCCCATCCAGATCTACTACTCAGCAGTTGGTTAATGACTCTTGACAATACTAGTCTCAGAAAACATATTTCTTCATCTGGACCAAAGTAAATGCCTCATTTTTTTCCCCATTCTCATCATCTCGCTTTTAATAGAGTTGTTCTTCACGATAAAAGAGTGAATCAATCTAGGCAGCAGTAACAAGCTCTTTTATATACTTTACCTCCTTGTAAAAATCTTCTTTAGTGACAACGCGAAATCTGAAATGTGCACACCTGACTTCCTACAGGGCCTCAAGCTGACCTCTGAGCAGTTCAACGCCATATTTACGTTCTACGACAAGGTAAGCGTCACCGCGTGTTGGTCTACGGGGGATGCTGGAATCAGGGGTCTGTTTACAGTGATCCGGCCAGGAGTTTTACTGGGGCCTAAACATCACCTTGACCTCCCCCCTGCTCAATTTTACATATAGTTTAATATCCACAATGGTCCCTTTCGGTGCTGCCCCCAGAATCTGCCAAGGTATCCATGCCTGCACCCAACCGTATAGACGTTTCAATCCATCCATCCAACCCACCCTAGAAGACAGATAATCCTGATGGATCATTCAGGGTATGTTCAATAATCCACTGTAATCTACATGCCAGAGATTACAACTTTGCAATATGAAATAAATTAATCCTTAAATCAATATTTGACCCCTTGAAGATCAAATGGGACATTACTTGGCTAAAGATTTGTGGTCCTTAAACCAAGTGTCTTCCAATCCGCTCCTTGGGGAGCCACAGAAAGTCCATGTTTTTGCTCCCTACCAGCTCCTGGAGCAAAAACGTGGACTGTCTGCGGGTCCTCAAGGTCTGGATTGGAAAACACTGCCTTAAGTTAAATGGAGGAAGTTGGTGAAATGGTTGGTTCACATGCTGTTGGACTAAACATCAGATGAAAAACCCCCATTAGCTCTTCTGAGCTTGGCACCTGTAGTAAGACTTTTCTAAATAAAATGTGCTGTATGCTGTATGCTGTAAGTGAAGGTAGACTGAGACTTCAGTGAGAGATCAGAGTGAATTCCAAACCCAAATGGGCCAGGAATTTGTTCATAAAATAATTTGCCTGTGTAGCAGGATCTTACAAAAGTACCCAGGACCTTCCAGAATCATTAAATTATTTTAACAAGCATTTTATTTAAGACCTGAATGAACACTTGCTAAAAGTGTGCCCACCATGCTGATTAGCTGATTTGCTGACATTTATGATAAATGAAGATTAAAAACTGAAATAAGATGATTACATTCTCGAAATCAGGCTTCTTTTCTGAGAAACAATTTCAGCCAAAAGTTTTTCTACTAACATCCCACATCTGCTTTTGTTCTTATGGTATTAACGTGTGGATTTGTAAGTGAAGGGCTCCTGTCATACAAAACTGAAAGCTAAAGCGATCTCAAAGAATTTACTTCAATCCCAGAAGAACAAGCAGTGGTAAATGTAAAAATGCTAATTAATGTTCTTCCACCCAAAATTCATCTGACTGAAATTTTAATTTTCTTGTGAAGATTTTATGGGGCCGAGTAGTTGGGACAGCTGGAACGTGAATGAAGACATGATTTACACAAGATTGTAGCCAAAGTCCCTTCTCAACAAGATCTCCCAACCTTCCTGTCAGCTGACATTTTCCAACCAATTGTGGATATGGCTGAAAAACTCTCATAATAAATGGAACTAAACAATAAATGATGACTTCAAGGGAAATAAGACTGCAAAATAGTGACCATATGACTGCATAAAAACCTGAAAAACTAATTTCAACTCAATTGAAAATGTCATGGCCACATAAATAAAATAAAAATTGTTAGCCATGCAAGATAGACTAGATAAACACAAATGCTCTGGAATGAATGTGCAGCAGCAGATATAAGGATGCAGAACGCAGTGCATTTTTGAATAACGCACTGGGGAAATACCACTCAGTCACAGCAGTGAACCAGAGAGATGTGAATACAGTTTTAAAGCAGAAACTGTAATAAACCTAATGATCAAGGAGAAAAACAAACAAACATCTAGCCACGGGTTTTTAGCAAGGCTCTCAGCCTGAATGTGCTCAGGTCAAGAAAGCAAGGATCATTAATGCATAGTGTGTTACCCAGCATGCACTGTGGTGCGTGCTGGTGCAGTACAGGGCATGGACCATGGTGGACGTTGCATTAGACGCCTGAGTAGAGAGGTGCAAAATAAGTTTGAGTGAGCTGCATCCTGCCATGAATCGCACATTTCTAAGGTGATTATAAATGCGAGGACTGGCTCCATTCACTCTCTTCAACTGTCAGTCCAACAAAGAAAGAGCGACAATATTTCCAGCCAGTCCCTACTTACATACACATATATGCATACATATACTCATATGTGTTTTAATTCTTCTTATTTATTTTTACAAGGATGGAAATGGCTACATCGATGAGCATGAACTGGATGCTTTGCTCAAAGATCTCTGTGAGAAGAACAGACAGGTGAGTGAGCCGTCAGTTCCACTCCACAACAGCCTGTGTTTGCAGGTTAAAACATATATGGAGCTGAAGATGGGCGATCAGCATTCGGCTTTGAATTCCTGAAATAAACTGACTCGATAACCAGTTCTGAAGCGGCCTTGCAGAGAAGTCAAGTTCAGGTTCAGAAACTACAAACCCAGACCAAGATTTTGTTTCAACCAGCCAGTTGAATCTCTGTGACTGTGACTCTTTATACTCAGCTGGTTGGTTGAGATAAATGCTTAGTCTGGAGTTGTACTTTCTGGGCCTGAACTTTCTACTTTTGTTAGACGGGTTCTACGATATACACCAGACATCAAACTGTACACATTATATCCGACGCTGGTTTCTTTAACTGTATCAGTGAATATCAAAACTGCATACACCAATATATTTATCATACGGGTTGGTAGTTTTAAGAAATAGTGCCTGTTACAAAATAATGGAATTTATGCAAAGTTCATACTGTATAGCAAAAGCACCTGGTACATGGTGAACACTGGTGTCCATGTGCAGAAGGCAGCGCAATCTGAGCTGATCTTTATGCACTTAGTACACGAGGGTCCAGCGATCACTCAGTTTGTCTTTTCTCTCTTAATTTTCCCACGATGCCTCAGGAGATGGACATCCGGGACCTGGTGGGCTACAAGAAGAGCATCATGGCTCTGTCGGACGGAGGCAAGCTGTACCGGGCCGAGCTGGAGATCGTGCTGTGCCGGGATCCCATGTTCTGAGGGCCCAGGGGCCCCGGGAGCTCAGCAGCCCCTTATTGCTTAACTCCGCTGCCATTTGCATGTGCTGGAGTCGCGCTTCCATCATGTCCTGCCCCCTCCCTGACCCTCCGCCAGGCTCCACCCTGCCCCCTCCTCACCCTCTGCTCACTCGGCTCTCTGAAATACAGCTATTTTGCAGCTTTTTAATTTGATTTTTTTAAAATGTAAACAGTTTACCTGAAAATAGATGAATATACCTTATTTATGATGGTAATTTATTGCTAACATTAACACGATTCTGAAAATTATATGAATGATATGAGCATATAATGGTGTTTAGACACTTAGTGAAAATTATATTTTGATTGATATCCTCTCAACTTGTTTAAGTCTGACATCAAGTTCCTTGCCTTTGTGTCTATGGTATCCTGTTTGGTTTTAAGGTTCCGGCTAGTACTGTTTTACTGGAATGCATTTGACTCAAAAATAAATGGATCACAGAATCTGGATGTTTCCTTTATTTTTCATGGTTTTTATATTTCAGATTATAATTCATGGCTTTCCTGTGAGAATCTCTTATCCTCACGCTAACAAGAGACTAGGGCAAACACTAAATAGCCCTGATAATCAAATTCATATTTTTATATGAGGGGCTGGCAACATTTGTGCTGTTTACATTGTTGACATAAACATTTTTAACCAACACACACTTTAATACGAAGTGAAGTATATTTTCCTGAACAAACATGGTCAGACAGTCCCAGCGATCATACGCGTCCTAACCAGTTGAGCTGTGCGCCGTCCCCCAAAACAAACACATTACATGAGCACTAGACCCAGATTCAAACAGAAGGAAAAAGGGGCAGGATGACAGTTGGAGTTAGACTGCTGGATGTCCCGCGTTTGATGCTTCCAGATAATACAGAACAGCTACACCGTTATCGCGCTGGAAACACTTTTCTGGGCTCCCTAAAACTATTCTGGAAGACTTTGACAGTATTCCTCGTGGAAGATACCTGTTTTAAAAACGATGGTTGTGACGTACAGACGGCTTTGCCTCAAAAGTATGCAAGTCAATCTTTGCACACATATGCTTTTAAAGGCAGTCTTAATAATTTAGCAGGGATTTTTGAAAGAGGTACTTATCAATTAATCATCAGCAGTTTTACTGAAAGGGCTGCGGTTTAAAACAGAATGTATTTCACACAGTGAAAACTCACTTAGACATGCTTATTTATTTAGGTCAACTAGTATCATACTCACATTGACAAAGCCGGTAACAAAGATTCGCAGAAAACATAAATACATTGTTGATAATAAAACACATACACTTAATTTTTACTACCACTAGGAAGGGAAATAAACAAATCATTTTTATTTTGACACAGGATACTTTGTGTTATGGGTTTTAATTCTTGGAAAATCACACACACATAAAAAAATCCACAATCCACTCACACAGTGACTTACAGCTGCACCAGTGCGTTCATTTTCCATAACCGCTTGTTCAATATAAGGTCACTAGGCATTGCAACTGAAAAACATTATATAACTCTAAGCCATATATCTGCAATGGCTTAATTTGATAAGCATCAGGCCCCATAATGATAAATGATAAATATTATAATGGTATTTTTACAATAACTATCCGGTCAAAATACATCATTCAAATAAACATCAGCTGCAGTTTCCCAACGGTGACCCCCCCGAGACGGCACCCTGTCATACAGTAATTCAAGCCCTGTTCACATGTTTGAAGCAACGGCACAACTTTTCCCTATAGCCATAAAAATGAAACAGAGTGAGTTTTGCGGAGTTTGATTAAGTATGACTGACAGGGAGTTTACAGAGAAGCAGATGGGAGCAAATTCCTCGGGGAGTTACAGGATGCCAAGCTGTTCAGTGTTTCATCCCAGACGCTAATCCGCACTCCCACTGTATGACAGTAAAGAGCAGGATCGAATGTTGTCGTGTTGGTTTTCAATCCTTTTCAAAAAATACAAATCTTTGCGTCTTCGCTCCTATTTACTCCTGTTTTGCACGCCGTGCTCTCTCCCTTTCCTCCATCCTCCATTAACCCTGAGAGGAAGGTGACATATTCTCTCGAACAGACTGCGGCCATTACTCACAGACTGTGGGGCTGCAGTCGCGGGCATCTGCTCTGGGGAGCCCGGCCAGCTTAACGCAGATGATTCTTGAACCATTTCTATTACGGTTTCTCCACAGAAGGACGTGTCACCTCAAAGAGGCCACACAAGAACCCAAGAGACAAAGCAGGTTTTGATCGTACATGAATGGACTCAATGAAACTGCAAATGCACAGGTGAACATGGTGAACAATTAAATTATAATCAGAATCAGTTGTGTTTAGCTTTTGAGGGTTAAACAACCCAAAGAAAAAGGTAAAATCAGTAATACACAGCCCTTTGCTTTGCCCCAAGGAGAACCTTCTTCTTTTCTATCGTACTTCAAATTAAAGCTCCTGCAAATGAAATTGACATTTGAACCGTTTCCTTTTTAATTCAGAGATTCAGAAGGCAACTAAGTACTAAAAGAAGAGAAAAACATTATTCCACTTTAGGCTTTGTTTAAGAGTTAGTACCATATCATGATTTTAGAATGTTTGGTGTTAGAACTTACAGCAGGGGTGGCCAATCTTATCCACAAAGAGCCGGTGTGTGTGCAGGTTTTTGGGATAACCTTTAGGTCAGCTGTTCAAAATTTCAATTTTGAAATTGAAATTTGTAATTTCAATACTTTGTGTGTTCTATACATGTGGCAGAATTGACAATAAAGCTGACTTTGACTTTGACTTGAAACCCAGGTGTGAGGACTCTTCAGCCAATCAGTCTTCTAATTAGTAATCTAATTAGGGAGTTGCAGTGAAAACCTGCATACACACCGGCCCTTTGCGGATAAGATTAACTACCCCTGACTTACAGCATTGTTCGGTTTTTATGGCTAATGCTTTGTTTTGGTTTCAGAAATGTCAGATTCGCACATCAGTGCTTAAATCCAGAACAGACTTCAGCTCCAGCAACACAACAGAAGGTTCTTAAGTTTTTTTTTTCCTTCTAAAAACCAAAGAAGTGTAATATGTGGTTCCATGCACTCATTCACCCAGTGTGATTTTGTTCACTGCACTCATTCCCCCAGTGTGATTTTGTTCACTGCACTCATTCCCCCAGTGTGATTGTGTTCACTGCACTCATTCCCCCAGTGTGATTTTGTTCACTGCACTCATTCCCCCAGTGTGATTGTGTTCACTGTACAGTCTCAGGGGATGCAGCTTATATTTGAATCTGAGTGAAAGCAATGGAGAAATTATATGATCTATTGGAATTTGTCTCTATTGGAGGCCGTGCCGTCACCCTGCTGTACTGTTATTGAACTAGGATATTTCCTGCAGCAAGAGCAGCGCCCATATCAGTGTCTGAACCCACAGGCTCATTTACAATATTAACACATGAACACTTACATTTAAGCATCAAAGCAAACATGTAGACATGCAGTGATATGTGATAACTTGTGTACACTCCCCCCCCCCACACACACACACACTCAGATAATGTATCTATATTTTTTTTGTGGGCTCTCCACTCATTTCTATGGGGAAAACTCTAACCTCAACTATAACAACCTTAACCCCCACCCAGCCCTGACCTTAACTATAAGTAACCAAACAAAATACAAGACTTCTGTCATTTTTATTTATTTTTAAAATTTAATTCCCAGATTTTTAGAAAGTAGAGTTCCATAAAAATGTCCCCACAAAGTCAAAATAACAGCAACATTGTAGGCAGGGCTTTTATTCACCTGAATAAAAAAGGTATCAGTAATGTGATTGACGAGACCCACCTCCCACCCCGGGTTTTGGAGGCCCTGCCCACCCCACACACACACACACACACACATTCAGGCTCACAAACATAAAAAATAATAAAACAAGCCCTGACAAATGTGTAGATTTAAAGTCACAAGCACACTTAGAACCACTGTCTGCATAGCTACGAGTCTTATATTCAGTGAATGTTTTACGTAAGCCCTGGGAAAGGCCTTTACATTACAGTTTTAAAATGTCAGCCGACATTAATCTTTGGGTCTTTATTTAATCTCCCTCCTTCTTATGTGGCCAGCAGGAAACTTGCAGCATGTGCAGTAACTTGCTATCATTCTCATCTATTAGCGGTGATGCCTTTAACATCCCTGTCATCTTAGTTTTATCTGGAGTAGCAGATACATCAAAGCATAATGCACACAATCCAAAACACTACAATGTAGGCCTACCGTAATCATTTAGAATCGTCTTGCATGCATGGATGCACAAATGTGTTTGCTTGAGTGGCCAGAATATAATTTTAGACTACCAGCTGCTCTGCTAGCCCATTTATTAGGATAACCATTACGTTTCACAACACACAATCTACTAGCGACACATATATGTGTAGAACAGGCACAGGACATAAACGCAAATTTCAAGGTGCACCACTTAACGCAAAGAGTAACAGCGCCATCTAGGGAAAAGTGAAAATTCTTGCTGTTCACGTAGAAAATTATGTGAGTAATAGTTCGGAATTTTTAATAATTTCGTCCATTGACGAAACTGGGCAGTATCGAGCCAAAAGTAAGCTTTACTGCAGTTGCCAATCCTTTAATAACCTATATTACGCGTTTAAATATTCTATATTTTTGTAACATTTCTTGAGTCTTTTTTGAGTATGTGTTTTTATCTTAAATGAGCAGTGATGATATTACTGTATTTGTACCTTATTGGTAAGTTTTTCTTTTGGCACTATTGCAAAAATTATGCACAGATGAAAAAGGCGTTCTGGGTTTAATATTGCGTGTTATGCTTATTTTTATAAAACATGGTACAGTCAAAGGATTAAGGGTTAGTTGGCGGGAGTCATCAATTATCAAGATACAACAAAAGAAAAAACGAATCGTTTAAAGGAATTAATCACCCATAATCACAGACAATCGCTGGCGAAGCTGAAGTTAAGCATATTCGGCAGCATCTCATTCGCAGGATCCACACCACCATAAATAGGTGATGCTGTTTCGACGGAATCCTGTAGAGGGCGCTGTGTGATAAATCGATGGCGCCACGCTTACAGCATTTAATAATGATAATAATGATAATTAAAATGTTTTTGTTCACACGGCCATTGGCTCAGAAATTAAATAAAATTAATTAAATTCAGAATTGTGTTATCATTTTTTGAAAATACAACGGGGATAGTGCTCACATCGGCACATGCTGTGCATTTTACAATAAAGAGATTTTGAAAATACAAAATAATGTATGGAAAAATGTGTAAGCTGTAGCACATACATTTATTTCATATATGAATTTTACAAATCTCCCTGTATTGAAAATGTGAAATGACCCAGGCTTAGTGAGATATTTGATGTGTAACACACTTGTTCTCCAAACTTCAAAATTTTTAGTCTTTGGCCAAAAGATCTTCTTCTTCCTGCCAGGATCATTCCTTTCCTTTGATCGTCGGTTGAATCATTAAATACAATTTGCTAATTATAATATTTTAAATACATGCCTCAGAAATTACACATCACTTCAGGTTGTCTTTATCTTCAGGTTGCCTTGAAACTTTGACATTTTCTTTACTATAGCCACCCTGTTTGACATATTGTCAATGCTAACTTCCTCTGTAAGTAATGGCAATGCACGAAGACTGAAAATGCACCAAGATGGCAGCATGAGATGATTGCACAGGTTTCCCAGAGCTATGCGCTGGGCCTGGATGTACCAGAGGCAGAGATGGTTCAAATAGTTGTGAGGAACAGTGATGTAGGATTAAGGGAAATACAGACAGCTGTGTATGAAAACGCTACAATGTACAACCAACATTCAACAAACTGCTGGTATATAATTAACAGTCAGCATTTGTTTTATTATTTTAAATGAATGATGTTATATATACCAAAATATTTATTGTGCACAAGGTTAGAGGTGTGCGTACGGACAAGTCAATGTAGACCACAGTGTACCCCCACGTACAGTGCCTTGCAAAAATATTCACCCCCCTTGGCATTTTTCATGTTTTGTTGCCTCACAACCTGGAATTAAAATGTTTCTTAATCTTATTTTATGCAATGGATTGAGACTGGGACGGAGGTTCACCTTCCAGCAGGACAATGAACCGAAGCATACTGCTAAAGCAACACTTGAGTGGTTTAAGGGGAAACATTTAAATGTGTTGGAATGGCCTAGTCAAAGTCCAGACCATAATCCAATTGAGAATCGGTTGTCAGACTTGAAGATTGCTGTTCACAAGCGAAAACCATCCATCGTGAAGGTGCTGGAGCAGTTTAGCCTTGAGGAATGGACAAAAATCCCAGTGGCAGCCAAATCCCTCTACAGCCAGATTCCACTGGGCAAATCTTGGCTTTCCAACCACGCTGTTCGGCGTCTGCCGCTAGCTCCATGTACCTTAGGCTCTTGTTATTGTAGGCCTCCCCCATAGCATCCTCCAAGGGAACAGTGATGTACACAAAGTAGAGTGTTGAGGACCAGAGCACAAGACCTGGTCTAAGGTTCATTGTGACGATCTCAGATGGGAAGCAAAGCCTTTGGTTCAGATCAGCCACTAACTTCCATTCTCGTGCCCCTCCGAGCTGGCCGATGTCTGATGTAGTAGGGACTACGGCTGGCTTTGCCCCTTCTCGGACGAACGCTCTAGTAGGTGCATGATGGAATGATGGAGGAGGCATGTCATTGGTCTTTGTCTGCCTGGTCTCCAGAGCAGCTGCCAGGCACTTCAGAACTTGGTTATGCCACCAGGTGTACGGACCCTGTGACAGGCTTGTTTTGCAACTGACCAGAATGTGCTTGAGGTTTGCAAGGGATGGACAGTGGGGGCACATGGGGTCTTCTCCGTACCATTGGTTGAGGTTAGAGGGGGAGGGGAGAGTATCGTATATAGCCCATAGAATGAAGCTGTTGTGAAATGCCTCCATGCCCATCAACTCCCTCCAAGAGAATTTCCTCCTCTCCACTCCCTCCCATCTCATCCACTGCCTTTGCTTAGATTGTGAAACAGATTTTGCACATCTTGCTGCCTGCTCTTGTTGACCTCAATGACCAGAGTTCGACGCTGAGCTGGAGTTGCCTTATGCCTCCCCTCGTCTGTTGCACAAGGCCAATGATGTCTCTATGCCTGAGATCTGACTCTGCCTGAATAGCTGCAGTTGGGGTCCACTTCTTTCCAGACACAAGAGTAGGAGCTGCTTGGCCCACACGGGAGTCTCTTTATCTTGTGAGTGTCATCTCCACCCTCACCTCCTCTGCGATGCTGGTTATAGGACTTCAAGCACGCCTCTTCCATACAACACGATGTTACTGAAGCATCTTGGGAGCCTCAGCCATTTTTTGGCATGAGTTGACCACCCTTTCAAGTTTCTCATCCTTTGAGATTGGGACCTTGTAGATGGTCAGAGGCCACAAGAGACAGGGTAATAGCCCAAATTGAAGGCCCCAAAGCTTCATTCTGCCTGGGAGTGTCGTCTTGTTGATACGCTCCACTCCCTGCATGGTTTCCTGCCTAAGGTGGTCCATTTGTTCTGTGTCCTTGAGGGTTGCATCATACCAACGTCCGAGACTCTTTACTGGCTTCTCTGACACTGTTGGGATGGGCTCCTGGTCGATGCAAAACCGGCGTTCCACCAGCCTTCCCTTAACGACTGAGATGCTCCTGGACTTGCTCAGCTTAATCTCCATTCAAGCCCACTGGATGTTCTCTTGCAGCTTGTTTAATTAACAGCTGTTTAGCACATGTCTTGGTTGTAATGAGTAAGGTCACGTCATCCATATATGCTCTGATGGGAGGGAGACGAAGACCAGTTTTGAGCTTAGGCCCCCCCAGCCACCCACTGAGAGGCTCAGATAATGACCTCCATTTACATTTACAGCAATTGGCAGACGCCCTTAGCCAGAGCGACTTACATACAGTAAGTGCTTTAAGACTCTGCTATAATTTTTCCTCTATACTAGCTCCGTCAAACCAAGACTATGAATACCCGTGATCTAACACACTTTTTAAAATTTTTTTATTTTTTTAAGAGCTCAGAGTTTAGTACCAGAAGTGCTAATTTAGGTATTTCTGGAAAAAGTGTGTCTTAAGTCGTTTTTTGAAGACATTAAGTGACTCAGCTGTTCGGACATCAAGGGGGAGTTCATTCCACCAACTTGGTGTCAGAACAGAGAAGAGCCGAGAGATCTGTCTTCCTTGTGCCTTGAGGGGTGGTGGGACCAGTCGAGCAGTGACCTCCATCGCCATTGTGAAGACAAGAGGTGAGATTGTGCATCCTGCCATTATCCCTCTTTCATGTTGTTCCCATGATGTGGTATATTCATCTGTTGTCAGGCATAGCTGCACATCTTGGAAAAAGGATTTGACAAGGCTGAAAAAGTCAAAAGCCGTCCATAGGAGACTGTGAGGCACAGATACAAAGGCATTGGCGAGGTCCAAGAAAATGACATGGAGATCTTTTCCACTCTTTTTGGTAGCTTGGATTTGATGCCATATCATGTTAATATGTTCAAAGCAGCCTGAGAAGCCTGGAATGCCTGCCTTCTGCACTGAGGTATCGATGTAATGGTTCTTCTCCAAGTAGACGGTCATCCTATGAGCCACTACACTGAAGAAGATTTTGCCTTCAACATTCAATAGGCTGATTTGCCGAATCTTTTTCCTTCGGTATTAGGATGCCTCCTGCCCTTCGCCATGTAGTTGGAAAAGCTTGTTTCTGCCAAACCACCTTCATCAACCTCCAGAGAAAGCGCAGAACCTCTGGTGTATTCTTATAAAGCCAGTATAGGATTCCGTTGGGCCCAGGGTAGGATGCAGCTTTTGCTCACTGTACAATAACCTCCACTTTTCTCCACTTGGGGGGGGGGCTGCAGTCTAGCTGATGTTCAGGAGGATGTATCTGTGGCAAATCGGGTGAAAAAGTTGTTTGTCTGCTCCGCTGGCTGTCAGTGTGGTTCTTGCTGAGGTAATCCTCGAGAACTTTCTTTGCTGTTTTTATTTTGCCACCTTTGTCCTTTGTAAAAAGGATCTTTACAAAATTAAAGGGGTCCTTGAAGAACTTTGATCTTGTCTTCTCCTTCTCTTTGCTCCTCCTTCTCGTGTTTTCTGATCTCCTCATCGAAGACAGTTGGTTCTTGAGTTCTTCCTGCAGAAAGTCAATTCCCTCCTTCTCCTCCTCTGGAGATTTCCTCCATAGTTTTTTCAACTGCCTTCTTTTCTTAATTAGCCGTTCAATCTCCTGTTGTCTCCTGGACTTCATGAAGGTGGTTGATGTTTTCTTCCTGTTTCCTGCAGTTCTGAAGCGGTCAGCTGCGTAGTTGTAAATCAGGTCTCCCATTCTCACCATCTTCTTAACAGTAGTTCCCCTCAGGTGGCCTAGGAGTTTGCTGATGTCTGTGTCGTTCGCTTCCCACTCCTTTTTCTCGCTAAATCTTGATTACTTGATTTGTGGTTTCTGCCCCTGGATCTTGCTCTCGATTGCAGGCTGTGGTAGGTTTGGCTCGTGGGGCTGCACTGTGGGGCTGTAACGGTCGATGTAAGGTCCATGTTGCTCTGATGCAAAGCAATTTTTCAGGCCTTGGTGTATAATCAAACCTGCATAGGATGTTAGTTTCTTCCAGCCACATCTGCACCTTTGGAGCTGAATTCCTGGAGTAGCTGCTGCCATCTCAGGTGTCATCTTAATTGTAGTTCTCGTTGTCTTAATCCCTTGATTAAGCGCCTGAGATTTGCGGCATGAGATATAATTCGTAGTGATGTCAAAGTTTGGCGGGGTGGGGGTGGGTGGGGCGGTATATAAAGTACAGTGTATTGCCTGATATTTTCAATAAAAAAAAAAAGCACTATCACAAGCAAACGATGCTGTCACAGTGAATGCGAGGCTGAGACTGAAGAGTTATCCTTTGTTTCCACCGAGAGACGTGCCGCGTTACTCATTTCCCCGCATGTGCCCAAGTTATCTTAGGTTGGCGTTCACGTTCGACTTCTGAGATTCAGATCGAGTTATAGATAATTTTTTTTTCGAACTGGTTGGTTCGACTTAAGAAAATTGAGTTCTAATGAGTTTGAGTACTGAGGTACCAGTATAAAGAATTTAAAATAATGTGGATATACGGGCCAACATTTGCAACAATGTCCGGCTCTACTAATGCTGTTGGTGCTATTTTCTGCATGCACACATATTGCAATTAAAGCAGCATCAGCGAAACTGCCTTTGTAAAGAGTTGGGCAGTAATCCAATTCCATATATTAAAATACACGTTTAATTACTTTTCAGTATTTTGTGATTTATATTTTACTGGACTGAAAAATTGTAAAAAAAAATACGAGACGTCATATTTCATGTATTTAAAATGTTTAAATTGTCATGATCACCAGAGACGAGCAGGCGAGCAGCAACCCAAAAAGCAGGCAGGATGACGGGCAACGAGGGTTTAATCGGGATGTCAGGGTAACGAACACGAGACATTACAATGACTGATCTGGGGAATAAAGACTGAGACACGGACTAAATACACATGACAAGCTAAACTGAACAAGCCACAGGTGAGTATAATCAGGAATCAACACGAGGTAACGAGGTGGGCGTGGCACACACGAGGATCAGACGGAGCTGGGCGTGACATAAATTAACAAAATATCTCATTTAATTTATTTATTTGCTGTCATTTTAAGAACCTTCATCACCAGGCCTACTTACTTTTAAATATAACCCACCTTTGGCTAGATGCAAATAAATCACCTGCCACACCCTGCTGGGCCCAGCTTGTTTGTTGTGAACATTGGGGCTTGGAGCAAATTGCCATAGTAAAGTATGTTGGCTGTCAATATTATTCACTGAATGTTATTAAAGGACAGAAAAATTAAGCAGTTAGTGCTGTGCTCACAAACTTCTCAACCTTATCTTAACTTATCTTAACTTATCCTATCTTAATCTTAACTTACATGTTATCTTATGTTGTACAATCTTATCTTAACCTTATGTGACCTGATCCTATTTTAGTCTCATCTTATCCTATGTTACCTATACAATTTCATCTTAACCTTAACTTAACTTATCCTATCTTAATTTGATCGTATCCAAAGTACTTATGAGCTCTCTCCCCTAATTATTTGCAGGATCTATGAAAATGTAACTATTTACATCACACAGATAGCCCATCCCCACAGCCATTTCCAGGACCCCAGGGATGGCACTCAGCTGGTCCAGCACATCATTAGGAAATATCACCTCAGCTTCATCATCCCTACACCTCTTGGTCACATGGGCAGCCTCATTATTACCATACAATAACATCTTTCATGCCCTCTCTCTGGTTGTCAAACTGCAAATCTGAGCTGCTTTGAATGTCCAAATCAAAACACTAAATGGAATTATAATTGCTATGATGCGGTTGCTAAGGTACGGTGCCTGATTAGTGTCAGTGCTCTGCAAAGTCTTCAAACACTTCAATCAAATGACAGCAGAGGTTGGAGAACCCTAGATTGACCAAGATTGATGTGTGTGTGTACATATATGTGTGTGTGTGTGTGTGTGTGTGTGTGTGTGTGTGTGTAGATGAATATATAAGAAATCAAACATGCTATCCTATACTGAATTTAATTACTGTTATTGAAAAGAACAGCTTCATTTCGGAGCTAGTGGTGTGTGACCAAAAACATTTGAATTATTACATTAAAATGTAAAAAGACCCAGGACACGCTGGAGGGACTATGTCTCTCGGCTGGCCTGGGAACGCCTCGAGATTCCCCCAGAGGAGCTGGATGAAGTGGCCGGGGAGAGGGAAGTCTGGGTTTCCCTCCTGAGACTGCTGCCCCCGCGACCCGACTTCGGATAAGCGGGAGATAATGGATGGACATTAAAATGCAATGATGAAAACATCGACCCTTCAATTTATCCTGCACAGCAGCCTTGTCATTCGTCATGTGTGTGTTTGTGTGCGTGGGTGCATTCGTGTGTGTGTCTGTGTAGACTTGACATTATGTGTAGCATGACATACGATTTATTTATTAACTTAAGATAATGACATGTGAATCCCGTGGTCTGCATCACGCACAATCTACATGGAGCCCGTTGATAATCCCGTGGAGTCCAGCTTGGTGGCGCTGTGTAATTATTCTCGTTCTTTAAATCCATTTCCGCAACAGCAAAGACCCTCTTTACGTCGTGCGTATGTCTCCTCGTCTTTCCAATGATAGTCTGACCTATGTTAGCTACCTACCCTTCAGTCTCCTGACTTCTGTCACACGGAATGGCTTTGTTGAAATCCGGCAAGTTTGTCTGCAGCCTCGGGGCTTATTCTCCCTACATGGGCGTTTTACCCATTCGAGCAAGGTATGGAAATTTGCAGTTTCTGTATGGAATGTATTTTATGGCGCATTGACTGTACAGATGTGATTGTTCTCTAGTCATCGCTTTATTCGGTTAGCCGAGTGAAGGGGATCCTAAACTTTAGAGTGACCCTTTCCAACAGTGAGGTATTAAACTAGCTGCAAATACTATTATTTATCAGCACGGTAAGTATGTTTTATTTTAAGTGTTGAAATGTTTAATTTATCGCCTACCTGGCTTCTCTTTATAGGATTGTTGTGCACAGACGCCTCTGCACCCGTACTGACACTTGAGTAATAACAAAGTTAACATGGCGGTACAGACGAGATGTCACAAGTCAAGGTTGTAATAAAGTTAGCTGCGGTGAAGGATAGCAACGTTTTAAAATGTCGATTTGTAACGGGTTTATTGTCATGTTTCAGCCTCCTTCACTGAAACGTGATACCAGGATGACTTGCATATACAGGCCTGCACATACAAGTAACTGAGTGAAGTACGAACACAAAAAAGTCTCTGACAACCAAGGATTATCTCCATGTTACCCTCCTTCGGATTGCTCTCACGCTCGCTTCCTCCGTTAGGCATTGGCGTGGCGCCGTCGCTTGTCTCTGATTGGCTGAAATTGACTTCCAAAAATCTCATTGGTCGACTTGTCCAGCAGCTCGCGCGTGGCAGTGGCAATCTAGTTCTATTACCTGTGAGTTGGAGGAGGAATTGTAATTATATATATGAATTCGACTTCAATTGCACTGCACAACAGTCGTGTTTGGTATAATACTGCATTGACGTTAAAATTCCGCTTTAAAGAAGTGCTTATGGCTGGCTATTTGATAAGATGAACTGGACATGCAGAACGAGAAAATAAGACTAAATGCAAAGACAATGTATATAGTTCAAACAGATTTTAAAAAGTACGCAGTACTCAAGCAGAACGTTAAAAATCATGGAAATAAATGAATGTGGTATAGAAAATGGATGAAAAATAAATAAATAAAAATCAATGGGAGGTATATGCAGTAAATGTGTGGCGATTGTGGGGAAAAATCGAGAACTATTTGTGCACGTGCTAATTTCCATTTGATTGCTACAATAAACAGTTAATGGTATTTGAGACCTCTGGCTGGCCGTTACTTTTCTGTTCACTGCCCTTTCTGACTGCTATACATAGAAGGGTAACTTGAGAGGGTAGGAGAGCACGCCGCCGTGCTCAGCGGCCATCGAGCCATGCCTTGCATAATTTACTTTCCGTTCAGAAACCTTTTCTCTTGATTAACATATTTCCTGGTCTCCTCCTCTTTATAAGAGCTTTTTCAGAAATGACATCACACTGCTAAACACCACGTGCAGTGGCGCTTTCATGGCAGGAAGTATATGGTGGTAATCGGCACGACATACCCGAATAAAAAAAAATCCAAGTGCAGCTCATGTGGTTCATCAGAGACCAGGAAGGATACAAAACCTGCTGGATACCAGCATGCCAGGATCAGCATTGCTCACCCCTGCTTTACAATGCTTATCTTTTGGCATTTTAACCATGTTTATGGTAGCTACCAGCTATCTGTAAGCATCTGCTAGATCTGAACAAGTGTAGTGTTAGCTAGTGATGACGTGAGGTGCAGTGATCCTTCTGTTGCCTGAGCATCAGAGGGCAGATTCAGTCAGCAGTTCCGGCATTTAATGACACAGAGTACAGTCAGGTACATAGCAGTCGTACAGAAACCGGTTCTATATTGGCACCAGATTTCGGTACCCGACCCTAATGTTCACAGGCCCCGTGGTAACACACTGGCTGAAATTTATGGCATGTATGAGACACTATAGGGGGTCTGGAAAGGTCCTTGCTGTAAACTTGCTTTCATCCAAAAAGGAATCGTGGGTGGTCAAGTCTTACAGAAAACACATTATGCAACATACACACATACTAACAAACACTTTTGTAAAAAGAATAAAGTGGCATAAGTTAAGCGGCACAAACTGATGTTTAAGTCCCAATTCTAACTGGGATCAGTAGTTAGATACTCTGTCTTTATTGAGTGAAACCCTGTTCTGTCTGGATGGTTGGGGATCTTTTTGCGTTGTGTGACTAATGTAGGTCTTCATATTTTCTTGCTTATATAAAATG
Organism: Mormyrus hasselquistii; assembly: GCA_026779605.1. Classification (NCBI taxonomy): domain Eukaryota; kingdom Metazoa; phylum Chordata; class Actinopteri; order Osteoglossiformes; family Mormyridae; genus Mormyrus; species Mormyrus hasselquistii. The sequence goes on along the minus strand of JAODKE010000007.1, from coordinate 20,351,697 downwards.
TTTAATTCCTTGTCCAGCTCATGGTGGTCAGAGGTTCAGATGGGCCCACCTGACCCCATCCTGGGGGTCACTGAGGCTTTCAAGCGAGATACCAACCCCAAGAAGATGAACCTGGGTGTGGGGGCGTACCGAGATGATCAGGGAAAGCCCTACGTGCTAAACTGCGTCCGTAAGGTGGGCCCCCCCAATCCGTTTCTTAATCATTTTTTTAAGTAATGCTAAGCCTTTTGTGAATTGAGATCCCTTCATATAACATTCTTTAAGAGCCTTGTCCAGATTATCATTTCAGCATGCCTGCCTGCACACGCTTTGTCCTGCGTAATGTGCATACCGCTGGTTTATGGTCACGATAGTAAAGTTAATGAAATTTAGTAAGTTAAAGAATCGGTGAATTTTTTTTTTTTTCTTCTCCCCATATCCCTCATGATCTGAACTGACCCCCCCCCCGTATGGCACCTGCACTCTTCCCCAGGCTGAAGCTCTTATCGCTGAAAAGAAGCTGGACAAAGAGTATCTGCCCATTGGGGGCCTTGGGGAATTCAACAAAGCGTGCGCGGAGCTGGCCCTGGGCTCAGACAGTGAGGTGCTGAAGAGCGGCAGGGTGAGCAGCCCTCCTTCACAGGGGCCACCTGGGTCTCGGCCCTCCTTCACAGGGGCCACCTGGGTCTCGGCCCTCCTTCACAGGGGCCACCTGGGTCTTGGCAGAGGGAAGAAAACAGGGGGGGCTGTGTCACCATTATTTCTATTGCTTTGACGTCTCGTTTGTTGCATAATCTGTCTGAGGAGGGTAAATGGTCGTCGGTTAATCTTGATTTTTCCTTTCCCCCCCTTCCAGAGCATTACTGTTCAGTCCATTTCAGGAACTGGATCACTCCGAATTGGTGCAAACTATCTGGTATGTCGACCCCCCTGCCAGTGTAATGTTATGCCTTAAGTTATGGGGCTGTGAAACCGTCCAGGCTGGTCAGTCATAGGTGACATTGTTAAAGGCATCACTGTACATGGAGGAGTGAACATAACGAATGAGACTGACAGGATGATCCCCCCCCAGTCCCGCTTCCACACAGTGGCCCGTGACGTGTACCTGCCCAAGCCCTCCTGGGGAAACCACACCCCCATCTTCAGGGACGCCGGTCTGCAGCTGAAGGCGTACAGCTATTATGACCCAAAAACGTGTGGCTTTGACTTCAAGGGAGCCCTGGATGACATTTCGGTAAGACTGTGTGGCTGGCTATTTGATAAGATGAACTGGATATGCAGAACAAGAAAATAAGACTAAATGCAAAGACAATTTATATAGTTCAAACAGATTTTAAAAAGTACGCAGTACTCAAGCAGAACGTTAAAAATCATGGAAATAAATGAATGTGGTATAGAAAATGGATGAAAAATAAATAAATAAAAATCAATGGGAGGTATATGCAGTAAATGTGTGGCGATTGTGGGGAAAAATCGAGAACTATTTGTGCACGTGCTTATGGTTGCTATGTCATGCCTGTCGGTTGTGGTTTGCTATGGTTTTATGTGTTATGGTTTGCTTTACATCGTTGATTTCTGTCAGAAAATCCCGGAGAAGAGCATCATCATGCTGCACGCATGCGCCCACAATCCCACGGGGGTGGACCCCCGTCAGGAGCAGTGGAAGGAGATCTCCGAGCTGGTGAAGGTGGGTCTCTGCTCTGCTGGGTGGGCCTGCTGGCCTGCCGCCCTGCTCACTGACACAGCTGGCTAATTTCATCTGTAATCAACCCCCCTTTCCCTCCACTGTCACTCCTGTATCTCAGAAAAGAAACCTGCTGCCATTCTTCGACATGGCGTACCAAGGCTTTGCCAGCGGCGACATTGACCGCGATGCTTGGGCTGTGCGCTACTTCATCGAGCAGGGCCACAACGTCCTCCTGTCTCAGTCCTTTGCCAAAAACATGGGACTTTATGGTGAGCCTCCGATTGGCTCTTGGGAAGGGGTGGGGCCTGGGGACAAGGATGTAGTGGGAATAGCCAAAGTATGAGTAGATGCTTTCAGAACCATTTTCTTCCTGAAGTGTCCAGAGGAATGAAGAATATTAGCTGAACAGTTTTGTCATGAGAATCTAGCTGGTATTTGAACTGGGACCCAAACGTGAGGTGTGGCTCACCTGTCCTCTCGATATCCTGCCCAGGCGAGCGTGTCGGGGGCTTCACGGTGGTGTGCAAGGACGCCGAGGAGGCCAAGCGCGTAGAGTCACAGCTGAAGATCCTGATCAGGCCCATCTACTCAAACCCGCCCATGAATGGCGCACGCATCGCTGCCACCATCCTCAACACCCCGGAGCTGCGTAAAGAATGGTGGGTCACCCAACGCCCCTTATCCCCCCCTTTCTGGTCGGTACAGGCTGCTGAGCCTGTCTCTGACTGCCTTGACCCGTCTGCTGTTGCCCCAGGCTGCAGGAGGTGAACGGCATGGCCAGTCGCATCATCAAGATGAGGGAGCAGCTGGTGACTAACCTGAAGAAGGAGGGATCCACTCATAACTGGCAGCATGTCACCGACCAGATCGGCATGTTCTGCTTTACAGGCCTGAAGCCCGAGCAGGTATCATTGTAGCCCTGCCTGAGGGGGGGTTGGTCGCCTCTTACCAGGAGTAACTGCTGAGCAGGATATGTAACAGTGTTATTTAGTTCCTAACAGTATCAGAATCAAAGTCTAAACAACAAATGTCGTATCCCAAAGACTGCGATCCTCATGGAGGAGTTACACACCTTAGTGCAAGCTCTGCTCTATGGCATCTGCTTTTGAAGGAGGAAGTGTCTTCGTAGGATCATAGGATATGTTTGTACGAATAATCGTAGAAGGTAACTTGGAGTGTAAACTGCCAAAGTTTTTTGGGGAAAAAGATAAATGTGTGTAAATACTTTTCACACCTGCTGCAGGGTTTGTCCAAAAGTGAAATGGATAATACAAAGGAAAAAATTCAAATTGTTAAAGACAAAAATATTAAGCAATGATAAGGTAACTTTTTTTTTACTTAAAGGCAGTGATCAGAAAAATGTAAAATGACAGGTGAGGCGTAGCATTAAGTGTGCAAGTTGGTTATTGGGTGGGGTCCTCGTGTAGAGTACAGACAGCCAGTGGGTGGAAACTTCATCTGAATTTGCACACGTTTGGATGTGTCTAGGTGGAGCGCTTGACGAAGGAGTACTCCGTCTACATGACCAAGGACGGCCGCATCTCCGTGGCCGGGGTCACCTCTGGAAACGTCGCCTACTTGGCACATGGCATCCACACAGTGACCAAGTGACGGGCACGTGGGAGTCACGTAGCAGTAGAAGAAATTCTAGAGAACAAGGAAAAAGAAGAAAAATGAACAGTACCACCTTTAACGTATTTAATTCTTTATCTCGTCAACTCAAACATAGACCTATCAGCGCTTGACTTCATAATAATGGGCACCTTAGTTTGTTCTGACACTGATCAGGATGTTTAATCGTTTTCTTGCACATCTACCGGGAAAGGTCAAAGGTCATTATGTTCATTTCCGCTTCTGGTAACCGTTTCTGATAACTCTTCTATGTCTAGCACCGAGACTTCCGCGCTTTCGGTTTTATGAATATTGGCTTTGTAGGTGGTCTTAATGTGTAATGCATGAATAGAAAATCTACATCATTTTTTCCTTGAAACGTTCAGTATGTTTACAAAGCACTTATTTGAGGGGCATAAGCCTTGGTTTTAACAAGGAAATGTCTGCTCAGCCATCTTGTCTAAATAAATATCTAATTGTAGAAATTAACTATCTGCTACCCCTTTGATTTAAAAAAAAAAAAAGTGATTGACATTTGTAAGCTATCCCATCTGTTAAAAATAAATGCTAATTGGTACCAAAGTAGTAAATATAAATGATCAGCTGTTGATGGCTGTTGCTGCTTTGCTGTACTGCTAGTAATAAGTTGGCCACAATGTGAGCTGCTGTGAAACTGCTTTATCACGTATGAACATCCAAAATCTGTAACTGGGTTCTCCTCCCTGCCCTCGTTAGGAAACTCAAGCTGCTACACTCCGAAAATGATCTTCTCCATGCACACTTTCAGATCATTTTTTTCCCCTGGGAGATACAGACCAGGCGTTGCAGCATATAGCAGTCATGGAAAAGAGCTGTTACCTTTTAATTAGCCAGTGGTTAATGAAGGGGCTGATTTGCAAACCCACCCAACGTTCAAATTGACCAAGATGTGGATCTGAATTCCAGTGTTTTAAACCAAATCTAAAAGGTGCAGTACTGTAATGCTGTTTAAAAGACCACGTTTGCAATTGTATTGACTTTGTCGCTTCTTAAAGGATTACATTTGCGGTTTATTTTCCTCTAAGGTAGTACTTGTAAACATCAAGGGTAAATGTACTATGAATGACATCCACACTGTGTGCATTTTCAGAGTTCATTGTGAATAAAAGTGAGCTGTAAGACCTCATCTGTATTGTGTTTTGTGTGTCGGCAGGGGGATCCGATAAAGTAAGATTTCTCATGGATTAATTTAAGATAGAAGTCAAGATTGTCCAATGAGTATTTGGATAAGGGGTAGTTCTATTGGACATCCATTATGCCAAAAATTTCTATATGCACACTGTCCATGTCAACTGAACATCTAACAAAACATTGGTCAATTCGACTTTGAACTGAACTTCACCTGTGACTACTATTTTGACAATGAGATCGTCTATGTTGATTTGTGCACCTGACAAATCCCGTCTGTCACTTCAACTTTAAATTGAACATGTGTTGTCTGTGTTTCTTGTCCTGGCACCTGTTCTATGAAGCGGGGTTACTGGCCTATCAGGGTAACTTGTCGGATTTAAGGTAGTCTGGGCAAAATGCAAGTGAATGAATATGAAGTCCATTTAAGCTGTGGTACCGTAAATCACCTGCATTACCTGCACATTCCTTTTTAATGATCTTAATGTATGAAGATGTGCTATACAATTAAACTTTGATTTGAATTAGTCTACTTGGAATGTCAGGGACAGGGAAAATAAACAAGCAGGCCAAGAAGCAAAACAACAGACAAACAGGAAGACATTCATAACCGTCAGAATGACAAGGAGAATGAGATAATGACGTATTCACATACCTGGTCGCCATGCAATTCAACAGTCAAATGACAGAGTGCTAAGACGACAGAAATACGGTTTAAAGTTTAATTGACACAGACAAATGTTTTGTCAGGTGAGCAATTGATGTAGATAGACAATCTTATTCTGTCACAGCTAAAGTTAGGTTCAAAGTTCAACAGACACACAAATGTTTTGTTACAGGGACAGTGCGCTATTGACATATTTTTGGCACAAATGGAAACCCAATATACATGTCGACATATTTTGGCACAAATGCAACCCCATAACTTTGTACCAGTTCACTTGCGAGGGGTAAAAGAAAGCTTTGTAGCACCAATTAAGTCTCAACGTAGTACTGTCGCTAAAAATGCAAACAACATACATATTGCTATCATTAAAATGATATTATGTTATATCCTTAAATGTGACTTCTGGAAATACTGTCTTCATGGGGCCCCTAGTTTTCGGGTGGCCCAGGAGCTACCTAGCCTTGCCCTATGGTAAGTCCGCCCCCACTCTTCATGCCTTCTATTCATGCATCCTACGAAGGCTCGTTCCTACACATCAGTTCATAAAAGAATTATCTCCGAGGCCATTAATGAGTCGTGTATCGGTGAATTATATGCTTGAGGAAATGAGTACAACTCTCATTTTATCAAGTGACCGAACTCACGGTCAAACGGCAAACCACCCAACGTTACCGATACCTCCGTCTCACGCGCTCACTTCCCTCGCTTGACGTCAAAGATCACATGACCGCCGACTGTCACATGATCGCTTGGTCGGGATCGGCGAGGAACTGAAAATCAAAACGTCGGCGATCTGGGATGCTGGCGTTGGATGTCCCTGCTAACCGTGGACGGTAAAGTGTCTGTTTTTTGCACGCTTAATCGTGTTTTTTCCCCCCCTGATATTGGTTTATTTGTGCTTTGGTTATTGAGGTTGACTGATGAATGAAGAGAAACTAAGGTCAGTAGCGTCCACAAATGATCAATAAATCGCGTCAGTGCTCACGTAATAATCCATTGATACCGATATAAGTTCGAGTAATTGTTGACTTGAATTAGATCATGGAGGCTTCCAAAACATGCTGCAAAGTCAATGTGATTTGACGCAATTACTCAAAATTCAGCTACACCCAATATCTTCACTTGTTTTCTTGCTATTTGCTGCTGACGATATTTGGTTAATTATTCAGCCAGCATTCCCTGCAAAATCGAAATGTGGTTCAATGTGTCTTCTGAGTAAGAAAGAAGTTTAATTTCGTTTCAGCCGGGACACGGGGGCGAGTTTCGTGCTTCTTGCAACGAATGCAATAAAAAGAACCATTTCAGACGTGTTAGATGTGTTAAAAGCATGACACATTTTACTAGTCAAATATTTTGACTTAGTACGGCTAATCCTCTCAAAAGATTAAGGACGACTGACTTTTTGGTGTTTTAATCTTGCCGGGTTGCGATTATGCAGTATAATGAAGCTCCGGATCCGTTCACCTGACTTGTGTTTAGCAGAGCAGGCTAACTTTGAAGCACAAAATAGTTATACTGCCCCTCCCAGCGCACAATATTAATGACTGGCGCGCCACTTTTTCATCTTTGCCTAACAAATTGAAATACCATGTGCTGTAAATGACTGCCGTGACACACCTCGTAATTTCCAAAGGACGTGTGTAAATTGTTACCTGTAGCCCAGCAATACCCAGAAATCACATGACACAACATGCTTTCTCTGATTTGAATTAAAGAGTGCGTTAAAAAAAAATTGTAGCCTCTTTATGCACACATAAGCATTTGTGTTGGTGAATCACTTATGGCTAAATTATATGCATGGTCGGCTTCTTTTAAACATTGGATTTTGTTAAATGCCACAAGAAGCGAGATTTTGTGGAATCTGCATGTGCTGACAAAGCTCACATTCTGTTTGTAGGAAGAAGGTCTGGCGTGCATCTTCAGCTGGTCCCTGAGAACATGGAGCTTCGGTTTTGTAACCTATCAGGATGCTTCTGGAACTGATGTTGCTTCTTCTGACCAAAACACTCTCCATCCTCACTTCACCACACACCTGTTTACCAGGGATTGCACTACATCCCACCTGTTAAGGGAGCCCCAGCGGTGCCCCATTCTCCAGAAATACCACTGTACATTGGTTATTGTGGTGAGGGTGTGGCTTTAAAGGACCATTCCAATCACTGTCAAGGAAGGGTGGTACCTCAACCTAACAGTGGGTGTTCTGGGAAGAAGCGTGATCGAGGACTGAACTCTTGTCGGTCAGGCTTGTCAGCTAGGGTTGGCACCCACTGAGTGCTGTTTGGGGTAATGTCCCGGCCAGACATAGGCATCAACAGTGAGGATGCCGGTGAGAGGGCCTGGCTTCTACAGAGCCCCAGTGTGGATACAGCGCCCCCTCAAGGTGCGGAGGAGGGCCAGCGTGAGGGCACCTCACCTGTAAGTGCCGTCTTCATCGTGGTCAATGCCGCACTGGGGGCCGGCCTGCTCAACTTTCCTGCTGCTTTCAACCTCGCTGGGGGTGTCACGTCCGGAGTTTCACTACAGATGGTAATGTCACATGACTCCCCAGTAAAGGCACATGCGTCCAATGTAAAGCAGATCTTTGGTTTGCTGGTTTCTGTGCTTGTCTTGGCATAGCTTCAGTTAGCAGTATGTGGATGTATGCAGGGCAGGTATATGGTCATTGTCTTGTGAATGACTCCAGCCCAGCCGTGTCACACAGGAGATGCTGGTGCACGCACTCTGCCCCTGTTAAAGCCCAGACGTTTCCTGTCGCTCTGCTCCTGCAGTGCATGCTGGTCTTCATCATCGGCGGCCTGGTCGTCCTGGCGTATTGCTCCCAGGTCAGCAATGAAATCACCTACCAGGAGGTGGTACGGGCGGTGTGCGGCCGCGTGACGGGGGTCATCTGTGAGGTGGCCATTGCAGTTTACACCTTCGGCACCTGCATAGCCTTCCTCATCATCATCGGAGACCAGCTGGACAAGCGTAAGTGAGGCGCTGAGCGTTTTGCTCTCCATAGCCTTGCTGCATAATAGCCTCCTGAATTAGTTGGTGCCTTTGAGAATCATCCTTATACCCACTGGGGCAGAGGTGAGTGTAATGAAAGGTGGATGGTGAGTGGCTCAGTGGGTCGGAATGCTGTGCTTGTGAGCAGAAGGTCATCAGTTCAGTTCCCAGAGTGGGCAGAGTGACTTCACTGTGCCCTTGGGTAGAGCCCTTGACCTCCAATGACTCAAAAAAATTACCATTACTTTCATTGATTGATTGATTGATTCCCTTTATTGCTGTTGCAATTCACCATGCCACTAGTCACAAGTACCAGCGAAAAGCAGGCCATCAACCCGACCGTACATATACACACATCACGTTATAGGGGGTAG
>JAODKE010000007.1:20327360-20343124 GCA_026779605.1 Mormyrus hasselquistii | reverse complement strand
ACATTATAGTCGAGACTTGCAATAGGGGAGGGGAATGGGGAGGTGGAGGTAGCCGGCATAGACAAACATCAGTCCGGTCCTGCAGCTGGTCAACAGACACGCCTGTTCATGTTGGGGGTATGAAGCCACAAAGGCGGTTGGGGGAGAGGAGTGCAAGAGAGTCTCACTGCCTTGTTCTTCTGGGGGGATTGTTGAATTCAGCAGCAGCCTTGGCCAAGGCCCGCGCTGATTAGGGGGAGCCAAAAGCAGATAGAATTGGGTTGTTTGGGTTTTCGGGCGAAAAGCTGTAATTTTGCAGCTCCTCTAATGTCCACGCTGGTCTCCGCCATCCAAAATCCTTTGCATAGCCGTGAGCATTTTGGATAAATGTATGTGTTCTCTCATGGGCTGTATTGTACAGGTATGCTGTGATTTTTAATTTAATTTATTTTGCACACATGATTCTTTTGTGTGTCTGGGTTGAGACCTGGGGCATACTGGTGCAGTAATCCAAGCCGTCACTGACGTGCTCCAGGGTTCTATGACTCGGCCCCCAGGGAAACATGCTCTGGAAATTGATTATTATCGGCTCTCCTGAAACCAGTCATGCAGTTAGGAAATTGATAGTTGTTAATTTTAAATATTCTGATAGCTGTTTGATTTGTTGGTGGTTCACAGCATTGGATTCATATTCGGCTGATATAGTGAAGTAGGGTGTAAGGATGTCTTGTCTTTCCCCGGCACAGTAATCGCTGCAGTGGCCCAGGAGACTGACAGGACTGTCAACAGCACTTGGTACACTGACCGCAAGTTTACCATCTTCCTGACGTCTGTGCTGATCATCCTGCCCCTCTCGATTCCCAAGGAGATCGGCTTCCAGAAGTACGCCAGGTGAGGTTACATGTAGGACCAAGGAAGCTTTTCCATGTGCTCAACCACCCTTTGGAATGTTCTGCGTCTTTTTGAGATTCTGGTTGGGTTCGGAATCTTGGTGTGTATGTTCTGAGACTAAAGTGGGCTAAATCCTTCAATAATAAGAAGTGTTTGTTACAGTGAGGAATTTTCACAATACTTGGATGTTGAACTTTGCTTTTCAGTGCTGTGAGTGTCATTGGCACCTGGTATGTCACTGTCATCATCATCATAAGGTACATATGGCCAGACAAAGAGGTCTCCCCTGAGCACATCCCCATCAGGTAAGATCAAATCCTCTGATCCAAGCCTCTTCTGAGATCTCCAATCGTGAGTGTGCCACAAAGGCATCTGGAACGGGGTCTTCTCCAATGAACTGGAACATTCCACAGTCATTTATATATGCTTCTATTACTTTTTATTAATGTATAAGGAAACAGTCTGGTCAGCGTTCCCCATTCTTTGATGGTGACATCACCGGTATGTAATTAAATTCAGTAAATGCTGAAAGAAGACCTATGTGTCTCTGATTCTTGCGTCATAAGAGCTTCCCTTCTAGCAGGAGTGAGAGCTAGATATAATTGAGAAGATGATGAATGGAATTTGGTCCCTTATTACCTAGTCTGGTGCTGTTGGTCCCAAGTGATCCCTACTGGTGTGGCTCAGTGATAACTTAAGAAAAGCCCAGAATTTTGTTGTGTTCATAGAACCTATGAAATAGTGTGTGCTGTATCTGCAGACCCTCCTCCTGGACCGCAGTATTCAACGCAATGCCTACCATCTGTTTTGGATTCCAGGTAACTGTCTTTCTGTTGCATGTTAACTCTTTTGTTAACCGTAGCTCTTAGATTTATCTCACCCTTCCATGAGGCTGTTTGTGTCCCTTTCTATACCATCGGTTCCTTCTTTTGCCACAGTGTCATGTGAGCAGTGTCCCGGTATTCAACAGTATGAGGAAGCGGGAGATCCGGTCGTGGGGCTGGGTGGTGACCTTGGCGATGGTCATCTGCCTCTTTGTCTACACCGGCACAGGTGCGGACTCACGTACTCGTACCAACCGCCCTTTCATTTACAAGACAAAAGAAAGGGTCAGGTACAGAGCTCTGAGAGTCACATCTGAACTAGAAATATAAATAGTCCTGTGGATTGCATCATCAAAGAAGTATTTCCTCTTCATGCAGAAGCCTTAAGAAATGTAGACATAACCAGTAAATCCATACACCCGTCTTCAACTCCCTTCTCCTAGCAGGTCAGAGCTGTGCCCGTATTTATGAACTTTCTCAGAATCACTTCTAGGAATCTCGCTAAGAGTCTCACTAGGATATGAATTTGTCCTTCAGAGCAGGATGTGAGAAGTAGTTACAAAGTTTCCTACACTGACTTTCAGCTAGGAGTTAGAGTTCACGTTTGCGTGAAATTGACATCACAGTTTCACAACATCCCGAGCAGACAAACAGCATTAATGGCAGCATTTTGTAGTTCTCTTTTGATATCCTGATAGTGTTTTGTAGTCCTATGACAACACACAAATTAATTATTATTATTATAGTTATTATTATTAATGATAAACAAATTTTGGCAGACAGCACATGATTTCCCGGAGATGATGACTCCGACCCCCGTCGGACCTGTAATGTGTGTCATGCAGTTTCTCAGTTCGGTACTTCTTTCACTTCAAAGCAGTGATTCCGCCTTTTCTCCTAGGGGTCTGTGGCTTCCTGTCTTTTGGCTCCAGCGTCAGCCAGGACGTACTCATGTCCTATCCATCCAACGACATCGCCGTGGCTGTGGCCAGGTTCTTCATCGTCATCTGCGTCGTCACGTCGTATCCCATCCTGCACTTCTGCGGCAGGTACGGCACTCTGGTTTATAAAGGGTGTGGTAGAGTCAGGCCTAAGGGAAATTTGGCGATACCTCTTCAGGGTCAGGCATATGTCTGTGGGTAGCACACCTCTTAGGGACACCTGGGGGTGGGTTTGTTGTTTTTGGAACCCCCTCCCCCTCAAAGTCATCCCCTCCCTAAATGTTTCAAAAATTAAATAAATAGTGAGTAGAATGAAAAGACTGTAGCTAGCTGGTTAGCAGAACATGCTGCTTCAGCATCTCAGAAAAAAGAAACGTGTCTATTTAATATTCGGTGCAGTGACTGTTTGGGGCCAACAGAGGGCCATTGGGGACACCCACTCGCAGCAGACTGCTATTTCACTGTTAAGTGTCGCCTCCTTACCTGACCTGCAGGGCGGTGCTGGAGGGCCTGTGGCTCCGGTTCCGCGGGGAATCCATGGAGGTGGACGTGGTGAGGGAACGCCGTCGCCGGGTGGTGCAGACCGTTATCTGGTTCTGCCTCACCCTGCTCTTGGCCCTCTTCATCCCTGACATCGGTCGTGTCATTTCCCTCATCGGAGGCCTGGCCGCCTGCTTCATCTTCGTCTTCCCTGGTACATCTGCACCATTTTTGCCTTATTTTCTTTTTCTTATTTCTTTTATTTCTACATGTAGTTTATAATTCTAGTTTATATTTAACACCAGATGGCGTGATTGTCAGCGATCGTTGATGCATTTTTTTCAGGCCTGTGTCTGATCCAGGCTAAGCTCTCTGAGATTCAAGAGGTTAAACCAACAAGGTCAGCTCAACCGTCCACATGACTGCTTTAAATTAAGTGGGTTTTCCTGGATTTTTTGAGACTTTCCAAGCATTGGTCTTAAATCACCTTAGCAAACTGCCCATTAAAAATCCAAACAAAAACTAATCCAAAAACTAATAATCTGTGGGTGTGTGAGACTCTGTCATAGCATAGGTACAGACTCCTGTCATAGCATAGGTACAGACTAAAACATCTCTCTTGTCACCCGTCACCCAGCTCTAAGATGAGTGCTTGTGTTTTCCACAGCTGGTGGGCCATGGTGTCTTACGGCATCTTCATGGTCACCGTCGGTGCTTTCATCTTTGGCCAGACAACCACTAATGCCATCTTTCGAGACCTCATCCACCACTCTGCCAGCGACTAGGCCGAGTGAAAGAAGCCGCTGATGCTCGTTCAGTCTTATACGTCCCCCATCTGCCTCTGAGCCCCCCCCCCCCCCCCACTGGCTCTGAGCCTTCCTTCAACCCCCCGGCCCCCCTTGACCTTTCTGTGCTGTATGGATGGCCCCTCCCACATTCTGCCTGACCACTACCCCAGAAAGATCCAGATCCAGAACAGGACTGATGCTACTATAGCAGCTAATCCTGGTGATGTCACTTCCTGTCAGTGGGTGTTTACTATCTATCAGGATTCTTGGGACCAGAAATTCGCTCAGTCTGCCCAAAGAGCATAAAAAGGGTATCGGCTTGGTTTATGAATGGAGACCATTAAATGGATTTATCAGCAATGTTTGTGTTCATGAACATGCTTATGTTATAGTCATGCATCAAACTTATCAGTCAAATCTTGAAAGAGAATTGACTTGATTGTTTTGAAAAGGCTTCCCACACTGGAGATGTAGTGACCACAGATCTTCATGGCAGTGAATTTTTGGATCTGAAATGACCTCATATTAAGTATTCATTAATTATTTGATCTAGTTGTTAACATGAGAAACAGACTCAGATACTATGTTACCACCTAATGCTCAGCAGGCCTGCGATTTTCCTCAGGGGTTATAAAGTTGGCGTTGAGTCATTTTGACTTTGGTGCCGTCAAGGTGGTGTGAGCAGAGTGTGTTCACTACCGCCATCGGGGGGGGGGGGGGGGGAGGGTGCCACACATGCAGGTCATGGTGCTATGATCACGGTGCAATATTATAGACTGTTGATTTTGCAATAAGCAAGTTAGATGACATCATAGTCTGATTCCAAGTCAGAAATGCGTCTTCAGTTTGATGTTGCCAGAGCATCAAGGATCATACTAAACTGATGCATATTATAGATACGCCTTCCCATTCCTATAAGTGTACTGTTATGAATTTAAAGACAATGTGTCAGAATGTGTTTGTTGAGAGATTTTGATCAGGTGATAATTGGTGGCTCTTACAATTGGGCTAAGTAATAAAAAGGGATTTACCAAAAAAAATCATTCGGAATTTAAGTAAATCTGTTTTGGGGCCGTGAATGTAATTATATTCCTTATATGTTTTTCCTTCTTTTTTACTAAGCGTTTAGCTTTCTTGCCTTCATTGTTGCTGGTGTTTGGCATTCCTGGATCATTTCGCTTAAACCAACTCTTAACTGTCACAATTTCAAACATGGTACCTTGTGTAGTCCAGCCAAAGATTCTAACCAAAACCGACAGGCTGGATAAATCTTGCAATTCAATACAATTCTTAATATGAAACCAGTTAAATTATTTTACTGCAATATTTCCGCCCTATATTGTGCAACTGCTAGAAGACTGGTCTCCTTAATGAGCATAACAGAGGTTACAGGAAAAGTAATTCACCTTAAAAGGTACCTTGGATCGTGCTTAAATATAATACATGTGAGTGCTGTGCAGAGTGGAAGTTGAACCTCTGCGTTCTCTCCAGTGGATTTCTGGGGTTCATCAGGGGTGTGTCCTTGTTCATACTGTTCAACACTTGCGTGCACTGGGTGTTGGGCAGGGTCGTAGGGTTCACTGCGTGCACTGGGTGTTGGACAGAGGGTCGTAGGGTTCACTGCGTGCACTGGGTGTTGGGCAGGGTCGTAGGGTTCACTGCGTGCACTGGGTGTTGGGCAGAGGGTCGTAGGGTTCACTGCGTGCACTGGGTGTTGGGCAGAGGGTCGTAGGGTTCACTGCCTGTGTGGCATCTGTTGCTGATGAAAGATTAACTGATGTTGACTTTGCCGTCGATGCTGTGATCTTTGCGGTGTCAGACGCTGATTGGGGCTGTCGAGAGACTGAGCAAGAAGTCTTGAGTGTCTGGGCTTGAAAGTGTCCTGGAACAAAACCAAGATCTTGGCCTTTAAGGACCTCTTAGGCACGGCCATCAGCAGTGTGTCTGTCTGCAGAGAGAATGTTGACCATGTCGAGAGGTTTACTTACCTCAACAGCGACATTCAAGTCTCTGATGACTCTTTCTATGAAGTCAATAGACGGATTGGGAGAACATAGGGGGGTCATGTGGTCGGGAAAGGGGTATGTGGTGCTCCTGATATCTTTGTGAGAGGATGAAGGTCCAAGGCTTTAGAGTCCTGGTGCTCCTGGTCTTTCTGTATGGCTGTGAGACATTATCAGATGAACTAAGATGAAGACTGGACTCCTTTGGTACTCCGTCTCTTTGGAGAATCCTTGGGTACTGCTGGTTTGGGGGGTCCCAACTGACACAAATTTATTGCATTTTGAGGGAGCGTCAGTTATGGCACTATGGCCATGTGGCACGTTTACCTGAGGGTGACCCGGCTCACAGGATCGTCATTGCCGAGGACCCAAGCGGCTGGACCAGGCCAAGGGGACGCCCACGTAACACCTGGCTTCGGCAGACAAATGGCCATTTCTGGAGGGTGGGGCTGGACCCTGTGTCAGCCTGGGAGGTCGCGTGGTGGGTGCAGCAACACGGTGTACCAGTGCATGCTCCCCAACCTGACCTGACCTCACCTGGGTCAGGACATTAATAGGGCATTCATGGTTTTTGTACGTTCATGGTTTGTTCAGTATCAGTGTGTGGTTACACATGTGTTACTGGAATCATTTTTAAAATGTTGATTGTATTTGTAAGGCCCAATAAAGGAAAAGGCCTAATGAACAGTGCGTTAGTGATTTATTGTTCTGTTACAGAATTACATTTGTAAATGCAGAGACACGTGGCACTTAGTACTATTGCTGTATTTCATGACTCTGTAATGTTTACATCCCAAAACATTCTTGGAATAGGACTGTTTTACCAAGATTGCTTACTAAAGATAACACACTTGTCTCCCTCTCACAGTTATCAGGGAACGTGGAAATGTTCGTATATAACAATGGTACAACAATCATAATGGTACATGTGCATATATAACAATAGCACAACAATCATAATGGTACGTGTGCATATATAACAATGGCTCTGCAATCAGTTATCGTATGTTTCAATTATGCCTCGACTTTCTGAGAAGTTCAAGGGATTTGTGAAGTGTTTGCTTTAGCAACGGTCCTTGTGCTGAATCGTTTCCCGTTTTGCTAGTGAACCATTTTTTAGATTATTTTCATATCGTGACTGACACGTGAGAGGCATACTTCTATCCTAAGGAACAATAAACTATTGTATTTCTAAATATATTTAGTGAAGTTAAATACTAGCCATGTTCACTATGGAATAATCATGCTGCCAAGTGGTTTTTTTTTTTTTTTTTTAATTTTGGCAAATTCAGTAAAAGTGTGAAGCAATTTGATTTAGGACTTATTCAAGATAAAAAATTAACAGCATTTGGATAAGTGACGGATCAGTGTTTTTTTTAATCCAGACATAAAGGTGTGGAATCATGAAACAAATCAGTACATCAGAGGGCAATTACATGTCTGCAAATTAACTAATCCATTCTGTCATCTAACAAAAAGTCAATAATAAAGGGTCACTAAGGTAATCTACAGCTGATCCCAGGCAACAGAGGGCAAAGCAGGGCTACAATGAGGTCCAAGACAGGGAAACAGAGCCAGATCCAGACTGGAACCTGATTGGCACAATGGGGCCTAGACAGTCATGAAGAAGAAAGGAAAATTATATTCATATGTGTAATTTAGAAATAAGAATGTCACAAAATTAAAGAATTTAAAAAAAAAAAAACATACAGTGTTACCTCATTACTCAAACTCATTAGAACTCGTATTTCTTAAAAGTCTAAAAAACAAAAAGACCTAGAACTCAATCTGAATCTCAGAAGTTGAACCGTGATCGCTGACCTAAGATTTGTCTTGTACACGTGCAGGGAAATGAGTCACGTGGCACGTCTCTCAGCGGAAACAAAGGCTAATGCTTGAATCTCAGCCTCGCATTCGCAGTGATTCATGGTATCACTCGTTTATTGGTGATAGTGCTATTTTATTGAAAATATCAGGTAATACTTTATATCATTTTGGTAGCCGCTGCTCACCAAAAAGTAACGCAATGGTTGTACAAATGATACAACCTAAAAGTTTTCGATTTACGAACAAATTAATGAATACTGAGTAATAATAAAAATAAACCATTGGCCATATGGTCAGTCTAGTGTTGGGGCAGTGTTGGGGTACATTCTTTATCGTTTTGGAAGCCATTAAGAAAAAAATGTTACGCACGGCACACAGTGTTTTTAACTTTACACATTGTTTGGATACATTTATTTTCTTACTTTACAAATTACTGTTTTGTAAATGTGCTTAGATGTGTTTAGAATATGCTCTTATTGTTTTATCGTGTTCAATTTGTGTTTAAATGCTGAAAAGAAAAACAAGTTCTGAGGTAACACTGTACATCAAAGGAAAATGTTTATGCGCAGGCAGTAACATGGCCAGCTCTAGCTGCTGACAGAATAGGCAGTTGTCTAGGGTCGCAGTTGTGGAGGAAGCAAAATGTTCATCCGTTATCTCGGTGAGGGGGCCTCTCGAGTACAACTTTGCCTACGGCAAAGGTAAAGGCAGCCCTGCAGAGACAGAGTCACCAAATCACCTTACTGTAGGATGAGACCCTCGTGACACGGAGAATATGGAGGTGGGGGCCATCAGTGCTGCCCACTCATCCACCATGTCTCCCAGAAAATTAACAGGTATTTCAAAGTCAAAGGACTGAAGGCTTAATTTCATTCTACCCGCAACAGGACAAATGCTTCATTTCTAGGAAATCACTATGACGTGCAACATATTTACTCTGTTTTTTAATGGAAAGACCTCTATACCTTAGTCAAATAGCACCTTTAACTGATTGGCTCTGCCTGGTACAGATGCAATCTCTTTTTTAAAGCAATCCGTTACACTGAGAGAATGGTCAGATAACATAAAAAGGCAAGTTCAAACAAAAACAGGGGTCACAAGAATAACATTATATGGTCCTTCTGAAAGAAATGAGAAAAGAACCAGGGTATCAATGTGAAGACAACCTACATGTGTAACCTGTCATGATCATGAGCTCACGAGGAGTGTGCTTTACCAAGTCATCTTTATTATTATTTCGTTTAATATTAAGGAGACCTGTAATCCTCCTCTTCCACAAGACTGGCCCAAACTCTTGGATCACGTGTACAACCCTTGGCCTGATTAATTATTATTTATATCGGCCGTGGCTGATAAGATGGCTATAAATTTCACGTGCGGCCACGGGCTCGGACATGCAGAGTGAAGAGAACACAGAATACAGCCAAGATGGTCCAGCACCTCACCCTGCTCTCCGTCGTCTTCTTTGTGAAATGCCTTGCCCAGGATCACGCTGATCTGGTCACCTCCTTGCCTGGGCTGTCAGAGAACCCAAACTTCAAACACTATTCCGGCTACCTTCAGGCTGGTCCTGGGAAATACTTCCACTACTGGTAAGATGGCCGAGAATTCCCATGAGAAGCTCCAGCAAAGAGCAGCATCAGTAAATGAGGTGTTATGATGGAAGGTAGCGTTGAGTGAATAGATTATTAAACATCTGTGTTATTTTTAAATTACTAAATGTGGTAAACAACAGAAATCTGGGATTACTGAAAGGTGAAAATACAGTAAACTGTGTCGGATGTGACAAAAACGAATGTGTGTGATGTCTGCTTGGGGCTTCCTGTAGGTTTGTGGAGTCCCAACACAGTCCATCGACAGACCCCCTGGTGCTGTGGCTGAATGGGGGCCCAGGCTGCAGCTCCATGGAGGGCTTGCTGGCAGAGAACGGCCCTTTCCATGTGAGTGGCCTACATCTGCAAGGACAAGCAGGGGCGCTGTGAATGGGATGGAAACTGTGAATGATGCAAGGGGCCCCGATGTGGATAGGGACCGTAGAACAGGCCCACAGAGATGGTCCGTGTGGAAATGTGCAAATGAGAAGTGTTTGTACATAAAGCAGGGCCCTTCAAATCTGGCCCTCCATTCTAAATACAGACCTTGTTTTCAGATCTCCCAGGTAGTTTAGTTTAATAATTACTGATTCTGATTGGCCAGAGGCTTCACACCTGTCTCGGACCTTGAGGACTGCGATTTGAAGAGCCCCAACAAAAAACTAAAACTGGTAGCAAATTAACATACTTTTCTACCAATTTATCATAATACTGGTCAAATTATTGTGTGCTTATTAATTTATTTGGGGCTGGAGGATGAATCAATGTCTGTATTTATCAATGGAATTTGTTCATTGCTCTATATATCAGGTTACATTGAAGCCAAGCTGGAAGACAATCCTGAATCGGAACAGAACATAATCAGAGTTCCTTGTTTTTCTAAATTCCAGTTCTCTTTTTGTTCTTCTTCTCATCTTTATATTATCTTGTTCTTAACAGCTGAAGGACGACGGCAAGGTGTACATTAATCCCTACAGCTGGAACAAGCAGGCCAATGTGCTCTACCTGGACTCCCCAGCGGGGGTGGGATTCTCCTACTCCACCAGTGGGAACTACCAGATTGGTGACCCTCAGGTAGTATATATACCTGCTTCTAATGAATTGGTACAAATTCAAACGCTGGTAATCCGCGCAAGATTTCAATACCACAAAAACGTTGCAAACCGTCTCTTATTTTTTCTAGTACCCATTATGTTATATTTTTTCTTAGGTGGCTGAGGATAACTACCAGGCTCTTCAGCAGTTCTTCGTCAGGTTCCCGTCTTTTGTCAGGAATGACTTCTACGTGTTCGCAGAGAGTTACGGCGGAGTTTACGGTCCTTCTCTATCTAAGCTCATCGCCAGTGGCCCTGCCAAAATCAACTTCAAGGTGACTACGCGAAATACCATGTAAAAAGACATTAAATATTAAATATGTAGCGCTTCGAGTATTTCAGAATCGACCTACCTGACGATTAATCGAAGTCGGCGGCTTAAGAGAACAATTAAGTGGAGAATAAGAAAGAATAGTAATCCAAGTACTCTGATAGTGGCGGTGTGGATGCCAGGTTAGACAGGAGTAACAATGATTTTACTTCAACAGGGATTTGCAGTGGGCAACGGCATGTCCAGCTACGCTCTCAATGATCAGTCGCTCATATATTTCGCATATTACCACGGCCTCTTAAGTGAAGAGTAAGTTCCTCCTAGATGCGTTATGTTAACCAATTACTACGACGTTAAACATAAGCATTTTGATCAGTGTATTTGACAATCTAATGACAAAGATAAGTGGTATCAATGACTTACCCCACTGTCAAAACTGTGCAACACTTTCGTTTTTATGCTACATGTGTTGTGAACGGGAGCTTAGCTCTTCTGAGCAGTAGCAGCGGTTATAACCGTGTTCGGCTGCTTTGGTCAGTGCCTTTCCACGCTGAATGGGTGTTCTCTCTGGTTGTGTGCTCAGGCTGTGGGCCGATTTAAACCAGTACTGCTGTAACAGCGTCTCCTGCAACTTCTATAACAACAGCGACACCTCCTGTCAGAACTCAGTGAGTCTGCCCACTCAGTAATAACTCATAGTAATAACTCGACAAAATCTTCGACAATTTTTTTGTAACAGACCGCTTGAACGCATAATATAATAAATTTCTTGTATAAATTATCATTACAAAATGCACGAGTTGTACTTTTTAATGATGAAAACATAACATAACGTGTATTATGTAATAAACAATCAAGATGGATTTCTTCATTGACACTCAAGTTATTACATAATGTGTTGTAACATATCTATCCATAGATATGTCTATCTATCCATATGAAACATACTGGGGTAATGTTTCAGTTGTACATGTGCAATACGTTCAAAAGGAGGAATAGAAGGAACTTTTTTATGGTGATATTTTGTATATCGTTTACTGACAGTGTACGTCTGGGTTCCCTCAGGTATTCGATGCTCTCTATGAGGTTGAAAACATTGGGCTGAACATCTACAACCTGTACGATCAGTGCTACGGTGGGGTGCCCACTAGTCGGTACATTGCAGACACATCTAATCTCTTCCGCCAGTACAGATTTACATTCAAAGCCCCGGTAAGTGTTTAATGCTCCCAGACTTATTGCTGTCATTGTAAAAGACTATTAGGGTTAATGTAGATATTAAATTCACTGTTAAGACAGTTATTATTGATATCATTACTTTCCTGTACATCGACTTAGCAGGTGTTTTTTTTCGGAAAAGATACAATAAAAGAACTGACAAGCAGCATAATGACCAATTAAGTAAATGAACAGGTGCTATATGCATAATTAGCGCCTGTGAATGGTGAATCCATAAACAACAGCACAGGAGTCCTATCCAACGCCATTTGGATGGATGTGGGCGTTTAGGACTGAGAGTGATTCTGAGAGCTTGGTGGTTATGTAACACTGAATATCAACCCAGCTCCATTGCTCCCCCTACCAGCAGACGATGGCATCTATCCCAGGCGTCCCCATGTGCATCAACGCTACGGCTATGTACTACTGGCTGAACACACCCAGCGTGCGAGCTGCCCTGCATATCCCCAGCAGTGTGCAGCCCTGGGAGCTCTGCAGGTAACAAATGATCCGCCTGCTTTCAATGGCTGCTTATACGCCGGCAGAGAAAAGTACCAAGCGGTAACTTTGAGGTTATAATTATTTGTACCTGCAAAGGTCTGCCAAGTGTACCCTACCTATAGGTAAATGCACTTTTTAGTGTACTGTAAGGTACAGAACTGGACTCTGAGGAACATGTTGGCACCATTGGGTACATTAATGTTATTTGTACCTTAAGGAACAAAACTGTACCAGGGCTATACCCTTTTTTGCACTCTGTAGAGTAGGGGTCTGCAACTCTGGTCCTAGACATCTACTGTCCAATAGGTTTTCTGACTTACCTGGCTTCTGATGAGCCACATCTGTCCTCAGGAAAATACCAGGAAGAGGTGTGGCTCATCAGAAGCCAAGGAGGATAATAAACCTATTGAATAGTCCAGGACTGGAGTTGGAGACCCCTGGTGTAGCAATATAGGCAAGGTTCTCCAGAGCTTTGAAATTGTTGTGAGAGCACGGTTTCTGCCCTGAAGTTCCACAGTGGGTGCCCTCTACCAGCGGGTCTACATGGATATGAGTCCCTTCTATGAGTACCTGCTACAGAAGGACCTGAAGATTCTGGTGTACAATGGTGATGTTGACATGGCCTGCAACTTCCTCGGTAGCAAGTGGTTTGTGGAGGGTCTCAACCAGAAGGTACGGTTTGTTGTAGTCCTTCTGTCAAACACCGGCATGGTCATCTACGGTTACAGGTTCGTTTAAGTAGTGCTGTCGTCGTCCTGACAAACCTATCCATTGATATGCATCTTACAGCTGGTGAAGCCATACCGTCCCTGGTTCTACAACAACCAGATAGCTGGATATGTGGCACAGTATGAGAAGATCACCTTCCTCACCGTCAAGGTAGGGATAGAGAAGGGGCCGCATGATCGTAGGCAGTCCTGTGACAGAATCATTTGTGCAGGAAACTTAGCTTACTCTACAACGTTCTGGACATTGGAACCAAAATACAAATGTATGGAGTGAAGTGTAATGTATTAGCTGTTGGTAATACAATAATACAATAACTAATTATGATTTGTGCACAGCACACTTTGATAGTGATATTCTATAGTTACTTATTGAATGTGACTGATGTCTTTTCTGTGGTTGTACAGGGTTCTGGTCACATGGTTCCGCAGTACAAGCCAGGTCCGGCTCTCCAGATGTTCATGAACTACCTCTCTGATTCATATTAAATGTAATACTCATCCTGTCATTCTGTGCATATGTACTGTAAAATCACATTTTAAATAATCCCAAATCATATGTAACATACATAAAAATCATAATAGCATTATTAAAGTTAATCAAGTATGTGCAAGTGTCTGGGCTTTTTCCTTTGTTTCTCAACTCTAGTTATAAAAATTAATATCAAAGACAGAACTGTCAAGAACAGTGACCGCATGAGCAATCCTGTGTTCCAGGTCATCACAATCTTTTTATGTTCCCCAACATCATCGATCACATTTCAAGATAGATGGGACCTAAGACATGCATGGTTGAAAAAAATTTATTTAAAAAAATAAAATGACTCATATGCATTAAACGTTTTTTTTTTTTTTTGCAAGTAGAGACTGACACGGTCAAGCCCACCCCCTACCCTCAATCAAGAGCTTCAGTCATGGTATAAAGATGGTGCTTAATTCAGAAAAAAAGTCCCTTTTTAATAAATCTACAGTTTTGACAGCATTCCCCCGTGACACGGCTCCCTTTCACTGCCTGGGAGGAAGCTGTCGCCCAGGTGTCGTGTCACGTCAGACAAGGCCAACATACAGACTACACATCGCAACGCCAGCGTTTATGCCATTCCCTCACAAGTGCACTCTGCTAATGAGATGCAAGTTTGTCAAACTACTGTTTTCTCCCACTTAACTGTTGCCAGAGTCAAACAGGAAAAAAAAAATCCAAAGGACTCAATTATCATCGTGAGCTTGGTGTCTGACCGGGGAGATCTATATCTGTTAGCATCTCTCTTGGAGGAATTTTCAGCCATACTTGCCATTACAAACAATAACGGGTGACTTGGGGTCGTGCCGTCCCCGGATGTTCTCCCCCCCCAGGACAGGGGTGGGCAGTCTTATCTGCAAAGAGCCGGTGTGTACGCAGGTTTTTGGGATAACCTCTAGGGAAGCTGTTGTGTGGACTCTTCAGCCAATAATCTAATTAGGAACTGCCACAAAAACCTGCATATCCAACAGCCCTTTCTGGATAAGACTGGCCACCCCTGCCTAGGATATGGGCGTGGGAATACAAGACTCAAACATGCAGTGTATATAGTTTTATGATAGTTTTCCTGAGACAACCAAACTGAACTGTGTGCAGGAACCCCTATTGTTTTAAGGCTGTACCTTCTGGTGTAATAATTTGAGAGAGAATATTACAGAATTCTCCAATTTTTTTTTTTTTTTTTTTTTTTTTTAGGAAGACTCGATTCATGCGAAAACTCTATTTTCTAGTGACAATGACTTAACCAGTTTAAAGAATGGACAATTCATGGTGACGTTAAAACTACAAATCCCTATAATGTCATAAAACGGTAAAAGAACTTGATTTTTGGCTTCAGTGATTAAAAAAAAAATTATCCCACTAATTCAATGATTGACCCCCTTTCATAACTGCAAAAACTGATAAAATACTGGCAAGGATGTTAAACGCGGATTCTAAGGATCACCTTTGACAAGAAACCTCATTGCATAGATCAAAGGCATCAATCAGGGAGAATCACAGATTTATATTTTCACAGGGATAACCTTTGTAATGGTGCTGGAGAAAATGGGAAACATCTGCTCAATAGGAGCCATTAGACAGGAATGACTGGAACATGTGGTAGGCGGGTCCCGGAGCCCACTGTGGGACCATGTGCCCTGCCCCCTGTTGGTGGAATGAGAGAGAACAAGGAGTGAAAACTAGGGAAAAAAGATAGTTATGAAACCTTATACAAAGTAAGTATTAATACATCGCAAAAATGTGAGTAAAAAAAAGATACTGAGGTACTGAAAATGTAGACCAAAGGATGGCAGGATAACAAAAAGGGGAAGAAGTGGGAGCCAATATCACTTCACACGTTTACCACTCACCTTGACAGTGAGGAAAGTAATGTTGCCAAATTGCCGGTAAAACCCAGCGACTTGGTTATCAAACAGCCATTGCTGGTAGGGTGTGGTTTCCTGCAAGAAGAAAGAGTCCTTAGGAAGACAAAATCTCCATTATTAGATGCCCAGTAGATACCTTTCCACACTCAATAGCAACAACTGTACTGTACTGAGCGCCATTCGCCCCCTCCAGCTGATTCAGAATGCAGCTGCACGACTTGTGTTCAACCTTCCTAAGTTCTCCC
>JAODKE010000007.1:20308024-20325602 GCA_026779605.1 Mormyrus hasselquistii | reverse complement strand
CCTCATAGGTGGTCTCGGGATGCGTGCTTAATTCTATAAAAATGCTGCATATTTATTGGTTTCATAATAGTCCACTGACATGCAATGTTTAGCATATCTGCACATATCCTCCATACAGACATTTTCTTTTTATTGTCAATGTTTTTCACCAACTCTTTTAGTTCTGTTCTTGCCATTTTGCTATTAACTGCAATTGTAATCACCGGCTCCCAAAGGGACACTAAACACAAACGTTCAGCGATTTGTTATTGCAAAGGTATTTCTCAGTAAAGGCACCCAATGAAACTGCTTGACAATTAACTTTTTAACTTAGTGCCGCTCTTTCAATTACCACTTGAAATTAATGTTTTACTTAAAATACTGGTTGTTTCTAATGTGTGATATATATATAAATAAATAAATAAATAAATAAAACAAAAAGAAAATTATTGCCTTTATAACAAAAATTAAGTTGCAATATTTTCACTGAATTCAGCAAGTGTCCCAAAACTTTCTGTGAGCACTGTTTGTGTACACTCTATATCAGGATTCCCCAATTTCAATCCTGAGGGCTAGAATCCAACACAGTTTTCCCTGTTCAAACGCACCTATTAAACCTAGGGTATGTGGATTACTCGTTTGGCCTGATGTAATTGTTGACGATTTCTCTTGATCCAGGATCTGTCGTTTTGCTCGGAGCAGGTTTGTTCTATGTAAACAAGGATCAGCTCACACACAATCGGTGTCCGTGCATGGAATTCATTCAGTCATGGCAAGTACAATGAACACTACTTAAGCGTTTAATTTGTTGGCCACTTTTTTATCGGCGGTCTTGTCTGGTTTGGGCTGCTTTTGCCATGTTACCCCTTAGGCATATTAGTTCTTGAAATTCTTCATATTGTTCTAATAAAAGGTCCTGCTCCGCTTGTGTGAAAAGGTGCGCCCTTTCCTCATTTTGTTGCAGCCTATCAAAGACTTGCTTATCATGTTTTCTAGACTCGATATATATGAGCTTTTCCATCAGCGCAGACGTGCATCATCTCGGATGATTGGATCCAACTAGACTAATGTACTACACAGCTGTGTTTGAAAAACCGACTTATCCCGGATCAGTTTCACCGGCATTAACTCATCCAAGATGACGCTTCTGATCTAGGGTGATTTAAGCGATGTATGGAAAATACCCCCCTGGTAATTAGCTGATTCAGATGCATTTCAGCAGGAAAATGTGCTGTGTTGAATTCTGGATGGGAACAATTAATGCATGCATATATACACATTTGTATTCAAAATTTTGCTACATGGGGCTGGGCTTGAACTGCTGAACAGAATGAAATACATATAAAATGAATCACAATTAGCAACACATTTAACTTCTGTGCAATTTGATTGTACTAGATTTGTTAAATCAATTTTGTTTGCTTTACAGTTGAGGAAGAGTTCTTTGAATTTCAGGTGAAATGTCATTTCAAGTGAATGACAAAAAAAAAAAACAACCAACAAACCAACATAAATGGGTACAATGATTTTCAAGACTGCCTTGTACTTCTGTAGACCAATATTCAAAACATCCAAAATTTCCAGAAGAGAAACCACCATTCCATGATTCAGCATGGTGAACTTCACTGATAGCACTTTACATACAACATAAATCCCAGAAATTTGTTTGGTTATGCAAATTCATAATTTAAAAAACACAGACTAACCCTATTATACATCTTTAAAAACCATTTTACAAGTTCTGGTACCAGAAGTTCTTTATGCATCTTTGTAAAATTAATGTGCACCATTGTTCACTTACTGTACAATCCTGAGACTACATTTCCATCTTACATATTTAGCAAACTCCCCCCCGAGTGACATGCATTTTTAAGAAAGCAGGAGCAACTAGGGATTAACTCCCTTGCTCAAGGACCCAACAGTGACATCACTCTGCCAATTCTGGGATTTGAACCAGTGACCTTGCAAACACAGGGACAGTGTTCTAAGCTATTGAAACACTCACTGCCCCATGAAATATTGATTTCCAATGAGAAACTGTCAAAGGAAGCCTGTGTCTCACCGCTATGGAGCACGCTGGACTGCTGTTGTTGTAGAAGTTGCAGACGTTGTTCTCACAGCAGTTGCTGTTCAGATCTGCCCACAATCTAAGACGAAAAGCGCACAGTTGACACTCCGTTACACCATCACTTTTTGCTGCAGGCCTAGCATAATTCAGTGCCACCCATTGTAATATCGTTTTGACTAAATCTGACAGTTCTTGAAAAATCATTGACTCCTTTCACCAAAGCTACCAATTTGATGTGTATACATGACCCTTGCATTTTACACAGGAAACTAACCTGTTAAACTATAACTATTTAATTGTTATGTTAATGTACTCTGCTCCACAGCCTATGTTGGTTGAGGCAACTAACTCATGTCATGGTGCATGTGTACAATATCAAAGTTGAATTTGACATTTTGCTTACTCATTTCCAAATAGGCCATGGAAGTTTCCAAAGTAGATGAGAGACTGATCGTTGATCTCAAAGCTAGTAATGCCATTTCCGACAGCGAAACCCTGTTTAACGTGAGATTTTAAAAAAGAAAGTTATAAGCCCCATCCAGAGAGTGGGATACCTACTGCGGTGCTTCCATGGGAATATGCATTACCTTGAAGTTTGTTTTGAAAGATCCCTTGGTTGCCACCCTAAGACTCAGTGTGGGTGCATAGATTCCACCGTAGCTCTCCCCAAAAATGAAGAACTCATTCTGGGTAAAGTTGGGAAATTTGCTGAAGAAACTTTGAAGCGCAAGGTAGTTGTTGTCAGCCACCTGTTATTATAAAGATTGGACAGGACTACATCAGATCCCAACCTGCTCACACATATCGACACAGCCTTTCTTGCAGTCTAATCTAAATTAAAAGGTCTCTGTTGTCTATAAAGATTTGTTGTAGAATGACACTCGAGAAAGAAAAGCTTACACTTTCTGACCCCAGCAGTTTAGAGAAAAGCTATTTGGCCTGGGAATCGATATTATCAGTTTTCAAAACCTGTATAAGTAAAATCGTCACTGATTTTTACATTTTGATGCCATCACTACTGATGCTTTAGGGAGACCCACCTGGTCATCATCAGTCTCATACTGCTGGTCATCTGAATACGAATAGCCCACCCCTGCTGGTGACTCCAGGTACAGCACGTTGGCGATTTTATTCCAGCTAAACTTATTCTCATAAAGAGTGGCCCCATCATCATTTACCTATTGGGAAGCATAAAAAAGTGAAACATGTTCATCATGGAAGAATCTACAACCTTTTCCCCGTGGAACCATAAACAATACACCTATCTTACAAGTTTATCGGCACAAGTCCACGTAGTTTGCATACTAACATGAAAAGGTCCATTTTCAGAGAGAAAGCCATCTAGAGAGCTGCAGCCTGGCCCGCCATTGAGCCAAAGAACCAATGGGTCTTTCAGTGGGTCATTCTGAGACGTCACAAACCTATCAAAAAAGAAACAAACGACCATGGAGGTTGTACAGCGAAGCACACGGAAGCATACAAAATTTCCTGGGTAGTATTCTGTTGCTATAGTAAAATCTACATCCAGATAAGCTCAGCATTATAGATGTTACTGATTAGCCTTTATAGGCACTGATGACCCCCGTGATTCTTAATGTAACACGTTGCTTGCATACTGTACATTACACAGGCAAAAGAAATACCTTTCCGACTATACTAACAGCAAAAGCTTCAACTCGAAATCTAGTCAAACCATTAATCACTATTTAGGTAAAGGTATGTTTTCCCAAAAACACTTATTACTACATAATAGAATTAAATATCACGGTTTATTCAAAGCTGAAGCGCGCCCTATTCGAAACAGGCACATTTCCGGCTTCTTTTGTTAAAACACGTATCTTGAAAGTTATCAAGAAGCAGCTGTAAGAACTGACATGTCGCGTACTTTTACATTCATACATATAAAGATAAAATACTAAAGGTCCTTCCCCCGTGTTCCTCGGCCAGGTTTACCAGTAACGAAGGTGCTTACCAGTAATGAAGATACTTCCCAGGACTCGCTTGTAGGTACCCCGACCACTGTCTGTAGTTCGGTTTAAAAGACATTCCAGGTAGACTGGTTACTTCATCGGGATCATAATATGCCCAAGTAGGGCTGCACAAAACGGCGAAAACCCACAACAAACCGCACAAAAACATTACGTCAGCATCTAAAACTACAATACTCAACTCGAGAATATATGTGCAAAGTAAAGTGAGCTCATAACACAGACGACTATAAGTAGCAATACGGCTTTACTTCTCTACCCGTTTAACCTCGACTAGGTCACATGACTATGGCAGCCACTTAGTCATGTGACTTCACACGTTATTCCACACATGTGACATATTATAGCTCAAAATAGAAGTAGACTCTAGGCAGGGTATAGCTTATTTGAATCTGTCCCAAAAGAAAACAAGGCAAATTCCATTTTGAGTCTGTTTCTGTCACGGGAAAATAATCAAACTGCCTCTTAAACGAAATCAAGCCTCGCTGAATTTCTTCAAATAGTATTGCTGCTAGATCGAATTTGTAGTCAAGTCACGGGTTGTCCGCAGTGGAGCTGCTCCAGTATATTATCAGTGTTTAGTGCCTAAAAGGTTTAAGGTATGCTATTGACAATTTTACTGCTGGCCCGTAATAAACATAGTCTCATTTGTTTTTGAAATAGATGTAAGAAATATGGCTTTTGCACTTTGGCAGTTCATTTGTGGATGTTTATGTGGATGATTTACATGTACTGGCTAGGTCTTACACAGTAAATAGAGTAGAATACAGGTACTTGATCCCCATAAGGAACTAGGATAGTTATTGCATCTCTCATCTTGGTCTCCAAAGTACAAACAGTGGTATAAATAATCTGGGGGTCCTTGGCCTAATTTTTCAACTGCTTCAGGGGTTCTGGATGCTGGCTGACTCTGTTTTCTGACTCCAAAACTTGTTTTCACCTGTATACGTATGTCTGTCATATACCTCCCTGATAGTTGTTTTTGATTATGTGAACTGAGCTGCATAATAACAGGAGGTTTATCAATTGTCCTTATTTGGAATTGCTTGCTAGTAAGTGTGCCAGGCGGCAGGTTGTAAGATATTCGATTTGAAAGGACCTGAGGTGAGTGGTGGTAAGCTATAGTGAATAAATAAATGGTGTCTATTTATTTAGCAGTTTTGCCCTAAATGATGCACAAGTGAGGAAATATTGGGGTCAGAGGGCAAGGTCAACTAGGATCCCTGGAACAGTTTGGGTTAAGAGTCTTAACACCCTTTAGGATTTACACCCACACCCTATTAAACATGGTATACAGATCAACTAGCCAACTGTGCTACTGTACACAGACTCTGCTTACCAGAAGTGATGCAAAATCAGGATCTTTAATCCAAGTATTTTACAGCAGGCCTACTTACTGTACATTCATACCAATAGGTATAGCCTATCCAGTTTAAACCCGCAATGATTATTCAGTGAAAACGACTACCTGAAATTATTAATTGTGTTATCCTTGCATATTTCGAACTGCAATCCGGTGACTCATGATGGACGTTTTCCCTAAGGAAATTATAAAGTGGTTGTAATGAAAGGGTACTTTTGCATTATACAGCAAAATTAATTTACTGTGAAAAATCTGCAAACGCAACCAACATTTATGTACCTTTTTAATCTAAAAGTTACAATGTATGTTTGTAGATGAAAAATGTGGTATTTCTAAATGTATTGCGGCACGAGGGCAAATTTAGCAATTGCTTTTGACAATCTTGAAAAGGAAAATCCGATGATTTAAGAGAAATTTTATTTAGAAATGCATATATTCATCAAAATATTCGTACTTGAACTCGTTGTTTGTATGCTGGATTTTTTGTGACTGTTGTGTATGTATTTGCCCAAGTGAACAGTTTTATTGAGTTTTTGCGCAGCCTGTATCAGTATCCCCAGTCCACAGGGGCGCTGTGAGCTCGCGCGCCGGCTCGCGACACCCGTCGCCATTTTATTCCGTAAATCTGACAAAACTGGAGAAACTGAGATACGGGTGATTTTTCGTCATATTTCAGCAGTTTTATTTATTATTTTTAATATTATTTTGAGAAATGACTGTCGAATGTAACCCTAAAAGGTAACACCAACAAATTTTCACGTGCGATAGTATTGAAATTTGAAAAGCTAAGACTTGTAAAGGGTGTGCTTCTTCTTTATTTTATTTTTATAGCTAGCTAACGAACGTCGCTAGTATTTTAAACCCTAAATAGATACATATCAATGTCCATCAGCGTTGATTAGCTTTACGTCAGTATCGAGAGATACTTCTGACATACTGCCATGAATAAACAACTTGGTGATACACGGGCGGTATAATAATATAATTTAGTTTTGAAATACACTGCAGCGAAATAACTAACCCGGGACTCTATCCTCGCTCCGGTTTGATAGCTGTATTATCGGAATGGCTCAGTCTTCGTTAAATGGTATTTTGAAATTCGGTATATTGAGCCTTTTGGGTACATACTTTGTAGCTAAAACTTTCAAGATAGTGGTCAGTTTAAGCTGTGGTAGGCTACGTTTATTGTTCGATAAGTTGGTTTATTATTTTAACTGCAGTTAAATGGTAAACTTACCTAGCTAAGTCTTCCTAATATTTTAGTCACAAATGTCTTTTATGACACACAAATTCAGCTTTGAATCTTTCAGATTTGTCAACCAGATGTTTACTCCGAACTATATTTAGTTCTGCTCGTTTATGGACAGGTTAGTTTATCATCTTTCGTACTCGTTTATGCTAGAAGTTTGGTAGCCAACTAGTTAGCTCCACTTTCGACCAGACCACTCTGGTTTGTGTCCAGGTAAAATACAAAGTTTCTACCTGATTTAGTAATATTTGACTACAACGTGTGTCGTGATGGTTAAATAATGAAACCGATCAGTGCCTTTGTGACTTGTATCGACAGCCATCATGTAAGACTCTAACAGTTAAAGTTAAGATTCTAAGTTCAGTGGTAACTGGGAACTTTTATTAAAGGGTAATCTGTAATCGTACGGGCAAAATTCTACATACCTTTAACCACAATTGCTTTAAATGTATAGTACTTATGCTGGTGTTTCTTTTAGTTAATTTCGGTATAAAGAGAAATGTGCTTGTTAATTAGCCACGTAGGGGAATCATTTCTGTGGTGTAAGTAGGGGCGAGCATAAACAGCCACACATTTGAACCACACAAGCTTAGAACGATCTGTTTGTTTCTTTTCTTTTCATGCGCAGTTTTTGGATGTTTGCTGTACTAAATAGCCAGCCTAAGCTTTGAAGCAGACCATGTTTGTTTACTAATGATAAGAACATGATAGAGGAGCCAATAGCATGTAAGGCCTAAGTGCTTTCAGACAAATGGCGAGCGAAACCGACGACACGCATCACAATTTAACAATTTGAAGACATTTCTGCTGATTAAAAAGTTCATTGATTTGATTTCTGCCATCGTCAAATGCTTGAGAATCACTGGAGCAGAAGACGGGCTTCGAGGCCGAGTTACGATGTTACATTTGCTAGCTGGAATAGCACTTTTTCAAATTATGCAGGAAATGCAGTTTTTCTTTATTATCTTTTTTATATTCGCTGTGCAGTTCTGCAAGATAAAAATGCATTCAAGGGAAACTAATAGCTGCTTAAGGGGTGCATTTCGATGCGTTCTCTGGCTGACAGATTCTGAGGACACAACCCATATACTGGAAAATGTCTATCAGTAATTAATCATAGAATAAGAAGTTGATCTGAAAAGCGATTAAGGGAATATTAGAACAGCAAAACCTAATATTAGATGTTATAAGTCAGGTTACTATGTTAAGGGATCTTTATAATTTGCCTGCCAGCATACTTATTGATCCAGTATTGCATTGTGTAGACATCTGTACCCTGGTGAATGTTAGACTAATTATTGTGCTGCCTTTTTCAATACAGATTCCAAGTCTGTTGGACTGAAGTGGACCACACTGAGCCTGGATTACTGATTAAAAGATAAACACCCTGATATTAAGGCCTTGTGGGGAGGGGGTGGGTAATAGAGAGACAGTACCTTATCTCTGAGATGACTAAAGTGGAATAATGGTCATTTTGCATGGGACCCGGCCACCTGCCTCTGCCCTGACCAGCAATGAATCTTGACTCTCTTTCCCTGGCGTTGTCTCAAATCAGCTACTTGGTGGACAATTTAACTAAGAAAAACTATAGAGCTAGCCAGCAGGAAATACAGCACGTGAGTATTAACCTCATCGTTTTTTTTTTTTTTTTTTTTTTTATCGCAGACTGACATCACATGTCCTGTGCTTCCTGTGATCTCAACATGACTTTGTACTGGTTATGGAGGGTGGTAGGATGTATGAAAAAGAGGAATGCCTGCATAAATATATGCACTATATAGTTGTTGGGGTGAAGGTCCTTCATCTTGGGAATATTTCTTGAGAGATGAATTGGTGTTATTGACAACTGTAGCGGGAAGTTCTTTCAGGCACATTTGCATTTTACTGCTCCAGGTGGATGGAAAGAATATGACCACATTCCCAGCTACCTATCAAAATGTGTAAACATACAGTTCGCTCTGCAGTGTGCAAATCCTTGATCAGAAATAGAATGACCCATCTTATGGAAGGAATATTCTCAACAAATGTAGCATGTGGACTAATCAGATTGATTTTGTAGAATTGTTTCTTTCTGGTGGACAGCTCTTCATTATTCTACGTGATTCCGGAAGCATCAGAGATTACGTGTTATGAATGATATAAAATGAAGTATGGCATATATGTCCTTCCTGTGGCAGTTACTGCTCTGCTTTGCTGTGCCCTCAGTGAACCGCTATGCTTTTCGCCCTACCAGATCGTGAATCAGCACGGCCCTGAGGCAGACAGGCATCTTCTCCGCTGCCTCTTCTCCCGTGTGGATTTTACGGCCGATGGTAAAAACAGCAGTAAAGATTCCCATCAGGTATTTTTGACTTGAGACTTTCGTGCAAAGTAGACATGCACCAATTGTATAGGCCAACTATCAGCATTGGCTGATATCGCAACAATCAGCCATTGATTGATGGGTAAAAATGAGTCGATAATTGCCGCCGATAATTCCAGTTAAATTGTTGATCTGTATTGGTTTGCACCTGCGCACTTAGCAGTTAGAAAATGTCTGCCATGTAGAATTATTCTAGCTGTAGCAAAAGCAATGTTATAAAAAGCATTTTGCAAACTTTTTTTCAGCTAAAATGTTACAAGACATCTGCTAATAAACATTTAAACACAGCAAATTTGATTGCTTTAAGCAGAGACAGTGAAGAGCATGAAGTTTCTGAAAAACAAATGCGTTCCAGTAAAGAAGGGTGCTGAATAGCGCTAATCCGTTAGTAACACAAGCGTTCGATGGCTAAAGAAAATTCAGTGTGACATCAAGACTTTACTCAGTAAATTACAGAATTTATCACACTGGATGATCTATACAGAAAATATAGTGGTCTGGGACTGTTGTTGTATGCTATAGTTGGCATTTTCTTACCAAAAAACTTTTTATTTTATTTGGGTGGAGCGTATCTTTAGACTAATTTAAATTGAACCTACCAAACAATTGGTTTTGGTGTCAGTTTTAATTGGCTTTTGGTATCAATCAGAAATTTCCCTATTAGTGCATCACTAGTGCAAAGGCTGCTGGGAAGAAACTGGATGGTTTGTGGATTTTTATAGTGCCTCGTGATACGGGCATAATATTTAGGTAGGAGGGTTGACCACAAGGATCAGGCTTTGAAACCTGCCTTTAAGATGACTATTGCCTGCTGTAATTTCAAGATGACTTAATAAGAGAAATCAGCTACTTTTCCCTTTTCCACGTGCCCAAGGCACAGTTTCTGGCCCAGGAGTGTGCATCTCTGGTAACCAAGCCAAACTTCATCTCCACCCTTTGCTACGCCATTGATAATCCCCTGCATTACCAGAAGGTAGGATGACCTTCCCCACTGCCTTTGGCATTGTCAGATTGGTTTATTATAGTTCATTTCAAAGCAATCTCCAACTGCTCCTCTGCAGATTTTGTAGTGTTTTAAATAGGGCTGGGCGATATCACATGGATATTATATCGTGCATGCGCATTAATCACCAGGGCTTCTGGTGACAGGCGAAGCATTTCAATAGACGCCAGCTTTTAGGTACTATACAGATGTTTTTTTAATCTCCCAGAATTTAAGCAGATTAGTAGTGCTGTTAAAATACTAATGAGATGTGTTTTGTGACACCCAGAAGTTAGAAATCTGCATATACTTGGCTTATCTTTATTAGGTTGTTAGCGGTTCCCTCCGCATAATACTGTTTTGGTATACTTCAATGCGATATGCACTGAAGTGGCAGTGAAGAAAGGAACAGCTCAGCAGCCACGACATCTTTTAAGAGGGGATCTTAAACAAGGAAAAAAGAGATTGGTGGTGTGGCGGTCCAACATGTTTATTAAACATAAAGCTATGCCGAATTTATGCTGATTACTCACTTTCGGCTTCATAAAATGCCATATCAATATTTTAGCCATACTACTAATCTGCTTACCAAATTGTGGGTAAACATCTATAGTACCAAAAATATGGTTGTCCAGCAAAATGTTTCGGCCGTCGTCTGAAGTCCTGGTGATTATTGTGCATGTGTGATATATCAGCATGATTTCGGCCAGCCCTAGTTTTAAAATTCAGTGTCTGCATTAGTAGGTTTGCTGCACTGTGTACATCGTACTCTTATTAATGAGTGCGCAGTACACTGTAACACAGATTTTATTTCCCTTCTCTAGAGTTTGAAGCCAACATCCCACTTGTTTTCGCAGCTAAGTAAAGTTCTGAAACTAAGTCGGGTCCAGGAGGTAAGCAGA
This sequence comes from Mormyrus hasselquistii, assembly GCA_026779605.1. Taxonomy (NCBI): domain Eukaryota; kingdom Metazoa; phylum Chordata; class Actinopteri; order Osteoglossiformes; family Mormyridae; genus Mormyrus; species Mormyrus hasselquistii. The sequence goes on along the minus strand of JAODKE010000007.1, from coordinate 20,314,709 downwards.
TTAGGTTATGTTTTTAATTGTCAGTCTGCCTAAATGGATATTCTTAACTCCTATTCTGAATATGCTAAATTTGCATCTTTGACTGCAGGTTATTTTTGGTCTTGCTTTGCTGAACTCTTCCAGTTCAGAGCTGAAGGGCTTTGGTAAGAGTTTTTGTTGTTTCTTATATATATATATAAGAATATATATATATGCTCCCCTACAGTATACTTACTTTATGGTGTCCTTAAGGTGTGTCCATGGTTGTATACTTGAATACTTTACATAGAGTTCACACCTGAAGCCAAGGTGCTGTGAAGCATCTGTGGATTTTATTATTCAAATCTGAATTTCACTTCACAAAATAACATTCAAACCATGCAGTTTCCACTTTTAAGTTGCTCTGCTGTCTTTCTTCTCCCCTCCTCAACACCCAGCTGCCCAGTTTGTGAAGCAGAAGCTACCGGACCTTCTGCGCTCCTACGTGGACACAGACCTCACTGGGAACCAGGAAGGTGGCTTCCAGGATATTGCAGTAGAGGTTCTTCACCTGCTCCTCTCCCATCTCCTCTTTGGACAAAAGGGAGCTTGTGGGGTAGGACAGGAACAGATTGACGCGTTTCTCAGGACTTTGTGCAGAGGTGGGTGCTTTGAGGTCTTCTGGAACAGTTTACACCCAGAAGTCCCATTTTTGGTTATGTAAAGCTAAAAGGTGTTTTTTAAAAATGTTTGTCCTTGTGGATATAAGATTCTGTTTACAACTACATGGGAGTACAAGGACATCATTGCATGCATTGCCGAGTTGAGTTTCCACTGTTATTTTTCAGCAACAGGTGAAATGGGCCTTTAACTTTTCCCTGAAACCAAGGACCTTAGCTTAGAGAAAATGTCACACTTTCAGTCATTGGTTGCAGAAGTGCTAGAGCATTGTGATTACATTTTAAAAATGAGATGTGCTATATTTGACATGGTAGCTACAAAAAGTGACAAAAAATGTTGTGTAATTTTGTTTCCGTAATGTGGCAGCATTTTAACTGCAGCCCTGCTGTGATGTCAGCTCTTGAATATACCCGAGTGACCCAGTGCTTCTGCCTGTAGCCCAGTTTGATATAAGGGGAGAGCAGTATGACCAGGCCAGACTTTCCTGGCTTAAATTGTGTACAGTCATGTGTCAAAGCCGCATGTCTGATCAGGTGTGCTGATATCTATGAGCGTCCTGCCTTTCAGATTTCCCCCAGGAGCGCTGCCCTGTGGTGCTGGTACCACTGCTGTACCCAGAAAAACGGGACGTTCTGATCGACAGGATCTTACCAGATTCTGGGGGGATCGCAAAGATGACGATGGAGAGCTCGCTTGCCGAGTTCATGCTAGAACTTGGCTACGGATTCTGCGCCAGGTGGGTTAACTTCTTTTTTTTTTTCCTCTTTTTCTTTCAAAATAATTTTATGAATGGATTTTTTTTGTAGCTGTATTGGGATAATTTCTTGCCTTTTCAAGATTATAATTGGTGAATTATTTTGATCCTTTGCTTGTGTACCTGTGGTTTTGTACATTAACTATCTAATATTTAATTCCTTAGTGTGGATGAATGTCGCAACATAATCATGCAGTTTGGGGCGCGGGAGGTCACAGCTAGCCAGGTGGCACGAGTGTTGGGAATGATGGCACGAACTCACTCTGGCCTTTCGGATGGTATCGCCCTACAGGTGAGTGCTAAGAAAGATCACGACTGCTTATGCCGGGAGGTTATGTGGAGATAGATGCTTGTAGCATAGAACCTTAGACGGTCACATTTAAGTGAATAGACTGTAATACTGCGGGAACAAAATGAATCCTGTGCTCCAACTTCTAGAATTATTGCCATGCAACTTTTACATTAGACTCTGATTGATTCTCATTCTCTTGTGGGTGGCGTGGTTATTGAGCTATTAATGTTTTCTTCTCCCACTCAGTCAATCTCTGCACCATCCAGTGGGATCTGGAGTGAGGGGAAGGACAAGAACGACACCTCCCAGGCCCACACATGGAACTTTGAAGTTTTCATTGATGTCGTCAAAGAAATCGTGAGTGCCGTAAACCCTGAAAAAACCGTCCAGATGACTGTGGAGGTTGTGACTCTCTACACATACATGAAGCATGGCTGGTGCCCCCATGTCTTCACAGAACCCCGGTCTTAACTTCAAAGAGGTCACCTACGAGCTAGACCACCCGGGGTTCGTCATCCGTGACGGCAAGGGGCTGCAGGTGGTGGTGTATGCCATACAGAGGGGCCTCGGCATGGAGGTCTTTCCAGTGGACCTCATCTACAGGCCATGGAAGCATGCTGAAGGCCAGGTATGAAGCGCATCAGGCTTTTCTCATCCATCTTCACATTCTGAAGTTTTCCATTAAGGCATCAAATCATGTCATTGCCTGCTCTTTAAAAACATGGTTTTTGCATTTTAGAACCTACCAGATGCTACCTAGTTGCTCCTCTGATTAATTGTTGATGATTTATGCACAGCACTTAATTTGCGTCATCAGTTACCGGTACCACTCTCTCTCTCTCTCTCTAGTTGTCGTTTATCCAGCAATCTCTGATGAGCCCAGAGGTTTTCTGTTTTGCTGATTTTCCCTGCCACACTGTGGCTATTGACATCTTGAAGGCCCCTCCAGAGGATGATAACCGGGACATAGCTACCTGGTATGGTGCTCTGTAACCTTTTCCTCTGTAGGATTATCCTCTCCCACTTTTTTTTTTTATTTTAAAAATGGTCCATCCTAAATTTGGTGCCAGATATTGTTTAGGTCTTCCCCATCTTATAGCCTTTCTAGAAACCCTGACTCCCCCCCCCTCCCCCTTTCAGGAAGAGCCTGGACCTGGTGGAGAGTCTGCTCCGGCTGTCAGAGCTGGGTCAGTACGAACCAGTGAAGCAGCTCTTCAGCTTCCCCATCAAGCACTGCCCTGACGTGCTGGTGCTGGCGCTGCTGCAGATCACCACGTCTTGGCATGCCCTGCGGCACGAGCTCATCTCTGCTCTCATGCCCATCTTTCTGGGCAACCATCCCAATTCGGCCATCGTCTTGCATTACGCGTGGCACGGACAGGTCAGTCCCGGCTTGTGAATCTTCTGTTAAAGTGGAGTTTTGAAACCATTCCACCTCATCAGACGAAGTCATGTCAAAATATCCAATCTGCATTTTCACTGGTGTTAGGAGCACCTACAGCCACAGTCAGTCTTGCCTGCCTGTAATTTTCTCTTTTGGGCTTTCAGGGCCAGTCCCTCTCCATCCGTCAGCTGATAATGCATTCAATGGCAGAGTGGTATATGAGGGGAGAGCAGTATGACCAGACCAAGCTCTCCCGCATCTTAGACGTGGCTCAGGACCTGAAGGTAGGCTATCGCTATGCCTTTTCTACCTCTGCGTTTGGAGGTTAGGGGTTAGGAAAACGCTCTCCTAGGAATGCTTAAAATGCGTATTGCATAGCACTCTGGGTAACGGTGCCGTTTGGATCTTTTGCTCTCGTTGCAGTCTCTCTCCATGCTGCTGAATGGCACTCCGTTCGCCTTCGTCATTGATCTCGCCGCACTAGCGTCTCGCCGCGAATACCTCAAACTCGACAAATGGCTGACCGACAAAATCAGAGAGCATGGGGTAAGACCTCCAATAACTGCCATGAATTCACCTGGCAGAGCAGAAATTTTTGTGAACCTAAGGCATGTATCTAGCTTTCTAAAGAGCCAGCTGGAAGGTGCTCTCATCTTTATTTTATTGTGATGTGTAGCTTTATGTGCTTGTAGAAAATAAGGTGTCTTAGGATGTGTATTTGGCAACAATTTCTGCCTGAAAAGAATAATGCACCAATCTTCCTTTTTTTTTTTTTTTTTTTTTTTTATAAAAAAAAGGTCTTTTGAACTACGACACAGTGAGGATGGTACCTGATATATCTGAGAACGGTGGTACATTTTGAAAATGGTCGGTGTTAATGAGGGGTACCGCTGTCTGTCTCAGGAACTCTTTATCCAGGCCTGCGTGACGTTTCTGAAACGGCGCTGTCCCTCCATCATGGGAGGCTTGGTGCCTGAGAAGGACCAGCCCAAGAGTGCCCAGCTGCCCCCGGAGACACTGGCTACCATGCTGGCATGCCTGCAGTCCTGTGCGGGGTGAGTCTTTGGTGGCTGCTCCAGCTACTCTGTGAAATAATTAATTAAATGGCTGTTAGTTTTTTGCTTAAGCACCTGCCTCCCTGGCCCCCTGTTTTGGAAGGAGCGTATCTCAGGAGCTGTCCGAGACCATCCTGACCATGGTGGCAAACTGCAGCAATGTGATGAATAAAGCTCGCCAGCCCCCTCCGGGGGTCGTGCCCAAGGGTCGCGCTCCCAGCACCAGCAGCCTAGATGCTGTATCCCCCGTGCAGGTATTGTTGGGTGCAGGTTGACGCTGACACACTGCCGGTAGCTCTTTCAGATCATGTGCCCTGTAGTGTAACTGTGTTTTTAGCTCGCCAGTGCTTCCGGATAGCAGTGTTGAAGGGCCAGCTGCAGCCATGGTAGCACGGTGCTGTGCTTCCAGACTCTTCCCAGGCTCATCAGTCTTCTGTACCCCTTGCCTTTTAGATGGATGCCCTTAGCAACATGAGCTCCTTAAGCCTTGGAACCTCATCTGCATCGCACACCCAGAGCATGCAGGCTTTCCCCACACCCCTGGTCCCTGCCTTCAGCACCCCACAGTCCCCGGTCAAGGCCTTCCCCTCGATGCCCAGCCCCAGCCCCGCCACTCCATTCGTGGGCATCGCAAGCCTCTCTCAGCTCCCAGGTAAGCTTGTGTCGAGTCACTGTTACGGCCCGCCATGCCGTCTGGAGCACACTTCACGGCAGGTGTCACTTCATACTCTTACATTTAGTTCCATAGATATTGCTGCATTATAAATCTTATTATAAATCTCTCTGTCCAGGTTCACTGGGCACAAGCAGCTTAACTGGTATTGGCACAGGGCTGGCACTGCCTGCAGTGAGCAGCGAGCCCTTTGGCACGAGGAAGATGAGCACATCTGGACTGAACCCAGCTGCCTTCCAGCAGAGTAAGAGGGTGTGCTCTGCCAGTGGTGCTCTGGTGGGGAAAACTGTGTACTGCTTTGTGGGCTGTTGTTTATTCTTTACTGTTTGTTCTAAAGGGGTATTTCAGCATGTTGTCCATGGGTTTTCAGTACTGCTATTTTTTGTTTATTATTTTTGAGTATTTTTACATGTGCTCTCATCTCTCGCCGCCTTCTCTTCCCAGCTGACCTTTCTCAGGTGTGGCCTGAGGCCAGTCAGAACTTTAGCAAGGAGATCGATGATGAAGCAAACAGCTACTTCCAGCGCATCTACAACCACCCGCCGCATCCCACCATGTCCGTTGACGAAGTACGTTCAAAAACCCACTATCCCTCTAAATGCTTATGTCCTATGGATGTTTTTAATATGATATATGTAGAAGTACCATCATATGTGATTTTATGTCGCTTGGGTATTTAATACAATTCTCAATACTTTCACTGAAATGAAATATAGCCTTTATTGACCATTTTGTCTTGACTCTGATGCCTGTAGGTTCTTGAGATGCTCCAGCGGTTCAAGGATTCAAGCGTCAAGCGAGAGCGTGAGGTGTTCAACTGCATGCTCAGGAACCTGTTTGAGGAGTACCGCTTCTTCCCACAGTACCCCGATAAGGAGCTGCACATCACTGCCTGTCTGTTTGGCGGCATTATCGAGAAGGGCCTTGTGACCTACATGGCCCTGGGGCTAGCCCTGCGCTACGTCCTCGAGGCCTTGAGGAAGCCTTTTGGCTCCAAAATGTACTATTTTGGTATCGCTGCGCTGGATCGCTTTAAGAACAGGTACACTTAGGCTCATCACTTCCTTACGTTTCTGTTGTGTGCCAATAATAGCCACGCTGTAACAGTGCTGGTGTCTTCGCTCCCTTCGTTTTTAGGCTAAAGGACTATCCTCAGTATTGCCAGCATTTAGCCTCCATTGGCCACTTTATGCAGTTCCCTCATCATCTTCAGGAGGTAAATGTGTTTCTCATGCATGTGCGTTTGTCCTTATCTTTGCCCTTTCTGATTAAGATCATTATGTTTGAAAATCATGAGTGTTTAAAGGGCATGAATTTTCTGGTTGAGTGTTCCAGTTACTGATTTTGTGATTCTGAAAACCAGAGGAAAAGCAAATAGCCTGGTTTTATATAGCACCCCTCCCGCAATGTCCCACAATGCATAGCAGTTAATTTAGCATCTGAAACATCACTGACGGCTGGTTGTTGACTGTACACTGGATTTGACAGCCTGACGTCATCTTTTTTTCTTCTTTTAAATCAAAATGTTTAAGACCCTTTTTCTTTGAAAATAGTTTAGTAGTTTTTTTCCCAAATCTGTGAACCGTCTTGCTTTTGCAGTACCATGTGTTGTCATAGGTTGGTAATATTTAAAATTTTGTTCTGAAATAGAAGGAGTCGCCTGCCTTTCTCAAAAGCCTCTGTTGACTAATGGCAGGGTGGCTGCTGATCCCTTTGCACGATGGATAAATCTGCACATTGTGCACTTTTTATATGCTGTGTGTGCAGTACATCGAGTACGGCCAGCAGACACGAGACCCTCCTGTGAAGATGCCGAGCTCCATTACCGCTACGACTAGCCTGGCTCTGGTCCAGCCGCCCCAGAAACCATCCATGCTGCCAAGCCAAT
>JAODKE010000007.1:20278871-20303513 GCA_026779605.1 Mormyrus hasselquistii | reverse complement strand
CCCGCAGATTCCCCTTCTGCAGGCCCACCCCCAGCTGAAGCAGTGCGTGCGGCAGCCCATCGAACGTGCCGTTCAGGAGCTCGTACACCCTGTAGTGGACCGCTCTATCAAGATCGCCATGACAACCTGCGAGCAGATAGTCAGGAAGGACTTCGCCCTGGACCCGGAGGAATCACGCATGCGGATGGCAGCGCATCACATGATGCGCAACCTGACGGCCGGCATGGCCATGATCACGTGCAGGGAGCCGCTGCTCGTCAGCATCGCCGCCAACCTGAAGAGTGGCTTCACGGCGGCGCTCAGGGTCTGTCTCGGTCACTAACTGATGTGTGCGAGGTTTTCTGTTTGATTTGCGGCCATCCTGATTCAAGTTTTCCATCAGGCTCCCACTCCCCAGCAGAGAGAGATGATGGAGGAGGCCGTGGCCAAGATCGCACAGGATAACTGCGAGCTGGCGTGTTGCTTCATCCAGAAGACGGCCGTGGAGAAGGCTGGCCCGGAGATGGACAAGAGGCTAGCTACCGTGAGTATCAGCAGGAATGCCCCAGCCTGCCGGCCCTATCCCGATCTCGCCTCACTCTCTGCTCCCCCGTAGGAGTTCGAGCTGAGGAAGCACGCCCGGCAGGAGGGCCGGCGATACTGTGACCCGGGCGTCCTGACCTACCAGGCCGAGCGCATGCCGGAGCAGATCCGGCTGAAGGTGAGTCATCGCATGGTGGCAGCCCCGGCACTGGCAGATTCAGCTGTGGTCACCTTCCACGTACCGCTCTGCTTTTGCCTCTTAGGTCGGAGGAGTGGACCCCAAACAGCTCGCCGTCTACGAGGAGTTTGCCCGCAATGTCCCTGGATTTCTGCCAAGCAATGACCTTTCCCAGCCCACTGGCTTCCTTGCTCAGCCCATGAAGGTATAGAGCCACTCCTTCACATTGAAGGTTGTTAAGTGTGTGTGTGTGTGTGCGTGCGTGCGTGCGTGCGTGCGTGCGTGCGTGCGTGCGTGCGTGCGTGCGTGCGTGCGTGCCTGCGTGCGTGCGTGCCTGCCTGCGTGCGTGCGTGCGTGCGTGCGTGCGTGCGGTTTATATTCCCACAAAGTGATTAGTTGCGGGGACCTCAAGGGGAAACTGAATTTTATAAAAATCTGTGACTACAATCAAAAAACTTAACAATACTAAAAGCCTTATTTTTATGTATTTAATATTTTTTAGGTCAAGGTTGAGCCTGGGTAGGGATTAAGGTTGTCATTGGTGGGATTAGGGTTTTCTTTAATAGAAATGAATAGACAGTCCCCACAAAGATAAGAGTACAAACGTGTGTGTGTGTGTGTGGGGGGGGGGGAGGGTCTTGCAGCTATGTCGTCACCTTACCATTGCTTTTGAGCTCACTCACTCACTCACTCACTCCCTGCCTCCCTTTTTCTCACCTGTAGCAGCAGGTGTGGCCAACAGACGACATGGCTCAGATCTATGACAAGTGCCTGGCTGATCTAGAGCAGCACCTGCACGCCATATCCCCAGCGCTGGCCGTGAACCCGCTGACACAGGCGCTACGGAGCCTCACGGAGTCCGTGGCGCTCACCCGCAACTCTCGCGACAGCGTGGCGGCACTGGCCCTGCTGCAGAAGGTCAGAAACAGCACTGCGATGGAGTTTTAACAGTGAAAGGATCAGAGATGAATTAGCTGTTCATGGCAGAGATGTCTGTCGCTTTTTCTCCTCTCCCCTGTTTTGGTTCATCCTTCATCCTGCTTCTCGCACCTCCATCTTCACCCTCTCAGGCAGTGGAGGGGCTGCTGGATGCCACCAGTAGTGCGGACCCAGACCTCCTGCTTCGCTACAGAGAGTGCCACCTGCTGGTGCTGAAGGCCCTGCAGGATGGGCGTGCCTACGGCTCACAGTGGTGCAACAAGCAAGTCACCAGGTCGGTACATACAAGTCCGTCGTGTTGGTTTGGAGCCACAGGCAGCTTTGGCTGCAGTGATGCGGCGTTTTTAGGGCCCACGCACACCTTTATCGTAACTAATGTGGCAGATTCGTATGCTGGGAGAGTAAACTGCCTGGATATAGCTGTGTGTCTGGGTGTCACCTCTTCAGGTACCTCATGGAGTGCAGAGATGAGTACAAGTATAATGTGGAGGCAGTGGAGCTTCTGATCAGAAACAACCTGGTCAACATGCAACAGTATGACCTACACCTTGCCCAGGTATTGACCACACTCTTATCTTGGCCCTTATCTGGTTCTAGTTCTATTTGTTGAGGGGCTAAATAGGGTTTGCCATTTTGAATGGTTTCCTCGAGGATACAGACTTCTAATTCCCAATCTCAGCTCTTGCTGGGGAAAAAAAAAAAAACGTATTAGATTGACCGTTGTTGATTGTAACTGCTGGTTTTCCTCTGCCCCTTCAACCTACAGTCAATGGAGAATGGTCTGCACTACATGGCCGTGGCCTTTGCCATGCAACTGGTGAAGCTGCTGCTGGTGGATGAGTGCAGTGTGACCCAAGTCACCGAGGCAGACCTCTTCCACACCATCGAGGCGCTTATGCGCACCAGTGCCCACTCCAGAGCCAATGCACCTGAGGGGTGGGTTGTCACCAAATCTAAAGGCCGCATCCCTCCACCTCAGTGGTGTCGTCGTAATTAATCCATGTACTCCCACTGTAATGCTGTCCTGGTGTGGGTGTCACTTGATGCTTTACTCAGGGGTCTCGCAGTAAACTAGAAGTCGTTTGCATCAAGTTAAAACTCTGAATGTTGACAGATCTGATTATACAGTGTTAAAATCTCCATGCTGAATGTCATACTTTGACGTTCTCGCAGGCTCCCCCAGCTGATGGATGTGGTCCGCTCGAACTATGAAGCCATGATGGACCGCTCCCATGGCGGGCCCAACTTCATGATGCACTCGGGGATTTCCCAGGCCTCAAAGTATGACGACCCCCCTGGCCTCAGGGAGAAGGCAGAGTACCTTCTGAGGGAGTGGGTCAGCCTGTACCACTCCTCCGCTGCAGGACGCGACAGCACCAAGGCTTTCTCTGCCTTCGTCGGACAGGTACCCCTGTGTCCCACGTCTAGCTGTACTCCTGATCTGGTTCTGGCAGTCACGTGACCTACCAGTGTTCTCAGAATGAACGCTGGACGTGAGCTTCTGTTTTAGATATGGCACTGACCTCTGTGTGGCAACATCTTGGGCACTATGACTCTCACCACTCATGTAAAACAGCAGGATTCTAAAAGGTTCTGTATGACACCTGTATTTTCCCAGCTTTTGTTCACTAGTACGATTTATAAGCCTCTCATGGTGTCTCATCTGCAAAGGTAGGGCTACAGATTTTCTTCACTATGAGTGATGGGGCACATGTTCCTCTGTAGATGTCTGTTCAGTCTGTCATGACCTGTAGCATGAAGGAATGTTGTTGGATTAAGTACAGGAAACTTGGAATCGAAAGCAGTTGTGCAGTTCTGTGCACCTACTAAATACACTTGTTCCATGTGCTTCATCGAGAGTGTAGGTAGAGCAGGTCCATCCACCCATTTTGCGTTGTCCTAAGATTCCCCAGTTGATACTTTCTTGCCACCCATGCTCACTTGGTCCAGATGCACCAGCAGGGGATCCTGAAGACTGACGACCTGATCACACGTTTCTTCCGGCTCTGCACGGAGATGTGCGTGGAGATCAGCTACCGCACCCACACCGAGCAGCAGCACACGCCAGCCGCTGGTGCCACCATCATCCGTGCCAAGTGCTACCACAACTTGGACGCCTTTGTGCGGCTTATCGCCCTGCTGGTGAAGCACTCTGGGGAGGCAGCCAACACCGTCACGAAGATCAATCTGCTCAACAAGGTAGGCCAGTGGAAGTGGAGGGTGTGCGTCTGAATCATGGTTTTGTGCCCCCACGCCCATTTTGTTTTTGAAAATTGCTGCCCTCTTGTGGCCAGTATGTCATTCCATATATTACAATTGTCTGTGTTTGTTTAAAAGGCATAATATTAAAATATAAAGCAACTGAATATTGTATTGAGCGGCTCTGGAATATCATTTAGAAGCCAATAGAAGAATAAAGTATTTAAGAAACTTTGTGGGAGCAAAGTAATTTAGCTCGATAATAGCTATGTGTCATTGGTAGCATGGTACCCTGAATCTATGCCCTGTCATGTACACGTAGGTCCTGGGCATCGTGGTCGGCGTCCTCATCCAGGACCATGACGTTCGCCACACTGAGTTCCAGCAGTTGCCCTATCACCGTATTTTCATCATGCTGCTTTTGGAGCTGAATGCCCCTGAGCACGTGTTGGAAACGATCAACTTCCAGACCCTCACTGCCTTCTGGTAAAAAGCCCTCTGGGACTTTTGCTTTGTGCAAACCCATCCTTCCCCTAAAGTAGTGTTTCCCAACCCAGTCTGGAGGGACCCCCGGACAGTCCCAGTTAACCCACATTTTTTGCTTCCTGCCACACAGTCCACATTTTTGCTCCCTTCCAGCTCCTGATAAACATGGAGAGCCTGGGGGGTCCCCAAGGACCAGATTGGGAAACACTGCCCTAAAGCACACTGCATTACCCATGATGTTATCAGTGCTTCTTGTAGATGCATTGTAAGATGTGAAAAATTGAATATTCATAATGCTGGCAAAATCATATGGAACCCAGCTGTAAGAAACATAAGCTTGTAGCACTGGGGTAGAACTCTTTCTGTGAAAGGTCTCCTTTCTCCTTGTCTGCAGCAACACATTTCACATCCTGCGGCCCTCCAAGGCCCCAGGCTTTGTCTATGCTTGGCTGGAGCTCATCTCTCATCGCATCTTCATCGCTCGGATGCTGGCGCACACGCCACAGCAGAAGGTAAGATGACTGGGTGACCTCCCCCATTACTAATGACGCTCACTGGCAGGAAATGTTACACTCCCCCCCCCCCCTTTCCCTCCAGTGTGATTTAACCAGTTCTATTCACTCTGATCAGGGTTGGCCAATGTACGCCCAGCTTCTGATTGACCTGTTCAAGTACATCGCCCCCTTCCTGAGGAATGTGGAACTCAGCAAGCCTATGCAAATTCTCTACAAGGTACAGCATCTGCATTTAGTCTTCCGGCTATTGTAGGCTCACAGTATTGTTTTGTTCTTCTGATATTGTGCCTGCAGCTGTCATTGTCCTTCATTTGTATGAGAATACAGTGCTTTTTAAAGCATAACATTGTGAAGGAACAGCCTGCCCCTGCCACCCACCCACATGCGTCGCTGCTGTGCGATTTGGCAGGATAATGCAATGCAGCGTTCATGTGAACTTATGGAACTTATAAAACTATATGGACTCAAATTAATGTGATTGTAAATAGTTTCTTGCTACCTGGTCGCCCAGGGGAGGATGGGGTCCCCCTCCGAGTTTAGGTTCTTCTCAAGGTTTCTTCCTGCCAGAGGGAGTTTTTCCTTGCCACTGTCGCCACAGGCTTGCTTGGTGGGGATCTGGTCAGGTTAATGTAAAGTGCTTTGTGACAGTGACTGTTGTTAAAAGCGCTATATAAATAAAATTGAATTGAATTGAATGTTCGATCGCTCCAGGGTACTCTGCGGGTCCTCCTGGTCCTGCTTCATGACTTCCCAGAATTCCTGTGTGACTACCACTATGGCTTCTGTGATGTCATTCCTCCGAACTGCATCCAGCTGCGTAACCTGATCCTCAGTGCCTTCCCCCGGAATATGAGGCTCCCTGACCCCTTCACCCCCAACTTGAAGGTGAGTGTGCCTGCTTTTATCAGTGTCCTTTAACTACCAGTCTATAGAACCTTCAGTATTTAGTTACCGCCTCCCCAATACTCGTTATTAGTATGTTGGCTAAGATTTGCATTTAGGTCAGTATTCAAACTAATAACTACATGTCGTTGTTTTCCTGTTACCGACTAGGTGGACATGCTCAGTGAAATCAATGTAGCTCCTCGTATACTCACTAATTTTACTGGAGTGATGCCTACTCAGTTTAAAAAAGACCTGGACTCCTACCTGAAAACTCGCTCCCCTGTCACGTTTCTGTCCGAGCTACGCAGCAACCTGCAGGTAGGGGGCACCAGTCTGGGTCCCTGGAAACATCTGCAGCTCAGCGACACGTCTTTAGACCAGGTTAACAATTTAATGTCTTTGAACAGTTTTGATGTCAGTGTTGTGCATGTGTGTCTAATTGTAGTTAGTAGACTGTAAAAATGAGTATTCTTAATGAATCTTTGGGTGTGTTCACCTACCCCTGGTGTGTGCATGTGCATGGTCTCCCTAGCTTTGCCCTGTAATGTTAAGCCTGTGCACAAAGATGGTATTCTACTGTATTTCTTAGACAGTGCTCCTGTATCTTACATGGTCAGTTGGTTCCACCCTCCACCATGATACCCCAGAATCTCGTTTGTACAAGACCCCTATTTAAAAAAAAAAAAAAAAAAAATGCCTATTTACTTAGCATACATACCTATTCCCAAGCTGTCATATACGTTAAACTTTGAACAGACAGCCTGCTGATACATACACTGCTCAACCAATGCTTACGCAGCTTTCGTGCCACATTGAAATTGTGCATTTTGGTTAGTATTAAAGCGTTTCTTTCAAATATTTTTTTCCCACAATCATATAAACCCAAAAACTGTGTAAGATGCAGGCTGCCTGTATAGTGGAATAACATTTAGCGAGCTTGGCTGTGCTTTGGATTAACAGCTTTTTCCAAGGAGACATTACCTAGAGTTGTGTTCTGGTTTTAGGTGTCAAATGAGCCAGGGAATCGGTACAATTTCCAGCTGATTAATGCCCTAGTGCTGTATGTGGGGACTCAGGCCATTAGCCACATCCACAGCAAGGGCAGCAGCCCCTCCATGAGCACCATCACACACTCGGCCCACATGGACATCTACCAGAATCTGGCCGTGGACTTGGACACCGAGGGTGAGCTGCTGGGTGGCACTGCTGCTTTTTGATCCTGCGCCTGTCAAGAAGTTCACTCTCTTTTAATCCCCCCCCTCTCACCAGGACGGTACCTGTTCCTCAATGCCGTCGCCAATCAGCTGCGCTACCCTAACAGCCACACACACTACTTCAGCTGTACCATGCTGTACCTCTTTGCTGAAGCCAACACCGAGGCCATCCAGGAGCAGATAACAAGGTTTGGGCTTTGCCTGTCCTTTAAAATAACTTCTCACAGGTGATGTATCTGTCTGTGTGTGTAAGTGGTGTGATTCACACACGTCGAACGATAGATGTTTTAGATGGATCGGTATAATCTGCCCTCCCCAGGGTCTTGCTGGAGAGGCTGATCGTGAACCGGCCACACCCCTGGGGTCTACTCATCACCTTCATCGAGCTCATCAAGAATCCTGCCTTCAAATTCTGGAGCCATAACTTTGTGCACTGTGCACCAGAGATAGAGAAGTAATTAATCATTGGGGCGGGGGAGAGGGTGGGCTTTGAGGTTTTCTCATTTGATATGGCATGGATAGAAATACTACAAATTGTCTTAATTAGGCCATTACAGCTTAAAGTAGGTTGGGATTCAATTAACTATTCCCTCAGAAATCTCATTTTGGCACCCATAACTGAAACGATCTTGCCACCATTTCAATGAAAATTTGCTTGCACATCTAGTAGAAAGAATGGGGTTTGCAGAACTTTCATTGGATAGAGGTGAATGAAACCCTAAACGATGGCTGGTACTGCTTGTGCACTGAATGATGCTCCGCTTTCAGCAAGACACGTTGGTTATGCTCATTGAGACTGCAGTATGCTGTACTGAGTGCCTCAGTACTCTCATGGTTTACATCCTCATAGCGTCATGCATCACTGTGCCTTCTGCTGACAGCACATAGTTACAGATTTTTCATGCAAAGATTTTTTTTTCTTTGCTTGAATGCAGTAGCAACAGAAAACCTTAATTTGAAATTTCACGTGCCAGGTGATGCATGTTAGAAATGCTTAGAAACATCAGTATCATTAATATAACCTTTTGTTACCACTTTGTCACAAACAGGCTGTTCCAGTCCGTGGCCCAGTGCTGCATGGGTCAGAAGCAGGCACAGCAGGTGATTGAGGGCACTGGTGCCGGTTAGTGGGGCTGCATTGTTGGAGTCCTCACCTGGGTCTGTCTCCCTCCGTCACGCCAACAGCACCAAGATGAACAGACGTGGTGGGCGCAAGTCACACCATTGCCTATTAGAGACTCCTGTAACTGTGATGGAGGTTAGGGACAGCACTTGTAGAACAAGCGAGTGCTGTGAACGTTTGCAAATAAATAAATTGAGATGATAGGGCCTCCTGGACAATGTGGAGCTGAAGAGATTAAGCCAGGCTAAGCGTTTCAAGATGAAGTTGCTGTGCTCACAGCAATAGACAGACCCGCTCACCTTGAAAATCTTTTTGTCTGTTCTTCCCTTGTTTCCAAAATTAGTTTTGTTAAAAAGCATTTAGGAGAATCAGCTGTTTATGACCTCGTCAGTGGGCCGGGGAGGATGCAGAGTATAAGCGGTCTGCTGTGTTATATGTCCTGGGATATTATCTGTGTGGGAGGGGTCAGATGACTCATTAAGGATGTTAAAGGGTATTATACTCTATGTTTATGGGTTTCCCTGGATGCCTGTAAATTGTGACATAAGAATATTTGAGATTGTATAAAGACCATTAAAAGTATGGTGGACCGATAGAAGCCTTTTTGTAATGATTTTGAATGTTTTGTAAAATCATTTGGTCCATGTGTTATTTTGCGGTATTTCATAGTTTTGCCTGTAGTTCTTTTCACTGGATTCCTATATGTATGCATATTATAGTTAATGCATTAAAAATCTTTGCCTGCATTTTACTCTTGCACATGCTATGCTGTTTTTGCATCCTTGTTTCATTACTTTTTAAATCAAGCGTAATGTTATATATGTACCTTTTTCAATATTAGAGCAAACACTTTGCCTATGGTGTATTGGAGAATGTATTCCACTCTACGGGGTGAAACTTGGGAAAAGGTTCACGAGGATCTGATAGTGAATGAAGCCGGTGGAGGGCCTCTGTTTTCAATTTAATATTACTTATGGGAGACGGATTTTCAAAATTAATGTCTCACTTAAATTTATCTACGTAATTAGCCACGCAAACCTGTTTAAAACTAGGGTAAGTCTCGCTGAGAACGCACTTTTTCGTGTGCCGTGGCGGTGTGTCAATTGGAGACGCCCCCTTAACGCAAGTAGTAGTTCATTGGGTCGCTCTTGAATATTTGGGTTAATGCGATAGAAAACAGGAAGTATTGTTTAAAGAGTGAGAATGCGGGGCTCTCGTTGGGTGTCTCTGTAGGAGGGAGTTTTAAACTACCAGCACGTTTGCACGGTTTTGTTGTAACTACGAAACAAAAAGCGGTCACAAAATTGTTGCTTGGTATCGCAATTTTGGACACGCACAGCGGATTCGTGTGTTGACACCGTAACCGAAACATTTTAATTTACTACGTATCGCAACATCCGATTAATTTCGTAAATTGCAGATTATGTAACCCTTAGATAATCTGTTGTGTTCAGTCAATTAATAGATTTAGTCATACTGATTGTTCTCAAATCGCTATGATACAACTTCAATTTGTAGAACAAAGTTCGACGAAAGCAACGCTTACCATCCTGCTTTGCTGCCAGAATTAACTCGGTATTTTCTACGCTGCTCAGTGACATCTAATGTTACCCTACAACTACTATTACTGAAACTATACAGTAATATTTATAGAATAAACTTTACTTTGATGTGTTGTTACTACAGAATTTCTGAAATAGGCTACTTTGATGGGGATATTTCATGATGGGTTCACTATTTTACGAATCGTCCGTCGGGTTTCTTTTTGCAGACGGTCCCTGAGGTTTAAATCCATCCCAGCATGCACTGCACATCTAACGGCTTTATACTGTAGGACTTCATTGCCGGTAGCTGGGAATCAAACGGATTCCGGATCCGTGAGCTGAACTTGGGCCGAACCTGCTCGAGACTGACGAACCGCGCGTGGCCCACAGCCGCGAGACGCAGCTGGGCGCGTGTCACGGAGATCTGGCGTGACGACGGAAAGGGTGTAAGAAGCAGCGCTCCGCAGTGACCAGCGACAACCCGAGCATTCAGAACCGGACAGTAACCAGATGGATTTGGAGCTGAGCAGAACTGAGCTGGATGCCATGGCTGAGTCACTACAGTGTCAGACGCCGAGCCGGCATGAAAAGAGTCTCGGATTACTCACGACTAAATTTGTTAATTTACTACAGGAGGCTAAGGACGGAGTGCTAGACCTCAAAGTAGTAAGCATGTTTTGCTCTTTGCGAGTAATTGATAGGGATATAAATGTTACATTTTAAATCTGCTGCCAAACATAGTTTTGTCCTGCCAAATAAGCATACTGATTTTTTTACTCGAGGCTTCATGCTTAGAGTGCTAAACAACCAGGCTATTCAGGAGTTAATATGTACCCCTCCTCGGAATGGACTCTTGACTTTGGATGTTCTTATCCCAAATTCGTTTCCTGATCTAATTACATCTAAACTAATTTTCTGGAATACTTAGCTGGTTGTTTTGCTTTAGCTATGCTGGTAGAGAATGTCCCTTGTGGCTGGAATAATAAGTGTTTCCTGATTGTTATTATGCAGCAAGATTAGACAGAACAATCACTGGTACACATTTAGCCCATGTTCACAATAATGACAAGTAATTAAAAGAGAATGTAATCTTAATATTGATTACTACCGAAAATTTCCGAACTGTAAAAGTATAATGTGTAAGTCTGGTTAGCAGATATGAGTAACGCAGGTGTTTTTCAGTAATGTTTATATGCACTTTAATTGGAGTCCAGGAGTAAATGCAGTTTAATACCGCAAAATACGTTTTGACTGAGGCGTCTCTACCTTGGTGCACGTTTCTTGTTTATCAAAAACGACGTTAAACCCTGCACATTTGTTATAGAACGCAACATGTGCTGTCGTCAGAGATGTAACCCACCACTTATAGATCCACATGCGGGGTCGATCGACATTCATTTTCCTTTATATAACGGAGATCAGGTGTTTGTGCATTATGGTTCCTCTCCGCGCCTGAGCCGTGCACGCGGGCCGCGTGCGGTGAGTTGATCGCGAGCTTCTCAACGGCGCCTCTCCCGCTGTGTCGCCATGGAAACTGAAACTTCTTCCAGGACGGGGAAGGGGAATGCAGCTCGGTCCGTAGGCTTGTTCCCAGTGTGAGTGACGCCGATGTGGGTGGTTGGCCGGTGTTTTCCCAGTGGGGGAAAAAAACAATGATCCAGAGGTGTATGACCTAACTGCATGCACTGTACTGCTGGGATTGTTCACAATAGTAAAAATAACTGCACATGTTTAAATTAAAAATACGGATCCAGCTGGGGTATCTGTACATAAGGCGAACTATTCGTTTGTCTTTAAAGAAGTAAACAGTGATGAGACAATGGTGCAGTGGTATTACATGGGGTATTATTGGGCCAAGTGTCCTAATTACCGGGAGTCACCTAATTGCCCTAGCTGGGTTGTTTTGTTAGTATTATATTCTCACACTCAAGTGCTGTATCATATTTTCAAACATTAGTTCATCATGTGTCTTATTTTACTTGCAGAATTATGTTGTTCTGATCAAGTGACCACTTTCAACTTTATTGTGGCCGATTTATGTACACATCAACATAACAGAGCAGCAGAATGTGTTGCGATGCTGCGCCTGTGGGAATCTCACACGGACTGGGAATGGTGGAGTAATTCGCCCTGGTGCGATGAATGCTAACTGCCTGTTTATGTTTTTATTTTTTTTCCTCTTACTTTCCTATTTAATGCTGAAAATGTATACTGCAGAGGCAGTTAGATTACCCAGTAATCTGGGGTGATTCGCAAAAATGCTGGATAATCAGATTATTTTTATAGTTGCTTACTTTAGCATTTCAGTGCAGCAATCAGGTGTTAAGTAGGGAAATAAACGTTGTAGGAACATCTTGGGGTAAAATTTAACCAAGACTAGTTAAATTTCAGTTTATAAGCATTAAAATACAATTTAAAAGCAAGCATATTAGTGCCTGTCATTAGTATTTAAATTTTGAAATGCTGACTTTGAGCTATGGTTTGTTTTGTGACATTCCTTGAATATATTGAGTTTTAAAATATAAACATCTGTTTCAGTTGCGGAGAGCGAATGCAGGCACTAAATGTTTGAGGTTGGTTCTTAATTTCATAGACCTTATGATGCTCGCTTTACAAATGGTGTGTTGCTTCCAAAATAGGGTGGAATTAATAAATTGCTGTGTGGCTTAAATGCAGTTTCATAGATAGGTGGGACTTGTATGTCACTATGTTCTTGCCCTATGTCTTGAAGTGTAAGTCAGTTGGGCCCAGATTTCATGGAATAGATAAGATTTCAGGTGGCTGATCATTGATTGTAAAACAAGTGTAACAACATCAACCGTTGGGTGACAGAATCATGTAGGGCTAGAGAAGGGAGGTAGCAGCGTACGTGGATATTTATGCAGTGACATAATCTACGTATGAATAAACTGAATATCATTCACCAAACTGTCCTCCAGGCAGGTACCTCCTGCTTCCTGCCCTCTTCTCTTTAATACCGGTTTCCTTCCAGAGTTCAAAGACGTGTAGTCAGGCTAATTTGCGTCTCTAAATTGCCTATAGATTTTGATTTCATTCAGATTGTGAGGAATCAGCTGGGATGGTCTTGGATAGTTATAAAGATGCCACTTTGTGGGATGACTGCCCTGTTTTAGGAGACTGACAATTGAATTTCATTACTTTGTTACATAAATGAGATTATAAACTCTAAATAGTTTGAAATATACATATTTGTAGAAATAAGTGACGTTTTCTGTACCTGGAGAGGGAGAGGTCACGGCTGGCATAGGTGGAGCATCTCATTTAATTGTAGGTGAAAATATGCATCTCATCCTGCACAGGCAGCTGACACACTTGCAGTCAGACAGAAGAGGCGCATCTATGACATCACCAACGTTCTGGAAGGGATTGGTTTGATTGAGAAAAAGTCCAAGAACAGCATCCAATGGAAGTAAGTGCCGGGGGTGCTCTGATCTATAGTTCAATCCAACCGCACATATATGCACAAGTGTGCATGCATATGTTCACTTATTGCATGCATTTCTGTATGTGCAAGTTTATAAGTAATAGATTCAAATACAACAATCTCGGTAGCTGGCCGTGTAGGTGCTGGGGGGGCAGTTCTCACTTCTGAGCTCTTTAACACCCCCACCCTCTGCTCTGCTCCGGTCCGTTCGCAGGGGTGTGGGGCCAGGCTGTAACACACGGGAAATCGCAGACAAGCTGATCGACCTGAAGGGGGAGCTTGAGGACCTGGATCGACGGGAGCATGAGCTGGACCAGCAGAGGGTCTGGGTGCAGCAGAGCATTAAAAATGTGACGGACGACACGCAGAACAGTCGATATCCTTTACGGAGCCGGCCCATAATGCCCCTGTGCCTTGGAAGGAGGCTGTAAGAGAATGGCACTGATGTGATTGGTGCAGATAGATAATGGCTGTGTTCGTGCTTGGCCCTTAACACAGGCTAACTTTGGCTTACGTTACCCATGATGACATCTGCAGCTGCTTCAAAGGTAAGCCAGTTAATTCTACTCTCATGCACGCTCTGTGCTAAGCGCTAACCATTTTACCTTCTGCTCTGTGCGTCTCCCTCACTCTCTTACGCTATTGTCACCGTGTCCCCCTCCCTCATCCTGTTTCCCCCCAGGTGACACCCTCCTGGCCATTCGCGCTCCCTCAGGCACGCAGCTGGAGGTGCCCATCCCCGAGACCGTAGGTTTAGTTCCTGGTTCATCCCCCCTTCACCCTCGTTTAATCCTCCCTTCCCTTTCCAACGTTTACCTCACAGCTTCCTCAATCCGCTCTCTTCCCCACAGGTATCAAACAGGCAGAAAAAATATCAGATTCACCTGAAGAGTGCGCTGAGCCCCATTGAGGTCCTGCTGGTCAATAAGGACCTGCCTGGCTCCACGCCGATGGCGCTGCCTGTCCCGCCGCCTGAGGACATGCTCCAGGGGTCGGCGGCCCCTCCTGCCGACACCCCTAAGCAGACGCCTCCGTCAACTGGGCCTGGCGCCCAGCAGACTCCAGATGGCACCCGCAGACGGCGTTCCACAGTCTCTCCTGCCTCCACCCCAGGCGTTGGTGCCTCTGAGCCTGCCTCAGGTGGGGACCTTGTCCTGGACCTCCTTTGTATCGCTTTGTATTGTATCTGACTGGACGCACAGTCCGCGACCTTCGCTTTTTAGTGCACTCTGGCTGCAGGCAGTTTCCACAAATGTCGGATGTTGCTTTAGACTAAAGTTTCAGTAATACATGATGTATACGTATGAAAAGCAGCTGCTTTGCTTTCTCCGTTGGGTTTTGTTTTCTTTAATTTAATTTATCTTCTAGCAAAGTTATTCTTCACTGTTCATCCCCTTTTCTATTTTTTTTCCTCACCGTTTTTTTTATCAGTGGCATCGAGTTGCACCAATGCCGTTACACGTGTCTCAACCACCAAAGATGCACCCGCCCCTTCCAAAACATCATTGGACGTCCAGCCGCTCCAGTCTTCCACCTCATTAGACCAGAGCTCCTCGGCCCCGCCCTCTGCGGCAGTCTTTGAAACTGTCAAGGCTGATGTCCCGGACTGTGAGTTAGCTTTAGATTGTTTTTCAAAATGTCATTAATTCGACTCGGTTTTATTGAGTGCCTTATGGTGCAGTCCAGAGGAAGCCGGATCGTTTTGGATGTGAATGACTGTGCCATTACCCTCTATATTTACTTTTTTCTAGTGATGGAGTTTCCTAAGGAATTCTCAGAGATGTTTGACCCCACAAAAGGTAATGACCGCTGATGTAGTTAAAATGTGAGCGGCTTTGATTCTGCCCGTGAGAGTAAATGCAGATGATATGTTATTTATCCTGTTCTTTCTTCCATTTATATCTTTGTCTTTACCTGCGTCCCTCTTTGGCTTAAGAAATCATGAGTGCCGATCTCCTGGAGGAGCTCATGTCTTCAGAAGGTTGGTATGGCCAGTCGTCTTCTCAGTGGTTCAGCCTGAGGACCCAGTCGTGTTTGTGATGGCAGCTGAGGATGTGGGCTGCTACATTGTCGTGGCAGACTGTCCTTATGGTCGCTTGCTTAGATCGTTAACCTTTTAGACCTAAGTAGCAGTTGTTAAAGGACTGTTTTAGAGAAACCCATAGCCTAATTTTTGCAGTCTCAGCCTAAGGTTTGAAGTGAATGCTCTCAGGCTCATATGATGTGACTCTCTGTTCCGTACCCCTGCAGTTTTCTCCCCCCTGCTGCGACTCTCCCCTCCACCAGGCGACCACGACTACATATACAACCTGGATGAGAGCGAAGGCCTCTGTGACCTTTTTGACATTCCCATCCTAAACCTTTGACCCCTGAAATCTGTTGTGAAGGACTTGTAAATAGGCATTTGACTAAAAGTAAAACACAAAAGGAATATTTTTTACATTTTCGAAGAAGGGCACAGCAAGGAAAATGCATCTATTTTTGGATTATAGTTGTACTATAAACTGACAAAGAATAGTTTTGTGTGCTTGTCATTCTCTACTTTTTTGTTTTTTCTCCCCTGCTTTTTGTACCATTCTCTGAAGAAGAGGAGGACCTTGTGACTCTGCTAGTAGGAACACAGGAGTGAGATCTTCACCGCGGTGTTTTAAAGACAATGAACAAGCGAAATGGCCGTAATATAGCCATGTGCTGTTCGAGAGCCCAGAGCGACGCAGAAACATGCCGCGTATGTTACGGGAGTCGACAGCAAAGGTCTCGAAGAGCTACCTGTCATGCGGAAGGCGAACTGTCCGTACCTGCAGTCCTGCTTTTGTGTTACCGTGGGGGGGCAGTTGGAGTCAAGTTTATTTTTGATAGCAAGGAGACACCAGCAGCAGCTCTCTGCACATCCAATCACTACAGTCACTGCCAGGGTCATCTGTTATTTTTGATTTCTGTAGAAAAATGTACCCATAACCCAATTAGCAAGTGTAAGCTCAAAATCATCTGTTTAGACGGATAAGCCAGTGTAAGGCCCAGTCTTAGCAGAGGACACTACTTTTGGCTCTACAAGTCACATGGCCTCCGCCTTTATTCCTTGCCTGAAGTCAAGTTTTCATTGGTCACATGGGTCCCTCACATAAATACCTTTTTTTTTTTAAATGGGTGTTTGTGATTAGTTCGTTCTTAAGAGCAGCACTTGTTTTTGTTTTGTATTATTATTTATTTTTGGTTCACAAGGGAGGGGAATTTTCCTCCCTTTTAAGCTATGATCTAACATACCTTTTACTTCTTGCACTAGGACTGCTGCATTCTGTTCTCTTGTAAAATATAAAAATCAAACCTTTAGTAGATCCTCCCTACAGCCTATTTTGCTGTCTGCCTTTCTGTTTATTTTCCTTATTTAATCTAGTGCCATATGCAAGAACTGGCTTCTGTCAAGGGATAAACTGCTGTTACCATGTTACCATGTTCTTTGCACAGTTGTGATGTATCATTGTTTTTCTATGGTATTGGGGAACGTATTATAAGAGCAACCAGTTCAATGAGAAACTGGAAGTTAATTTGTATATTTTTGATATTAAACTTCTTTTATAGGTCTGTGTGATGTTAGTAGATGTTTGATCTTAATAAAAAAAATGAGGAGGAAGTGAGGCCAAGAACTTCTAACGTAGGACTAGTTAGGTAGTTAACTCCACACCTGAGCCTTAACGAAGGAGTTGTCAGGAAGGGTGGAAACAGACTGGGCTGCCCAGCGCCTCTTTTCTCAGAGTCTTATATAAAAAGCGGTATATGCTGTATTGGCAGCTGCTTTTACAGCATCATTTGGGCCATTTGTGTGGTTGCATGTTGGCTGAATATATTGTTGACCAAGTTAGCGACTGCCAGTTTTGTTGGACATTGAGGACTGTTTGCAGGTTTTCTGTCCTGAAATGTTTTGGGATGTGATCTTCTGTGGAATCCTTTACTGTATCTTCTGATCCAGAATCACCCTTGACAGTCAAGGATATCAGGGCTTGTGTGTAGTCATGTTTCAAAAAGTGTAAAGGAACAAATTATTTCTGTTCTCATCCCTCAGTCTCCGCAGCGTACGGATATGACCTGTGTGTTTATCATCCCGAAAACCTTCACCATCTACCAGCTATGTGTCAACACAGCCACGGTCGCGATCACTTTCTTTTCTGCATTTTTACATTTCCCAAAGTCTTTATAGATATTATCGTAACCTGGCTACTTTGGTGTCCCTCTAGTCGTTTCCCTTTTGTGATTGTGTTGCAACGTTTTACCGTACCAATTCACTGTTGGTGCCCAGTAACAGTTTCCATGGAGACCAATAACATCAGCACATACACAGGATGAACTGGGGAACATAAGTAGCTCTGGTGTGTCAAGGCATCTTTGCAGGGTTTGAAACATGTGGCTTCTGAGCAAAACCCTTGGTAAGTTTTATTATGGATTGTAAGACAGCTTTTGTATCTCTGTTTTGGTACAGCCTGTAATCAGAGATCATTTAAAAAATAAAGACAATTGCATCGTATTGTGTTAATATTATGTCCCTTCTCTTTCTTCCAGTATGGTTTAGAGAAGAATCACACAAATTACATATTAGTTTTGATCCAGGGGCTGGTACCAGTTTGTGATTTGAGAGGCATTTCACCAATTGAAAGGGGTCTGTACAGTACATCTCACCGCGCAGGAGAGCATGTGGAATGTGTCTGATAAACATATATTCAGAAGCTTCAGTCTTCAGTATACAATACAACATGTCAGGTGAAGCCAAAAACTATGAGTGTTTCTGAACACCAGGAATGCAGAGGTCGTACTTAGAGTGAACCTCTACATTATTTATACCCCATCAAGAGTTACCAAGATATAACGTTTATGAACATGTTGCACTCAGTTGTCAGTAACTTATCCCAACATTTGGCATATATATAAAAAAATGTGTTGTCGTTTGTTCACTCAAAATCCAGAAAAGTGGTTCCAATCCATACATACAAATCCATCTCCGGGGTAGAGTCTCCATCGTTCGCAAACCCTGCGGAATTTCCTGCTCGTATGTTCTGCACAACAGATCTGTCTATTTGTCTACATTATTTCTGTGTCTGACAAATGCTTCCAGACCAGTAATTGTACAGTATACAGTAACACCTGACCTGCTTGTCTGATATTGTGAGACATTGGGGTTACACAGCTGGACTGGCACTCAAATGAGATCTGTGATTTGCAAGCAAATCCAGCAGAAAGCATGCAAATGAACTGGAAAACCTATAACTCATGCAAAACTAAAATAAACTTTCATTTAAATTCTTAGTTTCAGGTTGAGTAAAAATGCTGTATCACCATTTTTAAATGTGTGTGTGTGTGTGTGTCTGTCTGTGTATCTGTGTGTGTGTGTTTGTCTGTGTGTCTGTACCCTGTGATGCGGTGGCATCCTTGCCAGAGTTAACCCCAGCCCGGGTAGAATCAAAATGCTGTAAAACTCCCGGGGTTCATGACAAAAGCAAGGCTGGTTAGACAAATAACACTTAATTTCTTCAGTTATATCTGCATGATCCTGTACAAGTATTTCTTTGTGATCAATATCAGACATTTAATTAAAGTTAAGAATTCTTGGATTTTTTCTGAATTGAATAATGCAAACCTAGTCCCTAATATTTATTTAATATCCCCATTATCCTGAGTAAGTGTGGTTTTCATTGTCATTTTTTAATAATTTCTTTATTCCAAACAGTGTTACTCACTGAAAATGGATGCAAATCCGTTTTTTTGTATTCTCTTAGCCACGTCTTCCAGCTCAGGAATTTTTGAATGTTTTGTAACAGATTTGCCTGCGCCGGTTATCTCATGCTGTATTTGGGTCTCTGCTTGACCGCGTCACTGTTTCTTGTGGCAACGAGTCTCAGCAGGCGATAGTGTCCCACACGCTGGATCGCCGAGTCACCATGACGGTCGCCTTCGCTCCCGTCCTTCTTATGGGTCTCTGCATTACAGCCTCTTACCTCGTTGCGGAAAATGTCTTCATCAGTAGCAAGTTGCGTTGGCAGCAGGCCTTGAGCCACTGTCAAATTTACTACAGTCACCTGTCCTACGTTAGGAACGACGCTGAAGTAACTAAGCTTTTAAATGTAAAGAACACTAATCAGATGAGCTGGATTGGCCTGAGTCGGCATGACTCCTCGTGGGAATGGACAAATGGTGCATCGTTAACTTATAGTAATTGGGGACGAGGTCAGTCTCATAATGATCACACCTGTGTATCAACTGCATCGGGCCTGTGGTACACTAATGACTGTAATGCAAAACAACCGTTTTATTGTGCTTGGAACATTAAAGAGATGGTCGTGGTGGAGAACCCCATGACATGGGAGGAAGCTCTGGAATACTGCAGGAATCACTACCAGGACCTGGTCAGCCTGACATCGCAGACGGAGTTGACAGTGGCCCTGCAGAAAGCCAAAAATGTCCAGGGGAAGCTTTTCTGGACGGGCCTCCGCTTCCTGGATGACAGCTGGCTGTGGGTCGATGGAGAGCAGCTGAGGAACGGAAGCTGGTCTGCGGATCCGCTCCCCGAGTGCCCGGCGGAGCCTTTCCGCTGTGGAGCCCTGAACACCATCAACGGCTCTCAGGAAGTCCGGTCCTGTGAGGAGCGGCTGAGCTACATCTGCTACGCCGAGTGATCCTGCCCCAGGAGAGGAAAAACGTTTCACCTGATAGATGTCATTTCATTTCTTTGCTGATGCTCTTCTTCAGTAACTTGGACATGAGTGTAAGCTATGGAATTCAATATTTTTTTTAGCCTAACCGAGTATAGATGCTGAGTTGAATAGGGTCGTACACAAAGGTACGTAATCATTCATTCTGGCAGAGGAGTATCCCAATGTTTTTGGTTTTGTGTTCTGACCAAAATGATGCAGTAACTTTGAGCAAGATAATGATCTGTATTTCAAATATCTGATTCCAAATTTGCAGATTAATGATACTATTGAATTATTGTTTATTGGTTATATTATTTGTGATGAGTTATGTATGATGTATGTATTTTTCTATCTTTTATTAAAAGTTGTTTTAAAAACATGGCTATTTAACTGAGCATTATTTCACCTAATCAGGTGGCCTGTGTTACTGAGCCAATGGCAGAATTTTAATAACTTTAAAACTGAAATCATAGCTGGGGAGTTTTTCTTTTGGTGGGTGGCTCACATTACTTTGTTAGCTTGTCAGTTAGGGAGGATGCCCAATGGGGAGAAGCCCTTGTGATCAAGTGAGCGTATGACATGTACGCTTGAGTGATTAACTTAATGTTGAATAGACACTGAATACCATCCATCCATACATTATCTATACCGCTTTATCCATTTGGGTTGCGGGGAAGCTGGAGCCAATCCCAGCATCTTCGGGCGAGAGGCAGGGTACACCCTGGGCAGGTCGCCTGTCCGCCACAGGACCCTGAATACTCTAAAGCCAATTTATCTGTCCACTTCTTTTCTGATGCCATTTTCTCTTCACACATTTAGAATATAAGCAAAGCTGCTCGCATTGACGTCTGCCTCTCATCCCATCGCGTGTCAGATCCCACCAATTTGGTGTGAACAAGACGTCTTAAAAGTCACCGCGGGTGTGTGAGCACGGATGAAAAACAAGGTCATAGCACTAATCACGAGGATGCACACATCGCACGTTCTCTGCTGTGGGGTCAACAGGGTTTCCATGGGGGGGTCGATCTGTCCTGTTTTGCGATGGTGTCTGCCCTCAAATCACTTAATGGTTATGTGTTCAAATCCTACCTGTATGTGGGTTTGTGTGTGTATGTATGTGTTCTACTTTGCTCTCACAGTCCAAACATATGCAGCTATGATGTCCCTAAATTGCATGCTCTGTGGTGTGGCCAGTGACTAACTGGCATCCAATCCAGGGTGACCTTAACCTTTGTACTCTGCTGCCTGGGATAGGGTCCCGCCCCCTCAGCTCTTAATTGAGTATAGGCCTTATTTCACAATTTAAATAACAGTTTAATATTTCCCATCCCTGAGATAAAAGCTGCATTTAATCCTCATACTTCCAGAATCACCCTCCTTTTCTTTTGTTGAGCAATATTTTTGGATGATGGGTCTGAACTAAAAAACACAGAATTGCTGATGTCAAATGTGCATAAAACCATTTTCTTTTTAGAATCCACATCCAATCATGTGATCCCTATAAAATGAAAAAATGTATGAAAATTCTTTGAAAAAAATATTCACATAACTGCTACAGTTTTCATGAAAATGTTGTGCATTTTGAATCTGATCACAAAATTTCACCTTTAATCTTGACATTTTTGACCGTCACTCATTTAGCAGAAGTGAAATGCCAGGATTAAAATCAAAAGTTTGAGTTCATTCTCAAAATGCAGATGTGATTTTTTTCTTCTAAATGGCCCCAAAACTATTCCATAGTATTGTTCATGCAAACTGGGAATAAGAGTCACCAGACTCTGGCACCTTAGAAGCCAGAGATATAAACACATTAACCCAAGTATACCGAAGTCTGCAATTCCTTCACTTTAATTGAAAATGAGGCATTTAGTTCATTTTATTATAAACTCAAATGATTGAAGTGCATTTATCTCTACACACCATGCTACAAGATTTTTAACATAAAAGTAATTTCCTTGCCAAGAGAAGGTTGGCATCTATATGTGAGGGTGTCCCAACCAATGATAGGAGAGGACTTCCATTCATTCATTTTACCATTAACCACACTACTTGTTTTTATGAGACTGCAAAATAGATGCATTAATATGAAAATTATGGTACAAATATTTTATGCGCAGTGAAGAATACTGTCTTTCCTCCGAACTCTTTCAAGTCAAGCGCAAATTCAGCACAAAATTTCAATCTGGACTAAACAACGGAAGTGTGTTCTGATGCATCTCCTCTCCTGAGGCAGGATCACTCGGCGTAGCAGATGTAGTTCAGCCGCTCCTCACAGGACCGGACTTCCTGAGAGCCGGTGATGGTGTTCAGGGCTCCACAGCGGAAAGGCTCCGCCGGGCACTCGGGGAGCGGATCCGCAGACCAGCTTCCGTTCCTCAGCTGCTCTCCATCGACCCACAGCCAGCTGTCATCCAGGAAGCGGAGGCCCGTCCAGAAACGCTTCCCCTGGACATTTTTGACTTTCTGCAGGGCCACTGTCAGCTCCATCTTCGATGTCAGGCTGACCAGGTCCTGGTAGTGATTCCTGCAGTATTCCAGAGCTTCCTCCCATGTCATGAGGTTCTCCACCACGACCATCTTTTGCATTTCGATCGAGCAAAAGAAGTAATTTTTGCTAAAGCAATCATAATCATTCCAGCCGGAGTCTTCGATCCTCACACAGTCCTGCATTCCAAGAAGGTTGTTGGGTTGGCCATTTTCCCATGCTCGGAAATGCGACGTGTTACCATCTGACCAGATGAACTTAGATGGGTGGTTAGGGTCTCTGTACAGGCCAATCCAGGTTATGTTCGCTCCCCTTATATTGTTGATCTGGTCCAGTTCCTCCCCATTCGTGATGGCGGACAGATCTCTGTAATATGTTCTGCAATAAGTTTGTGCTTCACCCCAGTCCATATTACTCGTTATCAGGATATACTCCGGTATAAGGCAGGGGTGCGTGGAGAACAGACCCGCAATCAGGATGACGCTGAGGGTGGTCCTTTCCATGACAGCTCTGTAAAGCAGTGCCGTTGTGCACCAAGCCGCTTTGAGATGCTCCTGTGACCTTCTCCCTTAAAAATGACAGTGACAGAAACGTGGTGAGACCCAGATCAAAGCCCTGCTTCTCAGGATATTCAAGACGCCGGCATGCAAAGGCTTCAATGAATAACAAATACAAGCAAACTTTCATTTAAATTCTCGCTTGAGTTCAAATAAAACTGCAATGTTTACAGTCCCAGTCAAATGTTTGGACACACCCACCCACAGAAAGATCTATTTGTACTATTCTCTACATTTTAGAATAATTAGCCATTAGAACTATAAAGTAACATGGAGTTATGCACTGACCAAAAACAAATTTTTAAAAAT
This sequence comes from Mormyrus hasselquistii, assembly GCA_026779605.1. Lineage (NCBI taxonomy): Eukaryota > Metazoa > Chordata > Actinopteri > Osteoglossiformes > Mormyridae > Mormyrus > Mormyrus hasselquistii. The sequence goes on along the minus strand of JAODKE010000007.1, from coordinate 20,280,432 downwards.
TAATTTGTTGGGGGGGGGGGCAGCTGTGTAGGTTGGGACTCAGAGGGTTGCCAGTTCAAATCCCTGGGTCAGCACAGTGATCCCACCATTGGAACCTTGAGGGTCTTTATCCCACTTGCTCCAGGGACTGGCTGACCCTACTGTCTCCTCTACACCAGTTCCATGATGTGGTCTCCTGGATCCTTTTCCAGCCGTCCTGAAGGAGGTCCCACACATGCTGAGCTCTCATTGGCTGGTGACACTCCTCCAAAACCATTTCTACTGTGTTTAAATCAGGTGGCCAAGTCATGTGACGCGACAGGACTATTTTTTGGCAGCTTGGTGCATCTTAACTTTTGTACTGTACATTTTAATAAGTTTATGCTTCAGCTGGAGGGACAGCCATTACAGTGGGGACAGAGGCGACACCAATGCTGCATGCAGATGCTGTACTTTAGGGCCGATCAGACCAGGGCCCCCAGTCAACACTCGAGCGTCTCAGGAACGACAATCAGCGCCTCCAAATCCAAGGTGTGTGGCTTCTGGAAAAAATGGTGGGTGGGAGAGAGGAGGAGGTTAAGAGCGTCTGTGAGAGGGTGCATGAGTCTGACCAGTGGACTAATTAGGTGGCCATAGGGCTACAGTGGCGAGGAACCTGACGGGGCTTGTGCTCTACCTGTCTGTCCTCACTGGTGTATCATGGGTAATGACTAGAAGAGCACGGACAGGAGCACAAGCAGCTGAAATGACGCTCGAAGAATTTACGGATCCAGAAGAACCTTGTAGTAGCACTCAATTTTTATTCTGTGAGGCCCAAATTCTGGATGAAATCGTTTCTCATCACTCGAGTACTTCTGGAATAGATCTACAGTTCCTTTGGATCGAGAGAAGGCAGCTCCGATGGTTTGGGCATCTTATAACCATGTTGCCCGTGTGTGTGCGCTGCCTGGAATAGCTGCCTGGCCCTCTGTGATCCTGACAGTAATAAGCAGTTAGAATCTGGTGGAATGAAGTACTAACATGTACTGTTGTGATTATCTGTATTGAATATCGAATGCCAGTTTTCCTTTCCTTAGACCAGTGTTTCCCAATCCAGTCCTCATGTTTTTGCTTCCTCCCAGACAGTCCACATTTGGGAGCTGGGAGGGAGCAGAAACATGGACTGTGGGTCACTGAGGACCAGATTGGGAAACACTGCCTTGAATTTTGTTAATATCGCCCGTTGTGAAGCACAAACTCCACTGTGATCCACATCACGGCAAATCCACCGTGGAGAACCACAGAGCTTTTTTTTTTTTGACTATCATTTCCGAACAAATTTTTACTGTTGCTGGAAATGGATTTAAATGTCTCTGTTTGCATTTGCTGAGACATACCTTGCAGTTCAGGATTGTTTGGGATCCAGATCCCTTACTGGGGTGTCACCCCGGGTTGGCACTTCCATCTGAAGAAATTTGCGGAGTGAGAAAGGGGGGGGGGGGGGGGGGGGTGGGAAAAAAAAGTGGAGGGGGGGGAAAAAATAAAGCGGGGGAAGAAGGGAAGAGAAGTATTTTTTTTTGAAATTTGGGGGGGTGGGGAGGCA
>JAODKE010000007.1:20258371-20268748 GCA_026779605.1 Mormyrus hasselquistii | reverse complement strand
CCCCCCGCCCAAGCCCCCCCCCCCCCCCCCTCCCCCCCCCCCCCCCCCCAACTCGCCTCTCCCCCCCCCCCCCCCCCCCCCCCTCCACTCTCTCCCTCGCTCTCTGCAACCCGCAGGAAGTCTAGCATGCAGGAATCTCAAGCACGTCGCTCCGGCGGCTTCTCTGCTGGCCCCGATCATGTGACACCCACCGTCGAATGAGATGTCTCTCTTCCAGAGCTCCTGCAAGCAGGGGGTGTGGTCAAAGTCCCAGGTCCTGCGTGCGCCGAGCATGACCGGTGAAGGCGGCTTGCGGCGCACGCCGACTCTCCAGGCCAACTGCAGGGGAAAGTCACACGACTGAGGATGCTGACATCAGAGCAGAACACCTACAGACTCAAACTGCATGCAGTGAAGGCCAGTTCCACTGCTCTTTGAGACTGCCTCACTCGCACCCCACCCACCCTAGCATGTTCAAGAATGTGACTAACAGCCAAAAGACTAGTTAATCACACTGACCTCAAATGATCTTAAAAACCCAGAACGCCACTAGAGCGCTAACTAAAGAAACGGGCTGTTTGCTGAAGACATCGTAATTCAGATGAGTCCTGACCAGATTCCCCCTCAATGTGCCAATTATTTATAAGAATAGGTGTACAACATGAACCCACCTCAAAAGTGGGTTACTGGTGGCCCTCGCAGGATTTTCCAATCTCTGCTATAGACGTTTTACTGAATGAATCAATGAGATGCATCATTCCAGAGCTGCAAAACACACAAACATCTAACATTCTAAAGAATCAGCTGCCCTCACCACGGTGCTCAGATAACCTTAATCCTTTAAGCTCTACTGCAGCCAGCTTCCTCCACACCCCCCCACTCCACTCGGGCGACTTCCTTCCTTTGGACGCTCCAGCTGAACCGGACTCCCGGCATTCCTGACATTCCCCTTGCGTTCCTCGCTTGAGCAAATTCCGGCTTTGTTTCCAATGCAGCCCCAGCAGGAGGGAGAGACGCCAGAATGGAGGAGCCACTTTACGGGGACGAGGTCAGCGGCACCTACGATACCCAGAATGCCACTGGCAGGCCGGAATGGATGACATGCCTACACCAAACACAGGTAGCTTCTTACGAGGGCTCACGGTTCAAAAACCTCTGCGCACAATGTCCCTTTAAGACCAGTGTCGCCTGCCAAGATTCCCAGATGACTCCAGCCTGTGTGTTTTTTTAAACAGGCAGCCTGTAAGGACGCCCTGTCTGGGCAGTACCAGCAGTTCTGTGCATCATCTGTTTCGGGGTCCTGAGCCAGCACATCTGCTGCAATGTCTGCCTCAGGCCCAAGTCCAGAAGCAAAGGCCACCGTCAAGTGATTAACCCTTCATCAGTCACCCACCACCTCCTGTCTCTGCAACGTCACCCTGAAGCGAATCAACTTACGAGATCTCGGCCTATGAAACTGTTACTCACATGAAAGATGTAGAATAACATTTGGGAAAATTCAGCTCTCATTTAGCTGAACCAGTTACATCCTCTGGTGTATAAACATATACATATAAACGTGTGTGTGTGTGTGTGTGTGTGTGTGTGCGCGCGCACACACACACACACACAGAGCCTAAATCAGGTCTTCTGCCATTTGCCTAAAACATTTAAGCTTCGAAACAAATTCTGCATCTGACCTTGATAGACAGTTATATGGACCTGAATTCTTTATGCCAAATGTATTTCTTGTGTACTGACACAGAGTAAAAGGATGTTTGACAGCTTAAGCACATACTGCAGCAAAAAGCGTCAGTTTTTAACTTACCACTGAATTATTTACTTGTTAAACAAAAAGCACCCATGTCAAAATACAATCTTGTCTGACAAACAGCACCAGGCACTGGCAGAATAGACCCTCTTGGACAAAAGACAAAGTTCAAACAAAGTCAAGACCATCAAGACTAGAACAATCCCTGATTGCATGCAGCAGATAGATCCTAAAGTGGAGGCACCATGGGAGCACAAAAGGTGATATCTGCACAAAGACTCCGGTAACAGCAGCGACGGCTGCAAAACCCGCCAAAGGCACAAGCTACCGATGAGCTGTGATTTTGACTGGTACTCACCACCGCCCAGCGGTGCCATACACCCAGTCATGCTCCTTTCTCCAGCCCTCTCCGCTGCCGGCCACCGACGCTTTACCCCAACCCCCCAGCTCTGCGTGGCCTGTTTTTGCCTGTTGCCTAGCAACAGCCAATCAGAGCCAGTCTCAGCCCTCCTGTGATGTGAGCACATCCCCTTGCATGTGCCCTCGAAGCTCCCGCTAAATATTTCATATGCAAGAGAAGCCCTGCTTCACCGACCTATTTCACGAGATGGGTTTGGGGTGCTGCGTTGGTACGGAACGCGTCACTTTCTCCCCACTGACGTCTCATGGTATTTCAAACAGAACCCATCTCCGAGACACGGTGGTGAATGTCCCATATAAGCAGCTTCAGGACACAACCGGAGACAGGGAGGTTTATTTAAAACCCAAAACGGCTGAATCCTTTCAGAAATCTAAACCGCCTGTCCCGACTGAATCCACACTCTCCCCTCACCAGAAGAGGACAGAGTGTCAAGGAGTACCTTCACCCAGCTCACTCCCTCTTCACACCCCTGCCCTCTGGAAAGCACCACCGGAACATCAGCTCCCACACCACCTGGTTCAAGGACAGTGTTCTACCACAGGACGTCAGGACACTGAACAGCCAATGATCTGTCCCACCACTGCATAGCACTGCACACCATTGTTAATATTGCACCTCATCACAATCAGTACTTTACTACCTCCGGTTATTTGCGCACCCTTATCACCTATTTTTTGTTCACTTTTATGGCACTGCCTTTTGTCTGTCCTGCTCCAGTGTTTGTCCCATTGTCCCCCATGCACCTACCCCCTCCCAGGGGAAGCAGTGCCATCATGAACCCACCTACCTGTGCAAACAAACAAACAAACAAACACCCCGTTCGGGGCGTCGGCCATTAGAACACAGAATGAACAGAGGTGCAGGACCTTGCCGATACCATGGGGCGGGATCCTATCCTGGGCCTCCAGGTGGCCCGGGATCCTGTCTGGGGCCCCAACTGCCTACTGCACAGTCAGGTCCAGTGACTATTGGAAACATCCCAAAGCAAACACTAGTTTGGCCTTCAGTGCCTGCTGGCCCGACACAGGCGTTGGCACAAACACAGTCACTAAAGATAAGAATATGAATCTTATATGACCATATACAAAACACACACAGCTCCTGGATAGCATCAGTGCATTTCACAACTGTTTTGAATCTTTGTTATGCTGACACAGATTTCATTCATTCACAACACATTATAAATCATTTGATATCTTGCGCAATTTGGCAACTTATTCAGTGTTTCTACATGGCCAGACAGTCAATTAAACAAAAGCTAATTTGCTTTTCGAAACAAAAAGGCACACGCCTCACACCGTCACCATCACTGCGTTCACAAATGAGTGATGTTTGTAGTATTAGATGCCAATCTAAGCAAAAGTGAAAATGGAGACCTTACTAAAATTTCCCCCATAATACAGAGAGGCAGCCCAAAACACCCTCACTATAAAAAGTATCTGCCTGGTATAAAGGCCCCACCCTGACATTAAATTCAGGTTTCCTAAAGAACATGGCACTCAAAGTATAAGCATTTCATCTGGCTTTGAAAGGCAGCCAAGCTATAAAAGGGCCCATGTCAGTGGTTAGGCACCGATTGGTGCTTTCAAACACTTTATGATTTAAGATTCTGAAGACATTCACCAGGCGAACAAATGCAGGACCACCAGGAAACCACAGAAGATTCCATAACTGTTTAAAAATCAGTCCTATAGCCGAGAGACTGACATCACCTGCACCAGCAGCCCAAAGGCCAGCAGGTTTGGTGTAAGCAGGATCCTCACCTGAAGCTCTCCGCTGCCGCCCGGCTCGTCCACACCGTGGCGGTTACCGGGAGACACAACCGCGTGGTAGCGGCGGAGGAGGCTGCGGATGCAGAGCGCCATCATGGTGCAGAGCACATACATCGCTAAGCAGGAGCAGGATTCAGAAGAGTGGAGACCGCTACTCTGTCACGGGAACTCGGACCAGAGAGTAACCCCAGGAATATCACAAATTCCAAAAATAAGATCTGGTCTCAAAACTAGGTCTCTGTTTTGGTTCAGACCAAGCAGAGACAAAATCCTGAAAGATCGCAGATGTGCAGAATGTTCATCGGCAGGTTTCAGAGAGCTCAGAGAGGTGAAACCCTAGGCTTGATTTGCCAGTAAAATGTTCCGGGATAGCGGAGGGAGGGCTGCCAGACCTTGCGCCCGTGGCAAATCGTGGTCAGATCTGCTGCTGCAGTGGTAAACAAGCCAAAGTACGGCTCACCTAGACACACCTAGTCCATGGGGTGGGGACAAGAAGTGGGCCGTGCACCTGCATTCCACCCAAACTGCTTGGCAGACCAGCGAAAGTAGAGAGAGCGAGAAAATGGGCCACTCCTATCAGTGACCCGGCTGACACGCTCCACGCGTCAGGCACAGAGACAAACACCAGCAAAACAAACAACCACGCCACGTCTAGGATGACTAAAATGCCCACGTTTGGGGGGGGCCCACGACAGATGTCAGGCGGGGCGAGGGGGCGCCAAGGTCCACTGCACAAGCGAGACGGCGTTTCTCTGGATTCTGGCTTCTGGTGCCACAGTTAGACACCATCACAGAGAACACCTTCCATCTATCAGAATACGTGTATGTGGGATTTGGAGATTTCATTTGCAAATTTTATCCTGGTGAGGAGGGGGGGGGGGGGACACCAGCAGAGTCTGAGAACCAGCATTCATATATTTAGTAGCAAAACTTATCTGAGAAAGCAGGAGTCCCTGGAGCAGTTGGGGGTTGAGGGTCTTGCTCAAAAACCTGATGAGTAAATCACTCTGCTGACCCTGGGATTTGAACCAGAAACCTTCTGATCACAGGCACAGATTGAGAACCCAGAGAACCACACTCCACTCAGAACGTGTCAAGTCAGTGAATGAGAAAGGGCAGCGCAGGGGTACAAGCTGTGCGTGAGAGGAGACGATGACGCACGCCACGGACATCTCAGAAGCATGCGCGTGTCGCATGCATGCGCGTGTGCGCACAGAAGTCCACAACAATCTCCTCTCCACACATGGTGCAGCTCTCTGCCCCCACCAAAAAGCATGCGCAGAGTGAAAACAAAATCATAAATGGATAACAGAGAATGGGCTTGTTTACTTTGGCAAAGATTCTCTTTTTCCTTTTTAACCATAAAAATGACGTCTCAAACCAAGCTGGCATCACCTTCAAACGAAGCCCACAATTCTGAGGAAGGGTTGGGCAGCAAGTCCTGTGAAGCAATCAGCACGGTCCCCGTCCCCGAGCAAGCAGGTTTCCAAGAAGCTTATCAGGCCGCTGGCAGGTTGATACGGCCAGCGACCTGCTTAGGAGGACAGATACGCCATTGATGGGCCTCTTGCTTTGTAAGCAAGCCTACCAACATCATGGTTCACTCTCTTCAAAGACGCAGTTTTTAAAGTGCTGGGAACTTTCATACAAACAAACATTTACCACTTTAAATTTACTTAGATGCTTTTATCCAACGTGACATACAATTGAGAAATTAGGCTGAAATAACCTCCAGTTGCTCCAGGGACTAAGGGCTTTGTCAAGGGCCCAACGGTGACATCACTGATGACCCAGGGATATAAACTAACGACCTTCTGATCACTAACCCACTGAACCACACACTGCCCCCTAGGCCCAATGAATAATAAAGATTACCCTCAGCATCAGGCAGACAACAAAAACATTCCCTACACAAAACTAGCCAACATCCCAATATGGACCCTCAGCTAGTTTTACCATCAGTGAGCCACTAGGGGGCACTAAAATGCACAAGTCACCGGTGTCCCAGTGCTCCTCCTCCCAGTGCTCCTCCTCCCAGTGCTCCTCCTCCCAGTGCTCCTCCTGCGCTTGCGTTAGTGCTTTTCAAGGGCTATAATAATTTTTAGGGGAGGCAAGTGGCTCAGCAGGCTGCGATTGCAGTGATCGCAAGGTTGCCAGTTTGAGCCCCAGCCTCAGCCTCAGCAGAACAGTCACACATCCATGGGCCCTTGGACAAGGCCTTTAACCCCCCCCCCCCCTCAGCTCTAAGGGTGCTGCAGGAGGGTCGACCCTGAACCATGACCCCCAAACTATGAAGAGCAGGATGGGGTAGGCAGAGACAAATTCCTATGTATGTGGTTTTGGGCAATGGCCAATAATGGATTATGAAAAGACCAAAAAAGCTCAGAAATCACCAGAAAAATAAACAGCAATGCCACCCACCCTCCAAGCTACACTGGATCAAACGACATACTAAAATGGGAGAGAGGAAAACAGACAAGTGCATAATGACAGGGCAGTAAAACCACCCTACAGGGGGGCTGAGCCAACACACAAAAATCAGAAAGATGGACTGCACAAGCTCTGCCAGCTCAGCTGTCAAACCCAAAATTACTCTGGTTTCTCAGAGGCAGCAGGCTGGCCAGCTCACTAACGATGTCCGCAGTGCAGGAAGGAGCTGCCCTGATGAACGAGTCCACCTGGAGAACATCTGTGCTGCACAAGGCAGAGGCTCCGTTCATACAGGACAACAGAGACAGGTGAGACGGTTATATGAATTATATGGAAAAAGAGCCCGCAAAATGAAACAAAGTGATGGGACTTTAAGAGGTAAACAATAATAATAATAAAAAAAAGTTACTTCTCAGCCTGAATCCACATCATTCATCTTATTTCACCTTTAGAGAGCGAGTTTAGAAAAAGTCTACAAGTTAAATTAAAGCGATGCTGTTTGATAACAACCACATTGAATTTCGTTTCAAAGCAACATTGAACTTCGAAGTACCAAGTCAAGACGCCATCTGGTGGATAAAATCGAAAACTAATGACTGCCTATCAAATAACTGCAATAAAAAAACAGCCTGTGAACTGAAAGGTGCGTGAACTGACAAATGGGTGAATTCAGATAGCTGAATATCAAGGGCATTGATAAAGAACATATAAACGGCTCAGTTGTCAATGCTTTCTACCAAATGACAGTTAAGGTTTTAATAGAAGGCCCTCGGTCTTTACAGCTTTAAAATTACAGTTCATTTTCCCCAATACGAGTAACTTAGTACTGACCCCTGTAACCTAAAAAACAATGAGAGAAAACTGCACAACACTGTGATTTATTGTGATTTATTTGCTAAAAGGATAGAATTTGACGGGCCTGTCACCGGGTTGAATTTCCTAATTCGAATAAATTTCCTTATTCGAAATCAATAATTCGGGGAAAAAAAGATGGATCCAGGGTGCCTAACTCCTTAACTGCTAAATTTTCCCATAGGCCCAAAAGCTATATTTTCGGTGTTTAAATAGATTCCATAAAAAGAAAGATTTGCTCGAGGGTTCGATATCATTTAGGCCTATTTTACTGGTGAGAAAAACTATTTCCTTCTCCTGGTCTCCACCAGACATCCTATGAAGTCATTTCCAGCCAGCGGGGTTTTTTTTTTTTTTTTTTAAAAAAAAAAGAGGAGTCCCTCCCATTTTCTCCTACGCAAAACCAAATTCACATCATTCGTCTCCAATTAGTATTTATTGCCATCGACGTGTTAACTGCGTAGCGTTTCACCTTCACTTGTACGTGCACCAGAATTTAAGTGCAAATTTATATGCACATGCATGCACACGTCACGCGCCAATTAAAAGTCAGAAGCAAACCCGTCAGATGAGAGCTACTCCCACAATGACAGTTTTATTCACTTTGCAATTAGCCTCCCCCCGCGAGAAGCAAAGGGCCCGCAGGCTGTATAAGCATTTCCGGCATGCTCCTGTCAACATTCACTGCATGCCAGGCTGCTCCGAAAACGGAGCGATGGCGAAACTGCCCAGGGTGACGATCCCACACTTCCTGCTCCCGGCGTGTCCAACAGCATTCCGATCTACAGTGATCCAGATCGCGACCGTCACCTTTATATCAGTCAGTTCTTTCAAAATATAAAATGCAACCTCTAACTTCAGTCCGTTTTCTATAATTCCGTTTTTAACTCAGCCATGGCGACACGTCCATTCCTCAAATTTAAAGGCGCATTTGAGGCAATTTTATAACGCCACATTCTGTAAAAACAAAGTGTTTACATAAGAGCAAAAACTGAATGTCGGGAAATGGGCAAAGAGACAATATCGAGCTACATTAAACGAGACTGAAAATGCAGATACGGTGAAAACTACCGATGAAAGAGTGGCGATCCAACTTTAAAATCCTTCAGACTGCATTTGAGCTAAAGGAAATACTCCTGGAAAACATCTATCACTTGGCATTTCGTTAGATCTAGTGGATGCCAGTGGAACTAGAATAAAACGATTACGCAATTCGGTTAAAGTTACACAACTAAGATGGATTTCTAAAATGAAACTGGCCATGCAGTTTCAATCTATATCCACATATTTATGCTAATAGAGAATTTAAGAGAAAAACTAGGAGTCAGAGCATTTCAAGATAGTGACAGCAGGTCGTTTGAAATACCCTTTAAAATTATATTTCTGCCTCTGTATTAAAGCCACAAAATCAGAAGTTGCGAAAAGTTTTCTAAGCACAACAAAAGCTGTTAACGTAAAACTGTAAACGTAAAACATGAAAACGGGGGCTTACCTTTCGGACCCGAAGACGTGTTTCTGAAATGCACACACAACTTTCCTTGTTATATCTTCAAGGAGTTTCGCCTTAAACAAAATAAACACTTCGGCGTCTCACACGCAAGGCTTCAGGGAGTGAGGAGACTCCCTCAGTGCTGTACAGCGAGTCAGTGACGCGGACTAACCACAGTGGAAAAAGTTACTCGCGGGTAGGTTTGAAGCCCCCAAACGCCGGCAGCGAAATGGTGCTGAACCACTAGAATGAGCCCCTATGATTAGGATCCGTGACGCGGCCGGTTTGTTCAGAAGAGGAAACGGTATCCTCAGCCTGTCCAACTATGAGAAACTACTACATAACAGCCCAAGGTCACTGACATATGCAGCTCATTCATAAAGGCAAATGTTTTCGAGAAAGAAAACTTTATTTCGGAGGGTCTGGCCACATCCTGGGTAATAAACGTTTGCGTGCCACGTAGCCTATATACTGGTTAACGCTACAGCATATTACTCTCCCTTAATTATTCAAGAGTGTATTTCATTAGGTTGTCGGTAATTAGGCCTGGCAATGGCCAGTTGTTCCCCAAAAAAATCAAAAACAATAGAATTAAGACATAAGGGTGGAGGCTGCATGGATGAACAACTTCACACCGGAAATGTCAGAACTTGAGTTATACGCTTGCATGAATCAGTGTGCGCTTACTCTGGTAAAATACATTTGCTGTTCAAACACTATTAAAGAACAAGGATTGCCAATTTTATTGGAGAAATATTTTTTTTACTAAAAGTCTCCATTTGTATAATCATGATTGTGGTGTTTGGAGCAGTGGGAGAACAAAAATACTTCAGTAACATATCACCAGAAGGTTGCCGGTTCAAACCCAGCCTCAGCATGCCTGCGAGTCCTTGAGCAAGACCCTTAACCCCCAGCTCCCTGGGTGCCCCGACAGGTGGCTGCCCTTCACAGACAGCTCACTCTACAAACAGCAAGTTGAGGGAGGCGTAAAGACAATTGCCCCACGTTGATCAATAAAGTATCAATTCTAACAAGAGTCTGTCCTTTTAATTTGTGTATAGAGATAGACAGGCAGGGACTACAGGCATTTACAGGAACACAAGTTAACTGCTGCATTTCTGAGGCTGGTTCAACTTTAATTTACCATGTCTGCCATAGCTATATTAAACAAAATGATTCATTATTTAAAAGTTTTGAATAGGCGATACTTTTTGTATGCACTATATAACTTCTAGTTTATTGTTTTGCAGTTTTGTAGTCACCACCTTCACACGCTATCGAAGGTGTATTTATACAGATCTCACTGAACATTCCATGTTGGTAATATCACACATATATAGTATATGAAGTGGATTTTACATGGATTTCACCGACCTTTGTTTTATTATCATCGTCATTATAAAAATTATAATTATTTTTAGCTGAAAACAACTAAATACTCTTCCATCGAGAATGAGTGTATGTAACTTTCAAAGTTATTCCTAAAGGGTTGCATTTTTTCTTTTGAAAGGTGCTGCTTAAAATAAGTGACTTGTCTGAGAAAACCTTAGCTGAGAAGCATCAGCCATTCAGGAACCACAACAGACTGTAAAAAGCTGAGAAGCATCAGCCATTCAGGAACCACAACAGACTGTAAAAAGCTGAGAAGCTTTAGCCATTCAGGAACCACAACAGACTGTAAAAA
>JAODKE010000007.1:20232875-20253935 GCA_026779605.1 Mormyrus hasselquistii | reverse complement strand
CTGTGCGTACGTGACTGAAAAAGCCGGGAGTTAGTCGGAGGGACTTGGGTGTTGAGGAGCGGCAGATAACTTTTGTTTTCTGAGTCATCCAGAGGATTGAGAGTCTACAAAAGTTAGTTACGGCGGTAACTACGTTTGTCACCACTACCGTTCATTTTGTACTATTTTATGAGTATAGGGAATATTTCATTTCGCGCCTCGAGTGTGTTTATTTACTTAAATACTTGTTTGATATTTCTGGGGGGTATGGGGAGACATACGGTTTGGCCAGATCAAAGCCGAACAATGTTATGTATGTTATTTCTGTCCCTTTTCTGTATTTTATTTTGTTATACGTTGTGAAGGAAACCAAGTAGAACCTCTTAATGGTCTTGCAGATAATAAAGATCCCCATTTAAGATATATTTGTTGGTGGCGTGTGTCTCCCTATCCCGCGCCGACAAAAGAAATCTAAATTAAAAAAGAAAAAAACTGCAAATAATGTAGTGCTATGATGCAAAATGTCTGTTGCACAGCATGTTCTTACAGTGAACGTCCAGAATACGAGTGGCTGCATAAGAGGCAGCAATGAAATGAAAAATTCATGTTTGTATTTCAGCCATGCAACATGTACATAGAATGGTTTGTTTGGAAGTCAGAGGGATCCTTTCATAGAATGACTCATGGAGGCTTTGCGGTAAGTCTGTGTTGTCCAGCAGACAAGTAGGGGTGTGTCCCCAGCTATGGATATCGTTGGCTGAACTTACTCACCTGGAAAAGTGCGACTTTGCTGACGATGGTATAGTTCACTTCCACGGCAATGTCCAGCCTCATCTTCACCGGTAGCTGCACCAACAACTCCCGCTCATCTAACATGCAGAGACTCGTAAATCCATAGCTACGGTTCCACATCACAAATCAAACACCTTTCAGCAACTATCTCCCTTACCCAGCATGCCTTGGGACTTCCAGGTGTAGTCATACCAAGTCTTGACCCTGTTTTGGACCTGGTGGGGGATGTTGTAGGAGGACATGTACTTGATAGTGTTGTCCATGCAGGTTCGGTAATAGGTCTGTCCTGCTGTGGCTGCGCCCACCACGTCCCTCATCTATAATAGTGAAGATGGAAGGCCAAATGAACAAAGAACAAATTGTTTTGTTGCGGAAATAACGAAGTAATAAGATCTCATCCATTAGTCATCCAGTCCTGCCAACCTGTCCAATCATGATGGAGAAGGCGAAGACTCCCACAAAGTAGTTCACCATCTGGAAGACGATCTCAAAGAGGGTGGTGGGGTCTGGCAGGCCCCCGATGGTGATCAGGGTCTTCACGGCAAAGTAGTAGCAGCGGATGTAACTGGGAAAGAGTGAGCAGATGAGATAATTCTGTCATTCCAGAGCTAAGTCTGGAAACAGGAATAAAGAGGGTCGGGGAGGGGGCTGAGGGTGTCTGCGTACCTGTTACCAACACCGTTGTAGACCCATTTAGTGGATCCTAGGCCCTCGTAAGCAGAGCCCCAGTAGAAAAGACAGGCGTTGATGTGCAGCGAATAGAGCAGGTAGGTGGTTGTCAAGATGACCCTGTGACATTAGGGGTGGGAACAAAGATGGATGGAAAAAGATTCAATGTCAATGTTTAACCTGGACTTTTTGCAGAAAGTTTCTGCAGAGGGGGCTGGTGGACTGAGGAAGCGGAGCACTGGGGGCAGGGAGCCAGCGACTTGGTTCTGCTATTGAGTTGGGTCTAAGGATCAATGTCAATGTTGAAAAATATCTATACTGCTATAATTCCTCAGAGCCCTGAGCTCATTCTAATGCTTCGGGGCCAAAGGAAACACTGGGTTGAATCTTGCTTTTGGAGGAATGACAGAGAGGGTTTCTTTTAGCTTCTTTAGTTCTGAACTGACCAAAAAGAATAATAATAATTTGTTGGGGGGGGGGGGCATCTCTTTGGATTGGGACTCAGAAGGTTGCTGGTTCGATTCCTGTGGTTGGCAGAGTGATGGCACCATTGAGCAAGGCCCTTAACCCCAATTGCTCCAGAGACTGGCTGCCCCTACTGTCTCCTCTACACCAGGTCCATGAGGTGGCCTCCTGGGATGCTTTTACAGCCGTCCTGAAGGAGCTCCCACATATGCTGAGCTCTCATGGCCGCTTTTACTTCAATATCTGGTGAAACACCTCCAAAACCATCTCTACTGTACTTGGCCAGGTCACGTGATGCGACACTATCACCGTCCTTTGTGGTCGACTTGGCATGTTCAAAATTTTGACCAAAAAGGATTGTGGGTAATTTACATCCCCAGAATAAAATGAGCTGGACACTGTTTATTTGTGTTGGTGTAAAAGCACGTACCTGTAGATGTAAGCTTTACTGAGCACGGCTTCCAGGCGATCGTTGAACTCTAAGAAAGCCATATACTGCAGAGAAGTAATAGAAGAGATTGAACACCAAGGAGATACAGAGTCAGTCACAGTCAGCAAAAACACACCTATTTTTAAACTGCATGGCAAACAAAGATTTCGTCACTAAATTTAGTAACTTTTCTTGTAAAAAATTGAAAGTTGAAATTAAAGTTTCACAGCATTGAGTTGACTTTAGTGCAAAATTTAGGCATGATGTAAAGCAACAAAAATTTCTAGGTATTTAATCCTAAAGATATGGTTTCAAGTTTTGCGTTTTAAAACTACAGTCTTATATAAGTTGTCGGTTGTATTATTTAGTATATGTTACTACACCAATCACAGAGTCACTGCCGTTAAACTTGGAATACTCAGCATGATACTGAGAGGCTGATGGAGTATGGTCACCTTGAGCAGTCGGGGGAAGCGGAGCAGGGAGTTCACGCCTGTTTTCAGGTAAAATACCTCCAGTGGAAAAAGGGACAGCACATCCATCTAAATGGCAACAATATTCTATTTTTAGATATGCAGAACTGTCATTAAACATTCCTGTATTCTACAAATGTGCATAAAGCCAGCAGATCTAGCGCTGTGGTGAGCATATGCGATCGCTGAGTTGCAGGCAAGTTCGGTTACCTTGAAGCGATGCGTCTTCAGATAGTTTTCTCGCATGTCTTTTCTGTCAGTCTAGAAGGGGAAGTTCTTATTTTTTTATCTCTGTTTTACATATGCAATAGTCATCTCTAATTCCTTAAGTGAATCTCCAGAAATGAACTAAACTATTTTACAGAATACGATTATGTATGCGATGCACAGAATTTGGATTGCTGTCACGCAAATAGCAATGAAACAACTCGTAAACCTAAAGGTTGTAGAAACAATGTGCATGAAAGTGTGCGCGTTCTCACCACGATATCACCGGCACGGACAAACTGAAGGCGGGGCTGGAACACCAGGATGTCCAGGATGTAGACGGCATCACACAGGTAATCCGCCAGCAGCCACAGGTGGAGGTTGTTGGCTGTCTGGTAGGGGAAGGCCCAGCGTACTGGGATCAACCACAGGTTCCAGTTCCAGGCCATGGTGACGAAAAACAGCCAAATCACGTAGATCAGGCCTGGAATGGGGTTTTGTGAAACACCGCTCAGTTAAACGTGGAACAAACACACAAGGTGAACTCACTGGATATGAAGAGAGAGTCTTACTGGTGTAGGGGTCGATGCTCTGGGGGAAGCGGAACTCCAGAAGAGATTTGGCCCACGGTGGCATTGTCAGCTGGTACCCGAGTAGGTTGTACCGGTCCTCTTGCACCCCTCCCTCAGTGGGGGCAGCCGACACCTCCCCGGCAGGTGGGGGGGGAGGTGGGGGTGGGGCCTGAGCAGCCTTCTTGGTAGGAGCTGTGGGTGAAATATCACAGCGGTGTGCGAGAGGGTGAGGGGTGTCATTGGGCCGGTGCTATTCTAAGGGATGGTCCGAAACCTGGCCCCCATGCCACAGCCACTCACAGGAAGGGGGGGTTTCCTCATCCGATTCGTCGGGGTCGATCAGCCTTTCCCTGATGCGTTCGGTCCTCTCTCTGAAGAGCCTCTGCAGCTCGTGCAGCCGCTCACTAATCACGGTGCTGACCTGCCTGGCCGGCCCGGAGAGAGCGAGAATATTGCAGACATCACGTAATCCCCGTGCACCACAAGGAATTCACGGAGCTCCAAGGTAGTCATCTCAAAATTGTATGTTTTATCTCCAAATTAACATAGATCATGGATTCACAAAGGGCCACCTTCAGCTGGTCACCTTACTTGCATTTTATTTATTTAGCAGATTCTTTTATCCAAATTTTTTTTTGGTAATAAATGGAGTCAGTCATGCCTGGAACAGTTGGGAGTTAAGAGCCTTATTCAGTGGCCCAACGATAAGATCAATCTGCCAACCAAGATTTGAACCAATAACCTACTGACAATAAACATAGTGTCCTAACCCGATGATCCACACACAGCCCCCCCAAAATATGCCCTTTGGTCAAAGGCCTGCAGAGAGCCATACTTACTCTGCATCACCAGAGGCCTCAACAGTGGTCACCACATTCTCATCCAGTCCACTGGGGGCCTCCAGCTCTTTGCTGCGAATGAAAGAGCACAGCAAGGCTGGAGAACCACTGAAATGGTGGTTTGTCAGGAGACTCTCTGGCAGACGCTCAGGCGCCTAGAGCCAAGGACGTATGAGTTTGTGTACAATGTAAAATGTTCTTGGGACATTGACAAGACAAGCAAATGACTAACAGATACAGCAGGTTTGGCTAGAAAGTCAAAAAGGACTTGGAAAGGGCTACATTTTAGTGTAAATGGCAGAGGTTTTATATACACACACACACATACATACATCTGTACAGTAAAATCCCGTTATAATGGACTCACTTATAACGGAATATCGTCTATAACGGATGAGGTCTGCTGTTCCCGGCCGTGCGCCTTTAAGAACATGCAGAAAAAGCATCGGATATAGCGGACTGGCATATGACGAAATTTTGCTTATAATGGACAAACAATTTGGTCCCCTGGGCCGCTTTTAGCTGTAGTTTTGTTCGGCTATAACGGACATGCAGGCTCCGCCTACAAGGCGCGTGGCGTGCCGGTGATATCCAGCACAGATACGTAGTCGGGATTATTAATAGTTATGCTCTATAAATAGGCATGGTGTAACAGCAGCCAACCCTGATTGGTCTGTGTGGCTGTCTATCATCAGGCACGCAGTGTGTCGGCAGATGACACTCACCATTGGAGGGATGCAGTAAGCAATGAGGTCAAGCTTACTACTGTACCGTACATGTATAACCACTTATAGGCCATATATACTTCCAGTCAGGTAAAGTTATATTACTACATATAAAATATAATATAATAATCTACACCACAAGTGTGTCTGCTGGGGTGTGGCGTGAGTAAATGGTGTCCTGTAGTTGTGTTCTGGGCATACAGCAACTCTGGATATAACGGATGTTTTTGCCAGATCCCTTAAAGTCCATTATAACGGGATTTTACTGTGTGTGTGTGTGTGTGTGTGTCTATATATATATACTGTACTATTCAATTAATATTCTGATAATGGTGGAAAGGAAGGCTGACTCACCTTTGAGTTACCATGGAGTCAGTCGGTACAGCTGAAGTGCTTTGTGTTTGTGACCCAATGGCTTTGGGCACCGTTAAGCCTCCGTCTGAGTCAGAAGCCTCTACGGTGGCGGACGGGCCCTGGGACCTGGGGCCCTCTGAGGAACCCACAGACACACGTGGTTTATAACTGTCAGAGAAGCTTCCCCGTTATTCTACTAAGCCTCTCTGGATGAGGACGCCAAGAAACCCTTAATGTCTTACTGTAGTCAAACCGATAAAAGAAAAAAACCCAGGATTAAAGAAGATTAAAAGTAGAAACATTTAAATGAAATAAAGAATTGACATGCACAGGAATAGCACAGCATGAAACTATCTGCACAGCTAAACACAGAATGTTCAGGAATAAGCAGACAGCAAGCAAACCTACTAGTGCAAACAGTTCACCTGAAGGTCCTGTGGAGCGGCGGCTGAAGCCTCTGCATGGCAGCTGGGAGGGCGAAGGCCTGGCGGGGGTAGCTGGGGGTAACTGGCAGCTCTGATGTGGGGGGTGAGGACGGGCAATAGGGGTAGTACTGGGTAAACTAGTATGACTAGTTCCAGGCCGCAGGTTTGCTGTTTATGCTTTCTGTTGGGGCTTGGGGCTGTTGATCTGGTTAAGGATGTTGAGGCAGTATTGCTGGGCAAGCTGGGGCAATTTGGATATCTGTGGGGGCAGCTGTTCAGGCATCTGCAGAGGCAGCTTGAGCGGCGTGACAGAATTCCCTGGAAGCAACTGGCTGATCTGGTCCATGCACTCGCTTATGTGAGGCAAGCGCATGAGGCAGCTTTTTACTGCGGTGCAGCTGCTGGAGACTGGAGGCAGAGACCGCGGCACAGGGGCACAGTCACAGTTACACAGTCACACAGATATGTCATAGTCAGATGACATCACAGTCCGACAGTGACAGTCATAGAAACATGGTCGCGGTCAGGTCATGCAGATCATGCAGAAACAGTCACATAGTCAAAGTCACACAGTTACAGTCATACACTCACAATCATGCGGTCAGTCACATGGTTACAGTCACATGGTCGCAGTCACAATCACGCAATTACTGTCACGCATTCACAAGGTCACACAGAGAAAGACGTTCACTCAAAGCCATCCGACACAGACGTGCTTACCTCCGCACCCTTCCTCAGCTGGATCATCTTCCTGCAGAGATGGATCACAACAGCCATTGAAGAAAACGACGTTTCACCTAACCACACCTCTTCTCATGATGCTGCTAAAACCAGCAGTACCTGAGTGGTGGCTGGAGATGGAGGGCGCTCGCCACCACGCCCAGGTTGTTGAGTTACCGTGACAACACTCGTGTCAGTGGGCACAGGGACGAGCGAGACCCTCCTCCCCGGAGGAGTTGGGGAGGCCGTCCTGCTGGGCTCCAGCTCAGGCTCAGAGGGACATTCATCCACCAAGTACCTGTCAAGGACGAGGACGGAAGGGAGCGTCCGTGACGAAGGGACAGACATACGGTATCATTACCAACAGCTCATAGTCTTAATGTTTATTACATGTTGAAATAGAATCGTTGTAATTTTAGCTATCGCTAACAAAACTTATGAAATCACCAAAAGTACGAAATTACATTCTAGTGAAATTTAATATGTATATGGAAGAGAATTTGCTTAATAAAATTAGTTTGCAAAAATAACTTCTGAAACATATTTAAGAGCCAAACAAATTAGAAAAATAACCAGAGAAGGCAGGAGAGAAACCCTGGTGAATTACACAGGTGTTCTGCAGAGATGGGCTACCTTCCTACCCTGTGATTACAGTCAGATGACAGCAGATGTACAAAAGCAGACTGTACTCATTCACACGACATTCCACTGAAGCATTGAAAACTGTTCCCCACTAAACAGGCGGGCAGATTCTCAGCCCTAATCAGGTAAACTCCAGGCTGATACTGCAATCATAGTACAAAACATAGACTGACTAGCTTATCAAATGTAAGTAATTAATTCATGAATCAATGCAGAGATCCATTTAATTATTAAACTCTGAATTACTCAAATTCTATGACAGATCCCCTAACTATACTTTATGGTAGATAATATATATTAGCTAGTTTTGACGTTCAGTTTTTATAGTTTGAGACAAATCATTTCTGAAGCAACTGGTTTTCTATAAAATCCAAATAACATGTGCTGTCAACTTGCTGGATCAATAAAGGGACACATTCATGCTGGAGTCTATCAGAGAAGTTACTGATTGCCAGTAGCCTCATTCTGCTGTGGCAAGAGAGAATAATTAATAACTCGAACCATGTTCATTCATTGAGGAGTTAAAGAAAAACCAAGGTGCATCTGCCAACTCGATTCCTGCTAGCTTGACACTGTAAAGATACTTTAACTCTGACAAGTAGGCCTGTGCAAACCATAACCTGAAAACACACAATAAAAACACAGGAAATGAAGTCACTCTTGCAATTCACTGATAAAAATAGAAAGGGAATTTGCTTAAATGTCTCTATGGAATGGTAAACTAGCTGGTTTCTTTAAATTATCCACGCTAATCTGCTAATTATCAATCACTCGTAATGGGACATCTTCAAAGAAAATAAAAATATGTAATATAAGGCCAACAGAAAAGTATGATCTGCTGTGATATTGTTACACATATATATTCTCACATTCGATATGGCAGCATACACCAATCAAAAATCAGTTTGCCTTTTATTGAAGCCTGTAACTATGGTCAAATGCCCATCAGGGGGCACTATTATAAATAGGTCGCATTATTGATAACAGCGTAGTCATGGCCAAATTGCTTCATGAACCATTTGTTGTATTGTCTCTGTTCAAGAAAGGCACCAAAGCAACCCAAGAGCTAATGTACCAGGGGTCAAAAATACCCCAAATGGTATAAGCCTGTATAAGACTGTAACTCACTACGGACTGTACTGAACAATTGTTCTGTTTGTCATACCATGTCAGATGAGATCACGGGGATGTAATGCCATGATCTCACAGCTGTGGCTATGTATAGTGAGGTAGTTCACTGTGAGCATAATTTCGACCATAGATTTAAATCAAGACGTTTGTTGATTCCTGCCTAAAATAGACATTCTATCATTTAGGTCATGAAAAGCAGCATGTGTGAGTATGTCATGGTTCATATGCAGATATAGCTTCAGCAAATGGCAGATGCAGAGACTTACTCTGAAATCCTACTGATCTCATCCTCATTCTCTTCTTGGATCGTCTGTAACCTGAATAGCCCACAAAAAGATAAAGAACAGAAACTTTAAATCACTTCAAGTGTGGCTGAACATCAGTAGTCTTGTTTTATAACAGGAAAATGCAAGTATTACAATACCATTAAAACATTCAAATGTATCAAACATAAAATTTATCACCAATGAACCAATGGCATAGTGAGACTTGTTAAATCTTTTAAAGCACTTTGGGGTTATTTTATAGGGAAGTGTGCCATATGTAATTAATTATGTATAAAAGTTAATATGTAAGACAAGATCAGGGGTCTTAGCCAAGCAGATGGGCCTTGTCAAAAGGCAGGATGAAAAGGACCCACTATGTGATAGACTGGCGTAAACAGGGACTACACTGGTCTGTGGGCCATAGGAGTGTCATACTCTGCAAACTGGGCCTCCTCCAGGCGCCGGACTGCCTGCTCAGCTGCCTGCATGGCCATTTCCTCCGCTGCTATGGCTTCTGCCAGACGCTCCTCCAGCCTTAGAAGGTGACATGGGTCAGGAAAGACACAGCCCAGTGAACCCAGAGCGCCCCCTAAGGGAGGCTATGCGTAAAAGGCACACACCTTATTTTTTTTTTTAAAAAAGATACCAATAATAAGATGGAACGAGAGATCTAGAGAAGATAAAGCCAAGCAGTATTCTTCCTTTACCTTTCCTCCAGAGATGTCATGGAAGTTTCCTCTTCCTGTCTCCCGTTCCCCGTCTCCATGTGTGAGTCTGTGTTCTCCAGAACCATCTGCGCAGGGTCTGAATGCACACAGGCTGAGGGGAAGTAGTTCAGCCAGGGTCAATGCCGGAGCTCAGACCTTGGGAACCAACACTAGTGAAGAGCACTGTGATTCTGTCACTATGGTAAACAGCTGTTGTGCAGCTGTGGTTCTTCTTATGGTCCAACCCCATCCTGTGTCACTGGTCCTGTCCAGTGGATGAATAATATTCATTAACTGTTATTAGATTTTAAGACTTATGCCCCACTGTAATCCATTTAACTTGCTGGTAGTGGTTGGTTATGGCGCGATTAAAAAAATAGAAATCTAGATCAACAGTGCCACCACTAGATGATAGAGTGTAGCTGCAAATTAGTGCTTATTGTGTTTTGCTGTTATTACACTGCATGTGCTAAACACAATCTCTCCATAGTAACACATATTTTGTTTGGTTGTGTGTGTTTAATCAATTTTGTTAATGTTAAAAAGACAAAATACATATAGATCTAAAACATCATATAACTTAATAAATGACTTACAAGTCTGCACATCAGTGCCTTCCTGTAGATCAAAACCACATACATCATTATTACAAATAGGGTGCAATTTCATTTCATGATGACATTGTTACCAAAACAGTAAGAAATCAGTTATACTGATGGTAATCTACAGTATCTAACTAAATCATTTATATATTTGACATAATTGCTTTGCACTGAGAAATTTCCAGAAGGCGTCCTGACCAGCGACTCTGATCTGGGTGTCAGGACTGGCTGTGGCAGCATGCGGCCAAGTCCCTGAAAGATCCATTCCACCATACTGCAGAAGAAACAGAGAGAAGCAGGGAGATGATCAAGACTGCCTGATGTGTAACGCAGGCCAGGATGTAATGAAGGCTGGTGTGTAATGAAGGCTGATGTGTAATGAGGGCTGGTGTGTAATGCAGGCTGGTGTATAATGAGGGCTGGTGTGTAATGCAGACTGGTGTGTAATGCGGGCTGGTGTGTAATGAGGGCTGGTGTGTAATGTGGACTGGTGTGTAATGAAGGCTGGTGTGTAATGAGGGCTGGTGTGTAATGAAGGCTGGTGTGTAATGCAGGCTGGTGTGTAATGAAGGCTGGTGTGTAATGCGGGCTGGTGTGTAATGAAGGCTGGTGTGTAATGAAGGCTGGTGTGTAATGAGGGCTGGTGTGTAATGAAGGCTGGTGTGTAATGAAGGCTGGTGTGTAATGAGGGCTGGTGTGTAATGAAGGCTAGTGTGTAATGAAGGCTGGTGTGTAATACAAAACAGAAGTAGAAGAAGTAGAAAGTTCATGTTCAAACCCTTCTGTGATGGTGACTGTTTATACTCTGGTTGGTTGAGACAAAATCTTGGTCTGATCTGTACTGTCTGAACCTGAACTTTCCACCTCTGCTACAATCCGCTGTGCCACGCATGGTGCTGTTCCGCTGTGTCACGCATGGTGCTGTTCCGCTGTGTCACGCATGGTGCTGTTTCGCTGTGTCACGCATGGTGCTGTTCCGCTGTGTCACGCATGGTGCTGTTCCGCTGTGTCACGCATGGTGCTGTACCCCTGTCACGCCTGCGGTTTCAGGCTCCCCGTCACCCAGCCAGGACTTACTTCGGCCTTTGGGGTTCAGATTCATCTGCAATCTGCGCTTCTGGATGGGGAGGGGGGTAGTGTAAGCACATGTTTGTGAAAAGGGAAGAGAGGCAGGATTCACTAGTGAATAGGATTCATTTTACCTTATATATAAGGGGGGGGCAGCATAGTACTAATCGCATTTATGTTTAACTGACAATTTTTTAATCTGCAGAAAGTCACAATTTGACCCGTTTATACAGCTGAATAGCTTATTGGAGCAGCTCAGCTTACAGTAAGTACCAGATGAAGGGTCTCACAGCAGAGTCTTTCCTGGTAACTGAAACTGTAAGTATATTTACATTCATGAGTTAAATGTTTGGGTGTCGTTTTCAGTGTTTGTCGGGTTTGTTTAACTTATCTGCCCATACAAGGCTGTATATGGCTGAAATGTGAAAATATTGTCAATGTCAATAAAGTTCCTTTTGAACCGAGTCAAGGCAGCTGGAGGCAGGTGTCCAGAGGCAGGCCGGCCCCGCAGTAGAAACATGACCCTGAGTGCAGGACCCCAGGCCACTTGGGCAGTGATTGCCGGGTTTGGCACCTTTGTCTGGGGTTGAAACCACGGTCTTCGAGGTCTCCTCCATGATGACGGAGTACTGGCCATCCGCCGGCTGGGGCAGCACCTTCTCCAAGCTCTGCCAGATCCAATTCATCATTCTGTGGGGGGATGTGAGAGGAGTGCGAAGTTATGGTACCATCTATCATCAAGGAGACCATCGACACTTGGCTCTGAGGGCATTCTCAGCTGTGAAGTTAGCCTAGGGTTCACATGGGCTTTGACCAGTCACGGGTATGGAGAGATAGGGGTCACAGTGACAGATACACACCTTGGGTGGAAAGAGCGCCTCCTGGTGTCTGTCTCTGCAGTCTCATCTTCCGGCTGCAACTCCACAACTGATACGTGTGGGGGGGGCTCTGTTTCTGTATGGTGCAAAACTAATAAACACGTCAGAATACAGGCACCGAAAAGGGCCCCTTGCAATCAGGGCCAAACGCAGATACTCTAAAATATAACAGACCTCACCTGGGGTGAAGAGATAATTCAGTTGACTTACCTGGCAGTTCACCTGCAAGTTCTTTTATATCGGAAATCTAAAGATAAATAAAGATTACATTAAAATACATAGCCAGAAGCAATTAATACATAGTGCTATTCCCAAGCACCGGTTCCCCTCTTAGGACTTAAAAGCGTAACCTTCTGATAGACAGTTAACTTCCTTTTATCACTGTAGTT
Source organism: Mormyrus hasselquistii (assembly GCA_026779605.1). Classification (NCBI taxonomy): domain Eukaryota; kingdom Metazoa; phylum Chordata; class Actinopteri; order Osteoglossiformes; family Mormyridae; genus Mormyrus; species Mormyrus hasselquistii. Next base: position 20,241,602 of record JAODKE010000007.1, on the reverse strand, counting down.
GAAAAGAATGAGTGGGAAGTCATTGACTTTTTTTCTCAATATAAATGCAGATGGTTCCCTCTTACCTCTGTAATTTCTTCAGGCTCGGGGCCCTCATGGTACTTTCCCTCTGGTTGGGGAACCACTTTGCTCACTTCTTGTGAAATCCAGCCGATGACCCCAGGTCTGGAGGGAGACACGTGTGAGCCCTCCATGACCACTAGATGGCAGAAGAAACCAGCTAAAGGTGGCATTAACATCGACTTATGTATGGTTTGATGTTTAACGAGGTGTTTTTATTTATTTATTTTTTATTTTTTTGCTGCTGGCGGAAGGTGCTCTCAAAGAAATATTGGCAAACTTCCCCACATGCTGGAGCATTAACTTTGTTGGTGCTTTACTGATTTCACAGGCAATGTTTAATGAAGTGTATGTAAAGTGGGCAGGACACCTATTTACATAAACAATGAGGCATAGGAGTTTGGAAACAGTAACAGTGGGACAGGGAAGAAGCTGGTGAGGTTGGCACGTCTATTTACTATTTAATGCTACTCCAGGCTTACAGCTGTCCACAAGAGGCAGAGGGAGCGCAGCAGATGTCAGCCGGCTGCCATTGTTTCCTACTGGCTTGCCTTCCACATTCCCACCTGCTCCCCACCTACCAGGTCCCCTGGACAACACTGACCTGACCAAATACCCCCCCACCCCCACTGCAATTTACCCACAACTTCATCTTCATCTCAATAATATCTTGTTGGGCAAACCTGGGGTCCCTGGTGGCCTCTTCCCCTCCAGAATGCTGTGGGAGTGAGACAGAAGGGATTCTGGAATTTAGAAGATATACTGGCTATGCCAGAGTAGTGAATCAGGAGAATCAGGAGAATCAGGAGAATTCCTGCTGCCGCCAAGACAATTTAATTCAGGCCGCATCGATCCCCCACACTCAACAAATCTCATTGTAACCCCCACCTCGCCTCCTCAATAAAATATGTTCCACTGCCAGTACCCCCCTAACTGAAACTCGCTCTGGCCTGTCAATACCAGAATCTATAAATGCAATCAGATATAAATTTGGTTTGGATTGACCTTTAACATTAAAACCGTAATTAATCATAGTATCCCAGTCTTGGGAAGGGGTGTAGTTCAATTGAAAATAATTTCTTATTATGCTGCTATTCTTAGGGGTCTCTGTAGGGGGTAGAATGATTAATATGTTAATGGGAGTTACCTGTGTGCTGGTGTTTCTGAGGGGGGCTATTTTCAGGGGGTGTTTGGCGGGGTTATCTGTCTCAGAGGGTGGGGTGTTCGGTTTGAGTTAACAGCGTACGAGTTTGCCAGGCGTGTTTGTGGGCCCACAATAGCCATTATTAAAGTATTTAAAGAAAACTTTTGTCCTATTTAGTAGCGAGACGCTACAGCATTACAAAGTCCCTGGGAAGGCACCTTGTCACTAGATGGTTCCCTGCTGAGTTCGGGGCTTCCTGTGGATTGAGGCAGAGTGCTGGCCAGGCTGTGCGTGATCCAGGTCAACATCCCCCTCCGCAAACTGGAAGCAAAACGGGAGGAAGAGAGAAGAAGAGATAGATGAAGTAGGAAAAGAGAGTAAACAGGTAATGGAGATGAGGAATGGAAACGGAGGGCTGGATATTGAATTAGACAAGATTACAGGCTCTGAATGCAGTTTCCCCTCCCCGGGGGGGGGGTCCACCCTACTCTGCCAATGCAGGACTTTGTTTTCTCACGCATACAGGCGACTCAGGAGAGTCTCACCTACTTTCTGAGATCTCCTCTTCCATTGGCTTGGCACCAGGGGCTGTCAGAACTGGGCACAAAGAGCAGTGTTCAGTTAACAGTCTGTGCTGGAGTCCTTGTGGGGCAAACCTCGTAGTCCTGGGTTTTATGCTGCTCCATGTAATCAGTCAGAACTATAATTACTTGTCTGACTTGTGGACTTAATCCAGTTTGCGCGCTGACTCTATCTTTGGACATAATAGGTACACTATAGTGCTGCATAGCAGTGAGATGGTCTGTGATGAAGCTGCAAGCTAATGCTACATGCTAATGCTACAAGCTGATGTAATGATCCCGATGTAATGATCCCGATGTAATGATCCCGGTATTGGGGCGGGTGTCTGCGTAAAAGCACTCACCATCCTTAGCTTCATTTTCCTGTTGGGAAAGAAGAATCATTTCCATGAGTCATTTTATTTTTTTTTGGGGGGGGGGGGGGGAACAGCACCATGCGTGACACAATAAACATGAACCTGTTCTTCATAACGTAGTTATGAATATAGCATTTCATATCACATGAAGCAGACAGGAAAGGCTACTCAGGTTTATAGGCTGTATTCGGATTTGTGACTGATCCTTTACCAGGGTACTTAACTTAAACAAATACTGAATAAAATCAAAGTCACACGGTAATATTCAATATCATTTTATAACATTGCTAACACCGCCGTCTTTCCTTGTATCAGACAACAGGCAGTAATGACACATGTGCTCGCACACTCGCACGCTCGCACACAGGCACACTTCGGCAAAGGGAGCGCTTGGTCTCACTGGCAGTTGTGAAGTCCCATCGGCTGGCTCGTCCCCTCCCAGTTTCCCAGCAGGCAGTGGGGGCTGAGGGACGACTTTCACCACCCAGTTAAACATCCTAAAGATAAGCAGACAGGAAGCCTTTGAGTCTTTGAACATAGTCAAAAAACGGAAAAAGCACAAGGCTTCCTGCCGTGGGCCTCAGAAGATCCCCAGCTGCCTCTACATGCTTGAAAGACGGTATATATCCTCCATAGTGCAGTTATTTTGACAAAATATCACACGTTGCCGTTAGAGACTTTAGCTTGGATCATTTATGAACTCACTTCTTCTGGCCAGTTCATAATAAAGGCACATCAGATAAATCATCCTCTCATGGATCAGGGGAATTGCAGCCATCATCAGCCTCTGGCCTTGTATGTCACTGAGGCTGCCACAATGGAAAACAGCACAAGTGAGCTAATCTGCTAGGGGAATAAATCATGTGAACATAGAAAGATGCCTCTTCATCCATGGATGTCTTCATCTGATCAATTCAGACATTCTAAATTTGCCATTCTGTTGGTTGAGGTTCATGGGGACAAACTGAGTGTGGCGACCACAAAATTATTGGGCATATTTGTGCAATGATAGACCCTTTTCACCATAAACAAATGTGCGAATCTTGATTGGTGTGTTTCCTCAGTTGACCCTACCACCTGCCTGCATTCCAGATTCCAGAACCCTGTGAGTAGCATCTACTCGCTCATTACTATAGCCCACTATTCTACTGGGCCTGTATTTACATTACACTTCCTGCTGAGGTCTGACATTTTAAACTTAAACTCCGTAGCTGAGATACACCTTCCTGTTGTCCACGGCTGCTTATTTTCCACAGGGGCTGGGAACATTCGCCTGTTTCCAGGAGCCACTCATCCAGTTATGATAGTGGGGGGCTGATCCAAGACCAGCGGGGTAAAATGCAGGGCGCACTCTGGATAGGATGCCGGTTTTATCACAGGGCAGTTGAAACCATTCGCAGTGTCACATCCGAGGCTATTTACAGTTGTGTTTAAATGTGTACTGAAGCAAACCCATCTTATGAACCCACGACAAGAGGAAACAACACTTTGAAACTATGCCTGCCGCCTATTTACTCTTCCCACCACCGGTGCAAGGCTGCACATCTGATCAGAGGAAAGATAAGGTCTGCCAAGCCACTCTGTGTCAGAGCTATTCACAGTCCAAATGGTTTCCCAATATAACACACTGTGTAGAGCCATCCGAGACAGGAGGACATGTCCTTCTGAGAACGAGGTTACAGGCCACCCCATGCAGAGCAATAGTCATGCTACACAACTCAACCTAGAATCCCTGCATAGCAGACAACTAAAGCGGGTAACTGACTCCATTTTAAATGGCGAATCACACCCTTTGCATACTTAATTCCGGCTTATTCTCTCTGGATGAAGGTTCATGATCCAAAGTGCAGAACAAAGCAGTATAAAAATAGCTTTGCCCCAGCAATTTTTACGTTAACACTTTGACGGGGCGCAAATACTTAGTAATAACTCAGTTACTACTCAAGTACAAATCATGGACAAATATAGTTCCTACTTTAGATAAAAGATGTGTCATTATTCATTAATGATGAACAAAAATATGATCAGTATTTATCTTGTATTATTCATTAATTGTTCCTTTAGGAGTTCACAAAGGTTCACAGAATCAACAGATATAGTAACAAATACAGTAAGTGCTTGGGATGAGAGATTCCTCGTGATTCATTAATGATGAACAAATATGAGTTCAGTTTTTAACGATCTTCCATATGTAATAAAGGGTCATAGTGAGCCTGGAATTTATCACCAGTAGCACAGATAAGTCAGAAGAACAGCCTGGGTGGACTTCCTGACCATCACAGGGCCACCTCACTATCACATTTCCATAGTTTTATTTTGTCCTAACCTCAGGCCTTGAAATCATATGAGCCTCTGTCTTCCTTTTAAACACACATATGTACACAGCTGGTCAATCATTGTCCACCATCAATGCGAGGAAAGACCCCAATACCAGAGAAACAGCACAGAACCTTACCTGAGGCCTGGTGATTGCAAGACCGAAAAGCTGTCTGTGAAGATTAGCACAAGCTGAAGCTACAGTAATGGGATTAAGAAACAGCCTGAAACAACACCCCCCCCCCCTTCAGAGGGATAGTCATAAGACAGTCTAAACAAATATCCCGCACAAACTGGAAGAAAATTACATAAGAACAAACCGACTTTCAAAGAGCAGTTTCTTTACAGTGAAATCAGTTCATTTCACTAGGATAATGTAACAGTTTATCATACAGATGTGCACTGATAGTTTATGTATATATTCCTTCATTTCTGCCTTTTATTTCCTGTGGGCTGTTAAAACAAGCAATGACACTATGCAGTGCAGAGTGTTAGTTCCCTGTGCGTGTGTGTGCCTGTGTTTCTGTGCAGGTGTATACAGCTAGTAAGACGGCTGTTTTCAGATCAGGGCACCCTAAAGCCGTTAAAGGGACCTGAACGAGATGTGCAGGATAACTGCTAATGAGGTTAACTCCCTCGTCAGCAAGCGAGGGCACTGAGCTGCTATCTGCCTGACTGGAGCTTCCCTGCAGTCTCTCATAGTCCCGACCGACACCCTGAGAAATGTGTAACGGAGCTCCTTCCAGAACGTCTTTGCTTGGCGGCCCCTCAAGCTCCTCCAGTGAAAATGAAATAACTAGCAAGTAGAGCTGAATGATTGTAGGTAATTAGCTATTTAACAGTATATGCTGCTTCAGCATCTCTCAAATAAGGAATGTGTGTATTTAATATAGAATTGAACGAATGTCAAATTCAAGCTTGAGGGTCCAATTTATGTGTGATTCAGGAGACTTGAACCAACAGGTTCTGTGTTGTTAGCACAATGCCTTATCTGGTTAGCTAGAGTATTTAGTGTAGTGACTGTTTGTGGCCAACAGGGGGCCCCAAACCTTGGGAGCCCCACACAAGTGCATGGTTTGAGAGAAGGTAAGGACCACCACTGGGTGGAATGGCACTCTGAGACCATACTAAGCAAAATGAACCGTTCCACATTCCACATAGTAAGATTACCTGGCATGTCCAAATGGCTCATAATGTGTGAGCCTGTGTGTGCCTTATCCATTCATCCAATGTGTCCCCTACGCTGTACCCTGTGCTGCCTGGGATTGGCTCCTGTCTGGATAAGCAAGAAAGGATCAGCGAAGATGAGATCTGTATACAGATGAAACCCTCCTCATTGGCTACACTCAAGTTCAGTCATATGTGTAGAGTGTAATGCTGAACTAATCAAGTGAAATGTCATTGTAGTAATTCTGAATCTGGGATACTTCTGGACTGTGACACAGATGCTTCCCAGGTCTGTACAAGGCAGGAAATACATGGCAGATCAAAGATGTGCCAAGCAACAGCTGCCAAACTGGGAATCCCATTAAGAGATAAGGGAAGGTGGGGTTGTTTATAATCTAGCCAAGCTTTAAACCCTAGGGTGACAGGCCTTGCTGTGTCCTCTGGTCAAGGTCCAAAAAAAGGGAGTCAGGATAAGATAACGAGGTGACATGTGATTGGATGGGGGGGAGGTTGGGGAGAACCAATCAGGTTAAGCAGAGTAGCAGGGTGGAGCCAGGAGGTAATGAACCAGGATAAATAACTTGTCTGTTCAGAGATATCGTTAAAACATTGTCTCCTGTGGAAAGCACGTTTAAATTCAAAACAGCTTTACTGAGAGTAGGGAGAATTTGGGCGCATAACTTGTTGTGAATATATTAACAAGAGCATTGTGTTCTAATATTTAACTAAACCTATTTAAACAAACCTTCTTGCTAAAGTCTGGTTCCTTCATTCCACATGGGCCTAATCGCTCTGTTTGGCTGATGAGTATCGACTTTGGGGACTGTGTCACGCAGCCAGGCAAAGTTTAGGAATCTCCCCCTCTCCCAAGCTTATCTTGGAGCCTTCTGATAAAGTTGTTATCTACTGGCATGACCATCATTTCCTGCAAGAGGTTTTAATTATTAACTATGCCCATATACAGTGTTTATCTCTGTTGCATTACTGTAAATACATATGCTCTCGTTCAGCCTAGAGGAAGATTTGAAAAAGATTGTCCTTGTCTGGGCTGTGCCATCGAAGTTCTGTACGGGTCAGCGCGAATACGGCTGTGCCAGGTTCATAATTCAACCTCCTGCAATGTCAAAATTCCCCCCTGTAGGAGGTTGGTACTGAAAATGGTTGATATCAAAGAAGGTTCAGGATTTCTGAATTTGATATATAATCTTTCTTTCCTTCGGGGGTGGCATGATGGTGCGGTGGTACCTCACACTTCTGGGGACCAACGTTCGAGCCTCCGCCATGTGTGTGGAGTTTGCATGTTCTCTCCATGTCGTTCTGGGGTTTCCTCCGGGTTCCCCCCACTGACGAAAAACATGCTCAGGTGATTTGGAGTTACCAAATTGCCCATAGGTGTGAGTGAATGGTGTGTGAGTGAATAGTGGGTGAGTGAATAGTGGGTGAGTGAATGGTGGGTGAGTGTGCCATGTGATGGGTTGGCGTCCCATCCTTGGCTGCTCCCTGCCTTGCGCCTGTAGCCTCTGGGATAGACTCTGGACCCCCTGCAACCATGAATAGGACCTGCGGTTACAAAAAATGTACGGATGGGTCTTTCTATTTACAAGAGGTGCAATATATACCAGTTTAAGGGATTCTATCTGAGAAGACGCTAAGTAATGTTTGTTGGATACTAGAACTCTTCTACAAAAAGAGGGACATTCTGCCAGCTGTTTTGCTGCTCAGGATCCATGTGGGTTCCCCTCCGTGGAACTCTGCTGTGGGTTAGTCTCTGTGGGATTCATGTCTCCCTCTCTGCCTTGGGAGTGAGTCCTTCCAAGGCACGTCTTTGTCCAAACAGTCCACCAAGGCAAAAGATCAACTGTATGTGGGAAGTGAGGCTGATTTGGGCCAGATGTTGCTTCTTGGAGCAGGATTCCCATGGTAACTGGCTAGCTGTATAGCTATCAGAAGGCGTATAGTGCTCTGCTTCAGCAATTAATTCCTCATTGGTTTTAGCAAACTGGTGACTATAAGGAAATGATCCTCACATGCAGATGTAACCTACAACCATAACGATCCCCTTGAGGAGGTGTGGTTTAGCTTGGAGTCCACCAGATTATCTTCTCCTTTTCCCACTGTGGGCTTAAACTCCACACATCCTCGTGCAGGTCTGCTTACGTTCAGCTTGATGTACATCACGCATGGTTCCCATTACAGGATTTAAACACCTTTTCCATTGCGCAATCTCCCTCAAGTGGCACATCAAGACTTTTTGCTGAATTTTCACAGCCTTTGACTATTGTCTTTGCCATCGTCAACGTCACCAGCTGTGAACTGAGCCCATCTCATAAACCAGTAAGGATGATGATTTCATTCTGCAGGTTTTGTAGGACTGGGAGTGGCTCAGAGATCTCACAAAAACAAAGTTCCAGTGTCCCAATGTTCCATCCCCACTGTAGAATAGCAGAATTACTGGTCAATACAGTAACATATGGATTTGTAATTAGGTTTTGAGAAGAGAAATGTCATATTCTATCCTGAAACTGGGGTCAAAAAATTTGAATCATGGTTTATGATTGTAAGAACTCTAGGAGCTGATTATGGACAACTTACAATCAAAACCAGACTGTTCCTTATGGGGTATTTCAAAATAACTATATGATTACATAAAAAGTGTAAGATAAAAATGCTGGCAAAGTAATTTGGCATCGCCACGACCGTGGTTCTCTGTGGTGTTCCTGAGTGTCGCCCCTACGCTTAATTGGGAGCTTAAAAGTTGAAAGCCAGACAGAAATCCCCGCCTGAGCTGCGGTTAGACCAATCACTGTCATCAAGAGAACTGGGATGATGTCACCTCCAAAATCTTTATTACTATTATAACGTTGTAACATTGTAATGCTGCATAATACTGGTGGGGGGGGGGGGGCGTTGCCATACTAGATGCATTGTTACTGTGTATTGTAATTTATTATTTATCGTTAGTGTTTATTACTGTCTAAATGTCTTTTTTTACTGCCTAACTGTGTGTGTTGTGCTACTCTATATGTGCAATTATCTATCTATCTATCTATCTATCTATCTATCTATCTATCTATCTATCTATCTATCTATCTATCTATCTATC
>JAODKE010000007.1:20217349-20229145 GCA_026779605.1 Mormyrus hasselquistii | reverse complement strand
GTGTGTGTGTGTGAGTGTGTCTGCGTGTGTGTGTGTGTTGATGTTTGCCCATTATAAAAAATATTGTTTGTGAGATCCAGTACTTTTTTGAACACACTACAATATAGAACTTACAAGACAAGTTTTTCGAAGGAACAGTATATTTATGTATGTCTTTGTGTCTGCATACAAGAGAAAATCATCTGCAAACTGCACACACCTGGATCCAGGAAGTGCAAGACAGAGATATGGGAGTTAAGAAGGCACAGGGTCAGACAGGGACGGTCACCGGGACAGAGACGGTCACCAGGACGGTCAGCAGTACAGGGACGGTCACTGGGGTCACCTGCAGATTTAATGCTGTGGCATTGAGGGTGGATCCTCTATATCAAAACCATAAACCACTTTGCTATGGAGTTTCCTTCCGCTGGATGCAACATATACTGTATATTCAATTAACATAACAGCCCTACAGAGCACAATAGGCTACATGATTCTACGATTGATGTGATATATGGATTCCAGGACGACTTTTTGCCCTCATGTCTTAGACACACCAATTAAATTGTAGCTTTTATAAGTATGCAAGCAGAATAAACAACAAAAAAGCAAAATCAATATCTCCCCCCCTTAGCATAGTATATACTGATGCTATCACATTAACATATGCCAGTTTTTATTAATATGTCACATTAAACTGCTCGGCCATTGACCACTAAGTGTGTAGTCATTTACATATATATATATGTATAATATGCACATCATTTGTTTTTGCCTGATGGGGTGAGTGTGATTGTTACCAAAGCAACCCTTTCCCCAACAAACACTTCAATCCATAATTAACCATGGCCGACACATTCCAGGCCAGCAAGCAGCTGTCTAAAGCCTGTGAGAATGTTACTGTCAAATGATGGATGTCAGGCAATCGTCCTGGTCACCGAAGTAACATGACCTGGCAGACACCCCCAGCTTGGCTCAGACACCTGCTGGTGAAGCCCAGTCCACCCTGATTATCATGGTGGGAGAGTCCATGATCCAGCGTGGTTGGGGGGAATTCATATTCTTTGCCTTTTACCGGGTCCTTTCAGGGTCACCAACCTTTCTGGATCTGGATCAGCTGCTATTGTTGTTAGCATGGCACATGTTCAGCTTTTCTGTGCATTGCCCATAACTTCAAACACTGTAGCTACCCAAGACTTTATCCAGACTCATTGTTTGGTCATCTGTCAGCCAAGAAAAATAATGTCTTTCCCACACTATGATTAACTATAACTAATACGTGTGATTAACCCTTTCTCTGTTTCCACCTTCATCCAGACAAAGGAGAGCTCTCCATGGAGGAACACACCCAGAGGATCAGGGAAATTGCAGACGTTCTTTCTCCCTGCGCTCTCATAACAAAATTTAACATCCTGTCTCTGCCCCACCTTTGGAAACCCCCCACCCACTTCTAACCCCACCCATCACTTTTTTTGTCAATCAAACTGGGTGTGTTTGTGTATGATGGCAAGATCGGATCCGGCTTCATCTTTCATTACCCATGTGATTTCTTGTCTCCAATCACGAGAATCCCTGATGGGACATAGCTTATATTCATGTTAAGAGTTATCGTGCTCAAAATAGATAGATAGCAAGCAGGGGTAAAACTGCCATGTATGGGACGTGATAGATATTCTAAGGAAGGAAAAGAGTGAATGGTAATGTTGAAGAGTCCATCTCCCTCATGGGAGTATTACTTGGGCAAAAAATGTTTTGAGGGCTGAAAGAAAAACATTCTGATTTCTGTACATTCTGATTGGTTATCTCTTTGAACCAATCATTTTTCTTTTTGCACTCAGAACATTTTTGTGTAAGTAAATCTCCCATGAGCAATCATCTCAGGTCAACAAGCCCAGAGAGGGAGAAATGTGTGTGAAAAAGGAATATGATTAAAACACGGTCTGTCATCCTTTTCTGAAAGGCACACATTGCCATTTTTGGGGATGGGCCCTTTTGAGGAAGCAACTTCTACACCTGGGGTGGGCAGTCTTTTCCAAAAAGGGCTGTTATGTATGAGATATTCGCTGCAACTCACTAATTAGGTTACTAATTAGAGGACTGATTGGCTGAAGAGTCCTCACACCTGGATTTGAACAGTTCACCTGAAGTTTATCCCAAAAGCCTACATACACACTGGCCCTGGATAAGATTGTAAACCCCTGCTCTATACCAATGTGATGTTAAGCCTGCTCTCTACAGATCTGTGTTGTTTTTTCTCACTGGCTAAGTGTGAAAAATTCAGTATGCAGGGCCCACTACTCTGCCCTGTCAGACATTTCCATTATTACCACCTCATACTCTGTTGATATGGGGGGCCATCAGCCCGTGGGGGATTCTGGGAGAAAGGCATTTCCTGCTGCTCATTGTCTGAATGAACGGCTCTGTCTTGCCAAGGTCTGGCATGTGAAACAAGCTACGAAACAATAGAGTACAGAATACAGAAAGCCAAGTAAAATGTGAATAGAGGCTTACATCACTGAATACACAAAGGCAGGCTCTACAGCGGCCTCCACCAGTCTCTCCTGCAGTCTCTCTCCCCCCCCCCCACAAAATAAATGCATTCAATACAGTGCGAGCCGGTGAGGAGGATACAGGCAACAGTGGCTCACTCTGTTAAATAAACAATTAGCAGCAAGTTAAATTCATAAGAGCAGCCAATGAAATGCATGTTCAGTGCAGGACAGGCGAGCCTGGCCAATCACAGGACTTTTGTAGCTTGACTTTTCAGAGGGACCAAGCAAAATGGGCATCATCATTACAAAGCCAAATGCCTGGAGGTAGCGAAGGGGTAGGTTTCCACCAGTTCTGCATCACACAGCCTTTCTTCTTGCAGAATATAATGACTAGATCACAGTTATTTCACCATCAATTCACCTGCCCATGTATCTTGGCTTGAAAATGGGCAGAAGTAGATCATGAGTGAGTGACTTGAACTGATCTACTGCTGATGCATCTGCCACGTGCCCTGCGCTGCTGGAGGTCAGCTTTTACTCCAAAAATGGTAAATAAGTAAGTAATAAGTAATAGATTCTTGGGCTGACCTGGCAGGGGTCAAAGTTCAGGTGAGAGATTGCTCCTCCGAGACCTATACTGTACATATACAGTCTCATCTCACATACAGCAGTACCACTAAAACTCTGCCATTATCCACAGTTTTATTTTTGATGGGTCACAAACACATAAAACTGTGTATCTATTCAAAAATGGCATGGATCTAAAATGGGTCTTTGAGGAACATCTCCAGTAGCTGCTCGTGTTGTCTTCTGGGTTTTTCTTCACCCTCTCCTTGCCTGTGATGGCTTCCTGAGTTGGGATACATCCTGTAAACACAGTAAAACGAGACAAACACAATGAACATGATACTGCAGTATAAACACAGCAAGCCAGTTGTGTGATTATGGGGCTTAATGAAAGCTCTGTGCCTTGATGATCTATGTGTCTGCCGGCAGTCTCTGGGTGGGAAGCTTTTTAACAAATTTGTCTAAGACATTAAACTCAATGCAGAGTCAGAGAGCTCATATTCCTTATGTGCTGAGGCTGAGGTGTTTGTAAATGCTGCAGTGTGTGTGTCTGTGGTTGGTACTTTAATCAAGAGTATCGTCACGCACATCATGTCATGGAGGTTGTTAATGTGGGTCATGTGACTGTGTTTCTTCTATTTCAAGGATTATAAAAGCAAAGGGAAGCGATTTATTGTGAAATGAAAAAGCATTTGTTCTCTTCAGTTAATGTGGTGCTGTACCTTCTACGCCTGTTTGTCAGTTGGCCTGATCTTGAGCTATGCTGGGCGATACACTCACAACTAACCACTTCCTGGCAGCTGACCCCCTAAATCGTGTCCCTATTTATAGTGAGTCACCAGGGGCAGAGTCTGTGAAATGTGGAAGCCTTGCCGTCCTAATTTCTGTTCCACAGAAAGCATGGATTTGCGATATTGCCCTCACCCTACTGTCATTTGTCAAGTTATAAAAACATCAATCTTTTTTGCGAAATTTGCCCCAAATCCAGATCCGCTGCCCCAATTTCCCATCACATGTCATGAATGTCAGCAAAACCGCATGGGCAGGTCCGCCTGATCCAGCATGTGTGAGTAACGAGGGCTCATCGCTGGATGTGTGAGCACATGATGTAAAACAAAAAAAAAGATCCCATTATAAAGACTAAAGTGAACTGTCCTGTGAAGATTCTTACTTTCATACTTTTATCTTTGTCAGTTTACTGGGTTTTCATGTACATTTCTAAATTCTATTCCGTTTAGTTGCATTTGTATATTTTATTCAATGGAATGTCTCTGCTAACTGTCTTGTAATATTGTCCTGTACTTCATGTTTGGCACTGAACCACAACCAATTCTGGAATGTTTGCACATTCTGGCCATAAAGTTAAGCTGTTCCGGTTTTTGCAGTTTGTGCTCTATTACACCTGTTAGGTTTGATCAAGGGTAATATTCAACAAAATAGCAGCCCGAAGGTTTAGTTTAAAGAAGTAATATGGTTTTGATACACTTTGATACCTTTTAAACTAAAGAAGCAATTTCCAGCTGGTTTAGGCACGCCACACACAATGAGTTACATCTTCGCATTAGCCAGCTTAGTGGCTTGGTAGTTTGTAATGCAGGCCCCCACCTTGGGAGCTGTGCGTTTGGATTCCCAGTAATTGCAAAGTGGTTATGAAAGATCACTGGAATGGTGGAGTATCGCAAGTCCTGTACAGTACATCCCCTGTAGTATGAGATACTAGTGTACTAAAAGCATTAATTGGTTATAGGATCACCACTGTTTAGTACTCTCATTAGATTATTTACACTGGCTGATAGTGACCCGATGGACATGGGTGCATTTTTTCTGTCTGGGGTCTGACCCAGAAAATCACTTCCTGCTTAATGTTTCAAATACTAAATAGGCTAAATAGCTAGCGACTAGAGTCAGAAGATCATAGCTAGCTGGTTAGCACAACATGCTGCTTCCTAAATGAGGAACGTGGTTATTTAATATTTAGTGTATTGACTGGGGGCCCAGACAAATGCATGGTGTGAGTGATGCGAACACTGTGAGAAAATGGCTGAGAAAAACCCATTTTGAAACAGAAATAGACCCAAAGGGATGTGATGTTGTAGATTAGCACTGAGACAACAAGCTGTGTCTACAGTGGGCGGTTGTACTGTAAAAGCAATCGATCACAAACAATCAGTGGGGTTTTCCCGAAACGATCGTCCAACGAGTGTGAGCAGCAATACCATTTGGCCTGCGGAGAGCCCTCACCATAATCGGGTCATTGTTTGCAAGCGAGTGCAGTTGTGGAAATATGTGTAGAAATATGTCCTCGTGTTTTCACTTAGAGAACAGCAACACACCATTCGTGAAGGGAATTAAAAAAAAAAATCCAGCTCCTCCAGACAAGAAACGAGGTCCGGGAAAATAATTGCCGGAAGCGTCATCCATTTAAAGGGGGGGGGGGCGGGTGACTCCGGGGAAGGTGAGGTCAGAGCGAGGTCATGCCTTGGCTAGAGGAAAGCAGAGTGAGAGTAGCTGAGAGGAACCAAGCAAGTGTGAAAACAGAACCTGTAGGCCTACAGTATGTGAGGTCCCCTTAGAGTCACTGAGCAAAACAGTCCAGAAGCAGACTGGGAATAGTATACCCTACTGGGCATCCTTGGTACAACCAATCACGTTATCGAACATATGTCATGTGGTACTCTGCATGTACCAACTTCCAGTTTGTCAGTGACATCACACACTGGAAGATGCTGCCGGTATTTGTATTATACAAATGTGGTCAGTTTTTTAATGATTTTTTTGCAATAGGCTCCAGGTCTTTTCCAGGTAAGGAAGATGACGAAGGCACTACTATTCGTGTCATGAATAACCCTCTGATGGCCAGACTGATTTCTGTTCTCCCATCCACACAGTGACAGATCTGGCCCCTTTCCCTACATGATAGCCTGAGGAGGGATATTCAATAAATCTAGATTCCTCAGCTGACAATTAAGAGCCGTTTTCAGGTAAAGAGGGTCCTAATGGGGTCTGCCGATGACCTCATTTCCTCTTCCTCCATTTACAAAGTCATTCCTGCATTCAAGCTTGCTGAAATGGAATACATCAATGATGTTTATAGAGCTGAGATGAGAGAAGCCTCTCCTCATGTTTAATAATTCATTCAGCATTTATTTAGCATCCATTTCAAGTTATAGTCTTCACATACTTACAAGATCTATGCTTGGTTCCTGTGTATGCTTGTTGTGTGATGTGTAGAGGGGAAGGTTTTGCTGAGAAAACATCTGCAGGCTTCCTCTTTTCTGTGGTACGACATACTTGTTCTTTGCAAGAAGTGCAGCACCAAATCACCACTTCCACACACACATGGTCACAGTGTTTATCTTCTGTGTCTTGCTCTGCCCAGGGGAGTTGTGAACACATGTCCAGAAGGTCCTCTGGTTTGGCCAGATGTCCCCAAAAGGCGGATGTGAGCGTCTCTGCTCTTGTGCAAGTACTAAATCATGTATGCAAGAATTTGCACAGAGAAAAAAAAAAGACTCAGCATTAAAAAAAGCACAAAAGAAACTACGTCAAACAATTTCTGGGATTATTCTACATTAACCTTGTGAGCTGTACCTATAAACAGATTCTTTCTTAATCCAAGAAAATTCACAGTAACTTCTCTGGTCTAATATGCTGGCTTATGGAAAGTTTTACTTACACAAAAATATTCTGAGGGCAGAAAGAAAAATGACTGGTTCAGTGAGATAACCAATCAGATTGTAGAGGAGGTGGGTCCAAGACATCCTCTAGTTGCCTCTACTTACCTTCTCTATCTCAGGGGTTATCTCTCTAAACCAATCATTTTTCGTTCTGCCCTCAGAACATTTTTTCTATAAGTGACAGTACCACAAGCTGTTGGAAATGCCCCCACATTATATATCATGAAGATGCCAGTAACATTTCCATCCTCTATAAATGTTCCATGAACCTTTTTTCAATCTGCAACCCTCAGTTATTTTATAATTGTCATGGTTCGTGATGCAGGCGAGCAGGTAAGGAGGCAAGAGTCACAGGGTGAACAGGGAACATGGGGTTTAATGTAAGGGCAGACAGAAACAAACATCTGGCAACACTACAATGACGGATCTGGGAAACAGGGGGAGACGCGGACTAATATACACAAGACAAAGCAAACTGAACAAGGCACAGATGAAAACAATCAGGTATGAACACTAGGTAATGAGGTGGGCGTGGTACACAGGAGGATCGTACGGAGCCGGGCGTGACAATAGTCATGTATTACATGAATATGCATAGTTTTTAAAGCATTTTTTGTCACTGATATCCCATTCAGGGTGTACCCCAGCCTTGTGCCCTATGCTTGTGATCAGTTCCAGGCCCTCTTAATTTAGACCAGAATAAAATGCCAAAAGATGGATGAGTTGATGGATGGATGGATGGACATTATTCATGCACCATTTTGCTAATTTGACTCAAAACCACACAAGCGAACAAGAAAGAAGCCATTAGCATTTGCAATTTCCATAATAAATAAGCTTTGATAGAGCTCAACATCAAGGAGGACGCTGGTGCAGTGACGGCACCAAACTAGCCATTTTGCCTGAATGTTATCGACCCCAGAATCACGTCTAAAGGGGGTTGGAGATACTGAATATTGATTGACACGCATGACCTTATTGCCGGGAAGACCCCCCCCCCCTCCCCCCCGTGTGTGGCCTGTCTCCTGGCAACAGCAGTACGGACACAGAGGATTGTTGTCCCAGAGAGCGAGGAAAAGGCACTTGCATTGAGCCAGGAAACTAAATTAAACTGAACAGAAAGCAAAGGGATGGAAAAAAGCATCATCGCTAGGCAACCGCGACAGTGTCACCTCAGAGCCACCCAGCTCCGTCCTCAGTGGCCCTTCTCATCTTTTCTTTCCTCTTCCAGAATTGGCCCCCAGTCATTCCCATCTGCCCATTTTCATACTGTGTGTTCCTGTTTGCTCCTTTCATCAAGCATGCAAGATGATGTCAATGAGACCATTACCCCCCCCCTACCTTTCTTTAAACACTCAAGTTTGTTTGTGGATGAAGAAATGAGAAAGAGAGAAAGATATATGTAAAGACTGTCACTTGACTCAACAGAACTCAACAGAACTCAACAGAAACATCGCAGCACTACTTGAACATAAATTCCTGTGTGTATACTCATCCTTGATCACTTTTTTTTTTCTTCCAGTGAACAACATGTGGAAGGGTGTTTTTGTAAGGAAATAACCAAATTTTCTTTGATTTCTGCGGTTCCACTTGAAGGACCAAAGCTGAAGGACCAAAACAGTCTCACGTTTGATGAGGCATTATGTGTTTTCACACAGAAATTAACCAAATCCAATTTGGAACCAATTTTTATTGAATGCTGACAGAATACCAGGTGCATTGTATGACTACATTCTTATTATTCTTCATTATTTTGCATTATCTACTTCATTTTTGTGTGACATGTTTATGTAGACTTTCTTCTTCAGATGTTTTGGAAGGGAGTGGTGACCCAGTGCCCCACATTAACAAGCCACCACGGTTACAGATACAAAGACACTTTTCACTGCAGCCCCCCCTCCTGCCAGCCCCCCCTCCCTTACATCTCTGTTTTAGCCCCTTCCTATGTGTCCTGTGGCCAAAAACTAAAGCAGACAAACCATTCATTGTGTAAGGCTCGCAAGTCAGGGGTCTTTTAAGTCAAAGCAAAAATTGAAGTTTGTCTTCATGATTTTTACAGCAATTATTTTTAAGATTTAATTGGTCATTATTTGGAATTATTTTCAAAATTGCTTTTCCCATGGTGGGGGCAGGGCTGTGCAGAGGCTATCGGGGGCCCTGCCTCGGGAAAAATCTTTAAAAATCTTTACCTGGCAAAATTAGATTGCAAAACCAGGGAGATTTTAGAGGCAGGAGAGCAACAGTAACATTTGGCAGGTATGATGGTTGATCGACACATTTGCAAAGCTTATCTTTCTTCTCAAAAAATAGTTCACGCGGTCCACCATGTCAGTCTAGACCCCCCCAAAGAGGCTACAGCGCCCCTGTTGTAAGTGTATGAAGAAAGCGCATCATCCGTGTTGATTTTCAACAGAGTCAACCTTTCATCAGTCAACGAACCCATATGAAAGGGCCTTCAGTCGCTAGGAGCCTGGGAAGGCCTGGCTGGCAGGAACCATCGAACAGCTGTACTGCATTAATGTAGGAATTGTGAATCCCACAGGCAAAGGCGAGAGTGAGCCCCCTGGGACACGTAAGCGGTTCTCACCTGACGGCGGGTGAGCTGGAGAGAATTCCACAGGTTGCACCTGCTGGTTGGAGGTGTGGGGGTGTGAGGCTCTGGGGCACAGTTTGTAAACTCCTGCTGGACGCGGCGCCGTGGGTTATAATTTATTCCAAAAGCTCGTTTTCGATTTCAAGAAATGTTTGGCAGTAGGGGTGGGGGTAGAGTATTTTTAGTAGGGTGATATCCCCCCGAGAGTAGTGGTCCTCATCTGGTCAAACATCGCTGTGGTTAGAGTAAACAGCCCACTAATACCAGTAGAATCCCAGGGATTCATCACTTCTACATAAAGAGCCATTTCTGGTCCGAATCAATAGTCTTCAGCCTCTGGCATTTCAGCCTCATGTTCAACTAACGGCTCCATTTCCAGTTGGTTTAAAACAAAAAAGCAGACTGAAGACTCAGTGAATCTCATGTATATTATGCCTCCCACTAATCTGTCTTGTGGTGTTTTGGTTTTGCTGCTGTTATACCATAATGCCCAAGCCCAACCTCATTTGAAGGCAGCAGTAATGGATCAAATATTGCTTGCTGATTGGTTGCCAAGATTGCTTCTTCCCATGTTAGACTTCATCTCCAATCTCTGCTGTGCAGTTTTCTGTTTCTATTCGATCCATTCAATTCACTTCAGTTCAGATCATTTTATATAGCGCTTTTCATAACAGTCGCCCCAAAGCGCTTTTCAAGGCAGAGAGTAACCAAAGATGGGACACCAACCCATCACATGGCACACTCACAGACCATTCACTCACCCACCATTCACTCACAGATCATTCACTCACCCATCATTCACTCACACACCATTCACTCACCCACCATTCACTCACACATCATTCAGTCACACACCATTCACTCACCCACCATTCACTAACAACACATTCACTCACCCACCATTCACTCACACACCATTCAGTCACACACCATTCACTCACCCACCATTCAGTCACACACCATTCACTCACACACCATTCACTCACACATCATTCACTCACACATGCACACCTATGGACAATTTGGTAACTCCAATTAACCTCAGCGTGTTTTTGGACTGTGGCGGGAAACCAGAGCACCTGGAGGAAACCCCATGATGACACGGGGAGAACATGTAAATATGGAGCCATGGCAGAGACTCAAAGCCTAATCCCAGAGGTGGGAGGCTATAGCACTAAGTACTGCAGCACAATGCCAACATTAAATACATTTCTAACAATAATTAAGGCATCAGATTATGATACTTTCATTTAGAATTAGCGAAAAGAGGAGATTTAGAGATCTTGATAAACACTGTTGACAGTAAGTTTAGGAGAAAAAAATAACAGCTAGTAGGTTACAGTACTAATGTTGACTTGTGATTGAATGTTTAATGGATCATACCCTCGAGCAAATGATGTCATGCAGATTCAGATAGTCCTTTGATTGGGCCCAGGTAGTGAGCAGGTGGGATTTGATGGCATGGAGTTGTAATGAGCAGCAGGTGGTAATTAAGTCTCCCAATTAATTTTAATAGGTTCCAGGTGCTGTGAATTCCCAGCACGATCAGGAAGCGATTTGTTCGTGTGGGTGGTGAAGCGGCCAAGTTTATCCAGGCTTTGGATGTTTATGAAAGGGTTATACCATAGATAGGGAACTGCAAGAGCTGCGAAATGCAGAATGTGAGAGGCCATGTGTGGCTGAGCCAAACAAGATGCTGTATCTGTGATCAGAAGGTTGCTAGTTCAAATCTCAGAGTCTGTAGCAATGTCACCATTGGGCTTTTGAACGTGGCCCCTAATGCCCATTTGCTCCAGGGACTGTTTGACCCTGCTTTCTGTAAAATGTACATCGCTCTGGGCGCATTACCAGGTACCGTACTTCCAGAAGGTACCAAAGGGACGGTACTTCAAGTTGCTGGATTTCCACTGGCCTACAAACTGGTACCAAATGCCAAATGACATCACAGTTCGAGGCAGGGTATTTTGTACTGAATTTGAAAAATGGGTGTAGTCTATTATACAGCTTGGCGATATGCAATATTAATACAAATATCATATGTTGTGCAAATACAATTCTTACATCGCTAGTCAGCTATGTGAAGATCAGGCTTTTTATTACTTTAATTTCTGTATGGACATTAGTGTGGGGGCTTAACGTTTTGCTAAAATATTTTTACTCTGTCATTGGAAATAACTTAGCAAGCTTTGCAATTTTAATTATTATTCCTCTTATAGATTATTATATTATTGAGATATATTATAGATTTAAAAATAAGTTTAAAGTTTTTGCATGAGTGCTGCACACATTCTCCGAGACAATCACAATCATTTTCATTCTTGCTGGTTAAATCACCCGTAGACTGGTTTGTGAGAAATGCCTTTTTTTTGTTTTATAAATACCCTAATATTTGTATTACAAAATCACATCGCTAGATTTACATTGAAATTATGTCGCTAGGATTCTATAGTATATTAAACACATCGTACTTGTTTCATTTCTCCAGATG
>JAODKE010000007.1:20174610-20198627 GCA_026779605.1 Mormyrus hasselquistii | reverse complement strand
GTGTACATCGCTGTCAGAACAGCGTTTGTTTTCATTCAAAGGCTTTATGGCTTTGCCAATAATACCTAGTGGGCCGGACTCTAGTCGAAATGCCCTGGCCGATTTTTTGTCCCAGTCCAGCCCTGCCCATGGCCCATGATGCAGTGGCCGAGGAACTCAATGAAGGACAAACCAAACTGGCACTTTTGTGGGTTGATAATTAACTCATGGCTGCTCAGATGCTCAAAATGGCTCCGAAGGTGAGCTATGTGGTCAGTCCTGGAGTTATTGGCCACCAAAATGTCGTCCAGATATACAAACAGGAACTGAGGGTCCTTCAGGAAAGATTAGGCAGCGTTTTTAAGCCCAAAGGGCATCCAAAAAAACTGAAAAGCTCAGGTGGGGTGATGACCGCAGTCTTTGAAATGTCCGCTGGATGCACTGGGACCTGATGGTAGCCAGGCGCTAGGTCAACCTCTGAAAAAATGGATGTTCCTGCCAACTGGGAAAAAAAGTCCTGGATGTGTAGGATCGGGTAGCAATCTGGGGTTGTGGAGTCATTAAGCCTACAGTAATCGCCACATGGGCGCTAACCCCCACCTCGCTTGGGCACCATATGCAGAGGGGAGGCCCAGGCGCTGCTGGAACACCAAACGATATCGAGACTCTCCAATGCAGCCAATTCTGCTCAAGCTAGCCTGTGCGTGTTCTGTCCCCTTAAAGCGGCAAGGGGCAGTGCGTTTGTTTGCTTTGTCATCGAACCGCACGCGATAAAAGCAGAGGCCTGGTATACCGCTCCGCTGCACCGCCGACACAGTGGCATCAGCACGAGGCGGGGAGCTATCCGAGCTCCAAGCACACAAGGCTGAACAAGCTGGCAGCTTGGCGGTGTGCACTTTGTCAGCCTTCCTAGCAAGCTCCTTACAGTCTTTAGGCAGGAGATTAGCTAATGCTGCCCCCACCTCTGTGGGCCCTATCGGCTGGGGCCACTGCTCCGGCTCCTGGGCGGGTGGTCGCCCGCATGCAGGGGGGGGCCTGATCTGCCCGGGCCCGTTGCCTGGTGGGGGCGGGTCATCGTCTGCCGGGCGCTGTGGGGTGGTTGGGGGGGGTGGTGGTCGGGGAAGCCTCCGCCTCGCTTGGGGAGGGCCTGGGGGGGGCGGGGGGCACCCCTCCTGGCTGGACCAGCCCCCCATTTGCCAGGGGGCCTGGGGTGGTCCCATCCTTGGCTGCCGGCTGGGGTCCCATTGGGCGTGATGGGGCGGGACTCTCCCGGTCTGCGCCTACAGGGGGGGGTTCCCTGCTGCCGGGCTGCCTGTGGCGCCCCTGAGTTCCCCGGTTGGCCGCCCCTACCAGCCACAGGGATGTGTGCTTAGTCCCCTCTTGTATTCTCAGTTCACACACGACCATGTCACTAAACACAGGTCCAACATCATCATCAAGTTTGCAGGATGACACAACCATCATAGGCCTCATCACAGACAATGATGAGACAGCCTATAGAGAGGCGATGGCGCTGTACAACTGGTGTTTGTTAGCAAAACAAGAAATGATAGTGGACTACCGGAAACGACCAGTCGGGGAACATCAGCCAATCCACATCAACGGTGTCAAGGTCTAAAGGGTCACCAACTTCAGATTCCCTGGAGTTAACATCACCGGGGATCTCTCCTGGACCCTTCACACAGACACTGTAATCAGAAAAGCTCCCCAGCGGCTCGACTTCCTGAGGAGGCAGAGGAAGTTTGGCATGAACACCAACATCACCTCAAATTTCTACAGGAGTGCGATTGAGAGCTTGCTGACAGGCTGTGTTACAGTTTGGTACGGGAGATGCTCTGCCAGTGATCGGAGTGGTGAAGGCAGCAGAGTTCATCACAGGCATGAGGCTTCCTGCTATTCAGGACATTTATCTCCAGAGGGGCCTCCGTAAAGCACACAGCATCATCAAGGACCACAGCCATCCAGCACGACAGCTGTTCTCCTTGTTACCGTCCGGCAGACAGGAGTCTACAGGAGTCTGTCTGCTCGGACTTCAATACTAAAAAATAGTTTTTACCATCAAGCCATTCGACACCTCAACTACAACACTTGAACACACACACCACACTTCACAGGATGCACACACAAGCAGTCCTATACAATACACTTTGCACTAAAAAACAGAAAATAAAAAACTCTTACTCTGTGCAATACTGTTACTAAACCACCACCTTAAATCGTTGACGAGTATACTGCTCACTCTTTTATCTCAAGTGCAAAAACGTTGTCTCCCCCCCCCCTCCACCCACCCCACCTCAGTACATGCTAGCGGTTAGTTTTTTTTTTTTTTTTTTTTTACTACATTGCTGAGAGACTTGTCTATTTTCGTCAATCACATTTCATTGTAATCTTGACCTTGTGCTAACTTCCATATGACAAACTGAAACTGAAACTAAAAATAAAACAGAGCTGATGGTCACATAGGAGAGCTAGCATGTGACCCGTCAGCTCCGAGGGCCGTGAATTGCCCAGCCTGGGGGCAGCGCGAGCAAGCCACACGTGTACTGTGTCTCGGGAAGCTCGTAAGTGCTCAGCGACAGAGACTTTAAGGCACCATATTTGTCTGCTGCAGACTGACCACTCTAGCCGCCGTGGAGCTGTTCAGCGGTGCAACAACGTAATAATACTTCGTCGAGTCCACCGTAATTCCGAACAAGGCGAACTGAGCCTCCGTCTGCAACGAACCAAACTGCCGCCTGGCCGTACCAAAACTCTGGGAGCTTATATCTAGCCGTTTTAACATTTAATCGCTAGACTGGATATGTATTGCAGATATCCGTAATTCAATTCGTCCTAGTCAAAAAGAGCATTTCAGATATCCACAATGACATTCTTCCCATCCACAATTGTCATTTCAGATATCTACAACGTCAATCTTCATAGAAGAAATTACGTCACTTTTGCCATTCATGTCTATTGGGCTTTCATTTTCAGATATCCACAATTATATTTCAGATGTCCATATTACATGCTCTGGTCAACATGCATTTACAGGCATTTTCTGAATGAATGACCGTCCCATGCACTGACTGCGAACAGCTAACAGCCCCTCAACACGCCACTTGCGCTAGGTGTCTGTCTGTCAGCAGCAAAAATGAAACTGGAGCAAAACTAGTAAAACAGGTACGTGTTGTGCCCTAATCTGCCCCTCTGCCACGGATTGCCTCCCCTGACGTAATCGCTCAATTTAAATTCAAAGTCGCTTCTCCAGCGCAGCAGAAGTGAACGCTCGCTGTAAATTCATTTCTTTGCCTTAATCCGACTGAAAAAACTCAAAGTAATTGTTTATTATGCATTTTTACATTCGAACCTTAAGTTCTCATTCACAACCTCCTGTAATTCGTCACAACTGTGACAGTAACTATTTCATTAAAACGCTACAGTAATGCTTTTCATCTAGACAATACTCGTCTGTGCAAATACAGTCGCTTTCAGTCACAAGAAGGGACTGATTTAGTTGAAAGATATTTTTGATAGTTTGTTGTATCGATTCTGCTGAAAATTGTCTTCTATTCTCTTGTCGTAAATTTCACCACTCACTCTAAACCCCGTGTGTACATTACAGCTAACAGTCGTATTGTGAGTCGTCCAGACTCTAGAATGCCACAGAATGCCCCCCCTGTCTAACTCTGGCTGAGAAAATCCTACATGCACCAAACTTGCACCAGTTGCTGCTATTTGTCCCTTATTTATTCTGTATAAATTACTTTTGGCTGGGCCATAAGGAAAAGATTCGATCTAGGTGGGGCATTTTATAGCAGGCCACCTTGCCACAGAATGCCCCCCCCCTGTCTAACTCTGGGAAATCCTACATGCACCAAACTTTACTGGACTTTAAACAGTTACTGCTATTCGTCCCTTATTTACCTTCCAGTTAATTATATTCTTATTGATTAAAAACGGAGTTATTTAGAAAGTTTATGAAATTCTGTTTTTTATTTCTGTTTTTACAGTAGATAATATCTTACAGTCCCAATCAGAGTTGAAACTGCACCCCCCCATATCTATCATTCTTTCTTTACATCTCAGACCAAAGTAACTTGTATAGATTTGTAAAGATTTAAAGATATCTTAAATAGAATTGTGACTAGGAGAAATAAAGTTTTAGATATGTTGAAATACATTTTCTACTAATAACAATGTGATTGTTGATATCTGTGATTGCCATTCTGATTAGTAACAATATAATTTTGACCTGGAGAAATGATGTGTATATCTAATATGTAATTATGGACAGGAGTGTGACTTGATTAAATGGTAAAACGGCTTGCCATAGGAGCTTGAGCGCAGCTGCGTTCGCGAGCGTGGTCGGGGCGAAACACAAACGCACCCAATCGTCGGGGTCACCACTGAGTCCCCACAAGTCGAGCACCAAAAAGCAGGTGTCTATTTCAGGGTGCCTAAAACACAGAAAAGCTGGCGCATAGAATCCCTGCTTGGACATGCGTGATCACCACACCCTGCGTGCTTGAGCCGGGGCTGCTTGTCTCACGGGTTGGTTGTCACAGTGCTTATTCCAGACACAGTAGATGGCGCTGTGGGACAGTTTTGATATCAAACTGTTAGCCTTTGATAGGCTACTTATTTGCACTTGCAATTTTGCTGAGCAGACACAAAACACTGAGGTGAGAAGGCAACTTTTAATTTTCATGGGTCAGAGTAAATTTTCATGTTGGTGTTGTTTTTGTATTAAGACCTTGTAGGTTATTAGTCATTCAAAAACACTCATTAAAAAGTCAAAGGTAGTAGCTTTATTTTGAGTCATCGTTTTGCTATCAAGCTAAAGTCATGTGGCAGCAAGCTTAACATGTTCCTCAAGAAGTCAATTGGGGATGGTTGTCTCATAGCTCTTGGGGTTGGTTGTCACATGTTTGTGACAACAAAGCAATTTGTTTTTTTCAACTGAGGATGTGCAGACAGTGATATCTTTTTTGTCTTTCTTGTGGTAAAATGGTCAGGGGCTTCAAGAGAAAGACAGATAGGGGCAGAACACCAGCAGACATTATGCTTTTGGCTGAGAGGCAGGTGAAGCTAGAAGGCAAAAGCATACGCCGCACAGCTAAAGAATTTGATATTAACTACAGGACATTGACTTGTTACTGCCAGAAAATGTCAAATAATGACATCCAGGGTGGAGCTACCTCTCCCTCAGTGCCAGCTGTCTATATAAAAAATTGCCAGATTTTCAATGTTCACCAAGAACGGCAGCTGTGAGATTACAAGGCCTCTGAGATCTATTACGGTCTCTCTCCCAAAGAGATATTAACATAAGGGACATTAATGACATCTATCATATTCATATTAAAACTTATTTGCAGTTTCTATCTTAAAAAACTAAAAAGTTACATATCATCTTGTAAGATCTCAATTCATCACTGAAATCCTATTGAACCTCCATAGGGACAACCAACCCCGTGCTGGTTGTCACATTGTGTCAGTGTCTTTGACGGTTAATTGCCAACCGTTACAATACGTTCTAAAAGTAAAAGGGATACGCATTTAAAGCCAAGACCTCATGCAAGTTTTCATTTCATGTAGGAGTTACTGCTGAAAGATTTTTTGTAGATGAGCAATTCATGCATGAGTAAAAATTGTGACAACCAACCCTGGTCTCCCCTAGGTAAGAGAGAATGTGAATTCTGCCTAAATCAGGGGTCAGCAACCTGTTTAAAGTTAAGTATCTGTCCTAAATGTCCGACCCAACATTTGCAAAATGCCGCTGGGTAGAGGAGAGGGTTTAAGACACAATTTTAACACAAAAACAAAACATCAAGTACTTACAAAAAATAAAGAGGGGGGCATCTCAGTTTTAAATCACTCGGATGCAAAACAGCACAAAGGTGACTAATATATTACAACATTGCTCAGTTCTGGCGCGACAGTCTTCACCGTCACCCCTCCTTTCCTGAGCAAAGTTCGTTTGGTTCTGCAGTTGTCTGTCCTTCACTCTGCACTTCAGTATTGTAACTACTGACTGAGCAGCGCAATATGTCCTCACCACAAGGAATTCAGCTGGCTATAAGTAAATCGGAGAAAATATGCCAGTTCTTATGAATACTTGGGAAGGAATGGTGGCGTTTTACTACAAAACGTAGCCCTATATGAAATAATTAGGATTCCCAATAAATAAATCTCAGGCACTGAAGAATACTCTGGGGACCATTTCATTTTACCAGAGACGTAATCCCGTCGCAGAGAATGACTTTGAGGAAGATGCAAATGATGCAGATCAGATATCGCAGAAGCAACAGACCGTCCTCATTCACATAAAGCTAAAGAAATACCTAAATGAATAATAATACTAAGCTATAAATAAAGAATTTATCTTTACCCTTTGGTATTCTCATAATATGTTAAGACATGAAAATGTGAATGTGTCTGTCATTCTGAGAAGAGCCGCAGGTTGCAGATGTCACGCCGGCAGGCAAAGCATGGAACGGACAATCAGGCTCCGAGACACAGGAATACGGGGTTTATTAGAATACAAGAGCAGACATGGCATAACCAGGCGCATGACGTTAAATACATACTCTAACGTGGATTTAAATACACAGGACGTAATGAAACTACAAGAAACAGTTGATGACATCGGGGTTTCACAAGGGGTTAACAAAGGGGTCGTGACACACAGGATGATCTTACGAGCCGGGCGTGACAGCTGACAACTGGCCTAAATGGTAGGAGCTCCTACACAGTCATGACGCTCTCAACTTTTACCGCAGACATGCTTTTTTCGGCATGAAACCCGTCTGTGTCTCATATTGCCTTTTTTGCAAAATTTGTGCTTCTTTGCAAAATATGTATCAACAATTCAGCACCAAATTGCGTTAGCATCCTTTAACACATTCACTTCCCTATTCAGGAATCTTACTGGAGGAAACGTCCCTGTAACATTTTACATTGTAACGTTGAAAACATGTAGAGCAGGGGTGCTAAATACGTCGATCGCAAAGGTAGTCTGGGTAGATAGTATGGCATAAAAAAGTGTATGGATGACGCGTTCAACCGCACCAGTTGCTGCAAAACTCCAGCAAGCGACCGAGTCGCCTAGTTAACCTCCAATTTATTTCTACTAAACTTAAGAAAGGGTATAAAAATGAATAGGGGAGCTGAACCAAGTAAGAAGCCAAAAACCTACCACTTCCAAACGGAATCGGAAGAGGAGTTTTTTCACCATGTCATATTCGAAGTGCGTTTGCCTCGTCTGTCAGTCTACTGTTGCTATTCCGAAGAAGGGAAATGTGGAGCGGCGTTTTCGGACTGTTCATAAAAACTACGACATTAACTTCCCTCCGAAAAGCGAGCCGAGAAAGAGAAAGGTGAAGGAACTAAAATCCCAGATCAATTAAAAATACTTTATTTATCCCAAAGAGAAATTAACAATAATAATAATAATAATAATATCAGTAGCAGTAGTAGTAATAATAAATAACAATAACAATAAAGAATAATCAATATTTTATGCATAAATATATGTTTTGCATTTTTATTGTAGGTAGATCGTTTTGACTTTATATTTATAAGAAGCTCGCAAGCTGAAAAAGTGTGGGAACCCCTGATGTACACAGTGGAAGTGAGAAATGTTTTCACCATCTGATACAAGCGATGACAGAAGCATGTTGTTTTTTGTAAATTATGCTATACTGTAGATTCGGGTTGTGGTGTACTGGGTTGGGGGGTGAATTTTGCTACGGTAGGGGGGTGGTCCCAATCTGGGGAAAAAAAAACACTCAAAATATAAAAAAACACCATCAACTCGGAGGTTCTCTATGTGGTTTCAGAAAGACGAAACTTCCTCTAACTGACGCTCACTGCGGTGCTTGACACGAACAGACGGAACGGCATTATTTTATCACACACAGCTGAAATAAACAAGAGTCGCGCTTTCAGGCAGATTGAAAGACACATCTGCGAGAACCGGAGATCTTGGGATTATTTAGATGGAACACCATCTCCGCTTAATTCTCCTCCTCCTCTTCAGTAGCATCATTTACACACTGCCAAGTAAGTAAGCAAGTAATGCTTATGATGTTTGTTATTCCACCTGTCCATGGAGCCACAAATGACTAGGCACCACTAAAAGGAAACATAATATTTCCTGTAAAAGGTTATCGTTACAGCTAGAGATTTTAGGATGTATAATTATACTCAAACGAAAGTTAGTTTTTCCCATTGTGTTAGTCTTTCTCATGGTGTTTGCTGCCCGAAACTGTAACGTTCATCGATTGTCAATTGTTTTACATGCTGTGTGTCAAAATTCTTGCTGTTGTCTCAGTCTTGGTGGTGGATGTCATTGATTCCCCTGCCAAACTTTTAGGCCTTAGGTAAGGCATTGATTCACCTCTGTTTTATAATAGTACAGTTCCCATTTAAAAAAAGAGTATTTTTTAATTAAGCGCACAAATAATTGCAGACCTTCAAATTCATTATATATTTATATAATTGCAACTTAAAAAAGTGACAAATCTTAATGTTTGGGCTTATTGGGTAATGCTGGAATTAGGTACCAAAAGAGAAGCAAAAAATTAAAGGGGAATTGAAATGCCGAACCTTGCCGGTGAATCTCTTGAGAGCCGTCTTGAGAGTTCCTAACAGTAGTTGATCACACAGACTGGTCAGCAGGTTGGCTTAACTGTTTGTGGCCTCAATAGAACTGTTTATGGCCTTTGCAGACCAGCCAGTAAGCAAATAAGATACTAACAATTAATAAAATCAGCAGACAAATAAGGACAAGGTGACCTTGTGTGTAAATGTACATCTCTGTAAGACCCCCGAATGAAGAAGCACCATTAAAACTCTATGTGTCCTCTTTGTCTTGTATTTTCAGTGCCATGCTCTGAAGTCATGCCTAACTGTGCAGCCAATAAAACACATTCATTGATGAGGTAAACAACATGGAAAACACATAATTCCACATTTTGTTTGAGAATGAAATGGTCAGACATTCTTCTTCAGTCGAACTTTATTGAATTGCATTAGCAAAATGCATGACTTCATTTACTCCACTTTACATTTAAACTGCAATGTAATATTTTCAAATTACGATGCATCTCCATCGTAACTCGAGGACTAGCTGTATATTCACAATAGACTAGTGTTAAGCATTAATAGGACTAACACAAGCCACATTTTCAAACATAACTTCACAATAAGTGTGGCTCAGTGGGCTGTGCCTGTAATCGCAAGGTTGCCGGTTCAAACCCAGCCCCAGCACGTCTGTGGGTCCTTGAGCGAGGCTCTTGACCCCCAGCTTTCTGGGCGCCCCAACAGGTGGTGGTCCTTTATGGACAGGTTGGTCTACAAAGAGCAAGTTAAGGGAGGTGTAAAAAAAGAATTTCCTCACGGAGACAATAAAGGATCGATTATTAAACTTAGCATGTTGAAATAGTATTTTCATATGACCAGTATTGCACCCCAGGGGAAAATTGCCTATGACCATAACAGCGGGTTGGTCGTTGGGGTCTGTGATGATCATGTACAGATGCTATGAAGAAAACATAGCAACCTGCACCATTGGGAAAACCAGGAAGACCATGAGAGCTGGGGGGATTCTGGACGCTTACATTCAGGACTCATTCCTACACTCAGCTGAAGAGGCAAGAACGACTCGACTTAGATAACACTTTACCACTTCCTGTTATACTCAATCATAAATTCTTTAGAAAAATCAGATAACAGGTAATTCATTTCAAATTACTATAACACATGATTTAGCTCATTTTCCATTAAATTATCGAGATACCTTCCTTAAGTTAATACAGCCTGCAGTATACATAGACAGGCAGCCACACATAGACAGGCAGGCGTAGTCATTGTGGAAAGACATTCTGCGATAGCCTGCGCATCCAAGCACTGCTTCAGAATACGTCTGGACATCATAGGTCCAGTGCAATGTTTGACTTTTCATTTGTTTTATATACTTGTATTATTTTATGCAGACTTGCTGCCTGTCTTTGTGAACGATGCAAAGCCATGCGTCTCCCGTTAGGTCATTTTGAAAAACCTCCCTTTGTTTTTCAGTTTGTTTTCCAGGTGAAAGATGATGCCGCAGGAGGACACGGTGTTCGCATACCCAGCGGCGTTGTGAAGCGCAGCAGGACTCTCTTAAACCGCGTGGCCGTGACACTATTTAACAGCAGCCTCTTTGAGGTCAGCCCGCATTTCCTAGCTAATAACAATGTGGGGGGCTGTAAGGGCGCCAGTAGGTGGCGCACGTACACGATGTGCAGCATTTTTCCAGCTGAGGTATTAATAAGAATGAACTGCACTAATGCATGCCATGCGATGGACCTGCCCAGTGCCCTATGCTGCTAGCTGATAGACTCCAGGCCAGTGACTCTGAGCCAGACATGTACATATATAAATATAAATATATGCAGTGACTCTGAGCCAGACATGTACATATATACATATATATGTACGTGGGCATGTATGTATATAATTGTGTCACACATAAGCTTACAGCTAATTCTGTTACATGCAGAAAAGACAAAACACTTTCTGAATTTTCTCTGGGTTCAGCAAATTAATGGCAGTGAGTTCCTGGGAAACCATGTGATCAGTGTAAAGGTAGGCCAGAACCCTCATCTCAACCTTGCTGAGCCTGTGACTCTCACCTTCAGGCATGATCAGAAGGCAAGTGCTGCGTCTGGAGCTGTCCTGCTTGTTATGTGTGTGTTTGTGTATCTGTGTGTATATATATATATATATATATACATATATATATATATATATATATGTGTGTGTGTGTGTGTGTATATGCAGTGATTGACATAACCAGCACACAAGTACGCATTCACCATACCACATCCAAAGTCACCTTGTATCGGTTGACTTTGGATGCAATATTCACTGTATGTTGGTTCACAGTCTACATCCAGAAGTTTTTTAAACATTGACAATCAGTGTGATGATGTGCTCGAGTTTTTTCCCAGGCAAATTTCCTGGCTCGTTACTGTTTTTGCTCACATGTCTTTCAGGATTTGCTTGGATCCTGTAGGTTTTGGGAAGAAGCAAAGGAAACAAATAAACCAGGTTCAGATTCCACTTTGACACCCACACCTCTCCACCTTCTGCCGCATTAGCACCTTCTACTTCAGATAAAGCTGACATGGAAGCTGCTGAAACACACGGTCCGGCTGATATCACCATATTTCCCGCAGGATGCTGGAGCACGAGGGGATGTTCGACTCACCAAACCGACAGGGAATTTATATGCAGCTGTGACCATCTGAGTTTCTTTGCAGTGCTAATCGTGAGTAGAAACTACAAAATGGCTATGATTTGTCTCACAGAATTACTAAGTATTTTCACGTCATCCACTAATTCTGAATTGTTCAAAAGAGTTGCATATAAAACAGAAAAATAATGCTAGATTTATGTTATTTGGACAATAAAATGTCTCTTTGGTGTTGTCTAACAGATGCTACATTAAGTAATGCTTAACTATTTGCCCTGTTTTAAATTCTTTAATTAGTTAAGGTAGTAGTTCTGATCCTCACCGCTTTAGTTGGAAGGCTTCTTAAACTCTTAAACTTCTAGTTGCTAACGTCATGGTGTCGTGTTATCTGCAATCAGAAGATCATAATGTTTCCTGTCTCCCATGCATTTTATCTTGAGCAGAACACTGGATATATCAGCGATGCTCACGCACGCTCTCTCAGCTACATCACATACTTTGGCTGTGGACTTTCCATACTTTGCACCTCTGTTGCTGTCATCATGTATATATGCATGAGGTGAGCCTATTTTCTATGAAGTTCTAGGGCCATTCTTATCAAAATGCCCACCTACTTCATTATCGAACCGATTGTGGCATGCGCTGCGCTCTGAAACCCATTATTTCTTATTGCTTGGGCTGCGTATGAGCGGTGCCGCTCGGCTAGCTTGTACACAGACCGCAGTCAAAGCTGAGACTTGACCGAACTGGGTACAGAAATCGAAGTGGAAGAGAAACGTATATAGCCTGAGTTCTCAGAGCTATATGACACAAGCTTACCATCTTTTAGCATGTGAAATATATATTGTCGTGTCTGACAGCGAGCCGGGGCAACAACGAAATGACGGGAGTGTGTTCTGAAAACCACGCCGCCTTTCTTGCACCGAACCGTGCGACAAGCGCAGCAGATGCCGCGTTGGGTGTGAAAGCCCCTTAAGTCACTGCTGAACATTCACATCTGGAATAAGTGTTACTTGATAAATATGTACTGTGAAATTGGCTTGGGGATTAGGTAATTTTAAAGAAATCTGTCAATCTTCTCACGGCTAATCTTGGTCATTGTCGTGTCACTTGAAAATATTGAATTTAATGTTTTTTTTTTGGGGGGGCATCACCAGGAGATCTCCTTCAAAGGCGGGGAGGGAGGAGCACTCGATGGGGCTGCACCTCCATCTGATGGGGGCACTGCTCCTGCTGCACAGCTGCTTCCTGCTGAGCGCATGGCAGGCAGAGCGCGCCACGCCGGGCCCCGAAGGGGGCGGAGCCTGCTTGGCCCTGGGCCTGCTGCTCCACTGGGCCCTTCTCGCCACGTTTACCTGGATGGGCCTCGAGAGCTTCCACCTTTACCTGCTGCTGGTCCGCGTGTTCAACATCTACATCAGGAGATACATGCTGAAGCTCTCCTTTGTGGGCTGGGGTGTGTGTATTTATCAGTTAACGGTTATCATTACGTTTAGTAGCTTCTTGTCATTTCCTATTTGCGCACCCAGGTATTACAACATGACAACATACTTTGGGGCCCCCTGCCCCCTTTCCTCCCCTCAGATGTTTCAAATAGTAAATAAATAGCTACAGTCAGAAGATATTAGCCATTTAACAGAACATGCTGCTTTTGCATCTTCTAAATAACAAAGGCATTTATTTAATATTTACTGTAGCACCTGTTCATGGCTAAGCTTAGGGGGTCCATGCAAATGCATGGCCTCAGTGGCTCTAACAGAATTTCCTTTGTTCGATGAAGGGGAAGCCACTATTTGGCTAGAATACTTTTGGTCCCTAAATAGGCAGTTGTGCAACATGTAGAACGCAAAACTACGTAACCTTTCTGTTCCATGTCCTGTTAGAGCAGGGCTATTCACCTCACGGTCCTCAGGGGCCGAGTCCTGCTGATTTTCCAGCCTTCCTTCTCCTGCGAGTCAGGTGTGAAACCTCTGCCCAATCAGAATCAGTAATTACTAACCTAATTGTCTGGGAGAACTGAAAACTAGGCCTGGATTTGGACTCGAGAGCCAGAGTTGAGGAGCCCTGCGTTAGAGTGTTTGGAGTGGCAGGATAACCCATCTGCACCAGTGTTTCCCAATCCAGCCCTCAATGATAGCACAGTCGGTCCATGTTTTTGCTCTCTCCGAGTACCCTGCCACAGTCCACATTTTTGCTCTCTATGGAAGCTGGGTGGGAACTAAATGTGGACTGTCTATGGTTTTCCAAGGACCGGCCTGGGAAACACTGTTCTAGACCCCAACAGCACAAACACCATGTGTATGTGTTTGTATCCTCCAGGTGTGCCTACCGTTACAGTGGCTATCTGTGCCATTAGCAAACCTTACGGCCTTCACAGCTTCCAGTCAGAGGACAACTGCCACAGCAGCACATACACAAAGATGTAAGTGACATTTGTTTAAAGCCTTAAGTCTAAATTAACATTTACCTTTTTCCAGTCAGATGTTGATTTATTCTGAATTGGGGAAGCAGGGTCAAGGAGCAACTTGGGTTAGGGTTAGACCCAATGGTGAAATGAGCGAACCGTGGGATTTAAACTAGCAGCATTCTGATCAGCAGGTTAGGATCCTGTATTGCTAAATCATACACTGTTCCAAAAGTAAGATCATGATGCTACTGGCAGTCGAGTCAAAACCCATTTAGTCTAATTACATGTGCAATTACATCTTAGTATAAGAAAAACAGATGTAACTGCTAGATCACCAATACACCAAAGTGCACTTGTGACAGTCTAATGATCAAATGGGAGGCTTGACGCAATTCAGGGGTTGCTTGTAAGCTGCTTAAGTGATGATTTGTTCTGGGTTTCAACAGCCCAGGAGCATTCAGAAGAGAACCTTTGGAACTGACCAAACCACAATTCAAATGTGGAAGTCAATTGTTTTCAAAAATGGTCACAGAACTATTGTGTAACAGTGCGGTTGCTGCACAAGCAGCCTTCGCAGTCACGACCACTGCTTCCACGCTTCTTCATGGGCTCCTCGCCTTCCCATTCCCTCTCCAGATGCTGGATCACAGACGTGACAGTGAGGCACATCACCGTCACCGCCTACCTGAGCTTGGTCTTCCTCGTCGGCACTGCCATGTTGGGCATCGTCGTGATAAAACTACGTCACAAAGAGCACAGAGGCACCGCAGCTCAGAAGCGGCACATTGGCAGGAACTGCCTGACGCTGCTGTGCCTCAGCTGCATTCTGGGCGTACCCTGGGGCCTGGCCTTCTTCACCTATGGCCCCCTGACCCTGGTTGGCCTCTACTTCTTCACCATAGCAAATGCCTTTCAGGGTGAGAGCCTATTACTCATCAGTAATGCAATGCATAATAACAAAATCTAGGAGTCCCCAAGGCCCGAGCTGAGAAACGCCACGCTAGATTGAAGCCCAGCTACATGCGTTTTGAGCCTGTAATCCTTTTATTGCTGCTTCCAGGCCGAGGATCTTGGCCAAAGATGTAGTCAGTTTCAAATGACCCCTGAACCCAAAGTCTGTTGGTTACTGAAAAGGTCTTGCCTTAAACCCATGTGCTACACCTGTCCCCAGAGTTTCTTGTGGGGGAACGCAAAAGTTTAGCAGTCATGCAAAACAGGACAAGAGTTTAATTTGCATTTTTTTCTCTTAACGTTTTACAGGAGTCTCTCTCTTTCTCTGGTTTCTCTCGCTCACCTACAAATCAAGCGCCAGCTCCACAGGAACAAACCAGTCCACGCGCAAGACTGATATCAGCTTAGGTCAACTGTAAATTAAGCTGTGCTGACCCCAGGTTTACATTAAGGAGAAAAAAATGTAGTTAAACCCTTCACAGCTTCATGCATGATCATTGTAAAAATGGTTTATTTGAGGGGATCCTATATTTAAAGATTCGATAAGCCAGACAGTCGTCTGTTGCCTGCACGAGCAACAGCCATGAGGATGAGAATAAAAATACCCAGAACCCAGATGCCACCAATGGGAAGTCCCAGGATCAGCAACACATCTAAAAAAGAAAGCAATTGGTCAGACAGCCTGGCCTTCCAGCCAATCCTGAGCATAATGGCAAAAAAGGACAGTCAAATGATCCTGCTCTGCATGAAGATTTGAATAAACCTGGTTAAGCAGAA
The DNA here is from genome assembly GCA_026779605.1 of Mormyrus hasselquistii. Taxonomy (NCBI): domain Eukaryota; kingdom Metazoa; phylum Chordata; class Actinopteri; order Osteoglossiformes; family Mormyridae; genus Mormyrus; species Mormyrus hasselquistii. The sequence continues at coordinate 20,183,295 of JAODKE010000007.1, read as the reverse complement.
ACTATTTTTAAAAAGTACTTTGAATAAAAAAAAAAAAAAAATCTGCAATGAAACTTTTGTGCAGAGACACTGTTCAGGGTCCACAGAAATTGTTTGCTTGTCCTAGATTCAGCTGATCTGCTTGTCAAACACAGCAGACCTGTAGGAATCAGAATATGACAGACAGGATGAAGACACACTTTGCCATGAGACTTACTTGAGTGTCTATCTGGTGCTTTGAACCTGATCGGTCCATACGACAGTAACCCCTGTTTGGGATCCCCTGCAGATACTTCCCGCTTAGTTATCAGTTTACAGTCCTGCAGAGAGGGCAACGGGAGGGATGGTTGGCTGTGGAGGCGGGCACGATGGTACGTCACCGAGCGGGACGGCAGTCATCACTCACCGGTAGACAGGACTCATCTCCCAAAGAGCACAGCTGGATAGTGCAGTGGAGGTAGAACTCATGTGGCAGTGTGGCAAAGCGAAACACGTCGAAACTATAGCGAACCACAGAGCCGTTGCCATTGACGCCATCGTGCTCTGCAGTCCATCCATGGAACTTCACGGTTTCATCTTTCACACACCTGAAGGGTAGACAGAGGAGCATTGTGGGTGCTCTTAAAGGGGAGGTGACAACAGCCACACACAAAATGTGGCTGCAATTCACCACACCATCAGCCAGAACTTCTGGGCATCGAGTTCAACTTCTAGGAACTTCTAGAAAGGACTAGGAACGAGAGGAGGCCCGTCGGCCTATAAAGCTTGTTTGGGGAGAAACGACTAATAGCTCAGACAGGGTGGGGCCATTCTGGAATGCACTCAATTCCAATCCAAATCAGGAAATGGAATTAAAGTTAGGATTGGGGGAGGGGAGGAAAAAAAAAAAAAAAAAGAATTGGAACTGAATTTAATTTTCAGGGAGATATAAATTCTAACTCCATTTCCATTTCTTGATTTGGATTGGAATTGAGGAATGCATTCCGGCCCCAACCCTGAGCTCAGTTGTTCAAATCTTATCCAACTCTGACTTAAAGGAACCCAGGGTTTTAGCTTCTGCTACACTAGGAGGAGGACTATTCCATACTCTAAACTACACGTTGTGTAAAGTAGTGCTACCTCCGATTCATTTTTAAATGTTCTGCTAATTTCCACCTATGGCCACAAACTCTTGTATCTGAACTAATACTGAAGAAACTGTTTGGTTGAACAGCACCCAGATGTCGACAAATACCCCTCATCTCTAAAAAAACTATAGGCAAGATGCCATCGGCGATTTATTTATTTTGAGCTTAGCTAGGCTTTGTGCCGCATCAGCCGCAGTTATACATATTGGTCATAGACTATGCTAGGTTAGGAATGAGCACTGGTATGTTACTCATGTTCCCTACAGTGAATACCCGCACAAAAATATAAAAATCATTAAACTCATTAACTATATCAATGTAGTTTTCGATTACAAAACACAGTTCCTAAAGATCAGTGATTTCAGCTTTTAGAGCTATTACTCAACTTAATGTCATCCTTAGCTTCCAATGCAATCTTCCTTTCAACATTCCTCTCAAAGTGTCTAATATTTTTTTTAACTCAGCCTGTAGACTTACATATCCCTGTTTTATTCCAACATTAGTTCTTTTCTATTTGTGGAACAGACCCATTTTCCTCCTGCCTTTATTCATCATTTCAGTCATAAACCACCACGGTTGCAGTTTCCTAGATCTATTCTTGCTGCACACAGGTATGAAGTCCTCTTGCAATAATGTGCTTCTAAAAAATTCCCAAGCCTCTTCATCCATTTTGTTAACTCCATCCAGCTTACAGTTTCTAGTTTCGGTCTCATACCATTTGCATCCCTAAAATTAGTGGTCCCCTGCTATATTGCAGCTCAGCTATCGGGCCGCCACTATATCACGGATTTTTCCCCGACGTGTCACAGTTCTCTGTGTATCACGTACCTTGCTTGTGGTCTGATTATTTTCGTTTTTGCCCCAAGATGGCGCCCAAGTCTTTCTATATCATGGATTTTCACTTATCATAGATGGGTCTGGTACATATCTTCCGCGATAGGCGGGGATCATTATCTACATTTTTGTTTTGAGTTTAATTTTTGTCCGAAGACCAAAGCCCAAATTTAACTGTGTTATGATCACTACTGTCAAGTGGTTCATTACACAGATTCCAAAAAATCTGGGACATTGCATTCTGTTATTTACACTTTGCACAATGGTATAGAAATCTCAAATTCATATTTTATTCACAAAATATAAAACATGTTTAAAGTGAGACATTTTGCTATTTCATGAAAAACATTGTCATGAAATTCAAAATGAGCCAAACGCATGTTGGGACAGGCAATAAGAGACTGAACGTTAATGGTACAAAAACCAAACAGCCGGAAGAAATTATTTGCAAATAATTAGGTCAATTGGCAACAGGTCAGTGACATGATTGAGTATAAAAAGAGCATCTTAGAGTTGCAGTGTCTCTCTGAAGTAAAGTTGGGCAGAGGATCACCAATCCCCCTAATACTGCATCGACAAATAGAGGACCTTTTCTGAAATTGCTCCACAGTATAAAACTGAGGCTGAAATCATCATCATCATCATCATCATCATCATAATGAAAAGATTGAGATTCTGGAGAAATATCTGTGCGTAAGGGACAAGGCCAAAAAAAAAAAAAAAAACACACACCATACTGGATGCCCATGATCTTCGGACCCTTAGGTGACACACTGCCTCACAAATAGCCATGAGTCTGCAATGGAAATCACTCAGTGGGCTCAGAGGAGAAGGACCACCCAGCGTTTTATCTGCACTCAGTTCAAAAGCCAGCATCTCTGATGTATGGGGGTGCATTAGTACATATGACATGGGCAGCTTGCAAAGGCATCATCAATGCTGAAAGGTATATCCAGGTTCTAGAGCAACATATGCTCCCATCCAGATGACATCTCTTTCAGGGAAGACCTTGCATTTCCCGACATGACAATACCAAACCTCACACTGCATCAATTACAACATCATGACTTCATAGGAGGATCCGGGTACTGAACTGGCCTGCCAACGGTCCAGATCTTTCACCCATTCAGAACATTTGACGCATCATAAAACAAAAATTACGACAAGACCTAGGACAATTCAGCAACTAGTACCCTGTATCATACAAGAATGGGACAACATTCCTCAACTCGAGTAACTGATCTCCTCAGTCCCCAGACGTTTACAGACTGTTGTTTAAAGAGGAGAGGATGCCACACAGGGATAAACATGGCCTTGTCCCAACTTGTGTTGCTGCCATGACCTTAAATTACCTTATTTTTTCCTTAAAACGGTACATTTTCCCAGTTTAAACATTTGATGTTTTCAATGTTTACGAAAAAAAAAAAAAAAAAACCATGAGATGAGATTTCCATATCATTGCATTCTGTTATTTACAATTTGCACTTCAACTTCTTTGGAATTGGGATTGTAAAACCACTAAATTTTCCAATCCTATCCTGGTTATTAGAGAAAAGAGAGAATGTTGTTAACCCCCCCCCACCAGGGAAGAAGCCAAATAGAGTAAAAATAATCCTGTACTAATTCTACCATCTGAAGTTCATTTACATTAGAATGAGAGACAGTGTCCCACTGTATCCCAGGTAAATTAAAATCACCCATGACTACCCCATTATATCTATATTCTGTACCTTTATTCTTATCAATGAGCTCCCTTGCCTGCAAGTTCTCTTTTACATATACTGCAACACCACGTCCCTTCTTGCCTATCCAGTCGACGGAACAGCGGTGTTCCCATCCATATTATATTCTTCTCCATCAGTCACTCAACCATGTTTCTGTTATTCCAATAATGTTGTCTGATGGGAAAAAAGCCCCCAACTCATGAATTTTGTTTCTAGTACTTCTAGCGTTTAAGTACAGACAGAAAAGGGTAGCCTTTTTACAGTGCCCACTTTCACCATTTGGGGCTGTGTCCCCCCCACCTATATTCTTTACCAACCTCCCTGCCCCCGCTTTCCAGTCCCTAGTTTAAACACTCAGCTACTCTACACGTGCCTCCCCAATACACTGGTTCACCTCCAGTTCAGATGCGACCTGTTCCAGGTCTTCCGGTGCCCCATAAACCTGGACCCCTCTCTCCTACACCACCCATCTAGCCATGCGTTTAATCTCATTATCGCAGGTAACCCCCCCCGGACAATCTGCTTCTGCGCTTTTCTGTGACTTCATTTTTCCTACAGACCAGCCCTCCTACCCTTGCTTATGTCACTGGTGCCAACATGTACCATGACCACTTGATCCACCTGGGCTGTGGACAAAATCCTGTGCGCACAACCCAGAAATAGCTAGTTTAAGTGCTTGTGCAGAGTATATGAAGAGTAAAAAAAAATAAATAAAATAAATAAATAAATAAAAATAAAATTATAGGAAAACACCAATTGCGCAAACTAACTTAAAAATTGACATAGACAAGCGGGTGATAGCTAGCTGGGGACTTACCCATTAAGCAGCAGGGTGTGAGAAAGACCATCAGTATTGTTGGGCATCGCCGACTGCGTAGACCAGCACTCATTCACCCGCAAATGGAAATAGTCTTCAGGTTCAACCACGCGGGCCTCAACGTAGGCCTTCTCCTTGAGTCGCAGCTGCGGAGACGTGTCAAAGGCCTCCATGTAGGTCCCGTCCTTGAACAGGCTCATCACGATGGTGGCCTCCATCTCGTTCACCCGCATCACAGTCTCACTGGGCAGCACACCGGCGGAAAAGGATTCGACATATGACTGTCTTGTATGAGGTGCTGTAACATGTTTAAGTAACTGAAGTAGGCTTGTTGTTTCTGCCCACCCCAAGGCTTCAAAACCCTATAGCCAATAGGGTAACAAGATCTGCTAACCAGCTTCCTAGCTATGAACATGCTGCTCCATCCATCAATCATTGCATTTTCTAGACCCACCAATCCATCTCACACACACACACACACACACACACACACACACACACACACACACACACACACACCTCAGCTCACCTAAGCAACCAGAGCGCCTGGAGGAAACCCCATAACAGTACAGAGAGAACATGCAAGCTCCATACAAACAAGTCAAGGCTGCCTCAGTATCTCCTAAATAAAGGAATGCATTTAATATTTTAGTGTTGTAACCATTTGTGGCCCAAACTTCAAGGGTCCTGTGCAAATTCACGGTTCGATTGGTGGTGAAAACACCGCTAAGGATGGAACGACGAATGTCCAGCCGGCCAAGCGGAACAGCCTGCATACGCAAGTAACAGCACTAAAAATCAGTGAGGGAGGGGGCAAGCACACAAGTTACCTGGAAATGGGAACAACGGGAAAAGGGAGACTAACGGTGCGGATGTAGGGGTACACACACTTGTAGTCTATTTTAATAAGGGGATCGCGGATTATGTTGCCTTTCACCACTGGATCAGACTGCAGCGTTTGGGAGTATGTGATATGGGTGAAATTCTTCTGGAAAATAAAGCAGATGAAGATTAAGGGATATCAAATGAAGAATGTTTAGGCAATCAAGTGTCAACAAATCAAGGATGAAACCAATACGCTTTTTCTCCCCATACATTACCCACTAGATGCACTCTATACATTAGTGTCAGTCTGATGGGTTATAATAAATAGGCGTTTGCACCTCATTAAAACAGTATTACCATTTTAATACACCAGACAGACATTCTTATCACCATGGCAGGCAGTTAAATTGCTTGCAGACTCAGCTGCGGTTCTCTGCACCCCAACAGAAGATGCTGCTTGTACGAAGATCCAAATCACTGCTAAGACTTCTAAAATACAAAAGCAGCTTTGCTGACTCACATCTGGCATGACGTACTTTCTGATTGGCACGGGAAATCTCTATTGTTCCATTATAAACCTAAAACTATCCACATTAAGCACGTTTGGATAGTTTTCAAACTCTTCAGGCCATTTACAAGGCAATAAGACTGTTACATACATGTAATTGAATATGCAGACTTGCCTTTAAATGAAAGCCTCAAGCCAGCTAGTTGCCCAAAGTCGGCAACCCTACCTAAGGCAACTCAAAATTTTGAGATTCAAATATATACTGTAGTTCTGGTCACGGCTGCCCAATCCTATACGCAGCCGCCAAGGGCGGCACCATGTGGAGGGGCGCCGACTTGCCCGCCAGTTCAACTTTGCTTTGGGCAGGGGGCGCCTGCGGTGATCCTCGCCTAGGGCGCCACAACAGCAAGGACCGGTACTCATTCGGGCAATTGCAAAAAAGAGTAACTTTCTAAGACTTTGCAAAGCGCTTCAAAACATCGGATCCATCATCGCACCGGCACCCTTACCTCCAGCGCTTTTCCACCGCAGTAAAGGTATCGGTCTTTTGTGGTTCGAGCCATATAATAGGAAACGCCAGCGACAGTTTCTTGTTGGGCACGGCAGGACTTATTTCCAAGGTGGAGGTCCTCCAATTTAATATTGTGATACTTGAAAAAGTCCTCAACCACCATGATTGTGATGTAGTCTTTTCCGCACATGACGTTAATTGTTGCAACTTGAAGGAGGGAGGGGGGGAACCAGACGTTACAATACTGCATGACATTTCTCATTTATTCTGAAGAGTGATTTTCAATGCAACGCTTACTGGCTCAAGGTACTGTACCTTCGTCACAAAGGTCCCCATAATATCCGACCGCGCACTTGCAACTGCGTTTGTCAGGAGCAAACAAACACTTTGTCGAATCTGTGCAATGAGTAACGTTGCATAGTCCTAAAAAGAAGATATTTTACATACGCAGAGCATAAAATAAAACATTGCTGTAAACTACCAGGATTAAAGACTTACCAAACGCACTTTCTAGAAACAAAGGTGCTAGTAAAAATGTCAAATACACCTACAAGACAAGAAAATACAGAATAGCAAGAGTATTTTAATGGAACATTCTCTCCAGTCATGCAACGCATACGTATTTATACGATTAATATGCAATTGTCCACAGAAGCAAAAATGAAACAAATTACTGCCAGGGCCACACCTTCGAAATTCGACAAGTCATCGCAGTAGTTTAATTATCACTTTTTAATAAACGTTCACCCTCAAAGCAGCAAAACTAGATTAATCCTATATGCCTTTTCAAAACCTTCGTGCGTATTATTATTAGTTCAGATAACAAACTAGGATACAAAACGCTAAGGGAAATAGTCAACACCTTCTTTATTTTTATATAGGTTAAACCAGGAAATTAATTAACACACATTATAACACCTGTAGTGGTTAAAATGACGCTGCCTTGGTTAATTACTCACGGGATGAACCATTCTAATGGTTAATATCGGGCGACTAACTGACCGTCGCCTCCTAGTGGCTGCCGTGTGAGTCACAGGCCGTAAACAGGAGCAGAGAGACCATGAATCCGAGTTCGACCATTCTCCGCGTTAAAAGAAAACGGGGTACGGATGCAGCGGACGCACTGTTGCTGGCATGTAAGCGGATTCGACCGGAGTCTGCAGCACAGTCAGCCGCGGAATCTATTCCAGAACCTGCAGAGGGGGAAATAGAGAACTCGGTCTTCAAGCTGGTGGCTACCGTGTCCTCGCAGGTACAGGCCGCCTTGAAGCCTCGGCGTTGCGTGAGCGGACAGGCGGATGATGTGCGCGTTTAGCCCTTTTGCGAAATACGAGTGATTTGATGCGTTAGTCTGGGTTATCTGGAAGTAAGTCACGTTATTTGTAAGGGGCTGCATTTTAAGATGACATGTGTGTAACATTTAGGTTATAATCCCGGTATAAGTACTTTTAAAGTATTGGTAATTATCTGGTCTCCTTGTGCCGTATGACTCTGTCCTGTGTGTAAAGCTTGACTGTTTGTTCAGTTTTTAAGCAGCAAAACAATTCCTTCTCGGAAATGCGCTCTCGCTGCTTTATAATGGCTATGCCATGGTCCGTGTGTATGGGTGAGTAACTGGCTTTGTAGGAAACTCTTCCTAAATGGGCCGCAGACTCTACGGTATTTCCAGCCATTCCAGTCTGATTCATAATTAAACTAACTTTTTTTATGTCGAGCTAGTTGTGTTGCGTTATAAACGCGAAAATGGCCATTAATGGAAAATGGACAGAATAAACTACTCTTGTGTCTCACAGTCCGGCGATGCTTTTCATCCATGTGAAGGAATCTTTTATATATTTATTATTTAAATATATTATTTAGTTGATTTATGGTCCAAGATTTGTTTATTCGTAATAAAATCGATATCAGATGACTTGACGCTCTTTCTGGTTAAAATTGCGACTGAAACAAATTTGATCGTCTGATTATCTGAAGCAACTTTAACCTCCAGTCGTGTCCAGGAAAAGCTTGTGTGCTTCTCGTTTCAGAGGTTGTATATAAAGTGATTAGATTAGATTAGATTCCAATTTATTGTCATCAAGGCTCTAAAAACAGCTCAGATAGCCAAAGCCGATTTTAGGGGCAGTGGCAAGAAAATACCACGAGCCCTCCTCCAATATGGCAATTGGCTTGAAGTCTTTATTAATTATATCAACAAAAATTTATAAACACATGTCATTATAGTCACTAGAATGTGCAAATAAAACAGATTTGTTTTGGAAATGTACTATGAAATTGGCCGCCCCAGGGCTGGACTGGGACAAAAAATCGGCCCGGGCATTTTGACTAGAGACCGGCCCACTAGGTATTATTGGCAAAGC
>JAODKE010000007.1:20154861-20168229 GCA_026779605.1 Mormyrus hasselquistii | reverse complement strand
GTTCTTTCGGTCACTACCCAAAGCTCGTGACCATAGGTGAGGGTAGGAACGTAGATCGACTGGTAAATCGAGAGCTTTGCCTTTTGGCTCAGCTCCTTTTTCACCATGACAGACCGGAGGGAGTTTCCATTATTTCTGTTCGATTTATTTTTATATAACACCTTTCCCAAGGTCAGTCATGGGCAAGCGTCTTCTAAGAGAGGCCCAAAACTTTAAACGTTATAATTAACTTACAATTCTTACATGGTAAAATCTCCATAAATTCTACGGTGCTTGAGGGAAACAGGCCCTGGTACTTTTACTTTATATTTAAATGAAGTTTTTTTACCTATGGATATTCACTTTTTGTCAGTGAAGATTCTTGGTAAACAGCACCTCCCACTGTCCAATGGATGGTATTTCTCTGTGGTAGCGCCAGCATTATTGTCACTGAGGGGTCCGACCAATAGTTTGTACTACCTGTTGTTCAAACGGCACTAATGTTATTCAGCTTATAGCAGTTTATATTCAGTTCAAAACTTGTTTTTAATGTGCGAAACTACTGCCGTGGTCAGTGCTTTAGAATCAAACTCATGGTGTGCAGTAGCTTTTCTTCTTTTTCTTTATTATCCAGTAACCTCTGTTGTATCCTTTGTATTATTGATATTAGATGACTTAGTTGCTTAATATATCTTAATATTTTAAAATGTCTCTGTGACTAAGACGTATAAGCTATACCAGAGAAACTTAATGCATTACAACGTAAATAATTAAACATGACTACGGTAAACTTTTTTTCAAACCAGGTGTAATACAATGGACATCATGCCACATTGTTCTTGATACAAGATACTAAGTAAGAAATTACTGAACAATATATTCAACAAAATTAATGATAAACGCACTAAGTAGTCTTTACCATTATCAAGAAAACTGCAAAGTACAGTGTTCTCAAAGGACCCAAATGACCACTAAACCATGATGACCTAAGACTACATGAAAACCAGAAAAGAAAGATCTGATCTAATCATCTGAACCTTTAACAGTAAAGTAATATGCACACTAAGCTATAACAATATACCTGTACATTTTTGTAGTGGAATAAAAAAAAAAACAAAAATGATTCTGATTTGCAGTTTTATGAAAACTAATAAATGCAGTAATGGACTATAAATAAGTAGCAAAAAAACTTGTAGTATTGCTGCAATGGGGACATAAACCCCAACTAAGCCAAGAAGGACACCAGCGTCACTGGAAATCCGGAGGCTCGCTGCGCCCTTTCAGTGTGTGATGTGGGAGGGGCAGGGGGTGTTTGCAGCGGAGACCAGCCCCAGGGTGGAGACCACCAAATCAGCCACATGCTCCCCAAGGCAGAGACAGGTGTCCAGTAATGAGCGTGTGCGGCCCGCCAGCGTCAGTGTCGCCGTGATCAGCTCGTACTCTTCGCGGCCAAGGGCGCGGCGTGAGCGCAGCACGTCCAGCAGGTGATTCAGGCGCCCTTCTGTCATTCTCTGAACGATGTCCTCACGTCTCTCCCGCAAGATCTGGCAGCAGTGATTTCCTGACGCGCCGGCTGTTAGGAAAGCAGTGTAAAGGGCATTAACAGCAGCACGTATGACCCATTTCCACATTCTTGCAACTGCATTGCAAAATTCTGTAATGTTTAAATCTCATTGTCATGCAGACTGTTTAGTTTTCTGTTTGAACTTGTTGGTATTGTAATTTCTTTTTTAAAAATTCAGTTTAATTTTAAGGAGGGGGTGGGAATCCCAGTAGGGAGAGTTATGTGACCGGGGTTTGGGAAATGTATTAAATCCACCATATTCTCCAGCATCCTGGTTTTACACAGATGACCAAGTGCAGTGCAGGCAGCTCCTATGAGGCGAGAGGGAGCTTCGGACAACGATGTTCAGTCTTACCCTCACAGTTATGTCTTAGCCTTGATGTGGGGTCAGAGATGGGAGAGCAGGCAGACGGGGGAAAGGGGGAGGAGCTCCGTCTGGGACCTGTCTTGTCTGCCCTGCTCTGTGGGAGGGGCTCTGGCGCAGTGTGACTCCGAAGCCGATTTGGGGGTGTTGGCTGGCCATTCCTGCCCCCTACAAAATCACGTGATGCTTGTTGGGGCCAGTCCATGCCATTTTGGGCATATTAGCCTCAGATTTGTCATTTAGCGGAAAGCGAAAAACACCAAACCTTGACACCCACCACCCTGCGCCATCGCAGATATAAGCTCTTACCGGAAGCATCGGCCTTTCCGGATGAAGTTGAGGAAGAGGAGGGGGAGGAGCTTTGCCGGGATGTGTCAAGTTTATTGGGAACCTGTGGGGCTGGAGTGAGTCCTTGGATAGGATTCAGCAGCAGCGTCTTGGTGCAAGCATTTTTTGGGTGCCTACAGCCACCATACATCTGGCAATGAAGCAGAGATAGATATGTCTAGTACAACTGGTACCAGTTACAAATACAGCAACATCAATACGTTCCAAAGCCTACAAAATAAGTTACATATAGATATGCCTTTTTTCATCAATACTTAGAATTAAAACTTTATCTTACATCCAAATTGCTGATCTCCACCTTCATTTTGAAGGCTTGTTGCTCTTTACAGCTGAGCACTGCCCTCTCCTGGACAACAAAAAAAAATGCAGAGGCATATGCCGTGTCCTTCTGACGGAAAGCAATTCTGTGGCAGTAATGCTCCTGTATAGGGTAACGCTTTCAAATACACTTTCTGAGTAGGTCCTGATCAGACATTAAGCCTGGTGTGAGAAGCTGGGAACTGAGAATGAAACACCCAAGAGGATTTTGTTAATTACCTTGCATTCATTTAACTGGAGCACTGCTGTGCTCAGCGCTTTAGAATCAAAGGCTTCCAGTGCCTTTTTCAGTTCCTCTGTGCATTCTGGGTAGAAAGAAAAGACCGCGGATGAAACAGACACCATGGTGTGTAATGATTATGTCACCAGAGCACTGATTTCTTAACTGGCTTATAGGAAAAGAAAGTGATGGATGGTTCATAAAGGAAGGTAATGCCCCATTTACCACATCTGCGTCTTGAAAGCCTGAGACAAAGACACTCACTCTTGCCAGTGGTCCTTCATAAGAAAACGGACAGTCAGAAACGATCTGGCCGCAAGCAGGATCGCCGACTCTCACGCATCTTCTGTGACACTCATGCTTTCAGACTCATATCTCACGCAATCCTATGACATTTAATCCATTTTGAACCTAAAATTAGCTACATCAAAAGTGTTTGGGTACTTTGCAAACAGGGGCAGTTCGGGGGATTTAGTGACCTCCTTGAGGTCCCCCTAAATACGTATGCTACTTGGGTCTGAAATAAATCTATTATTATTATTACTATTATTATAATTGACATGTATATATGTCGGGTAAAATTTTGTGCGCTGAGAAAAGGTGAAACACAAACATAAGCACATTCTCTTGACCGACTCAACGCTGGTTGTTCCATAAAGCTTGTGGAAGCAAGACAGTCTAAACAAGAAATCAGTTACATGTTTGTAAAAAACGGAAAACGTGACTGAAGCACTGCACAAACAACTTATCGGTTTTCAAAATCATCTTTTGCTTCTTAATGCTGGCAAGCTAGTATAAGTAATACCTGGAGGACATTAAGGCCCAGATGCATCTGCCCCCCCCTAACAACTGAACCTAGCATCCCCCCCCCCAGTTGAAATGTTCTAGAATCGCCACTGTTTGCAAACCATAGAGACTATTTACACTGGAATAAAACTGTTACATACATATAAATGTGTGTGCAGACTCTCTATTTGAAAATCTCACTCCAGCAACCCTGCTTAAACCAAATGATGGATACAGGTCGGCCCCAGGTTACGGAAGAGTTCTGTTTCCTAAGTCTGTCTTTAAGTCAAATTCGTAGGTAATCCGGACTAATAATAATAATAATAATTACACAGTAATAATAAAAGTAACTTCAGACTTCAAGCTGACGAACGATGTTATGAAGTTATGCATTGTTTTCAGGGGTGTCACAAAGTAGTGTGCACATTATTACAAACCATTGTATTTAATCCGAACTTTTTAAATGATATGCTTTGTGGCAATCCTTTCGTAAATACACATTGTCCAGTGAGACCTTCTTAAACCGAGAACTGCCTGCACTTATGACCCCGGCCTCCACTACATATTTTTGGGACTAGCTAACAGCGGAAGTCCCTTGAAGGGCGTAAAGATGGGACTGTAATGTGCATGTCATAGAGTGGCCACTAGGTGGTACTGCTGCGAATCCTCACCTGCAGCTGACGGGCGGCTGTGGGGGGCAGAGCTGCAGCAGCGGAGTATCAGATGGCAGAGCGCCTGGTCTGTGGGCGTCGCGGCGCTTTGTGCCAGACGGGTAACATGAATCTGCAGGTCTGCTTGGCTCCAGACACCTGCTTATGTATTGGGGGGAGATGGATAGGAGTGAAGGACTTGGAAATCCCCTCATGGGAGCTATTTTAACCCTGAGTAACCTCTGAACCCAAGGTCTCTGACCACCAGCTTTTGGGACGGAAGCCCAACCCCCGATAAACTCAGTGTTCTCTGACTAGTCAGCATGACCTACACTTTCTGCCCTGGTCTTGCAGTCTGCAGACAGATTCTTGCAGGTAGGCGGCCAGTAAGGATTGTGTTACAAGGTTACTTCACCATATGAGGGCTAAGCATGTTTTTAAGTCATTATTAAATCTGTGCCCATTCCTATTAATTAATACACCCCCCCCCCCCCCACACACACACACACACACACACACACACAGGGATGCACTAATTAATGGGAATTATTTTTAAAAAGAATAGTGATACTTCATTAGTCCCCATCTTGCTCTCCATGAGGCACTTAAACAATTGTACTGGTGAGAGCAAGCCTGGGGGGGCAGGATGAGCCAGCGTGCAGTGGCCCTGGAGCTAGGGGTTAGGGGCCATGCTCCATCTCCCAGATTCAAACCAACAACCTTCCGATCACAGGCACAACCCACCGAGTGACTCGGTGCCCCCATTTACATGTCACACCCCTGTCTGAATGACCAATTGCTGTTTGTTTGTGCGATACGTTCTTTGTGTTATTTGCTGTATTTCCAACCACACAAGGTCAGTCTGCCGTCTCCCAGACTCAAACCAACAACCTTCCGATCACAGGCACAACCCACTGAGCAAAGGTCAAAGTTGGGCTTTTAATAAAGATTTTTTGGAAAGGCGGGGAGTGTGTGAAGGATAGGCGTCCCCTCCCCAAGATTTCAAAATACCGGAATGACATTGCTTTTCAAAGTACAGTATACCATGGTATGACGTATGGTCTATATGACAGCATGAAAAATGAGATACCGCCCAAGCCCAGCGAGATATGTGCGAGGAGTGTGGATTAGCTGGGGAGAGGATGTGATGGAGCAAACTGGGGAATATATTATTGTTGTTTTAAAGGGGCCCTATTATGCTTTTTTCACTGTTCATAATTGTATTTTTGGGGTCAACTAGAGTAGATTTACATGTTTCAATGTTCCAAAAGCACATAATTTTTCTCCTGCAGTACATCTCTATTCTGATAGAGCTTTACGCCCCACCCCCGACTGGTTTACATGCACATACAGCTATTTAACTCACTGGAGGAAAGAGAAAAATCAGACAAGTATAATAGGGTCCCTTTAACAGCATCTAGTTCTTCTGTTTTCCTGTCTGCCTTGCTGTTCCTGTCTCCTTACTGTTCCTATCTCCTTACTGTTCCTGTCTCCTTACTGTTCCTGTCTCCTTACTGTTACTGTCTGCCTTACTGTTCCTGTCTCCTTACTGTTCCTATCTCCTTACTGTTCCTGTCTGCCTTGCTGTTCCTGTCTCCTTACCTTTCCTGTCTACCTTACTGTTCCTGTCTGCCTTAGTGTTCCTGTCTCCTTACCTTTCCTGTCTCCTTACTGTTCCTGTCTGCCTTACTGTTCCTGTCTCCTTACTGTTCCTGTCTGCCTTACTGTTCCTATCTCCTTACCTTTCCTGTCCGCCTTACTGTTCCTGATTCCTTGCTGTTCCTGTCTGCCTTAGTGTTCCTGTCTCCTTACCTTTCCTGTCTGCCTTACTATTTCTGTCTCCTTACTGTTCCTGTCTGCCTTACTGTTCCTATCTCTTTACCTTTCCTGTCTGCCTTACTGTTCCTGATTCCTTACTGTTCCTGTCTCATTACTGTTCCTGTCTGCCTTACTGTTCCTGTCTCCTTACTGTTCCTGTCTCCTTACCGAGTTACACTTAACATACTGTTAACTGACAGTGTGAGTAAGCATCACATTGTGCATTGATCATAAGGAAATAAACTTGAACTCTACCCCTGAGTGATGCAACTGCATGACACTGTGTTGAATAAGAAAAGGTTCTGTTTAAAAACTGCTATCAGTTAAATAAATCAATCCCAGTTTTTTTTTTCTGCATACATACGCAGCCTACTCCGTACACAAAGCTTGGACCAGCTCACAGATATGTACACACAGTTGAGGGCACTTGCTGTATATTTTTTTCCACAAAAACCACAGATTCAATAATATTTCATTGTCATACCTTCACAAGGAAGTCTTCGGTTCAAAGTCTCCAGCATCATGATGCCAAGACTGGTGAGGAAGGTAGCCAAGTCTGGTTATTAATCTCTCCTGCCTTTGACAAACTAACAAAATACTCACTCACTTTATGAAACTACCATCAAGGAAACGTGTGTGCGTTGATATCTCTGTGATGGTTTTGGATTTTACATTTACCATTCAGTATTTCACAGTTACATTACACAGTTAATGTTAGTTTTATTTGTTTCTAAATCAACAACATTCTACTCCCGGAAATAAATTGATTTTCATTAGCTAAATCCTATGACTCAGTGATCCAATCCTTTCTAACTCCTAATTACCGGTATATGAGTATTATGTAAGTTCTTAGTGTGTGACTTACTCATACAATTGAACCTGAACATAAATTGAACCTGCTAAACCTACATCTGAAAATAGATACAACATTAATTAAGTTTAATTAAATTTAAAAGCTCATTACTTCTATAAGTTTGAGTATCAAACAGTAAATAGTTAAAATAGTAAAATGCTGACAGGAGTGAACAGCATTGTGGGTACCCTCACCTGTACACATCTGCCTCTTTAGAAGGAGGATCGCCACAGAAGACCTCAGGTGATAGGTAGACCAGGTGCCTGAAGCAGGGTCTGCTTTTGGGCCCCGAGCTCTGCTCCTTCCACTGGCCCCAGTCACACACCTGAGGAACATCCAGCAGAGATGGTAGACGTTTCTATTGGTCAGTAGGGGGACCAATCACATCCTTGTAGGGGCCAGGTCCCAAAATCAAATCTTTAAAATATGAATATACTCTTACAATGTAGTATAAATGTACCCTACAGTAGGAGCTCCTAACCCCCATACGTCAGTATTCCATCCACCATGTTAGAGATAGAATCCATCCGTACTTCACAAATTTTATTGTGGGATGTTATGGTCCAGCCTAGGGGGAGCTGTGCAGAATGGATGATGGGTGATATTATTTAATTAAATTGATACCTGGCTGCTATATTGTAGGTAGTGTCATTTGAGACAATGGTGACCAACAACAGCAGCATGTAACTAGGGAACTCCCCCCTCCCCAACCCTACTCAGCAAATTTTACCGATCATTCGTGCAATTTTTCAAAAACTAGTCTGGGGACATCAAAAGGTTGGCAACCCCAGGATTCTACAGGATGGGGATTTAGCAATAAATAAGAATAAGGTATTTTACATCATGTAGCCATAATTAAAAATTATTTTAACTATTTAATTATATCAATTTTTTTTGGTTATGCACTTGCAAACGAACAAACACCAAAACTTATATGAAATTAACTTAATTATCTGTGCCCGCGTTGCGTGGGGATGGGCACCTTGGCACGGTACTGCGGGTCCAGCAGCACATTACTCGGCCTCAGGCCGAGGTGCAGCAGCTGAAGGGAGTGCAGGTGGGAAAGACCCTCGGCCACGTCCAGCAGGATCCTGAGCTTCAGCGGCTGCGGCAAATTGGGATACTGGCGCGTCTGCCAGGGAAAGCCATCGGGAAGAGAAGGTCCATTCACTGTGATGGCAATCGCGGTGAATTCTGTGGTCTTAAATGTACAGTTTCAATCCCAGAGAAACTGGAAATGAAAGTTACTTCATAAGAGCAGATTTGGGTGCCAATTTCCAGATGCTTTCAATTGAAACCTAACCTCTACCATTATTAAAATGTTTAAAAATGGACAGTTACAAATGTTAATATATCCTGAACAAGTGTGTAGACTTTTACACTCAGTCACATGAATATGATTAAATAATGTCAGGAAGAGGGATAATAAAGTTCTGGACCAAACTGTTTATGGATCATTTCATAAGGTGACTTCACTAGGTCCCATACCGAACACAACAGGCTGTGGAGGGATCCTTCCTGCATCCACTCTGACACCAGGCCAACGTGGGGGCCCGTCCCATACACACCCAGAGGATTCAGAACCCGGTCTGACTGGGTACGTCTGGCAAGTGATACATCCTGCAGGAACTTGATCCACCACCTATGGGGGTAGAGTTAGAGGTGTAAAGATATTGTTTGCTGACCAACAACAGTGCCTTCACACACCCCAGAACTCTGTTTGGTATCTATGGGACAAATCTTGGTATCTTGGTGACCAAAGTTTCCATGGTGATTGCAGGGTAATGCCATCATTCAGATTCTAAGGTGTGAAATCAGCAGCAGACAATGAAAATTACTGCAGGCATTTTCTCTATGGTGTTTTACCCAGCGTAGACAAAAAAACAACACAACGTCAGGTGTTCTACTTTTTGTTTGAAGTTCCAAACTATTTTTGCCTGAACAATTCAGCAAAAGTGAAGATTACTTACTTGAAGATTATTTACTTGACTGAAAACATAATTATTGCAAAATCTATAAATTTGTCTGTTAATAGTTAATAGTGTCATGGAGTAATGAATCGAAATTTGAAATATTTGGGTCTATATTTGGATTGCTAGCCACAGCGAGGGTGAGAATGTGACACTGGTATGTGTGAATGCCAGTCATACCTCAAGGAGGCGGAGCCATTGTCTGTGGTGAGGGACTTTGTGATCTTTATCAAATTCACGACAATCATCCAGCAGTGTTACCACTGCATACTTCAAAGTCATGCTATTCTACCAAGACTAAGCCCTTCATTCTTTAGAAAGATGATACAGAACATCTCAAATTTATGCAGGAATTATAAGGTGAAGAATGAAATTGAAACACAACTAACTGATGACATGATATCTGCCCAATGCCCAGGACTTGCATGAGAGAGACCGGACATAAGAGTGACAAGGCACATCTCTGCTGGAACCTGTGAATGTAAATCAAGGCAAATAGTGGCTATTCTGATGAAGCCAACATTTAGAGATGTTTTAATTGTGTATTGCACATTCATATGTGTTGAACACTGTGATATATTTTGTTCCATGTTCTATAATTGGTAGAAATATTCACTCCTGGGCCGAACCCAATATTACCTACAGTTACAGTCCAGATTTGAACCCTATAGAGATTGTTTGGTCTCATTTTAAATACGTACTAACCAGGAAACATTTTTCAAGATGCATTTCTTTCAATCTTTGTTTATTTGTTTGTAATTTGGTCCTGGTTTCCCCGTAAATCTGCCCTCTGTCCTTGTTCCTTCAGTTCTTCCCATTCTTGCTCTGTACATCCTAAAGTAGCCTGTTCAGGCAGCCATGCCAGCGGTTACCTATCTCCCAGGTGATTACCTATCTGTCCAGTGATTACCCACCTACCCATTGGTCACCTTTCTGTCTAGTGGTCACTTGTCTCACCAGTGTTTACCTGTTTAGCACTTTCATTTGGGCAGAAAGCTGGGCACTGTTGATGGGACAGCCCAATTTTGGAAATAGTCCCTGCTGTGAGAGCTATTACCCGTTATCAGTGACTAATTTCCTGAGATTCACTGAGGTTAGAGTGTAAACAATGCACAATGCACACCATATGGAAAGCTGGTCCATACACAGCTCCGGTATCGTGCACGAAAGCATTATCCCTCTGAAAATTAATGTTAACGCCTATACAAGCAGATGTACTTGCTAGCAAAGGTCAGCTTCATATAACTTTATTACCTACGATTCAAGTAACCTATAAGTACACAGCGATTTATATTGATACAGTTTCAATAACACAACAAAACACCCGGTTAATACTGGGTGAAAATAAAAATGGAGCTAACTTACCTCTCCTGACACGCAGTGACAGACAGGAGTTTAAGGGACACCCAGCGAGCGGTCCCCCGGTGCCATCCGCGGAGACACACGCCTGCGCTGGTCTGGCTGAGGACCACGTCCCCCAGGTCCTGCTCGGGGATGATGGGAAGCGGGTTCGTCTCTGTCATGTTCATTCCGATGGTTCTATCAGGTGATTCACAGTGATAAGGGGCAAAAACGCGCCGAGACGCGCTTCTAGTTTTACTGCAGGAACCGGACGCCGTCCGGGAGCGAAGAAGCGAACGGGCAGAAAGATGATAGAGCGGCATGGAAAAGCGAAAGTGTGCAGCTCTCCGCCGTGATTGGATGGAGTGCGTGAACCACAGGAAGCCTGTACAACTGGAAAGTCCCTCCGCAGGGTCCCAGCAACTTACCTCATGTCATCTTACATATAAACAGCATTAAATTACCTTGCCTAGAATAATACGCATATATCCAAAGTATCTGAATTTGGAGAAAAAAATACTTCTATGTTTGTTTAACGTTATTTCACACAAGACTCTATAGCATGTTTAACTAGTCTGTACTCTATAGCGTGTACGCAACTGTATTGGATTATATCGGATAATGCAGTTTTATTTTTCTTTTATTGATTTTATATTTCTATTTAGTTCTCTTATTAAGATAGACTTGTGCGCATTTCAAATTCACACAATCAATGAGCAAATACAGACGTACAGTGAATATAATTTTAAATTACACTTTTCGGAATAAATTGTAGAAGGAGGGGCGCCGGAGGGGCACGAATGCCCTAGCAGATCCAGGGTGCCTCGCCCATCGCCCATATTCTATGATGCCCTCCACCCCCAAGATGACATTTTGCCTACACGAGAGTGCTGACTTAGATGAATGCGTGAGCCATCCGGGCCGGGAGTCCCGCTTCCCCTTTTCGGCTCCAGTCTGATTTCCCCTAAATTAAAAACGAATGCTATTCGTTATGACTCACTGTGTTTATCTCCTTTGCAGCTGACCACCCATTTCCCCGAAAGTCCCTGTGTGTGACCCAGCTTCACTCCCTCACACTAATAGAGGCTTTCACGTTATGCACCAGACACAAGTCATTGGCGTATAAGTATAATACTCTACAATACTCTGTATACTCTGACAATAGGAGCACTGGAAGTTCACGTTTGAGTGAACCTGCCGACAATTAAAATTAAACTATTAAATAGAAATACAGTAGTAGCTAATGCGTTTGAATATGAGTACAAAGTTACTAAGTATGTATACAGACGTAGTTCTTCAATATACCATAAACACGTACCAGATTGAATTATGTCTGCCTTCCTTTTCTTTGTCCGTTGTATTTTTAAATCTGTCTACGTGTACACATAATATTTTTTGTGTGTGTGTGTGTGTGTGTAGAGGGGGGATGATGCATATATTACATTGTAGGGAGCAAACATCCCCACTATGTGATAAAAAAATCTTATTTTTGCCGTTGTGGGGACCACCTTTTCGGCTTCCACAAGGGGAAATTCAATTAAAAAAAACTCGTGACTAAAATCAAAACTAAAAATGCAAAATGCCTAAAGTTTCTCTCTCTCTCTCTGTTGTTTCGTTATAGTTGATAGTATTATTGTTCGATATTATATTGCAGGTATTCCAGATTCCTCCCACATCCTCGGTGCATAAACGATGGTGTTCTGGCATTTTTTTGCTGGTTTGCCAGAATTTGCTACCGTGACAGAAATATTCAGTTCAGATTTTGCTACTTAGCCAAACCCCATATTTTAAACGGAAATATGTATAAGCATTTTAAATAAAAAATCGATATCACAAGAACTGTCATATAGTTTAAATAGGGGTAGCAGTATTTTACACGTTTTATGCTGGCAAAAACTACTAATCATTTTCAGTGTGATGGAAGTGTTTACAACTAGCTTTATGCTACCAGAAACTGCAACCTATTGTTTTCAATGTGGTAGCATTTTTTTATATATATAAAGAAATTTAATGCCAGGGTATGAATGTAATAAAATGCTAAATGGTCTTCTTCACTGGTTAAGTAGCAATTAATGCATGTAATAAACACATATATATCAACAAAATATGAATAACGGTTAAGACAATCCACGTTAAAACTAACAAACAATCCCTCGCATCTGCTAAACACGCAAGGGCGACAAAACCTTTCAGACTTTGGAGATGTAATGTTGATTTACGCATGCGCTATAGCGTGTGAAAGCAGTTTTTCTGACGGGAAAAAGGGCAGAATGCTTTGTTGTAAGTTTGTAGCACGCTATGACCATAAAACGTCCATGGACAGTCTCAGCTCACAAACTTCCCCTTCAAGCTGTGTTACTAAAGGTAGTGAAAGATGCTGCTTTCCCAGACCGGAGGTGAAGTTTAAAAAGCTGAAGTTTAAATTTGAAGGACTAAAGTCAAATGGATGTCAACTTGGGTTCTTCCGATGTCAGGGGGTATTCCACAAAACAGAACTTCCCAATTAGCTGGATACCTTAAGCCAAGCAAGCAAGCTGTCCAATAGTAATTAAGAGCGATAAGTGATATTCTTTCATTTGGCTTAAGTTATCTGGCTAATGAAGAAATCCTGCTATGTGGAATATCACCAAGGTGTCTTGGTTGTTTTCCACAGGGAAACCAATGCAATCATGTAAATACAACAAAATTAGTTTCATTTAAACATATCTTCCCAAAGCTTCTTTCTTCTTTCACCTAAAGGCCCTTCTATGTAGTTTTTGTGTTTACTGTGTTTTACACATCCTTATTAAGTCATTGAAGTAATTTTGTGTATTAAGCACTTTTTTTTTCCTACGGCAACATTACTTTTTGAGGAAGCAAACGGTGGAGCAATTGGTGGTTAAGAGGCCTTGCTCAAAGAGCCCACTTCTACTGACCCTGGGATTTGAACTAGTGCCCTTCTGATCACAGGCATAGTACCCAAGCCTGCAGCACTTCTGCACTCGTCGGTGAGAGTCTTTACACTGCTAACGGTAGGGAGGTGTATTCATGTCCATCCATCCATTCATCTTCAACCCACTTACCCTGGTCAGGGTTGTGAGGTGCCCCCCCCCCCCCCCCCCCCCCCCCCCCCACGGCAAGCATCAACCGCCTTGAAAAAGCCGAGAGGAAGGGTGTC
>JAODKE010000007.1:20133242-20148546 GCA_026779605.1 Mormyrus hasselquistii | reverse complement strand
TGGTGTAAAACACGCCGCCACTGGACTCTGGAGGTCAGATGCAGTGGTGTAAAACACGCCGCCACTGGACTCTGGAGCAGTGGAAATGTGATCTGTGGATCGAATAACGCTTCTGTCTGGCAGTCTGATGGACGAGTCTGGGTTTGGCAGATGCCAGGAGAACGTTACCTGTCTGACTACATTGTGCCAAATGTAAAGTTTGGTGGAGGAGAGATAATGGTATGGGGTTGGGCTAGGGAACTGAATAAAGTTTCATTCAAATACTCCAAACTCTTGTAGAAATCCTTCCCAGAAGAGTGGCAGCTGTTATAGCTGCAAAGGGGGGAGCAGCTCCATACTGATGCCTGTGGCTTTAGGGTGGGATGTCATAAAAGTTCCTGAAGGTGTAATGGCTAGGCGTCCCAATACGTTTGTCCATACAGTGTATCAGTATGTGCTTGAATTAATAATGGATGTGGAGACATCAAAATAACAAGACCAGCAACAGGGCGAAGTATGTGAGATGATCACAGCTGCACTCCGTCTCCTCAGCCGACTTCCTGTGTGTTTCACATCCTTCAGTCCTCCAGTGAACTGTAGAGTCTGCAAACGTAATTGCAATTAAAGTCTCCTCTCTCAGTGTATCTGTACACTTTAGTCAAATTCACAGGCTGGTTATAATGTAACACTTTTATAACGTTTTACCTTTCCTTGGGTCCCAGAAGACACACCTTTTGGATCTGGTTTCCTAAGCAAAAGAAAACCACAGCATTTTGAGTATTCCGCCACTAGATGGCGCCCTGCCACCACAGTCTGCTTGTCGCTATTCCTTCTCCTGTAACATTGTCCTGTGACGCTACTGATGACTATTGATATGAATCTGAAAATAAAACGAAACTCTGTCACTTCCTCATTGTATTAATGAATGACTCACTACACCATTGTTTTTCCCACGGCTCGGGTGTCTTCTCAAAATTTTTGAATAACGTTATTACTATTTTGCAATAAAAATACACTGCAGGTAGTTGTTACAGAACTGCACCAAATACCTGAGGGAACAATTGCGTAAATTCCGTGACCTGAGCTGCGTTAGAAAAACTTACCAAAACTATAGATTGCAAGTTGTTCAAGCCAGCAGATATAAGACAGTGCTCTCCTGTTCTGAAGAGCTGCCATTCATCTTTTTTTACACACTACACCCTTACTTACCATTTTTTTAATGATCAGAAACCATAGCGTGTATTTAATTATTAAACCAGTTATTGTTTCACTACCACTGGCTCATTCAAAAGCAACGTACAAGGTCTCTATTTATATAAAAACTGTAACCATGGGCAACACGCGAAAAGCCCCAGAAGGAAGCCATGATTGCGGAAGTGGGTTTAAGCAGCACTATCCCGCTCGCCGTGTTCATATTACAGCCGCATCTTTAGTAATATGGCCTTTTTCACACATTAAACATTTTTTAAAAAGACAGAAACAACAAGAACACTTACAGATTTGTTTTGCTGCCAGAAGCTGATTCTGATTGGCTCAGGGAGGTTGGCAATGACCTCATTCTCCACAGAGATTCCCACGACCTCATTCACAAGGTCAGCCCCTATCTGGTTAGCAGTTACCTTCTGGAATCACAGGAGGAGGCCGGGATGAGCTCTGATCAATACGCGAATAGTTAACATCATTTCATATTTGATTCTTACATTTATTGAGCAGACACCTTTATCGAAAACAACGTGCAATGGAGTAATCAGGCTCTGGGGGTTAAGCACCTTGCTCAAGGGCAGTGGTTCTCAATCCTGTTCCTCCCTCCCCTCCGACATGATGCTTTCATTCCAAGTCACATTCATTATTTAGCTAATAAAGAACCACTGGGGCCGAATAAAGAAAAACTTTCGGGGGGGGGGGGGGGGGGGCACCAGGAACAGGATTTGAACCAGCAACCTCCCAGTCACAGGCACTAAACTGCTCAGCTACAAACCATCCCTGCTAATCCCCCATATTTTATTTAACTGCTGAAATATGACTGTAGAAGATGAAATTTTATTGATCCCTGTGGGGAAATTCTCTTTTTGCCCACCCAATCTCACTCTTCATGACACACAGACAGTTATGCAGGTGAGAGCAAGCCTGGCAGTGAAGGACAGCCACCTCCAGCAGCGCCCATCGAGCCTGCAGGCTACCTGGAAGTGGCTCGCATCGCTGTAGTAAGTGTAGACCACCTTGGCCTGCTTCTTCCCCGGGGGCAACAGTGAAGGCGGGAGATACACAGACGGGGTCGTTTTTGGGGTCTTTTAAAAAAAGTCAAGATGCCACATAAAGAGGATAGAGAAGGTAATTCAGTTGTTTTCTGGAAAGAACATGGCAGCAGTCTATAAAGCACTTAATGCACTTAGTAATGACGTAATGTTGAGGTTGGGCTGCGTCTTACGCTCGAGCTTATGTTCAGGCCTTGAAAGCCTTCCCGCACCTCCCTCACGTCACCCTGGATGCACTGCTGGTCCACCTTCCCTGTCTTTCCCGAGTTCATCACGACATGCTCGATCCTGCACAAGCACAGAGAAGCACAGCAGCCTGTGAGAGCGATGTTCCCAGTGGGTGATGCAGGTGGTGTCTGGATGTGGACGAACGGCACTGTTGGCAGATGGGCTAGTGGGTCAAATTACAGCGGTGTTTGTCCTGCCCTGGAGGACAATATCATCTGAGAATAAATATTTAGGGGTTGAAACATAAATACATGTTATTCATTAAGTGTAAATTCAAAATTATCCTTGATGCTTCATATAAAACCATCAGTGATCAAAATTAAATGACATTATAACGTCGTTCATAACCTCCACACCCAGCAACATAAGGTTATGTCACGCAACTCAAGCACAGTTTCTACTTCATATTGTATGATTATGCAGCTTATTCTCCTGGACTGGATGTAAACAAAAATGGACCCGCCTAAATTCTCTACAGGCATCTGAGCAAAATTGTCTGCCCTACCCAGCTTCCTGTTCTCTGCTAAACCTCTGCATTTCATTCCAGATAACTTCCTGCAGTGGCATGTGGCTGCAAAGGCTCTTCCTGTTACCGCTAAAGTGAACAGCACACAATTAAATCGAAACGTACGGCTATTTCTAATTTCATTTATACAGGGATGAAGAAAGGAATTATGGAAGACAACTTACTTGAGCACATTAATGTTTGTATCTTCACAAAAGTTTTTCACTGCAACAGAGAAACAAATCATCAGGACTTACTATCATCCAGAACACTCTAGAACATCTGTCTGGTACAAAGACTTGTTTGGAATACTCTGATTGAACTTTTAGGGTTTACTTACCACAGTTTTCTTGGGAGCCTTTGAACACGTACAACTTCTGAAGACGCTCTTGTATGATATCGCCATTAATTGATCCTTTAGCAATTCCGTATTGCCCAAGTGCTTCAAAGTTGTCAGAAGGAGAGAAGCTGCAACAGTCTTCTTGAAGCGTGGCCAGCCCACACAGGAAGTGCCTCTGGTCTGTGATGTCCAGCCACAGCAAATCCAAGAGCGGGTCCCAGTACAGACAGAATAGGGTCTCTTTGGAGCTCGCGGTTAGGGCCACTGTGCTAGTATTTTCACAGACACCTGTGAACCATCCCTGCACAGACAGTGTGCTCTCATTGGCTGACACAGTGATGTTCTCACAGCCTCTCCTCACGTCCAATGACAGGATCAGGTCTTGTGCATCGCTGCCGTGATGCCACATCCCACACATCGTGATATTCAGGTTGTACCCATTGGTTCCTGCATAGAGTACAATGCATGGTAACTTCATGCCGACGACAGCGATAATCACTCTGAGCTACATGTGTCCTGCATTTTACATCAGCATTATTCTATTAGTGGATGCAGGGCCGGATAACATGGGGCCCTAGGTGTTGCTGATTTAATTAACTGTTCCATTTTTCTGAGGCGTGGCAGGGCCCTGATGTTTGCTGGGGCCCTGGGTTATAGCCTAGGACAGCTTATGCATTAATCAGTTCCTGAATGGATGGATGGATTGATGGCGAAATACTTTAATGTTCTGCATAACTGTATTCTACTGTTTTCACAGTACGATGTGGTGTTTGGGCAGCACCGTACCTAGCAGCACACCTCCAGGACCTGCATAAACACTGGGAGGATGGTTGAATGATGTCGAATCGATAAACATCTTACCTTCTCCAAGTAAGATCAGAAGGACCATCAGATTCAGCCACGGCCATAATCTGCTGTCCATTTCTGAAGTTTTGAATGACTGCTGAAGAAGAAGTCTCGGGCTGTGAAGCAGAATATTTTAACAAACCACAGGATTGAATAAAAATGCCTTTTCAGTTAGCGGTACATCACCTTTGTGACACATAGCTTTTCAGCAAACAATGGAACAGCATTTTTTTAATTTAAATTCCTAATTTTATTGGGACTTCACATATATTTTTTTCTGTGTGACTATTTATTAATTCCAGTAACACTTCCTGAAAAAAACTGTTAATACTCAATTCACTGTATCCAATGAATTCAGTACTGTATTAACTCATTTAGTTCTGTATTCTGTACTTAATTCGTTTTTAACCAGTGCTGAGATTCAGTGAATCATGAATGATTATTTTGAACACATGACAATGAGCACTATTATTCTCCAAAATGAATCGGGGTCCTTGTAATGGAATTTACAAAAGACACAAAGCAACTCAAAGAAATCAACTCTTCTGTCGACCTTGGACCAGTACATCTGAACTAAACTTGGACTGTGAACCATGCAACATGGTAGCTAATTTACTTACATATTGCACCACCGTGCGTTTAGATATATTTGGCTTGGTGGTAAGAACAGAAGTGACAGTCTTTCGCATGCAATTTACATTTCACGCAGCATATCTTACACTTAATTTGTTCAGCAGGGACTTTTACCCAAAGTGACAAACATTTCCTTTGAGAAACCAGGGTTAGACAGTTCCAGGTGCAACTGGCCTTAAGGGTCATGAATAAGGGCCGAACAGTGAGTCTAGGTTCGGATTCAGCAACCTTCCGACGACTGGCACCTCAGTGAGTGCATGCGGCCTAACGGGCAGAGCCACACGGCTCTGACGTGATACATTTGTGCAATGGTGCTGCATCTATTGATGGCTTTCACATGTGGGCAATGAAGCGACACCTTATCTTTGCACACTGCGAGGCATTCGAGCCGACAGCTGCCTGAGTGCTGGCGACGCTTCTGACGAGAGCATGCGTTCTCCATTTTTGTTGGCCCTGATCTGTGCGTGTGCTAGAGGCTGCTACAGAAGTCTGAAACCTGAACCCTCAGTGCCACGGGACTCGTCTTAGGATCCAGTTGCCCCTGTCCCCAACCAATACTGCAGGCCTTAATGAGAGCACCAGACGTATATATACCATCGTCAAGACTGAACTCGTCCATGGGAAGTTCACTGCAATGCAGAAAAGCAGTGAAATGTCTGGAATGTGAAAGCACAAGTCAAATGTTTCATTCTACACTGTATGAACAAAGTATTGGTTCACACCTCTCAATCACTGAATTCCGGTGTTTCATTGAGACCCATTGCCTCGGGTGCATAAAATAAAACACCTAACCATGCAGTCAGGTTTGCATACATTTGTGAAAGAATGTGTCATTCTGAAAAGCTCAGTGAATTCAATCGTGATACTGTCATAGGATGCCATCTTTACAATAAGTCAGTTTGTGAAATTTCTTCCATGCTTGATATTCCACGGTCAACTATAAGTGGAATTATTGCAAAGTGGAAGCGTTTAGATACAACAGAAACTCAGCCATGAAGCAGCAGACTATCTGAAGTATCTGAGCAGGGTTACTGATTGCTAAGGTGCATAGTGTCACCAACGCTCTGCTGACTCAATAACTGCAGAGTCCCAAACTTCCTCTGGCATTAACTGCAGCACAAAAACTGCTCCAGGAGCTTCAGGGAATGGGCTTCCATGGCTACGCAGCTGCATGCAAGCCTCACATCACCAAGTGGTATAAAGGATGCAGCCACTGCACTCTGGAGCAGTGGAAACATGTTCTGCGGAGTGACAAATTACGTTTCTCTCTCTGACAGTCTGATGGACTGCAAAGCAAAATCCATTAAGACATGATTGGGTGAGTTTGGTGTAGATGAACTTGACTGGCCCACAAAGAGCCCTGACCCCAACCCTACTGAACATCACGTCCAACATGGGCAAAAATTCCCACAGACACACTCCAAAGTCTTGTAGAAATCCTTCCCAGAAGAGTGGCAGCTGTTGTAGCTGTAAAGGGGGGATCAGCTCCATACTGATGCTATGGATTTATGATGGGATATCATCAAAGTTTCTGCAGGTGTAATGGTCAGGTGACCCAGTACTTTTGTCTATATAATTTATATGTTTTCTCCACATTTGTCACTTTAAAAATAGAATGTGCACTTTATATACATACAAAGAAATGCATTGGCCTTGTCCCATTTGCCCCACTAAGTCCACACTTCACATGTGAATGCTCGCGTTCTTAGTGCACATATTTACAGGTGTCTCATTCCACAAAAAAGCAAAGTGTAGCTCACTTAATATGCATTTTATCCATATGAACGTGGACACTGATCTAAGTATATAGACCCCAATGCACTGCATCAGTGACAACTAATGTTTACATTGAACACAATGAATAAAAACATCTGCTAAGTTAATCAAATGTAAACTTCTTCCTCAAGCAGGTCCTTTTCCCTGTGATGTATCAGGCAGCTAAACAGACCTCTATTCTTTATCATCCTCTAAGCCTGGGTTGCATCTAAGAGCTGGGTCACCTCATCCTAGTAGTGAATATCTTTTTGTTCTTCAAAGTGTTTTCTTAAGCAGCAAACAAAACTATTTCAAGAGAACACCAAACCCTAACACTATAAAATCAAAAAAAACAATCAACTTATAACTGAAATTACTTCAGTTTTGGTAGTTTTACTTTGCTAATAACCATATTGAACTGCGCAGTAAATACAAGCACATGTTTGCATTTCACTAATAGCACAGTAGAGGGCATAACACAAATCTCTAAAAGGGATACGTCAAGTTTTTCGGCGTCTTATTAGGTGGATCCAAAGATTGTGTATATATCTAATTTCACGGTTAAGCTGCACTGATTATTAAATATTGAAATATGTCACCATGCTTTCCACAAAAATATGTGCAATAAACGTGGGTGTAACTAGAGATATATTTTGCAGATACTGAAGCCTGTATAGATGTAGCTTACGGTAAAACGCTGACAACTCTTCATACGCGTTTCCTGTGCGTATAACCATGGCTTGGTGAAGGTAGTTTAACCAGCAGGTTGTAGCCTGCAACAATCTACACTGACTTGGTATTCTATAGGGCCTTTTATTATTCATGCAACAGACGAATTGAAGCCCCGCCTACTACACGCTGATTGGTTAATATATAATCTACACATTCCAGACCCGCTGGCACGTGTCCCCATCGCGCTCCGCAGCACACATTGAACCAAAAGACTCACGTTTCTCGCAAGAGGTTAATTATGCCAAAGGACACCTCAATGGTGGACCATTTTAAACCTAAGCTTTTAGTTTAAATTATTTTGAACCAAATGATCAATCTGTACAGAACTGATACTCATTGCTGTTTGTCTGAATAGATTTCGGGAACAAGATAAAGAAATTCTGTGAAAGAAAACACTTTTTACTGCCAGGGATCCTGGTAAGACTTGGTAAGTAATGTTGCACACTCACGAAGCGATTTGCAGAGCTCTACTGCTGCATTTCTAAGCTATGTAAATGCGACGCTTAGCTATGAGGTTTACTGTTATGCTACAAATCCTGTTAACACGTTTGTAATTTAATATGTGCAGCCTTACCAAGCGAGGTCAGGCCCCTCCAGGCTACCGGCGCTTTGGTTTGCTGGTTCCTTGTCACTAGCCTCCTTCACGCCTCGATCTTATCGAATGCATTTCACGGCTTTTCCCAGGGTGTCTAGAGCATGTGACCTTAACGGCCCCACCCGCAGTTGTCCCTCTGTGTTTACACAATGTAGCAAAGACCAGGCAGCTGACCACATAGCCAAATAGTTAAAGCTTTGAGCCAGTGGCAGCACAGCAAGGAAGATTTGAGGAGGGCAGCACCACACCCCTACGCACTCCCCCCACCCAGGTCATTGTTCCGATCGAGCCTTGCTGAGATTACAAAGAATGGCCCCTTTCACTTCCCCAGGGCGGCCGTGGGATGGTCTCCGCGATGCGGTCAAGGCGCGTCATCCATGCAGACGGACGATTCCCAAAAAGCAGCCGGAATAATTCAGTTGGCAGCCCGTAGCCCGAGAGTTTAAGAGAACGTAATAACTTTTTTTTTGTTGCGATTTCCCTAGGGCCAGTAATATCTCATCTCCTGTGTATAAGGCAATACGTGTGACATTTATAGCAAAGGCAAGTTGCTAGAATACAATCAGCGAAAGGCATAAAGGTGATGATACACAGGGCAGGTTTTTTTGGAAATGGTGAGACAAAGGGCATCTCATTAGCATGGGTCTGGTTGGTCGCGAAAAGTTGATCGGCCCACTGCCGATCACAGTATTAAATAGAAATTTGTCATTGCCATTGTTTATCAATGGGAAAATGCCTGAGTAGCAGTGGTCAAAAACCTACATTATGTATTATCACCCAAGAAGTGATGCTGCTTTCCACGGCGCGGTGAAGCTGCGACAGACCGCTTGTTTGGCGGACGTCCAGTAAAATAACCAAGTGAACTTCTAACCTTCCAAACGATACTGCACTTGCAGAGGGATTCAGAGGTGAATCAAAGGGCTAGTCGCTGTAGATCATGCAGTTTGTAAACTGTAAACAAAAAAACGCACAATTGCGGGATCCCAAAATTACAAAAACAACCATAGACTGGTCATTTTTAGCAAAATTCTGAATTTCGTTTTAGTCAGTTTCTCGTTAGAAAAAGTTATTGTACTTGTATGGGACAACAGGTGCAGGAACCGCTCAGCACATCTGATTCAGGAAAACCAATGTCATAGGCTGCACACCCAGATACAGTAACTCGTAAAAACTGTAAGCAACCCCAAACACCTGCACGGAGAGCAACGGCGCCTCGGAAACAGCAGCCTTAGGTTTAATTGTACTAAATTAAGAAACATTAAGATTTCTCTCATAGGCTACACTTACAGGTCATAGAAAATGTATAGAAATACGTAAACATTATATATATCGCACTGTATACTATTAAATTCTACAATCAACATCTACTATGCGGCACAAAGCGGCGTCCTTTTTTGCGACCTTCCGAGCCACCGATCCTGCTTGCAAACTTGACAATTACTTGACAATTATTACGGCGTACTGTAGCCTATAGTGCTCACATGTAGCTGTACTATGTATTCAAATCATTATAATTCAAGTTCAGAAACAGTGTCCCCTTTAAAAAACGCAAAGTGAAAGTGTGACGAAAAGAACAATAGTTTCAGTGTTTTTTTAAGTCCTGAAAGTTTCAAGGTTTGCAAACGCCTCAAGGACAAGAGACCACTCTAAACTGGTGCGGAATACTGAACTTTTTAAGAATTTCTCATGAGGGGTTTCAGGGATGTTTCGTGGTTTCTTTGATAGCGATGAAGCGGAGGTATCCAGTTAATGCATTTCTGAATTCCCAAATTAATTGAAAAAGTCACCGCTAAATATCAGTCATGATTGAGAGAAAACTTACTTGTGCTCGGTTCTTTATGGGATGCAAGAGAATGTAGGTTTTAGAGCAGAACAAAAAAAATTCAAACACTAATACCGTGATATCTTGTGAAGCAAATGATTGATGGAATGGACAAAGGAATAGACAACCGAACAATAAATATGAACATTTAGCGATACGTAAATAACAGTAAGTGTCTAGATATTTCTGCAAATGTGTTAAAGAACGCGTCCTAAAAAGTTACCACAGTTAGAGTTTATACATAGTATTACAATAATAATACAGTACTACAACAATGTCTTAGACATACAGTATTTCTAACAACTGAAAAGAACGACGTGGGAGTACTGAGGAGTACAAATCTACATGCTGATATTTAATCGCACCATGAATCGATGTTCATCGAGTTGTATTGGCATTAACCTAATAATTAATAGTTTTGGTTCCGATCTTTCATATATTTCACTTTTATTATAACAAAGAGAAAACAAGTTCATAGATCTTTACCTCAAAGCGCAGTCTTCTTTCTTAGTGCGATCTTCTTCAAAGCAAGTGCCTCTTTGTGCAGTTGCCCGGAAGCAAACCCGGATTTAAGGACTTAAATTTAGGCAGACTCGATTGAAATAAAACCGATATTACACAGAGGTATAAGGATTTACCGAAATATAACAAACGCTATAACCAAACATTCCACAGGAACCCCAGAAGACGTCACTAGAAATTCGGGGTTGAGAAATAAGACTGTTTCGTAAACCTCCAGCGCTGAGCACAGAATCCCAGGATTCGCCACCGTCAGCTTGGTGCCAGTTTAATGTGCCCGTCGCATTCTGCCCGCGAAAAATGTCTGCCAGCATGTGCAATGTGTATTTGTCTGGCTGGTGGAGTGTGTGCGCGCGTTTGCAAGAAGCAACTGAGGATGCAAAATACATTATAGAAAATAAACGATGTGATGCGTACAGTGTGATACGTCTGTGGACCATGGTTTAACAAAACCGTGTTTAAAATATGTTGCATCGTGTATGGCAATTATGTTATAAATGTTCCTGTTACTCTGGGGCCTTTTTTTGTACCCGTATCCCACGTGCACATTTTTAATGAAGAATTGTAGATTATAAACGAAAGGCATGAATGCAAACAAAAATCTGCAGTGAGGGGGTGATAAAAGAATTTTGCTGGGGAAAAGGAGAAGTTTAAATTCTGCTGAATGATAGGTCCCACCCAGTCACCCAACACGCGATTATGGATAGTTATCGACACAACTTCTGTAACGAGGTGATAGTTTTGTGTAAAGTTCTTCTTCATTTCACAGGGGGAGAGTGTTAATACTGATGTGGTTCTCGTTTGACAGTCTCTGTGAGTGATTTGGGGGTTAGACTACAGATCCACCAGCTTTCTGTACATTTTTAAACGTCCTTGAGTCACAATAGCTGCCACTGTGCTATCCCGGGACATGTGAAGACGAGTGCACACCTGCCCCTAGCGCTCGGGGTGCAGGTGTTGTCTTACAAACTCCCATTTCATTCTAAGCCTGCAAAGGATCACCCCCCCCCCCCCACCCCCATCCCGATTCATATAGAGAATGGCCGCAGCGGGATGGGTGGGGGCGGGATTGATTCTCTGAAGCGGTAGCAATCCATGCCATTCAGTAGACAATATCCAGCAGGTCTGCGGGGGTAAGGATAAAGATTTTCACCTCAAATTAAAGAGGATAATTGTTACGCAACAAGGAGAAGATGGCGTTTGCTGGAAGAACGGGACGCTCGCCTGCTCCCTGTATACACCTTAGTCTACGCTTTGTTCTCATTTGTAGTTCCCTGCTCTGACGGAACGGTATCCCGGTGCTTTGCTGCAGCTTCTGTGGTTCATCGTGGACGAAAACGACTCCCTGCCCCCGCCACTGCAAGCTATGACTGCTGTAGGATTATTGGTATTGTGTGTGTGTGTGATCACACCATGTGGGCGAGGGAGTAACAAGATAATGAGATGCTGAAAAGCTCGCACTCCCCCCATCCATAGTGTACCGCGACGATGGGGAAGTCCAGACAAATTACTCAATAAACATACTATGAATAATTTTGCCCTTTTGCCAAGGAGATTTCACATGTCCAGACGTGCTTCGAGACACAAGGTGTGTGGCAGGAGTTTTCTGCGCTGACCGAGTTCCGGAATATTTACTCTGCTTCGTTTTATCTGTCTTGCCTGACCTAACCCAAGAGAAAAATAATCCAATTGCCGTTCATTTTTCACTCGTATGATGCCTGCAGGCTAGGCTATATGTCGTGTACCTTGGGAACGGGACGTGTACCCCGATCTTGAAAGAGTAGCTGAAGGCTGCCCAGAATCATCACTGTCCTGCCCCCACCACCCCCAGCTGATGGAGTCCGTTTGACATCTGTCCCCCGCCACCCCATGTCCAGATGGCCCAGCCCAAAACGACTGAATGTGAAGAGTTCATTAACATGCTGATGTAAGAGTAAAACACACAAAGACACCACACCGTATAAGAGGTAATAAGGCACGAGAGCCTGTTTTACTAGAGCATTTAATGTAAACTATCAAGTTTAGTTTTAGTTAGGAGAACTGATAAGCACCAGGCACAGAAAAAACCACACAGTAGCAACATCCTTTCCGTGCCAACAAAACCCCGTCTTCTGAGTTCTGCCGCTTGCGGTACATTCACGTCGGGGAAAGTCATTCACTTATAATAATCAGATATGGTAGGAAAACATTGTAACGTCATATCACACCATCTATGTTCTTTTTAGACCTTTAAGAGTTAAAAATAAAAATTAATGCTAAATAATCATCTGAAAAAAAGTAGTAGTTGAAAATATCTCATCCCTGAAAAACATCCCTGAAACCCCTCATGAGAAATTCTTAAAAAGTTCAGTATTCTGCACCAGTTTAGAGTGGTCTCTTGTCCTTGAAGGGTTTGCAAACCTTGAAACTTTCAGGACTTAAAAAAACACTGAAACTATTGTTCTTTTCGTCACACTTTCACTTTGCGTTTTTTAAAGGGGACACTGTTTCTGAACTTGAATTATAATGATTTGAATACATAGTATAGCTACATCTGAGCACTATAGGCTGCAGTACGCCGTAAAAACTCAGTCTTAATTCAGTTCAAATATGTTGTTAATGAGGTCTGCTGTGTGTGAGACAATGAGATAGAGCAGGGGTTATCAACATGGTGCAGACGCGCACCAGGATGCCCCCAAGTACTATATGAGCCGCCCGTGGACCTGTTCTAAAAATAGCACAACTCACCAGTGAGCAGCGTCTAAAATTTAATTTCATGCTGTTGCTACTCTTCTTTAATCACATTTGCACATTTGAAAATGACAATATCTAAAAAACATTTAAAACATGTTTATTATACATGAAATTTAGATAAGTTTAGGAGGGCGTTTCAAACCGGTAGCTTTTCGTATGGCTCAGTAGCTCTCAGCTTGAGAAAGGTTGGTGACCCCTGAGCTACAGCATTCAGTCAGTATCGACTCGCGGTTCAGAGGTTGCGCGACAACCGCACTGGCGCACTTTGCTGAAAGCAGCTCGAATTCACGTTGAACTGTTTTTTTCAAACCCAGGCTACAGACTCGAGGAGAAGCATTTATGAAGCTGGGCCAGACAGCGATGCAGTGGCTTGGTGGTCAGTCTTGTATAAACGGGGATTATGAGGAAAAATTTATACGGTCGAGCTGCATTATATATTCTGGAGTACCTATAATTTAAACCTACAGTAACTGTATTTCAATTCACAATTCAGGCCTGAGTGTAATTTCATGCTGATATATTGCTGAAATTGGTGACTTCTCAGCATGGCAGACTTGTTTGGGTAGCTTACTAGCCTTTCACAGTGACATTGCGGTCTGTTCTTTTTCTGTCTTTCCGTTGAAGACCATTTTTTTAAAATGACAACGTATGCGACACTGACGCACAAAATAGCTACAGCATTGTATTTTATAAACTGAGGTTTTAGTTTATTTTTGTATCTCTCAATCATCTGATTGTCATACAATATGGAGAATCTTTAACAGTATGTTTGCTTTCGTATGACGCCAGACGAAATGACGGCTTGGTTATAATAATACATGTCGGTTAAATAATGAAGCGTCGGGGATGGGGGGGCGCGCAGACGCCATATGGTGGTTTTAGATTAACATTATAACAGACATACATCTTGTCACCTGCTTTGGACTAACATACTAGGACTTTAGGTAGACGGTTCAACCCCGGGTGATTAATTAGTTTTGGGTTACGTACTCTTGGCCCTGCCGGGCCACCACGGCATTAGTCAGGACTTTTATAGTAAAAAGCTACACTTGATTCCTTGATTGCCGCAGTTTTTGTTTGTATAATAGAGGAATATCTTGTTTATGTATTAACCATGTACGGTATTGGCCTGGAATTGTTTTTAATCGGAGGGTATCTTACCACACGATTGGTTAAATAAGAATTTTCTTACACATTTCTTTTTCATTGAGTAATAGTAGAAAGGCAGTAATGGCTGAGCTGCTTTCTTTCTTTTTTTTTTTTTTTTGGCTGAGCTGCTTTCATCTCGCGGAATCCTGCGTGAGTGACGTCGTGCTGGGTGACCCGTGATCTTCGGTATTATGCGGTTGCTCCTTGTCGTTGTGTCCAACGACGGTTGGAAAAAAAAACATGAAGGATCTAATAGCTGGTGGCATCATAAAATTTCGTCATTTGATGTCCTCACACTGAAAAACCGAATTACATGTGAAACTGTATTTACTATTTAGTATTATGTGCAATGTGGCATAACCGTTATCATTTTAGGATTTGGACCCAATTTTTCATCACTGTACTGTAGTACCAAACACAAGAGGAACAGCAACTTATTCATCACACAGATTGTTAATTAGTAACCATGCATCTCTTCTGATCTATACAAGAAAATGAACCTTCTGCTTTAAAATGAGCTATATGTCTACATACTGTACAGTTTTTCAGTTGGGTTCATTTGCTCATCATCATTGCTCTTGAAGCATAGAGCTCATTTGCTTCCTGTTCAGCAGTTTGGTTTGTGGGAATTTGTGGTGTCCTGTTTCCCCTGTGCCTGTCAGTAGCCAGCAGATACTGGCTTGGTGGTGCGGGTGGCTTGGGTTTCATGGTCCTTGTTGACTGGCCTTTTGCCTTGGGGCTCCTGGTTAGTCAGTTTCTGTGTTGGAGACTCGTGATCCCAGGGAGCTGTCATTCCACAGCTAGTGTCCTGTGTCACTGGTGTTCTGTCTTCAGGAGTTTCTCTGGTGGCTGTGGATTTTTTTAGTCGGTTTTGTTTATGGCTCTCAAGTCGGCTCCACAGCCATCCTGTCAGTTTCAGTCTGGGCAGCCCAGACTGGGGCGAGTGCATACGTAAAAGATCATTAATGTTTTGTCTCATGCATGCACTTTAATCATGCAGTTGCAGCCACGGGATGTATTGTGAAACATTTAGATAAAATATGACGTTTCTGACTCTAATACATACCCATCTGTATAACACAGGTGTCATGAGACTCTTCTTTTGAGCCACTTATATTCTGTACGTCCGTTGATTTCTAGTGATGCTCCGATTGATCGGCCACCGATCATGATCGGCCGATATTGGCTAAAAATAGCTTGATCGGCGAACCCC
>JAODKE010000007.1:20121436-20132544 GCA_026779605.1 Mormyrus hasselquistii | reverse complement strand
TCGGCAATCGGCAGATCATGATCTTGGTGATCGGTAATCGGTGATCGGCCCCAAAAATGCTGATCGGAGCATCTCTATTGATTTCATTTATTTCAACATTGCTTTGCTTGATCCTAGTCTCTGGATAAAACAAATCATGACACACGACTACAAAGCTACCCCAAACAAACTACTGTACACTGTACTGTACTGTACATTATTTCACTAAATTTTGGACTTCAAATCCAAGTACAGCATCAGTGAAACACCTTGCAGTGGTGATTTGAAGCGAATCATGACAACTTCACTAGCCAGCAGACACATGGACCATTGTCCATGCAGACCAGCTAACACCGATATTCGCAACCATATTCAGTTCTTCCCTGTCTCAAGCCAGAGTACCGACATGTCTCAAAAGAATCACTATCATCCTTGTCCCTGACAAACACCGTCCAGCATGTCCAAACAACTTCTGCCCGGTTGCACTCGCCTTTACAGCTATGAAGTGTTTGGTGAAAGATCACATCTGCTCCATACTGCCCAACGCACTGGACCCACTTCTATTTGCTTCAACAGAAGGTTCAACGGCCCTCATCCTGCACATTGCATTCAGCCACTTGGACTTCAGAGAGGGAAACTGCGTGTGGTTCCTGTTCATCGATTATGGCTGCAGGACAGCACAGGACATGCAGGACAGCACAGGACATGCAGGACAGCACAGGACATGCAGGACAGCATAACTCGCCACCACGCGCTGCATTCCCGAACCTGCAGATCGCCCTCAGACAGCAGTGCTGGGACAAAGAATAGAAAATAAATACTCTACCCACTTCAACAATGGCCTCCTCTCTCTGCTGCAGTCAGGGAGGTGCTACAGTACCACAGCCTGAAAGCCAAAACTGAAAAAGGCTTCTTCCCTAAGGCCGTTTGTATTCTGAATGACGGTTTCTTTCGCTAATCAATCACTTCACTCATTGCACTATTACCAGCCCACTGTCATTGCACGTCTTTTTCAGTTGTTCATATGCTGTTCTCTGTTTTTCAGGGCTGCCGACTCTCACGCATTTGCCGTGACTCTCGCTTTCAGACTCTCACACTCGCACAAGAAATCTTACGGCAAATTTATATCATTACATTATAAACCTAAAATTAGCGGCATCAAAAGCATTGGGGTAGTTTGCAAACCCTACAGTCTATTTAGAAGATAATAAAACTTACTTAGCTGTAAATGCGTGTGCAGACTTGTCTGGAATCGAAAATCTCACGCCAGCCGTCTGACCAAAGTTGACAGCCCTGCTTTTTGTCTACTTTAGCAATTTTATATTGTGTTATATTTTGTTTTTATTTTATTATAATCTTATTATTATTCAGGCTTGTTATTAAACTGTTCTGCTTTTCTTTTTGTATTACGTATTTCACCAAGCAGGAAACGGGTGGAAAGGCATTTCAGTGCAGTGGTATAGTCCCGCACGGGACGAATAAAACTTGAAATTTGATTTTGTGTTTTTTCATTCTCGAGTTCATCTTTGAAACTTTAGCCGATTAGTTAACTAATTCATCCTTTAGCCCTGCCCCCACTGGGGTGTCCATGCCCACCCCTCTTCCATTTTTCCCAATTCCTGCACATTCTGAAAATCCCGCTATAGTGGAGTCTCTTATAATGGAATATCGTCTATAACAAACGAGGTCTAGAGTATCTGGCTGCAGACCTCCACCAGGGCCGGAAACACGTGACCTCCACAAGTGAGGCCGGACATGACGTTATGCAAAATTACGCCATGGAGGTACCAGATATCACATGACCTCCACGCACAGCCCGGATTTGTCAGTGGGAGAGTGTTTAGCTTCGTCGAAAGAAAAAAGTGGGCAGAACAAGCAACAACGGTAGGATTTGACCGGTGTTTTTTTTTTTCTCCAAATTTAGCTTTAAAAAATAAGAATAAATTAGGAAACCAACAAACAAAACTGACTACTTTGAACTATTTTTTATTACAATAATATGATTATTAATACAAGTTATTAAAAGTTAACTTAAAATAAAGACTATAGTGATGGGCACTGCGGCTTATCTCTAAGGCAATAAAAACATAGTGTTAACCCAGATGTGCTGATTATCAACACAGTTTTTAAGAAAGCGTTCCATATCTTCTTTGTACTGAAACACAAAACGAAAGGGGTCGGTCATCCAGATTGATCTTTCTGGTTTAGTTTGTCAAGAGTTTTCTGGCAGTCCAGGTGTTGCATTCATCCAGAGCTGGCTGTGAATTAGCATCCCATATACTGTAGATATGTGCATCTAAAATTCATTCATTCATTTTCCAACCCACTTTATCCTATTGGGTCGATGGCGGTCCGGAGCCTATCCCAGAAGCAATGGGCACGAGGCAGGGAACAACCCTGGACAGGGGGGTAGCCCATCACAGGTCACACTCACACACTGTTACCATTCACTCATACATGCACACCTACAGGTAATTTATTAACTCCAATTATCCTCAGCATGTCTTTGGACTGTGGGGGGAAACACATGTAACCCAGGCAGAGACTCAAACCCAGGTCCCAAAGGTGTGAACCACTGCACCACCATGTCGCCCCATTGCATCTAAAATAATATAATTAATAAGAATAATTGTCATGTACAATAATAATTACTTCATTTCACAGGGGATCGAGTTTGCTGACACAATCTGTCTAAGCTTACTGAAGTAACCAATCCCTGAAATGCTGCGCAGGACATAACTGGTTGTTCTAAGTCTGGCTTGTCTTAGCTAACAAACTATTTTAGTAACAGGTTAAGAGACAGGCAGCATCTTGTGCAGAGATGTGCACGGAGACGTTTCCTCATGGGAATTTAGTTTAATTTTCAATGATGGCAGTAGCAAAGCTCAAATCTGCATCACAATTGCAATACAAAGACTTCAAATCCACTTTTTCGGTTTGAATAAGGCAATTAGGTAAGGAGAAGCCATCTGACATCCATCCATTTTCTGAAACTGCTTGTCCTATTCATGGTCTCGGGGGGTCTGGGGTCTATCCCAGGATGGGACGCCAACCCATCGCAGCACCATCTGATATTTACATTTTAAATGAAATTTGACAGGCATTATCATAGACAGCTTTGTAAGCACATGACCTTGACTGGTGTGAATTTTCAAACATAATTGGTAAAGTGCAAAATCATTTTTATAATTATGGTAAATTGTAAGTGTTTCCCTAAGGTCATACCATTTGATCCAACCATACCCCAAAAACATCAAATTATCTGATATTAAGTTACTAACCTTGGCATGCAGCAGTTAGTCACCAGAGGTTAATTTCTGAGATGTTCTTTCCTGTCACATGGTTTTCTTACACAATATGAACATAATGGTTCCTTGAATGGTGGCTGCACCACCTTGACATTTCATGAAGTTGACCTGACTAACATGAATCCCAAAATTAATTATAGTATTCAGAACAATGTTATGTTACTTTTATTTGGTACTTTTATTTTCTATGAAATATTCTTATGTGAAATTTTGTCAGATTAGTTGGCGGGGTGTTTTATTGAGAATTTCACCTTTTTAAAACAAAGTTAATTATTTGCTACAAAGTTTTAACAGTTACACAACATTGGCATCTTCATCCCCCAACCTAAACCATAAAGACGCAAAAAAAAATGTCCGTCCTGTCATTAACCTTATACGTGTAAGCTAAATTAGTAGATTCTTTTAGCATTGTAAAAATGGAGGGAGTGCATCTTGGTTTTTAATTTGATTCTAGTGTTAGTTGCAGTGCTAAAATTATAATGGATTCTCCATCCATCCATCCATCCATCCATCCATCCATCCAATTTCCGCTTATCCAAGGTCGGGTCGCGGGGGCAGCAGTCTCAGCAGGGAAACCCAGACCAGGGCCCATTCGGACTCAATGTCCCCCACCTCCCTCGGGACATGGGCAAAGTTCTGCCGGAGGTAGGAGTTGAAACTCCCCCTGACAGGGGATTCCGCCAGAAGTTCCCAGCAGACCCACACTATATGCTTGGGTCTACCAGGTCTGACCAGCTTCTTCCCCCACCAGCGGAGCCAACCCACCACCAGGTGGTGATCGGTTGACAGCTCCGCCCCTCTCCTCACCCGAGTGTCCAAAACATGTGGCCGCAAGTCTGATGACATGACCACAGAGTCAATCATCGAACTGCGGCCTAAGGTGTCCTGGTGCCAAGTGCACATATGGACACTCTTATGCTTGAACATGGTGTTCATTATGGACAATCCGTGATGAGCACAGAAGTCCAACAATAGAACACCACTCGGGTTCAGAACAGGGGGGCTGTTCCTCCCAATCACGCACCTCCAGGTCTCACTGTCATTGCCCATGTGAGCATTGAAGTCCCCCAGCAGAACAAGAGAGTCCCCAGTAGGAGTGTTCTCCAGCACCCCTTGTTTGGCGCATAAACGCAAACAACAGTCAAGACCCGTCCCCCCACCCGAAGGCGAAAGGAGGCTTCCTTCTCGTCCACCGTGGTAAACCCCAATGTACAGGCGCCCAGCCAGGGGGCAATAAGTATGCCCACCCCAGCTTGACGCCTCTCCCCGTGAGCAACTCCAGAGTGGAAGAGGGTCCAACCCCCTTTGAGGAGACTGGTTCCAGAGCCCAGGCCATGCATCGAGGTGAGCCCGACTATATCTAGTTGGAACTTCACACGTGACTGTCAATGGACCTGCTATAGTATTTTAAATCAGCTTTTTGTGTAATTTTGTCTCCGTTTGAATTAAAAACATTTTCTTTTTAGGAAAAAAAAGTGTAATATATAGTGTGCGGACTCTTTGTGACTCATGGAAAATCTGATCAAGAAATGTATAAGTACGGGGAAATTGGTGGTACGTTTTGAGGTTGCACGTCTTTTGCAGTGCGTCGACATCTTTTGCAGTGCGTAAATCCCGCAGTGCATGTTCAGGCACATGATTTGGTAAGTAATGCTGGGCTGTGGTTTTCCCCCTACCTGCATCACTGTACCCTGAAGCATTGCCTCGTTTATCTGAAGCGTGGCTGTTGCCTCGGGCTCAGGCTGCCTTCCACGCAGCGAGGGGACTGGCTGATGAGTCAGAGAGCATTTTCCGCTGTTTGGCCAGTCATTTGTTTCTCCTGGGTGTGTTGTAATTTGTAAGTGATGATAGGATAATCTGAAATCTACAGAATCAAATTCTGTCTATGGATCGTGAGGCATAAGGGTTTCATTATGGGGTCACTTGTTGTATCTAACTTCTTTAACTCGGTCTGAAGCTTTGCAGTTGACTCCAGCTGTTACTAGTCATTGTAATATGAAGCTACATCATGCCATATGCTGTCACATATATTACTCATGTTATTTACTTTTCTTCTGGCCAAAACACCTTTACCCTCATGTCCATGTCTGTTACATAGTTGTATTGTTTACTGAATGCAAACATGTAAATACGGATGTGAAACGCAGTTGTTTGGAGTGTGTTGTTTTTTTTAAATTATTTTGGTGGTGGGGGGGGGTGTGGCTCAGTAGTTTAGGACACAGTCACTGTGATCAGCCTTGTGCCTCCAATCAGAAGGTCACTGGTTGAAATCCCAGTGCTGTCAGAGTGATGTCACTATTGAGTTCTTGCGCAAGGCCCTTAACCCCCAATTGTTCTATTTGACCCAACTTGAAAAATGTGCGACACTTTGGATAAAAGACTTTACTAAATTAAAAAAAAAATGTAACTGCTTCTGCATGGCTAAACAAGAGGTGATTTGACACAAACATCCACCTAGTGCAGATTGTCCGTAGTTTCCAAGGGGTGAGAGGAGCCCCGTGGAATGTGAGACTCCAGCCCAGCTCACAATGCCGTAGAAGTGAGGCAAAGGCAAAGAGCACATTATAAACATACAGCTGTCAAGTTAGCAGCTAGGCTGAGCTTCGCTTCCCAGTGCACGTCCAGACAGGGCTTTAGCCAGCTATGAGGTCATCCAGCTCCAGATCATGGTAAAATTAAAGCTAAAAATTAAATTTGAAACTAAATATTTACTTGAATAAAA
The DNA here is from genome assembly GCA_026779605.1 of Mormyrus hasselquistii. Classification (NCBI taxonomy): domain Eukaryota; kingdom Metazoa; phylum Chordata; class Actinopteri; order Osteoglossiformes; family Mormyridae; genus Mormyrus; species Mormyrus hasselquistii. The sequence continues at coordinate 20,126,535 of JAODKE010000007.1, read as the reverse complement.
AAATATATGTATCTCTAAGTGCATTCTTAAGTTCATCAGTTCAAATGTGTTATTAATGGTGTCTGCTGTGTGTGAGAGAGAGCTAGAGCATTCTGTATCAGTGCGAGAGGTCGTGCGACGTGCGAACAGCACGGCTGCACTTTGCTGAAAGCAGCTGGAATCCATGCTGTGTGCATGTGACCATGCAGCATTGAAAGGGTAGGTGCACAGGCAGTGTATCATTCGTTAACACAAAACAATGATCATTATCTAAAAAAACATCAACAGCAACCTGGTTTAGCATCTGGAGTTAAGATAATTGTATAAAACATGTTAAATATAGGCGTAGGTTAGGCTACTCTGGCAATGTTAAAGGTTGCGTTTCTTTCATATTATGCCTAATATTACACATTAATTAAAGAAAGTGTATTTGACGGTAGCTTGGTGTGTTAATATCAAACATTTTCTCTTTAATTTTTATGTTTATATATGGTCACAAATAACCTTAAATTACATGCTTCATATCACATAAAATTTTACTGCTCTAATTTTCTCTAATTTCCACACCAATGGTGAGGGGGGCTGTCAAGCTGAAGAAGGAGGCCTGCCGGGAATTATTAGCCCGGGGGTCTGCAGAGGCAGCTGACGGGTACCGGCAGGCCAGCCGGAACGCGGCTTGGGTGGTTGCAGAAGCAAATACCTGGGCGTGGGAGGAGTTTGGTGAGGCCATGGAAAGTGACTTTCGGTCGGCCTCAAAAAGGTTTTGGCAAACCATCCGGAATATCAGGAGGGGGACGCAGCTCCTGGTTCCTACTATTTATATTTGGGAGGGGATGCTATTGACCTCACCTAGGGACATCACCCAAGGTGGAAGGAATTCTTTGAGGACCTCCTCAACCCTGTCTCAGATACATCTGCGCACTGCCTTTGAGACATCAGAGGGCACAGAGCCCGAGGGGGATGGAGGGGACTTGCCCATCACTGGGGCAGAGGTGGCCAGGGTGGTTAAAGAGTTATGTGGTGGCCGGGCCCTGGGGGTGGGCGAGATCCGCCCCGGGGTAACTAAAGGCTCTGGATGTTGTAGGGCTGTCATGGCTGACGCACCTTCTCAACAGCGGGTGACGGTCAGGAGCAGTACCGCTGGATTGGCAGACTGGGGTGGTGGTCCCCTTATTTAAGATGGGGACCAGAGGGTGTGTTCCAACTATAAGGGGATCACACTTCTCAGCCTTCCTGGGAAAGTCTATTCCGGAGTACTGGAGAGGAGGGTGAGATCAATAGTGAAATCTTCAGGATTCAGGAGGAACAGCCGGAAACGGGTGGATTGCCCTCTTCAGGTCAGGGAGGAGATACTGCCTCAAGTGGAAGACTTCAAATCCCGACCCTCACCTACAGTTATGAGCTATGGGTAATGACCGAAAGAATGAGATTGTGAGTACAGGCAGCCAAAATGAGGTTTCTCCGCATCGTGTCTGGGCCCTTAGAGATAAGGTGAGAATTTCGGATATCCGGGAGAGTCTCAGAGTAGAACTGCTGCTTCTCCACGTTGAAAGAAGCCAGTTGAGGTGGTTTGGACATCTGTTGCGGATGCCTCCTGGGCGGCTACCTGGAGAGGTTTTCTGTGCATGTCCTACAGGGAGGAGACCCAGGACTCGCTGGAGGGATCATATCTCTAGGTTGGCCTGGGAACGCCTTGACATCCCCCCGAAGAGCTGGTAGAGTTAGCTGGGGAAAGGGAGGTCTGGGTATCTCTCCTGAAGCTGCTACCTCTGCGACCCGAACCCCAGACAAGCAGAAGGTAATGTTTGGATGGATGTAATGTTCTTATGAGATAGAATGACATAGAAATTCATTTAGTAAGGCACATTCATATAATAGCTCCACATTGCTTGCTGTAACCTAAACTATCAATTCATTGATATGAACTCTAATTTAACACTGTCTACTGTATGTCCCAGAAAACAAGCTGCACAGAGCATTGCAGACATGTCAAAGCGATTAAAACAAATGGAAACAGGCCTCCAGCACGTAATGTGCGATTGACGGTGCCCAATCCTCCACCAAACTCAGCTCCCAGGCCTCATCATTTTTCAAACCCTGACTGCAGCCGTGCGCCCAAGTACAAGTGCCAGCAGTACTGGAGCAGGAGCTACTCAACATCTACCAGACTGTTGGGTTGAAATTGTACATATTATCACTCATATGTATTCTCACGTATTGTATACAGTAGGTGCTAGACAATAATTTTCCATCACGTGCAGCAGCCAAGGCCATCCTTGCTGCACTCCCTGTTCTTCCCATCCTTGTTGTACCCATTTCCACATTCCACCCACAAATGTAACCTGATCATTTTGTTTATCTTATAGTATAAATAAATACTGTCGAGGTGCCACACCTTTGTAGCTCACCCTGCAGTCGGTGTGGTTACCCTTGCAGCAAGTAAAACATCGCGCGTCTCATACTCTGTGGGTTAGCAGCGGGGAGGGCTGATCACCTCTCCCTCACACAGACAAAGCAAGGACCTATTAGGACAAGTATTCATCAAAGTCAGCAAAAGGTACAACATTAAGAGCATTCAGGAAACATGGAATATTCAAGGAATACCTATGTAGAAATACTAGATCACGTCAGTCACTCCTGATGTTTGTAACGGTCTCACGGTATGGTAGCGGGTAACTAGCTGTTGAGAAGTCCTTTATCACTGGTGGTTTGCCCCACCTCCCTTGTTAGCGAGAGCTGTGCGATGAGTGCCTGAGACAGACCATCAAACCCTTGTATGCCTGTGTTACACCTCATAGACGCCCTGACCTACACACGACCCCATCTTTGTTCCAACTGTAGTGAATGATTGACCTGCTTAACTGCCTTCTCAGGCTGCAGTAACACACAGAATGTGTCTATGAGTTCTAAAGCAGGTGTGTCAAACTCAAAGAGCGTTGAGGCCACCGGATAGCAGGTGTTTAGCTGAAGGGGGCCCTTGAGCGTTTTATAAGCTGAAAGAGAAGTGAGAGAGAATGGCAATTAAAAACGGTATAGGAATAATCAGCTAAACAGCCAGCATCGAAGCTTCTCGATTGGGGTGGGGGAGTGGGTGTCGATGGCTCTTGCCAACCTGGGGCTGGGGCTGAATAGTGGAATGACATCACATAATTTTTGTAGGCTAGATTTAATACTAGATTAAAAACGTCACAGGCCATATAAAACCTTCTTGTAGGCTGGCTCTGTCCCGCAGGCCAGTACCTCGAATTCCTGGTCTAATGGGATATTTGTGATGTCTGGGTCTCTGCTCTTTTGTGATAAAACCTGCATCACAGAGTTACTCAGGTTCTTGTAGCTGCTATCAGCTTCTCCTTTATAATGCCTTGGGAATTGCTATGTCCATAGCTGACTGAACATCACCAGAACTCACAATAAGTATGGAAAAATTGGTGGAACATTTTTGAGGTTAAAAGTAAGAACAAGTTTGGACCTCCTTCACGCTAAACCTTTCTGGCAAGCTTGTGGAGACCCTACGGCCTGGCTTTCGGTTTAAAAGCCATAGTGGAGATGCTATCAAGCTCCCCATCTTGAGCTGAGGGGTTCCTGAAGGTAAAGGAGGAACCACGCCACTTCCTGTTGTTATGACTGGAGCCCTTAAGGCCAGCTTGCTGCTGGCATCAGCAGACCGCAAGCGAGCTGTTTGTGAGGTTTACTGGCGAAGTCCAAATTTTCACTTCATTTTTTGTTAGAGATGCATTGTGAGAAACAGCTCATGGGATTTATATTTATACAGAAATGTTCTGAGGGCAGAATGAAATTCTTACTTTAGAGGAGGTGGATCCTAGCAACTAGAGGAGGCACGACCAACCAATCAGATATCTCCTCCACAATCTGATTGCTTATCTCTCTGAACCAATCATTTTCTATTATGCCCTCAGAACATTTTTGTTTAAGAAATATTCCCACGAGCTGAAAAACACAATGTGTTTTCCCCCTAATATCTGGAAGTGTTCAACTGTGGAGATCATAAAGCAGCACACTTGTCACCTTCTGACTCATCCACATCATGGTGCAGGCAGTAGTTTACGTGATCAAGTTCTTAGTGAGGTCTAGTCAACTCTTTCCAACTTCAGTCACCCCCCACCATCACCTATTTTGCCCGGCACTGCCAGTAATGTATGCCCTAGGGTGAGTATTGGTTAATTGGGACTAAGAGTAAACTGGGACACTTGTATATTTGATACTCTATATCTTTATGCCCTGCTGTCAGTTAATCAGTTTTCTATTATAATTATATATTTACCAATATCCACTATAGGAGACAAATCACTGAGTCAGGTTCACACCTGGATAACTGAAATGAACGACTTATAACCTAGTCATCAGTTTTACCGTTCCTCATATCAAAATCACCTTAGTGGTTGCAGAGGTGTTATACAAAACGTGCCTTGATGTCTCCTATCTGAGCCCTGGATCCTTTCGTGGGAGCGAACAGCTGGTAACAATCAAAACTGCACTTTGAAAACTGTACTTTTTTGTTTCTGTTTTGCATAAGCATTGAAGGGAAGCGACCGTGGAAAGATGAAGTACCCTACAACTCACAGCGAGAGTCCTCCGTCACAACGAAACTGCATATACACCGATGGTGACATGACTGCAGTTATGAAAGTATGAAACAAAACTTCATTGATGTTTGATTGCACGGTTGATAAACCCAAGCACGAATTTTCAAAAATGTGTCACAGGTATTATGTAGATAGAAAAGCCTCTATAAAAATGGTCATTTTTTTACCTTCGGTTTCCATTTCAGGAAACTGCCCCAGTAAATGATTTTGGATGAGACCTTTTCATCAAATTCATTGACATTTGTGAATTGGGTCAAATTCACTGGTACCTCAAAGTTGTTATTATATACAATTCATCCATTTGTCAGACAAAGGAAACAGAAAGTCTGCCATTACTGCTGTCCCATCCAGGGTGCTCCTCTGCCTTGGCCTGTCTGGAATAAGCTCCCCCCCCCCCCCCCCCCCCCCCCCCCCCCCCCCCCCCCGCCCCCGCCCCCCGCGCCCCCCGCCCACGCCCCCCCCGCGCCCCCCGCCACGCAGAACAAAACAAAAACACAAACGCGCCCCGCCAGGTGA
>JAODKE010000007.1:20091994-20107530 GCA_026779605.1 Mormyrus hasselquistii | reverse complement strand
GGTGTAAAGCACACCGTCACTGGACTGGATTGAGAGGTGTAAAGCACACCGTCACTGGACTGGATGGAGTGGTGTAAAGCACACCGTCACTGGACTGGATTGAGAGGTGTAAAGCACACCGTCACTGGACTGGATGGAGTGGTGTAAAGCACACTGTCACTGAACTGGATGGAGAGGTGTAAAGCACACCGTCACTGGACTGGATTGAGCGGTGTTAAGCACACTGTCACTGGACTCTGGAACAGTGGAAACATGTTCAGTGAAGTGACGAATCATGCCTCACTGATGGACGAGTCTGGGGTTGGCAGATGTCAGGAGAGCATTATCTGCCTGACTTCATTGAGCCAACTGTACAGTTTGGTGGAGGAGAGATAATGGTATTGGGGTTGTTTTTCAGAGGTTGGTCTAGGCCCCTTAGTTCCAGTGAAGGGAAGTCTTAATGCTTCATCATACCAAGACACTTCGGACAATCCTATGCTTCCAGCTATAAAACACATCAAATGCTTGTTTAGGTTAGTCCTTCCGTTGCCCTACTGGCACCTTTAGACCCTGCCGTGGACTGACACTGAAAACTAGGCAGGAGGGTGTCCAGCAGGGGGCAGCAGAAGCTAAATTACTATTCAGAGTAAGGAATGTATAAAGCTGTTGTTCCTGTAGACCCCTGTGAAGGCTGTGAACGGCAGCCCGTTACAGAGGCTTGTTCCCCGGTGGAGCCTGACAAACTGTCATCGGCATGGAGAGATCAGCACTGTCAGGGATGAAAGGGGGCGGAGGTGGAAATAATACCGCCAATGCATCACTCTAATGCTGTGCTAATGCTCGCTAACACCCTGGCCTAATGGGAAGCAATTGCACTTGGGTTAGCATACTGTCACCATTAGGTAAGGAGTGAAGGGTAATGATGGAGCTTAAAGCCTGAGAAAATGGTACTGTTTATACTGAGAGGCTGCAGCCATGATGTCATTGTCGGTGGCAGCGAGTGCACTCAGTCTGACTGGAGATGTCACATGACGGGGAGTGAAGTGACACCAGACAGTAGAGACGAGTGATTGCTGATGAGGGAGAGGTGTGTGGCTGGCAGTGGGGACAGTGTCGCTCAGCTGGTTAGGACGTTGTGCTTGGATGGCTGCCAGTTCAAATCCCAGGGTCGGCAGAATGATGTCACCATTGGGCCTCTGAGCAAGGCGCTTAACCCGTAGCTGCTCCAGGGACAAAAAGGCTCTGTTGTTATGTTGTTAGCAATCGGAAGTGCTAACTGGCCTTGACAGTCTTTAAAGCTGTCCCTGGGGGCCCTGACCTTTACCCCTCTGCTGTCGCATAGGTGGGTTTTTAACCTCTAGGGGGCAGCATTGAGCCATCGATTTGGGGTAATAGGCTGTTATATGCTCATGTACAGAATCCTGAGCCCTGGTTCATTTCACCAGCAGGGGTTTGCACGAGATCCCTAGCAGGAAGCGCCCTGTATGTGTGCAGTTCAACAGGTTCGGGCGCTGTGCCTGCTATCAGAAGATCGCTGGTTCAAATCCCAACGTCAGCCGAATGATGTCACCGTTGAGCTCCTTTAACCCCAAGCTGTTGCCGGGACAGGCTGCGTGCTGAAATGAAATGAAATGATGAAATGAAATCGTTTTGAATAAAAGTATATGCCTAATAAGTCAAATGTAATGTTAGGCAGGATACTTTCAGTATGAAAGATGTTTGTATCACCTGCAAACGTTTGTTCTAACCACCCCGTACCGTCTGTCTCTATACTCCTGCTGTTGGTCGGTGAAAGTAATAGAGGAAAAGAGGGAGCGAGGGAACGAGAGAGAGAGAGAACGAGCAAAGCGGAAGGAGCGAATGAGTCAGCCAAGGAGGTGTCACGAGTCCGCCATCACGCCGGACAGCCCGGAAACTGGCAGACAAATGTGGTGGGGGCACAGTGGGGGGGTGCACAAACTGCATGTCATGCGTGGCAGATGAATCAGCCGTCACATGATCCCCAAACCAGCCGCTCTGCTATTTCCTGCCTTGTACCACCTGGTCAGAAAGGTCAGTCTCATTAGGGGGCACTAATAGGACAGAGATCCTAATTAAATACCGCACAGCCTCCCCAAAGAACTGAGATTTCACATGTTTCATCTTATATGACTGAGATAACCAAAGTATAACTAGCATAGCCTACCCCAACCTGTAGGGGGCAGGGTGAGCCGTATATCATCTCAGTCTGCTCTTATTAGGCTCTTGGTCATAGAATTTCTGCATTCTGCCAATTTCTGTGTTCTTGGGAGGTTGGCTATTCCTGATTGTCGAAGGCCTCGTGAAATCTCTCTTTCTGAGCTGGTTATTAGGCTGGATGTCCAGAGGGCTGAATTTGGTTTCTCTCTTAGCCGTGGCAGAAACCCCCCCAGCTCGGAGAGTGCTGAGTGTTCTGCTTTGATCTGTCGCTCATAAGCTGGTGTCCAGAAGGTTGTGGATTTAGATTTCATCTCATAGTTGATACACTAATCATGTCAATGTTAGGCCTTTGAGCAATATCCTTCACCCCAGCTTCTCCTGGGGAGCTGAAAGCCGGCTGACCCAGCTCTCTGACTCCAAGCTCTCTGACTCCCAGCTCTCTGACTTCGAGCTCTCCCCACTTTGCTGTAACTTTGGACAAAAACATCTGCTAAGTATATAAATATAAACGTGAATAATTTCTTGCAGACTTAAGGGCGAATCTCTATTGTGTAGCTATTTGGTGTCCCATTGTCACAAGCCAGATGGGGGATTTCTGTAGAGTCAGTCACATGCTTCGTGTATGAAAGTCTTCCCGTCAGGATAATTAGGACAGAACAGAATCACTGGTGACATTTCAGATTTGGAAAATAACACGTATGCAAAAAGAAAATGTTTACAGGAGGTGGGACGACGATGTGAGAAACGGGGAGGTAGGATGATAGATCTTATCATGTGACATGTTTTGCCTAACGTTAGCTGAAATTAAGCTTTATTTTCCATTTTTTACAAGTGTGAGAACAGGTTAGGAATGTGTTATCTTTCGCATATCCCATCATGCTGTCCTTCGAGACACACAAGCATAGAGGTGTTAAGCTTGGGGTCTGAATGCAGGGTCAGGCTATTTACCCGGTGCCCTTCTCGAGGGGTTAAGTGCCTTGCTCAAGGGCTCACCTGAGATATGGCTACTCAGCCAAGCATAGGGTTCAAACCAACAACTGTCCTATTACAGGCACAGAGGCCTAACCCACTGAGTGCCCCCCAGATAACCTTTATTAATCACAGGGGGAAATTCTTGAAAGTGTTAATGTTCCCAACCCCAGATGGAGAGACTCCAGGCTGAGAACATGGTGGAGTGGGATGTCAGGAGCGGCAGAAGAAGGAGAGGCTGGCACTGGATTGCAAGAACAAGAAGCTGCGTGTGCAGGTGGAGGGCCTCAGACACAGGCAGGCAGCGACCTCAGGAGCGTCCCGGCAGCAAAGACACAGGCAGGCGGCGACCTCAGGAGCGTCCCGGCAGCAAAGACACAGGCAGGCAGCGACCTCAGGAGCATCCCGGCAGCAAAGACACAGGCAGACGGCGACCTCAGGAGCGTCCCGGCAGCGCAGACACAGGCAGACGGCGACCTCAGGAGCGTCCCGGCAGCAAAGACACAGGCAGACGGCGACCTTAGGAGCGTCCCGGCCAAGCCCTTTGAGAGTAGCAAGGTAAGCGCGATGGCAGGACAGGCCTCTTGTTCATGAGTGTGTGTACTGGGGCCGCCTGCTGTTACCGGGGCCCCACTCAGAAAGTCGCTTGCCCCCCCACCCCCAGGCGTTTCAAAAACGAAATAAAGCGCTAGTGAGAAGAGTAAGAAAGTTGTCGTAAGCTAGCTGGTTAATTGAACATGCTGCTTCAGTGTTGCATTTATTTAATATTTAGTGTAGTGACTGCTTGTGGCCAACAGGGGAGCATGTTTGAGTTGTGGTAAACACTGCCACTGGGGATTCACCTGGGACGGCACATAAATTGCCCCAGAGCTGAGTCATGGGGTTTGGGTTCATGCCAGGTCGAGCAGGCCACCTCCGTCGCCTCTGAGACGCAGGAGGCAGATGGCGGAGGGCGGCCCTCGGCTCGTGGCGAGGAGGACGATTACTGCCTGCTGCCACTGCCGCTACCTCATGCTGCCATGGCGACAGGTCCCTTTTAGAGAGGCCACACCCCCCCATCCTCAGATGACCCCAGAAAAACTCACCGACTTGTATTTACGTGCCCTGCTCAAGGGGTATGATCTCTCAGGGCCCTTGACCCTGAATGATCCAGGTTTTCTGAGCCTGCTTTTTGAGAAATGCAGGGATAAACATGTATAACGGTCAGCCACAGGTACAGGCCTGCCACCTGATACACATCGTCACACACCACGCATACATGCATCGGCCAATAGAAAGCTGGATACATTATTTTTTTTCTAGCAGATGCTTTTACTCAGAGCAACATATACATTTTTGAGACAGCGGGGGTCAACAATCCTTGGAGTAACTGGGGGTTAATGGCCTTGCTCCAGGGTCCAATGGTAAAGTCACTCTGCCAACCATGGGATTTGAACCAGCAACCTTCTGATGACAGACACGGCATCCGAACCCCATGCTTCTTCTGCTTAATACCTGTATGTGTGTATGAGATATATGTGGTTGTGTGTGCATTTGCACGAGTGTATGTGGTAGACAGTGTGTTTGGCCTGGGGTGTATAGATATGCACACGTGTGAGGGAGGGGCAGGGGCAGAGGGATCCTGGGAGATGACACCAGCATAATCCTCTGACTTATCTCAATGTGGCCCATCCATTTCTCCAGCCTCAGCAGATGAGAACTCGATCGATTCATTAATCATTTTGATAGGAGGTGGTTGGGTCACTCCCCTGTGGGTGATGGGGGGGCTTCCGGCAGGACTCCTGTTTTGGGGGCTGGAACAGGTAGTGCCTTTGATTTATTGCGGGCATTGGGTCCATCTACTGGGGGGGTTGTCCAGGCTCTGACCTTCAGGTGTGTGTAACCTGTGAGTAAGTACTATGGACTTTCTCATATACCTTACACATACGTGCACGTGTGATAGACATAGATAGATTCCATACAAACTCATTCTGCTCAGTTGACGGATTGCAGTGAGTGCAGGTGAGGGTGGTCATAATGCTCTATGGGTAGGATGTTGTACCTGTAATGGGAGGGTCGCTGGTTCAAATCCCAGGGCCAGCACAGTGATGTCACCATTGAGTGCTTGAGCAAGACCCTTAACCCCTAGTTGCTCCAGGGACTGGCTGACCATACTTCCTCAAAAATGTGTCTTGCTTTGCATAAAAGCATCTACTGAATCAAGATAATACTGTGGATTACCCTCAAAACTGAGGTTTCCGTGAAATTGTGTTGAAATGCAAAACGGAAGCTAAAGTATTTTAATGCATCCATGCAGTTGAGCAGGAGTGAATGTTTATTGTCTTACAAGGATTATATAATTACTCAGTCGCTGTTAACGGCCACATGCGCCGCCATCCCACTGCTTTGCTGCTTGGCTGTCATGCGGCTTGATGTCTGCGTGCTGCCTCCTGATTTGAATCTGCAGTTGCCATCACAAACATTTGACCTGCCAGTCCTGGATGTCGAATCTTTTACAAGAAAAAAGCTAGGAAGTGATCAGGGTGGTCAGGTCAATCCATTAAAGACGTCATTATGAGAAGAAGATGGACACGGACTGGACACACCTACAAAGGAGAACTAGACTCCATCACATCAACGGTTCTCCACTGATCCCCAGAAGGTAAATGGAAGAAAGACAGGCCCCAAGACGTCTAGAGGTGTGCTGTGGAAAGAGAACCCGATGCTGAGGCACAGAAACGTACCCGAGAGAGACAGGTGTGGCTTCTTCATGGTGCCCTCAGTGTCTGCTGGCACAGCGGCCAGTAACAGGGGTAGTAAACCATTAATCAGTGTGCAAAAATAGCATTTGCATTGTTTTTGTCAAGCACAGTCTGTCTGAGAGCATTTCCTCATTAACATAACTACCCTATCTCCAAGGACGCGCATGAAATGTGAGCGGCAGATTCCTCGCTTATTCAATATGCAAAAATTGTAATATTCAGATTTGTTTACACAAGCGTAGCCTATCCTTTGACGGAAAGCAGTTGGGAGTACCAGAATACTTTTGGCAAATTTCAACTCCAAGAAACAATGAATAATATTTTGCAGGTGCTTAAGTTCATCTATCCCAAGACATTCAATATGAATCTGGGCAGAAAAAGTCTTGATACATTTTTGTTAAAAACCAAAGGCCTGTTCTTTGTTCAGGGTTCACAATATTTTAGTGTTGGCTAAGCATGATGGGTTTTATGGTGGAGGAACTGTGGGTTTTTTTTTTAATGAGCTCCCCCGCCCTGCCAGAGGGGGTGGGGTTCATCTCCCTTCAGTTAATGATTTCCAGAAACGACCGGAGCTGTTTAATTATTCACTAAGCTTTGTCCAGTGATGGCAGGCAGGTCCCAGTTTGATGCCTCGGCTGAGTCTGGACCTCCTGTTTTGCTGGCGGTTTTCTGATTCGTTGATTTTCTTGTTTAATGCGACATGAGAGTGAACTCTGGGCTAGGCTGGAGGGGGGGGGGATCTGAAGCTGAGGCTTTTTATCTCCCACTGTGCTGCTCATCTTTTCCGAAGTATCGGTCATGTGAACTGTTGTGTTTAAAGAGACACTGGTTTGTCGAGGCAGCCGGGAGGGCGTGTGGTCTCACCTGACCAGAATGCAAAGTGTAAGAAGAGCAGGCGTGACGTTTTTGCGTCACTACGGTAGCCGATCAACGTGCAGACATTGTCAAGTATATGTCAAGGGGAAGGGCGGTTATGTACTACCCAGGGTGACCTCCAGAGGGTACCAGTCTCATGGGACCACACCAATGTTCTGACATCTAACCATGCGCGCCATTGACGGAACAGATGTGTGGCTCCTGCACAATCACCTCGGCGGCTGAATTTATTTTTATTGTTTTAATAAGCGGGGTAAATTGTCTGCAGAGACGCTGATCTCTGCTGGTGAGGGGGTGGATGCGAGGCTGGAGATGAATAAAATGCAGTAATAAAACCACTTTCTGCAGGCAATTACAGGTTAATGGCCTCGATGCGAGACGCGCTGCCGTTTTGTTCTTTGCCATCTGCTTGTCCTCTGCCAGCATGGCCGCTCTCTGTGTCATTGCTATGGCTGCTGTTTTCTTCATGATATTAGCTGCACACTCTGTCGAGGAGTTTCATTGGCCGTTGAGGATGAGGACCGGTTCGGTTGTCTGTGGCTGTGATTGTGTGTGTGCGTGTGTGAGACTGCTGTCACTGCACGAGTCGGCCCGAAGCTCAGCACACTCGTGTATCTGCCGCACACGTCTGTGCTTTTGAATCTCCGCAGGTCCGCTGGAACGGCTGGTGTAAGCCGGTGTGAAATGAAATGTTCTGCTCGCTGCTCTGAGGACTGATCTTGCAGGAATCTTGTATTTGCGTCTTTCCGTCCAGTGAACGAGAACCCCCGCCCCCCCACCATGACGACTTCTCTGCTATTTGACTCTCCTGCCTGTTTCACGCATATAGACCAAAGTGTGTGATGTTGATCCAGCAACACCTGTACCTACTTGAATGGGGTCAAGCTTGGAGCTATAGAAACATGCTGTATTGCTGTTGCTTGAGCCAAATGTGATGCTATGCTCAGCGATGATACTGAAGTCGCGTGGCATTCATAATCCTACTAATAATCCATTAATAATACTCCCATTCATCCATTCATAATCCTCCTAATAATCCATTAATAATACTCCCATTCATCAATTCATAATCCTCCTAATAATCCATTAATACTCCTATTCATCCATTCACAATCCTCATAATAATCCATTAATACTCCTATTCATCCATTCATAATCCTCCTAATAACCAGTTAATGATACTCCTATTCATCCATTCATAGTCCTCCTAATCACCGGTTAATGATACTCACATTCATCCATTCATGGTCCTTCTAAGTGTCCATTAATAATACTAATATGCGTCCTTTAATAATATTCTTAGGCATCTGGTCATAAAACTCATATCAGCTATCTGGCTGCCTGTCTGTCTTTTTGTCTATTTAAAAGTTGCTCATCAATGCTGGCCAGCAGCACAATGGTAAACCCTGACAGAGCTGCTGCTTTATTTTCCCTCATTTATATTTGTCTGTCGCTGTATTAGACATTTTCCCAGGTTTTCCCAGGTTTGCCAACATTAAAATGACCTTGTTGCCACCCATTTGATAGAGGTGTATGCCGGTGGTGCTGTTTTTCATTGCACAGTAGGGTGTGTGTATTTTCCACCAAGACAGGGTGGGGTGTCACCCCCTCATCAATACAGAGTGAGTCACTGCTTCAGAAGGGGGTGGGGGGAGCTTCTTATCTGTTACGAGTTCGAAGGACATGCAGTAATCAGAGGACGCTTATTCATCACAACTGACACATCATCATTTATTTATGCCATGATTTATTTAACGGTAATTTCATTATTCAAGGGAAATTTTTTATTGCACACTAAAAGCAGAAACAAACCCCCAATCTTTACTGTATATTTAATCATGTTTAATGTTCTCTTTAATGGACTTATATGGCTGCTCTGATTATGAACTTTTATGGTGATTATGAAAAGAAGACCCTGTTAAGGTTCTAAGGTGGGATGGCCCAGTGCTCTGCTCTTGAAGGAGGTGTTAAACGTGGGGTCAGGAGTTCTGGTGTGTCGCTGTGGGCAGCAGGGTGGATGGCGAGGGGTCTGTGCTCCTCTGGGGTGTGGTGAGGTCAGACTGAGCTGAGGGAGTGTGTACAGTGGGGTTATTATCGAAATGCATTTGCAGGACACAGTACCAGTCAGACCAGTGACAGTCCAGTCAAAGTGTCTTTATCATCCTATTCAGCTTTATGGTCCATGGGTCATACGCAAGAGGAATCGGAGTCTTGTTGGTAATAATGCAAAGAAATTGTAATAAATCAAATTGAATAAATATTTAAAATATTTAAACACAAGATGTGTGTTGACATTTATACCAATAAAAACGAAAGGAGAAGAAATTTAAACAGAACATATTGAGCCTTGGACATAAACCATGAGACAGAAAACCAGTTAAAAATACAATTTTAAAAGTGCAATTAAAAAAATACAGTTGGGAAAATGGACACTGAAATTGAATGAACAGGAGTGTGCAAAAAAAGTTGATAATGGTTTCAGTGTTATGATGTCAGAGTAAACTGACAGCAGTGGGAAACCCAAATGCAGGCCTTCATGTTGGGGGCAATATTGTCACACCGTCTGTATACTGGTGGACAGAGGCATGAAATAACATTCCCTAAGGATCACGGTGTGACAGACAGTCTGTGAGTGACAAGGGGAGGGTTTTTACAATGAGGGGGATGAACCTGGAGTCCTCTGATTAAACGTCTGATGTGTCACTGATCTAATCCTGGCTCTGCATACCAAGCTATGCAGCCATAAATCTAATCCAACTCTGTGAACATTCCTCCAATCTTTCTTTCTATGCGGCCTTTTTGCACAAAGGTTGTTTTTATTCATTCTTTTTTGCTGGTCAAGTTCTTCTGAGTGCTGTTAGTAAGCCTGAGAATCCTGCATGATCCTCAACTCTTTTCAGTAACAAGTTTGTTAAGTACTGTAAGTATATATGTTACATTGTGTGATGTTTTGTCTGTGGCCCTCCTTCGCATTTCTAAATGATATCCCACTCAGGTCCCATTGATTCGCGGGGTGGGTGGGTGGGTGGATCTTCTCTGGCCCACAAAAGCTGCCGCACATGTGCCACGCCCCACTCCGCGCTAAAGAAGCTGCACCAGGAGAGGATGGCGGAGCTGACACACAGCAAGCGGAGGGTGAAGCAGCATGAGGTGGAGGGGGGAGGAGCTGGAGAGGAGGTGGGCCATCCTCACGGTTATGTGTCAGTCTGCTCAGAGGTGTGACTGAAGGCGGCTGACTGATAGGAGCTGACTGGACATGACATGAACAAGTTAGTGGGTCCAAGAAATTAGTCCACCTTCATCTGGAACTAGTTAGAGGGCCCTGTGCAGATCAGGACTCTGGGCCTCCGATTAGGAGGTTGCCAGTGATTTCTCCATCATGGTTGGCAGAGTAGTTTCACTGTTGGCACTTTCAGGTTGGCCCTTAACCCCCCAATTGCCCTACTTTCTAAACTGTAGGTTGCTTTGGATAAAAGCAACTGCTGGATGGATGGATGGAAGCCCAGATGATCAAGCGTGGTCCTGACTGGATGGAGATGGCCTATTTTCCCCTCAAATCTCATGTTCTTGGTCTCATGCATCTCCCAGCTGGATGATGCCCACACTCGGGCCAGGAAGCTGCAGAGATGTTTGGATGAACAGGTGGAACAAACAGAGAACCAGCAACTACAGCTGGAACACTTACATTCCCAGGAAATATTCGATGTTCACCGTGCTGTTCTGAGCAATAAACCCTCCACTGTTCCACGTAAATGCCACATGCGCACATACATGCATAGACACACTCAACCGCTGTCATCTCGGTGAGCAACCCGCAGTTCAGCGTGCCTATGGAGCGTGTGGTGCGGGTGAGATGTCAGGAAGGTCTCAGCCATACTTAGGTGGCTTCGATCTCATGTTCTCTGTAGTCTAAATCACACTAGCCTCTGATGTTGGCCCCTGCCTCCCTGTATCTCCATCCGGTCCAGCAGCTGGTCGCAGGCCCACCTGTTGCCTTGGACAACCTCTCCCACTGCCCTGGCTGCTAGTTGCCATAGTAACGGCTTGACTTTCGTTCCACCTCTGAGCTGTGGGGAATCCAGCGACAGGCCCCAGTCACACTCTGGGTTTGGCGCCCTAGTGTGAGTTCAGGAAGTCCATGTACGCCTTTCAGACCAGTTTGGGTTCGATCGAATAATCGCTTGGGGTGTCGTCAGCCTCTGTCGCAGTTCCCCCCCACCCTCCCCCCCGGTCCCCTGAATTCGCTCGCGATGAAAGGAGAGTCAGGATGTTATTTCCAGAGAGGAACTTCATTAATGTATCAATAGTGCGTCAAAACACCGCCCTAACCCCACAGCACCCCTGCTCTGTAAGTCTCCCGTAAAAATCCGGGCTGTAATTCTGTATGTATTAAACGGTGCTGCCCAGTTACCCATCACACTGTCTGCTGATTGTGTTGTCATGGAGGAGCAGTTACCACGTGGCGCTGTTGTCAGGCTCGCATACGAGTGACACATCTGACAGCGTCCCATGGAAAGACCTGTGTTACTCCTCTTAGGTGAGAGGCACAGCCTTTGCAGGAAGCAGAATACCTGCTGCTCTCCTTTGTCATCTGGCTTTCTGTCTTTCAATTCTTTTTCTTCCTTTTCCCCTGCTTTTGTATTATTCTGTCTTAATCATATTGTATCACAACACACCCATGTAAAGGACCTTGCGGTGACTCTGTCTTGAGAGGTAAGGAGCATGTGCTGATATAGCGTGTTGCCACAGCCACCACACAACAAACCGCCTCAGAGAAGAGAACCTGAGTGCAGCCATATGGTGGCTGATACCTCAGCACCACACCGCTCCGAATGGAACAGTATGAGCTTTTTCCGGGGGCTGGAGTACCAGTCTTGCTGTCCTGAAAGGCGCTATATAAAAAATGAATTGAATTCACTTGGGACAAAATATTTTGGATTCCCAGATTGACACAAGCCTCCTACAGGCATGTTGTAGGGCAAAGTGCTGTATTTATGTACAACTTGTATAATCTGACCCAAAATCATTACCATCTTAAAATATAATCAAATACAAAATTATCATTTTTTTGTTGGGATGCAATAATACAAGGCTGAAATGTTCTAAGTATTGAACTTGGGTCCTTAAACGTCAGCTAAGCATGTGAGTGTGGTGTGATCTGAGATGCATGTTACGCATTTAATGGACCCATTTCATGTAACGATGTACTGCCTGTAAAATTGTTGGTTAAAGGCAGATTAAGAGGGCAAGACAGTTAGAACTGATCTTGATACACAATTGAGTTGAAGTTGCTTATCAGGTACAAGGTCTGTCAGTCGGGGAGTCATTCTCACAGGAATCTCAGCTGTGCTGGATGATGAAGGCAGGAGCTCATATGGGCTGAAACCATGCCTGACAGACGATGGCTGTCCCACTGTGGTGACTCAGTGGTTGAGGTCTCCATACCTGTGGTCAGAAGTTTGCTGTTTTGAATCCCCTGCTCGGTACCTGCATGCCCAGGAAAATGCTCCGGGTTCCTTGAAAAATGGCCGACCCTGTGCTTCACTCTCACTTTTCAATGTGCATGTCAGATGACATATATATAAAAAACATGTTCAAATGTATTTATGCAAATAAAGCTTCACTTCATGCTGACAGATGTTAACAGGTTTTTTTTGTCTTCAAGTTCAGGTTCGATTTCTTATACAGTCTTCTGTTTTAGTAGGTAACATAAACTGACCATGTAAAACTATATCTTCTTGCCCAGCTTGTATAAGAAGTATACAGTGACCAGCTCTTCTTAGAAGACGTGTCGTATTAGACAGTGTTACATGAGGAGGCGGCCTGTACATAGATAGATAGATAGATAGATAGATAGATAGATAGATAGATAGATAGATAGATAGATAGACGTCTTTATTGTCACTATACAAGTACAGCGAGATACAGTAGCGTTGAAGCAAAACAACCAGCAGATGCATAAGAAAGTAGCACTGGGAGAGAGAAAAAAGAAACTAAGTCTAGCAATTAACTAAAAAAAAGTAGGTAATTTTAGATGAAATAGAATATAAAAAGTACAATCAAATAAAATATAAAATAAAATATAATGTAATAATAAAATAAAATATAAAAAGTAGGTAAAATTTAAATACGATAAAATTACAAGTCCACAGAATGTTCACAGTATAAGTAATAATGATTAAAGTGTCATGTGGTTAAGGTGCAATTGACAAGTGCAATGTTGACAGAAAATTGTACAGTGGTAATGGGGGTATGTACAGTTGAATAAAATGCATGAATAGTGCATGAATACTGCACAAGATTTCTGAATATGCTGCTTTATTGTGGCTTAGGAGCAGCCCGAGATCCATAGATTCAGGCGGCCAGTGAGAACCTGCTGGCAGGATCGTGGTCCACAGTTTGTGAAGTCAACCAGCGCCCTGAATAAATCAGTGACCCTCCAGTGGAACACATTTGTTGATGTGCATTTGATTGACGGGAAGTTTATTATACTCTTGAGCGTCGCCCCCCCCCCCCCCATTCCCAACCCTTCCCCCCAACAGCCTCCCAGTGTAAATGGATTTTGGAACAGAAAAACTATTTTTCTTTATTTATTGATTTCAGTTCAGAGTGTGGTCTGTTGAATACAAACAGGGGGTAATTTGAACCGAGGGACTTTTTTTTGTTGTTGTTGTTTTGAAATCCACTCAAGCAGCATAAACACCATAATCCACTAAATCGTTTGCTGCGGGGACGGGCCTAATACGGCGCCACCGTCCGCACCCAGATTTACATTTTCTGGGGCTCTGTGTGTAATGGCATTGTTCTTGAAGCTGGGGGGTGGGTGGCCTGGACCAGGGATCCCTAATTGGATCGGCACCAGTCCCCGCCCAGTACTGCACTGGGACACAGAACACTGGGGTTTGGCTGAGTGGTAAGGGTACACCAGGATACCATTCCTGCTTTGAAATGTAATTACTGAAGTAATTCACTGTGATTTGTTATAGCTGCAGTTAGCAAACAAACTATGGCGTTAGAAATATTTAACTGATATCTGGATGTAATCCTCTGGATTTTTTGCACGACGTTTGCCAGACATTGGGTATCAGAAGGTTGGGTGACTCTAACCCGGACACTTAAGTGGTGTATGGTGCCATCCGTGGTGGGAGAGGTCGATATCTGTACCTCGTGCCTTGTTCATCGAAAGTAGACACGATGGATTAAATAGTGAAATTGTGCGCCATGTCGGTCTCTCGCCCTCATGTTCAATTCCCTATGCCTTGGACAGTGGATCTGATTTGTTCAGCCTTTTGTGGAGATCATGGTGGTTTCACCTGATATATATGGGCACGGTGGAAACATGAGGGCCCGCGAGTGAAAGGGGAGGACATGTTGGTTTTAGAAATTAGATTCGTTTTTCCTTGTTTACCTAGTTCATAATGCCTAGCTGAGCCCAGCTGTGTGGATTGATTTCCCATAATGCCGTGCAGCTCCTTTCTCTCCAAAGAATTGTTGACAAAACACTTTTATATTTCCAGTTGTTACCCCTGCTCTGGCTTGGATCGTTCTGCATGTTTGTCCTCAGCTCCAGGGTACAGGGGCAGTAAATGTGCCTTCACTCATACCACCACTACCACTTCCTGTTCCGTTCTCCAACAGACTCCGGTGGTAGAAGAACCCGGCCTGTTCTCCGGGCTCCCGACAATGACACGTTTTAGCTCCGGGAATCACGATGAGCTTCCCTGCGACCTGGACGAGGAGGATTGGTTTGGGGTCCAGATCACCTAACAGCTGGGAACCTCTCGCCGTGCCTCTATGTGGATACTGCGGGCAAGCCACCAGCATGGGAAAACGGGACAGACTGGAACTGAGGAAGGACTCTGATTTTGGTGCATTCACTTCCTGTGAAGAGACCACAGTGGAGCATTCGGATGCCTGGTCCCACCTGGCAGCGGGCAGGAAGCCGCCAGAAAACCGCGGCAGTGTCGTGGTGACAAGACAGAGTGTCACATGTGGTCAGGCGGCAGCCTTCAGAAGAGGCGTCATTTGAGGTGGCAAAGTCACAGGGTTCGGGACGGCCGGGGTAGACCTCACCAAGTCAGAGCGGAGGCGTGGCTTTTGTGCTCATCTCAATAATTAGGAAATGGGGAACAGTAGGGGGCGCTCTGCTCTGAACTTCAATCATCCCACCCAATCTCACCCACAAACACTTTAATTATGGATATCGATGTATTTGTAATGGTGAACTAAAATTTAACAAACATTTAATGTAAAATGTTTTTTCTTTAAATAGATGTTCTATATTATAAACACATTTTTGTATTCTTATCTGTATTCGTGAGAGTCTGCTTTATGTCGCTATCCAGTCAGATCTGACAGAAGTGCCTTTGCTGTCAGCTATACATGAGATCCAGTGAGAGGTGTTACTATGGAAACCCCCCAAAAAAGATAAGGTTGAGCACCCTTAAGAGGAATAAAGAGTAGATAAGTTCAGATTGTACACACTTTTCTGCAGTCAGAAACTCTATTTAGTATTTTTAGTAGCAGTCAAATATATAAATGTTATTTTTGGAAAGGGAAGAAACATCTTTGTTTGTGTTCTACCCTGAAGTGTATAAAAGCTGAAATTGATAGTTTATGATGCTTCAGGGGTCGGCACACAGGATTTTGACACCCCCCCCCATCTCTTTATATTCTAGCCTGAGGTGGTATTCAACCCAGCAACATCAGGACCGGCAATGTCCGGAATGTCCGGAAGCATCACTGACTCTTCATTTTGTTGTAGCTAAGCAGTTTGGGAACCTGGTGGTCTTT
>JAODKE010000007.1:20051422-20067377 GCA_026779605.1 Mormyrus hasselquistii | reverse complement strand
TATCAATACAAGTATGGTTGGAATTTTTCAGGGTGCCTTCCCCCCGGCCCCCCCCCCCCCCCCCAAATTGAAGGTCGCTCAATGTTTTTCGTGTAAGGGGCACACAGTTAATTGCCTTTATTTTCTTACCAAAAAAAATACAAAAGAGTCTGTCAAGCTGGGTGTGAGCGATATAATGTTCTTTAAATACCCATTCAGAAGGATTGCTGGGGCCTGGTTGTGATGCAACAATGGTTGCTGAGCAACAGGGATGGCCACGCCTCCTTTTTCCCCAACCCCCTCTCATTAAACCGCATGTTTGCTTCAAAGGCTGTAAATGCCAGCTGCCTGTTCAGACGCAGGGTGGAGTCCCATGAGGTGGAGCCTGTGATTGTGAGGTGTTGCCATTAATGCCTGCTCATCCACAATCCCTGGTCGGAAAAGCTCTTGTTGCCAGACACAGGTAAGCACATGCCTGAAAATCTTGTGATAACAAAGTTGCCAGGACTCTATCAGGTTACAATACATGAGGACAGTGGTGGGACAATCTTCCGCCCCCTTCTCCAAAACCATCCAATCAGAGCTTCCAGTGTTGTAACCATCAAACAACTGTCTTCACCGGTGAAAGCTAACGCTGATGAACACGTGTGAATAAACAGCACGGGTTTATGCTTATGGAGACGGCAGGGTTAGTACCAGCCGCTAGGGGATGTTATTGGCTGATAAATCCAAATCTTCAAATCCAAGCCTCCATTTTGTTTTTTCCATTTGGCTGTTCTGCGTCCGCCATCGATCACTGACTCAGACCCAGAGGGCCACAGCAGGCTAGATGGGTCCCCCATGGGGCCGGTCGTCCCAGCACAGCATTATCGGGAATTTAATGGTGCCCCTTATCACCTCTGTATTTTGGCATGGCGTAGTGAGGGAGGCTGACTCTGGAGTCCCAGCCACCTCATGACAGGAGCAGGTTTCAGCATCAAACCAACCTGCTTCCAGTAGTGGGGGGTGGCTGGGGGCATAGCAGCATAGTCAGGGGTGTGACAGGTGGGAAAATAGAGGTGATTACATTTGCTGTCCATCTGTCTGTCTATCTGTCTGTCTCCCTCCCTGTCAGTCGCTCTCTCTCTAGCTCTGTCTGTCGGTTTGTATCCATCCATTCCTCCCTGTCAATCTGTCTCTCTATCTGTCTGTCTCTCTCTTTCTGTCTGCCTGTCTGTTTCTCTCTGGTTCTGTCTGTCTGTCTTCCTCCCTGTCAATCTTTCTCTCTGTCTGTCTGTCTCTTTCTTTCTGTCTGCCTGTCTCTCTATCTCTGTTTCTGTCTGTGGGTCTTTCTGCATGTCTGAATGTCTGTCTCTCTATTTGTCTGCCTACCTGTCTATCTGTCTCTCTTCTTTGCCAGTAATTACACAATGCCCCCCCCCCTCCTATGATGGTCTGTGGAGGCCTCAGCCACCCAAGCGGCACCAGCTCCCGGATCCCTTTGTGTCCTGTGGGCGTAGCTGGACTCCAGCCCCAGATTCCCGTGGAGCCGGGCTGCATGAATGTGCTCCCCTTTTTGCCGGGACTCAGATGCCAGCTTTCTGCCGGCGTGGCGACCGCGAGTGTCTTGTGTGTCAGGCTTCTGCAGGAGGTGTTTTTTTTTTCCTTCGTGATTTAGAGAATGGCTCCAGGTCTGGCTGCCATGTTGACTTTTAAACTGAGCAGGACTACAGCAAGAGTCTGACGTCTAAACAAATCCCGGCGTGAACACTGTTCGCGTGACAAGCAGTTCGGGAGTGACACGACCACAGGACTCCATCTTGGAACACAAGCCCCATAAATTCACTGGTTCTCTTCTTTAGCCGCTGTGCTACACACTGTGATTCTCTTTAGTTTCATCCACCTACGCTCCATTGCTTTTAACACTGATGAGCATTCAGAGAGAACCTGGAGCCTGGCTGGGGGTGTGTGAGTTTCGAGTAGTGGGGGGGCCACAGTGCATGCTTTCAGCTTCCTGCCTGCCTCTGACCTTGTCGATCATGGTGTCTGTATTTGGGGATGAGAGAGACCACATTTATCTATGACTGCAGCTCCCAGACCTCCCTGTTACCTCCCAGTTCTGAATCCAGGACTGGGCCGTATGCCGTGAGGGTCTATACTGCATGTTTAAGATGAGCTCCTGGTCATCATCTCTGGCATCCGAGACACATTGCTCTGCAGGCAATTGGCCTTTATTGCAGTCGTGAGTGCTGTGATCATGAGTCACAATAAACCTGAATAGATTTTTACACAGAGTGAGAAAGAGTATTAAATATGTCTTGTTATTCATTCCATTCTGGTTTATAATGATATATAAATACTACACATTAATACAAATTAATACATAATTTGATTTAATGGGCACAAGCAAATTATTCTGCAGATGCCATACAGCTAATTTTGAAATCGTATGTCTTATTCAAATATTTAGAACTAATCAGAGAAATCTTAGAGAAATTTGATTTCAAATAGGCTTTGGACACAAGAAGAGTATGTTGTTGCTAAGAAGATTAACAGAAGATCAGTAGGCTCGCAGTTATGATGTCAGGGTCCTGTGTATTTATAAGTCTGTCTGTATGTTCATGGTGTAGGAGGTTTGGTGTTTGCGGTTGGGGGAGGTTTGCGGTTCCGCATGTTCAGCCTCTCTGGCTGTGATCAGAAGGTCGCCACCCACGATCGCTGGCCAGGGATCCTGTTCTTGGCCAAATAGCTACACCTGCATTGGGTCCTTAGGCAAGGACACCCTGAAAAATGCTCCAGGGGTGAGGGATGGACAGCTGGCCCAGTGCTCAGCCCCCAAGATTCACTTTATATGTGTGTGTGTGTGTGTGTGTGTGTGTGTGTGTGTGTGTGTTTGTTTGTCAATGGAGAGCATGATAGAGTATGTGAAAAAACACATTCCAAAATACTTATTCTCACACTTATGCAAGTAAAGCTTCATTTACATTTTATGTACTTTTTAAATCTCTTTCCATGATATTTACTTGCACTGTGTGTACTGTCTCTGCATCTCGTCTGCTTGGCACTATAACATGTACGTTGAACTGTGCACTGCTGCTGTATTAACCAGAATTCCCCCCTTGGCTCAATAAAGTCCACGTTAGTCTTCATTTCTTTTGTAACTCTTGCATTCGGTCACAATGCTGCCAGCACGAGACGTCCTGGCCGAGGGTCAATGAGCTAGTCTCAGGATATCGTCAGGCCTGGACGAGTGTGAAATGTGGCAGCAATGGGTGGGATAAGCATGAAAAATGAGAGTGAAGGTGAGCATCAGGACGTCTTTCTGGCAAGTTCAGCTGGGAGTACTGCTACTGTACAGCGCTCGACGTCTGTGGGATCTGTTGGCTCGAATTTGGCCGGTATTTGCAATGTTTGGATCTAACTAAAGCACAGTCATTGAGTCGGTGATTACAGTGACCTGCCTGTGCTTTTAGGTGGCCTAAGCGTGCTCCTGTTCATCTGTAAGAGTAATGGCTTCTCCATTTCCTCCAGGAATAGGGAGAAGAGGAGGCCAGGCAGCCATGGGGGAGAGCCGGGACTAGGATAAACAAAGGAGTGACGGAGGAGGAGGGAGAACAAGGTACATTGGCAAAGAGTGCCGCAGAAGGTGACTGAATGAAAGCCCCCCCACCCCCAGTGAGATGGCCTCCAACTTCAACGACATCGTCAAGCAAGGCTACGTGCGGATGAGGAGCCGCAAGCTGGGGGTGAGTGTGCCTCTGTGGTGTTTTGCCCTAGGCAAGGTTTCAGTGCTGGGGGTGAAGCGTGCCTGGGGTTGGGAGCAGGGAGGGGGTGACATCGATGGTGATTTAAGGGGCTTTTGAGAGACTGAGCAAGGAGTCTGAATGCCTGGGCTTGCGAGTGTCATGGATCAAAACCATGACCCGGGTCTTTAATGACCTCTTGGGCACAGCCATCAATGCAGTGTGTCTTTGCAGAGAGAATGTCAACTGCATCGAAAGGTTCACTTACTTAGGCACCGACATTCATGGCTCTGGTGACTCTTCCTATGAAGTCAGTAGACAGATTGGGAGAGCATAGGGGATCATGTGGTCACTGGAAAGGGGTGTGTGGTGCTCTCAAAGGTCCTGGTGCTCCTTGTTTTATTGTATGGCTGTGAGACATGGATGCTATCCAGTGACCTGAGACGAAGACTGTACTCCGTCTGACTCGAGTCTCTTCTGAGAATGCTTGGGTACCATTGTTTTGACTTTATGCCGATCAAGCAGTTGCTCAGGGAGTCCCAAATGAGACGGATTGCCTGCACTTTGAAGGAGTGTCAGTTATGGCACTATGAACATGTGGTGCATTTCCCTGAGGGTAATTCGGCTCACAGAATCCTCATTGCTGAGGACCCGAGCAGCTGGACCAGGCCAAGGGGACGCCCACATAGCACCTGGCTGCAGCAGACCGGCGGCCATTTCCGGAGGGTGGGACTGGACTGCGTGTCAGTCTGGGGAGTCGACTACTGGAATCCTTAAGTGTTTCATCTGTGGTGGGCACGACAATGTGCTATATCAGTGCATGCTCCCTCACCTGACCTGACCTATAGGGAGCTGTGTGGGGGGAAGGCCATTGTGTTTCAGGGTCAGGGTGTTTAGGGTTGTGTGTGCTTTGACTTTCTTGGGTATTTCATGCAATATAGAGCAGAGTGACATCTGCATAAAGGTGCGAACATCCTAGACTGACTGGTGTCCACTGGCCCTGGAATGGTCACTTGCTGGATTAGCCACTTGCTGGATTGGCCTTTTGTTTGATTTCTTTTTATTTCTAAAACACTTCAGTTTATTGAAGTACGAATATTTTCCTTTAATATCACTGTATAATTATGGGAGTAGTTCAAATTGTCACAAAACAAAAAGGTGGACGTGTGAAGTTTCAGTGGCATACCACAGAGTCACTAGTGCTATGCACAAGTACCTGAAGTGGAAACACACAGCTCTTTTCTGGATGATGGACCACCAGAATAGGCAAAACGTAGCTGTCTAGGCCTGTTTGTTAAATTACCATTAGTAGTGAGAGCTTTTGTCTTTGTAGCTGCTAAATACATTCATATTACTAAAACCATATAGCGGTTTGCCTGCTACCGGAGAATTTTCATTGAATAAATGTTTTTGAAAATGTTTTGGCTAAAATCTGGGTTTATTCTACATTGGATGGTGCTAGTGTGTGTGCGTTCATGGACGTTGGACTTGTTGGGACCAGTATTATTGCGGTAAACTAAAACTGAAACAGAATGCACATACACGGGTACACGGGTTTATTTGCCGAGATGCGGGGCAGACAGCGACTATACATCAAGACAATACAATGACGAATCTGACGAGATGTACAGTACTCAGATGTGGACTAAATACACAGAAACGAGGAAACGGAACAAGAAACAGGTGTTGACAATGCGGAAATCACACGAGGTAACGAGGTGGGCGTGGCACACACGAGGATCGGACGGAGCTGGGCGTGACATAAACTGCCTACCGCTATCCACCAATATCTCCTCTTTTAAAATATGTGGTTGTTGAATTGCCCTTTCTTCACTGTTCAGTACTTACGCTTCCATGGTATTCCAAAACGGTCACATGTGGTCTGCTCCACTAATCAAATTTAATAAACATAAGGATATACTGAATTTATACAGATTACTAACTTTTGGTTGTCACAATATATCTCTCATTAATATTTAGGCATACTACTAATCTGCTTATCGAATTGTGGGTGAAAATAATGGCTGTATAGTGCTGAAAGCCAGTGTCCATTATCTCGAGTTTGCATGCAGATTGTTCCTGTCAAAATAAAATTAACTTAAATGTAAGTCAGTTTTATTTTCTAGAGGAAAATTAATTGTTTAGATTAATCAAACAATTGGTAAAATAGTGAATAAATTAACTGATAGAAAAATAGTTGTTAGTGGCAGCCCTAGCCGATTGACCTTTTGCTGGATTGGCCTCTTGCTGGACTGGCTATTTGCTGGATTGGCTATTTGCTGGATTGGCCTCTTGCTGGATTGGCCTCTTGCAGGATTGGCTATTTGCTGGATTGGCCTCTTGCTGGATTGGCTATTTGCTGGATTGGCCATTTGCTGGATTGGCGTATTGCTGGATTGGCCATTTGCTGGATTGGCGTATTGCTGGATTGGCCATTTGCTGGATTAGCCTCTTACTGGACTGATTTCTTACTGGATTGATCTCTTGCTGGATTAGCCTCTTACTGGACTG
Organism: Mormyrus hasselquistii; assembly: GCA_026779605.1. Classification (NCBI taxonomy): domain Eukaryota; kingdom Metazoa; phylum Chordata; class Actinopteri; order Osteoglossiformes; family Mormyridae; genus Mormyrus; species Mormyrus hasselquistii. The sequence continues at coordinate 20,061,165 of JAODKE010000007.1, read as the reverse complement.
ATATCTTGCTGGATTAGCCATTTGCTGGATTGGCCTCTTGATGAATTGGCTATTTGCTGGATTGCCCATTTGCTGGTATGGCCACTTGCTGGATTGGCCATTTTCTGGATTAGCCTTTTTTGGGACTGGTCTCTTGCTGGATTGGCCATTTGCTGTATTGGCCTCTTGCTGGATTGGAGTGCAGCTGGAGTCATTCTTGACTCAAGTTCATGACCCAATAAAGTTCTTTCATTCATAAACTTTCACTTGTTAATAGTTTCTCAGCCATAAAAAACTACAGCTATTCCAGGCTTTATTTAATTACAGGATTTAGTTAATTCATGGAAAAAGGGGGGTTGCCCAAGGGAGATTTGGCTCAATATGTCAGAATTTCTTTCCATTAATAAAACCTTAGCTTGCAGCTAATCATGGCGATACTATTAACACATTAAAAGAATACAGCAAATCATAAATTAGATAGTAATTGATAATCCATCTTTCCGAATTATCAATTAGGCAATACATATATTAGCAAAATAATGTATAAAACTAGTCTATTAAGGGATTCAAGGGATTTAAGGTTTTTATTTGTCACATGCAAGGTACTCAAGCAGAACAGTCAACAAAATATGTTTATGTGTGATACACTTACTCATTATGTTTCTTCCAGTCTTTCTGTATGCGTACATGCAGTGAATATGTGCATGCATGTATGCATGTGTGTGTGTGTGTGCACGTCTTTCTCAATGAGCAGTGGCCCATTTACCCTGGGATTGACTTCATGCTATCACTGGTGCGTGTTTGACAGACGATTCACTAACGGCGGAGAGTATGAACATGTCACGTTAATGGATTGCAGGCTGCCGCCGCCTTACGCAGAATTCCCTTATGGGGCGGTGGTAGATCTCACAGCTGGAGCTCTGCCGGGCGTGAGGGACTCGCCGCTGAGCAGGCTATAGGGGAGCATGTCGAAGTCGACTCAGTCTGTCGTCATAGAGATCAAAACAGGAACAAAGGGCTTGTGTGCTTATCCGTTACATCGTAATCACCAAGGAGAAACGGTAACACCGTGTGCTCATGGCATTTTTTTTCTTGACCTAATGGGCTCCTAGTGGATACCATTTCAGTTTTTATACCCCTGAAGCTGTCCTTAGTGGCGTGCCTTTTCTCAGGATGGCTTGTTTAAGGCTCACTGTTTAGTATCTGGGGACGTAGGGAAAATTTCTGACAGCTGCCCAGTACTATTGCTTTCTGCTGGGCCTGGCAAGGGAGCAGACCCAGGACACTTCTGGGTTCTTATAGCCGGGCCTGGTACACGACCCCTAAACCTGCTTTTGTTTTCGCTCTCAGCTGCTGCTGACATGCGAACAATTGGACCATTGAACTATCGCACTGTGTATATAAACCCTTGTGTCCAGCCCCTCTGTTTTGCAACGTGCTGCTTTTCATTTTACATTTACTATTATTTAGCAGATGCTTTCATCCCAAGCGACGTAGTGAGCGAAGTGAGGCAAATAGTACTTTACAAACATACGGCTGTCAAGGGATCGGCTAAGCGTGAGTACCGCTAGGCTGAGCTTCCAATGAATACCCAGGAACAAGTGTTTCACATGCCAAGTCCTGTGAAAATCCTCCCTCTGTCACTTCCTGTCTGTATGCTGCACCCTGATGCTGAGGGAACGTCCTTTTGTACCACTATATACCCGTGTATCGAGGTATGACAGTAAAGCCCCCTTGACTTGACTAGGCCAATTTCTGTTAGGCTTTGAGTGCCAGGTACACACAGCTTCCTAATCTCTGCTCAGCATGTTACGCAGTCCTACGGATCACCAATCATCCTGCCTTTTTACAGTTTAGAGCAAGTTGCTTTTCTTCCTTGCCCCACCTGCAGTGCATGCTGGGATAGTGTTGAGTTCCTCCCCATCTTGCTGACTTTGTAACACTGTTCTGAGATCTGTTCTTCGCAGGCCGTCGCTGTCTGATGCTGTCCGGCTCTGCCTGTTGTCTGTCGTCGATACTCCTTTATTGGGTTGTCCCACATTCTCTTCCCCAGCACTCTCACCTCTTATTGGCTGACGATGCCCTGAATAGAAATAATGACACAAATGAGTAAACAGCTAAAAAGATCTATTAATGGAAACCAGCAAGGGGAGGGTAATAATATATTAGCGCATGGGCCCAGTCACCCCAGAAAGGAGGATGGAATCACACTGCACTTCACTACCGTTCCAGTGGGGCTGTAAGTTTATCAAGCAGCTCTACGTGAGAAGCAGCCCAAAGAGGTATCTCTGTTCCCTGGGACTAATCTGACATTCTCACTTGCTCGGCACATGAGTTCGGCAGAGTACACGTGTGGGGTGCTTGGTTCTTATTCAGGTGGGTATATTTAATTAGCAGGTGCTTTTATCAAAAAAAAAAAAACATCAACCTTCCAAGTACAGAGATGTCATCATAACTTGCTGATTCACACCCCGTGAGGTTTTCAGAGATAGGGGTGCGTTTCCACATCATCCCCATTTCATGCGTGTGTGTTTGTGCGGGGATTTCGGGGATGTGATCGTCTGACCGAACTGAAAGAATCCTCCTGCCTGATCCCAGGGCCTCGTTGCAGTTGGTAACCACAGAAGTGTAATTAGCGCTCAACCCAGCCTTGCATCCCTACCAGGGTCCCTTGCCGTGCCTGGCGTGGCCCCCGGGCCTCCCGACCACAGCTGGCATGTCTATTGTTCAGAGAAGAAAAGCCAGCAGCTGTCTGCACCCAGCAGAAGTTATGGGCTGTAGCTGTAGCAGATTTATTTTGGGCTTGAATGCGGCACCACATCCTTGCTCTACATTATAATTTATTCGTAAAATTGCCATTTATACATGGTGCAGTATTAAAAAATGTCCGCCATAACAATCTGTTACTTGTCAGGTATTGAAATTCACACAGGTGGTACATTATGGCTGTTCTTCTCAGTTACTGCCATCTGCCGTTGGTCACCAGGGTGCGCTGTGTGACTATAGGCTGCTGCATCAGTTTTTTCTGTCCAACCCATCGGAATGGTTGAATATTGAGAGGAGGGAAATAGTTCAGCTTTGCCTCGGGGCGCTGTGTGGCATGCTGCTTGGTCTCTTTTAGCTTGTTCTTCAGGTAGCACAAGACAGCCTAACAGGATGCAGCCAGAAGGCTGGCAGGTAAATCTCTATTGAGCCTGCAGGCCCACCCTGCCCTGCTCCCTCTCTCCAGGGCTCTTGGAGACAGATGAGGGGGACGCAAAGTGGAGGGGGTGTGCACATGAACGTCAAGCTCCTTGACCATCACCACCATTGACACGTATCTGACTGCAGGGCAGAATAGCCTGAAGCATCCCCCGTCCTGCAGGAATGACCTCTGTAAAGGGCCAGAGACACAGTCTGTCGCTGTGAAGGTCACCCTATCTATAAACACCTTTCGCAAACGCCAGTCTGTCCAGGTGATGCATTCTATGAACAGTCTATGAAATTCTCCCTCTGCTGGTCCGTCCGGCAGTAAGAATGAAATTCTTCCATTTAGGAAGAAATAATCCCTCATAGTGGGATTAACCTCAAATCATTGGTTGTTTAACTGAGCAGGTATCTGGCTCACAGTTGGCCTTTTATCATCTCTGCTATATTTTTAAAAAATTCAACTTTCTACTCTTCCCTGATCAGAATGAATGGTCAGAAGATGGATGGATGGATGGATGTACATAAATTACAATTTGCATAAATTCTGCTCTGCGTAGATTGCCAATACAGATTAAATTCATGTTTCCTGGTAAAATGTGTTCCCACCTCTAGGCTCTAACAGTTGCCAAAGGCCCCTCTGTATAAGGTATTAAAGAATCATGTGACCTTTTAAAAGGATTTTGATGGGTTATTTTCCCCTCCAGGGTCTTTTGAACAACTTTTGTCAAAGAAAGTAAAACTTAAATTTCTGACAGTCAACATCAGAGGAGTTGCAATTAATCCTTGGCAGCTAATGACTTCATCTTTTAATTTAAGTATTTTAATGGACATAATGACAGGACAGTAATGAAGGCCTTAAATAGTTTGTCAAGGTGTGAAGGGTGGATATGAAACCATGGCATTAATCTCGGTGATGTCTTTGTGACAGTGCAATCTCTCTCTCTCACTCTCTCTCTTATTCATATAGAATCACATTTAAGCTTCCGTTTACTGGACCTCTGCCGTTGACTCCCTAGTCCAGGAATCTAATCTGAAACATTATTTTAAATAGACATAATATATTTAAAATAATACGTGTAAACAGACTGGCTATCTTAGTCTAGCCGAACGAAAGCTCCTGATAAGAGGCGATGTATAAAATAACAAGATAACTGCTAGCATTCACGAACAAACATGTGTGAGGACATCCATACCTAGTCTGCGCACCACGAAGTGTGGTTCTGCAAGGTCACAGTAGCTTCAGATCCTAGACCTTCTTCCATGTTTGGCTGATTTTAAGTTTTGCTTTGTGGCGTTTTTAATTAGCAACCGTATGATCTATGCCACACAAGTGAAAACAAATGGGGGGGGGGGGATTAATATATCATTTAAATTAAAAAATAAAAATATTGATTTGAGTATTCAGGTTTTGTTCTGTTAGCTCATTCATATAGCTGATAATGACAAAATTGCTGTACTGTTGGTGTCTGTGCCCCATTGAAGGAACGTTGCAATTGCTGGATAAAATCTCAGCTCTGGACAGGGGTCAGCAGTCAGGCGCGGAATCACAAAGAATCCATGTCAAAATGAAGATGAAGGAGTTCTCCATAGCCAAGTGCGTCAAATGCATAGATTTGAAGAAGGGTGCATTTCGAAGACTGTGGAAAGTCCCAAAGCAGTGGTATCACACTGTCCAGCCTGTGGATTGAAGCTTGGGGAGGCCCAGCATCAGGCCACTCCAAGCCTAAACCTGATCTGCACAAGGAGGTCAAATTATCATGCGTGGTTTCGAATTACAATTACTGTAAAAATGTGAGTCATTTGTTAGGATGTAATGAAAGCGTTCATAGGGAATACCATCATAAGGAGCTGTTTATGTATGAGCGAATTAAGCATGCAGATTGCTCCTGTTCTCTAGCTTTGCAGAACATCTTGTCTTGCGTTCCACCCTCCTGGGTTCTAACCCTATCCCCTTAACCGCGTTCTGGGCCAGGCTCCTCGCTCTGCTCTCAAGCTGTTCCTGGCTGTATCTACCTTTCTCAGAATGCCGTCTGCTCCCGTGGTACCCAAAGCACACAAGTCTTTATGTGGCACGGGTGTTATCGATCTACCGCTTGACTCGATATCACGGGCTGTCCTCGAAGAGGGTGGGACATACAGTGACTCAGTGTGACATTTGATTCGACGTAATGGGTCTCCGTGAGGCAAAGAAGACATGGAGTTTGATTGATGTAATGGGTCTCCGTGAGGCAAAGAAGACATGGAGTTTAATGGAGTTAATTATTTTCATTTGAGTCTGTGGCCTGAAAGCCCAGCGTTGGGTGGGAGGGACCTGATTAAGTGCTAAAGTGACTGATTAGACATGAAGGGGCAGGTGCTTTGCCTTTTGTAGCGCCGTGTATGAATACACTGGGTGCTTGTGAGCACTGGACAGCATTGCTGTCTGTGTACTGAGAGGGATTAGGAGCTGTTAGTCAGGGGCATATACAGGGGTGGCGCCACTGATAACTGATTGGTCCCCGGAATATCCCCTACCCTGTCACTCACCAATTCAAAATATATCATTGGCTATTGATAAGATTGACCCCTCAGATGCCTCTCTAAAAAATCCCTAAAAAAACTAAAAAAATCCCAGAATCGTCCCTGATGTGAGTAGAGGAGGGAGAGGAAATGCACAAGAAGAGTAGTATCCCAACGGCACTTTGTTTCTGGTGGAAATACTGAAATCTATCAGTGAAATCTCTGCTTGATTCGTTTGATGAATGTTTTTCGGAGCATGGTTGGCTGCCAGAAGATTAAAAGTACTAGAGGTAATTTTGGTGAAAACCAAGGCTACTAAGTAAACTCTTAACTACCATTGTAGTACCTCGGCCCAGTGACTGGGCAGCAGTTATATTACGTTGGAGTTAGGGCAGCACCGCCCTGAAGCAGTAGCTGCAACCTCTGCAGGAGATGGAGAATCTGCTTGTTTCTTCACTAAAGAACCAAGCCGGCTGATTTCAAATGCGTAAGATGCAAACATATAACCCACCCTGCCCAGTCCGGACCAGTTCTGCCCCATCAGGAGGTGGGTAAAGGGTAATTTATGGGCAGCTCACGTTCGCATTTTCCTATAAACCACCCCCCTCCCCCCCAAGCCGATCTCCCTGAATCGTCGATCACAGTTAAGTTCTCCAGCGAAGCGTCGCTTCCTGCTTCTTCACGTGTTATGATTATAAAAGGCTATAAGTCAGTGTGGCGGCGGTGAGGTGCCTGTCTCTGCTGGCACGAAAGCCAGCGTCGCACGGAGGCTTAAACTGTGAAATTGCACTAAAAGTGCAAACAGCTTCATCTGCTGTGGCTGTTATTGGTGCTCATTAAAAAGACATTAGCTAGATGATGAACTATGCTGGGTGATGAACAGCTCCCTCAACATGCTCCTCGCTGTCAGCTCTCCGGAAGTTTCCAAAGGCACTCCCCCAAGCCTCGTGATACGGTGGGGTGGGGGGGGCACACTAACAGTGTGCTAAACGACGGAGCAAAGACTTCATGCCTCCTAGTTGTGGAATTTCGTTCTTTTCAAAGGTCATTCCTAACTATCTTGTTAACGATGGACTAACCTGCAATGTCAGATGTGCTACCATATAACTTTAGGTATATTTTATGCTGTATAATGCCGCCTAGAATCTCTGTGGATTCAGAAAAATGTTTGCTTAAGAAACATAAATGTATCAGAACAGAAGGTTCTCCTGTTTTTAGATGGTCGGCATTAAGGCCACATTTATGGTTTAAAAGACTGCATGCCTTTTATCCCAGGAAGTGCGGCTAACCCTCAATCTCTTCCGTATTTGCTGAACCGTAAATATGACTAATGGCCTTTCATGGAGTTTGTCAGCCATTTGCTATTAAACCATTTGCTAAGCAGATAAATAATAGTAACATGCAAGTTTACGGAATATGTTGTGTGTAAATCAGTGTCATGTACCAGGTTTTGTGCCGCTGCGGGTGTTTGTGTTTGTTTTTGTACAGTTGTGTGCAGGCGTGCAGTTGAGTGCTTTTTCATTTCATTTCATCCATCCATCCATCCATCCATCCATCTTCTGTCCGTTTATTCTGATCAGAGTCATAAGTCCAGTATTACCAATAGGAACTACTTTTCTAATTAATTGTCTAATTTACTATGAATTAATCATTCGTGCCACTTTTATCTGTATTGTATTTAACGGACATCCGTGTGCGACGTGTGTGGGTTTATGGGTATGCGTGTGTGACTTTCAGCTGCAGCTGAAGAGAGGAAGTGAGGACGCAGGCTGAGCCAGTTTCCCTGGCAACACAGGACCTGTTTGTGGGGAACTTGCATGCGTGAGTGAGACGCCCCAGCGTAAGGCGCTGTAACCCGAGGACGTGATGTCCCCACAGCAGTGTCATGTCAGCTCACATCTCTGCATGCGGGTTTCGCATTATTCCTGCATGACTGCAAATGTCTGTTTTTTCCCATTATGCTCTGTAAAACTGTCTGATATGCGACATGTCATCTCGGGTATGATATGTCGAGTTTTAATTCCTATTCCGTTCCATTGGGGATACGGATTTAATGACAGAGTGACATGTCTACCCACCCGCAGGCGATGGTCTTGTTATAAAAATAAGCATCCTCCCAGCCGGCCTGTTTTAAGTCGTTTGTAAGATCTTTCCCAAGTTTCTGAGTGATTGAAGTGATCAGTAGCTGTATTGCCTGAGAGGATTAGTTTGTTGAAACAGCTTTATTAAAAATGGTGCAGTTAAAAACTGGCTGCAGTGCATTTTTGAATAACTGGTGGTTTAAAGTCTGTTCTAAAAACAGGACACTCATCCTTTTATTAATCTATGGCGTGGATCGCCTGCGAAGTTAAAAACAGCCGTATGCTACACTACGTTGCTCATATCTGCTTGGTGTGTGTTTTTCTGTGAATATGACAAGATCAGTCACAAAGTGCCCCTCCCGTTTATCTGTGAAGCCCCCACTGCGTACGTGAGTGACGCCGTGGCTGAGGGAGTGTGTCCGTGTGATACTTGCTGGTTTTTCGCAAAAAACACTCCGATGCCCTTTGCGCGAAAGTGACACCCCCATTTAACACCACGTGTGACTCCAGTCGCTGAGTTAACGTGTGCCACCCCACACGTGACGGCCCTGTGTCTGTTCAAGGATACAAAGCATTTAAAAGCATTGTTGTCATCTACAAGTACAAATACAACGAAATATTTGCTTGTGCCTTAAACAACATAAAACAATGAAGAGCAGTAAACAGGAAATAAGAGAGTAGTGAGAACAATAACATATATATAATATATACAGTATACAGACTATTTACGTACAATAACTTCAGTATGCATACGATATACATGCAATATACATACATACCATACATGAGTGATGACAAGGAGCTGGGTTTACACTGTGAATGACATGACGTTGGGTGACAGTGACATTATCGTAACCTGCCCACTGCCGTTTCTCCTGCCCCTACAGATTTACCGACGCTGTTGGTTGGTATTCAAGAAATCCTCCAGCAAAGGTCCACGACGCCTGGAGAAGTACCCCGACGAGAAGTCGGCCTACATCAGGAGCTGCTCCAAGGTAGCGGCCGCGCAGGCCAGCACAGACCCCACTGCTGCCTCATCGCTCCTCCACCTTCCCACTCCTTGTCTCCTTCCATTTTTCCTTCCTAACCACCCACCCCCATTTCGGTCTTTCTTCTCTGTCAGTTAATCCCAACTTTCCTATGGTCACTGTCATTTGCAGCATCTCTCTCTCTCTAAGTCTCTGTCTCTCTCCCCATTTTCTCGGTCAGGTGACGGAGATTGGTGACGTGAAGGCCGTGACCAGGATCCCGCGGGAGACCAAGAAGCAGGCAGTGGCCATCGTCCTTCCGGACGATTCCACCCGCACTTTCACCTGTGACTCAGGTGAGGTTCAATATCGGCTAAAACTGCCAAGTCAGTGGAAGGAACCATTCTTTCAGTCGCGGTCTGAGACAAACTATAAACTATCAATTTGCAAGCAGTTATATTTGAAAAATCCACTGTTCCGCCCATGACTCAACCCTTCAAAGGATCAGCTGGAGATTCCTTCTGTTCCCCCTCAGAGCTTGAAGCAGAGGATTGGTTCAAGACCCTTTCTATCGAGTGTTTGGGAAACCGGCTCAACGACATCAGTCTGGGGGAGCCTGACCTGCTGGCTGCGGGGCTGCAGTGTGAGCATACGGGTGAGCGCCTACGGTGGCATCTGCACGCCCGTCTGCATGCCCGGCTCTACTGCGGCGACCACATCTGTGTGACCGCCTGCTGTTTCTCTGTGTTTTTGTGGCAGAGCGCTTCAACGTGTTCTTATTACCCTGTCCCAACCTGGACATCTACGGCGAGTGTACGATGCAGATCACGCACGAGAACATCTACCTGTGGGACATCCACAACCCCCGCACCAAGCTGGTCACATGGCCGCTCTGCTCGCTAAGGCGCTACGGCCGTGACGCCACACGCTTCACGTTTGAGGCCGGCAGGTGAGGGAGTCGGGGGGGGGGGGGGGGGGGATGGGAAGGGGGGCGGGGGGGGAAAGAGGGTGCAAGCAGGTGGAGAGT
>JAODKE010000007.1:20039948-20051322 GCA_026779605.1 Mormyrus hasselquistii | reverse complement strand
CATGTGATTAGTTGATTAGATAATTGCATTAATGAGAAATTGAACAGGTGTTCCTAATAATCCTTTAGGTGAGTGTATAATTAAACCCCAAATAGTGTTTGTGTTCCTGGGCCACAAATACATGGATCACTTTAACATCGCGCCCACATTGGGGGAATATGGAATCAAATGTTCGGTGGGGATGTTTCTGCAACACACAGATGTTTGCCAATGGATTTTCAAGCATCGCGGAGACATAGTGCCAATGTGCTTTCCAGGTAGTTGTCTTATTTTATACAGCGCTGACCGGCACCCAGTTACGTTCTTCCGGTCCACAGCCTTCCCAGTCCCCAAGGTACTGCGGTTGTCTACGATGGCGGCGAGAGTCCGGAATGAAGCGGACCCAGTTGGAGGGAGCCTCTTCTGGCACGTCGAGAGGAGGATCCACAACAGGGGGGACTTCCGGCCATAGGGGGCTGCGTTTAACAGGCTTGAGAAGGGATATGTGAAACGTGGGACAAATGCGGTATACCTTAGGCAGCTGGAGATGGACGGGCACGGGCCCCACCTGGCAAAGGATGCGGAAGGGACCGATGAAACATGCAGTCAGCTAACGGCATCCCAGGATGCACAGGTTCTTAGTGGACAGCCAGACCAGCTAAGGTAGGTAGGTGGGTCCTGTACGTCGCCGCCAATTGGCTAGGGTCTTGCATTTCTCCGCCTGACTCTTCAGGGATTGTTGCACCTGTTGCCAGGCTCGACGGCTATTTCAGTACCAGTTCTCCACACGCGGTACAGGTCCTTCCAGGGAGTTCCAAGGAAAGAGGGGAGGCTGGTACCCTAAGACACACTGGAATAAGACTCACCCGGGCGTTAAGGGAGTATTCTGCCCACACTAGGTGCAACACCTAACTGTAGGGTTCTGCCCTATAGAGCATCCGGAGAGCCTTATCCACTTCTTGGTTCGTCTGCTTAGCTAGGCCGTTGGATTGGGGATGAAAAGCTGAGGATAGACTAAGGGTTATATTGAGTTTACGGCAGACCTCCTTGAAGACTCTGGAGTTGAATTGGGGCCCTCTGTCAGAGACAATGTCTTCTGGTAGGCTCTGTCGCTGAGGGAAGCTTGAGGAGAGCCACCAGATGACACATCTTGGAGAACCTGTCAACCACATAGTGTCTTACCACAATAGTGGTCTTACCAGCGGAGCGGGGCAGATTTGTAATGAAGTCCATTGCCATGTGTTACCAGGGTGGGGACGGGACTGGTAAAGGCTGCAGGAGACCCGCAGGAACATGCTGGGAGGTCTTGACATGTGCACAGTCCAGACAGAACTCCATGTAGTCCTCGACCTGTTTTTTTCATCAGGGCCACCAATAGCGGCGGAAGATAAGGCGTGTGGTTGCAGTAACCCCAGGGTGTCCGGTACCTCGTGGGAGTGCACACATTCCGGGTGGACATCCAGGAGGAGGGGTCCTCCCCTTGTTCTCTTGTCGAATACTTTCCTCCACGTGATGGTAGAGGTGAAGCAAGTTAGGTTGAGTATGGAACTAACTTGGTCTTCGCTGGCTGGGGGGTCGAACTGCCAGGAGAGGGCGTCTGCCTTGGGGTTCTTACTCCTCGGCAGGTAACTGACCAAGAAAACAAAGCGGGCAAACCATTGAGGCCAGCGGACCTGCTGGGCAGAGCGGCGCTTAGCTGACTGTAGGTACTCCAGGTCCAGTCTGTGAGGACCAAGAAGGGATGACATGCCTCCTCCATGTGTCTCCACTCCTCTCGAGCTAGGCGGATGGCTAGCAGCTCTCTATCTTCTACGTGGTAATTGCGTTCAGCTTACGGGAATGGTAGATACCGAGATGCTGCCTCCCGGTCTGAGGATCGCGTTGGTTCAGAACTGCTCCGACTCTGACTTTGGACGCATTGACCTGGACCTCGAAGGGGAGGTCGGGTCGGGGCTGGGCGAGAATGGGAGCCGAGCCAAAAGCTTTCTTGAGACGGAATAGCTGGCCACGTGTCAGGATAGTGAGGGGTGCCACCACCTGACTGAAATTACGGATAAAGCAGCAGTAAAAGTTCACAAACCCTTAGAACCTCTGCAGCTCCTTGAGGGAGGAGCCTCTCCCCTTTGCAAACAAATGATGATCCTGCAGCCGCTGCAGCACCTGGCGTACATATCGGACGTGCATCTGCTTGTCGGGGAAGTAAATAAGAATATCGTCTATTTAAGCTATTACAAAACGGTGTAGCATATCCCTGAACACATGATTCATGAAGGCTTGAAAAATGAAAGGACTGTTAGCGAGCCCATAAGGCATAACGAGATACTCATACTGCCCCCTACTGGTGATAAACGATGTTTTCCATTCGTCCCCCTGTTTAATTCTAATCAGCTTGTATGTACTGGGTAGGTCAAGCTTGATGAAGATGTGGGCCTCGTAGACTTGCTCCAGAGAGGCAGGGATTAAAGGCAACGGTTCCTTTCTCTTTATTGATATGGCATTAATGGTGCGATAGTCAATGCATGGTCTCAGCCCCCGTCCTTCTTCTTAATGAAGAAGAACCCTGCGGTTACCAGTGAGGTGGAGGGGTGAATTATCCCCTGCTTCAGACCCTCCTGTATGTAATACTCCAGGGATTCCTCCTCTTGGAGGGATATGGGGTACAGTTTCCCTTTGGGAATGGTAGCGCCCTCTAGGAGCTCGATGGCACAATCATAGTCCTGGTGTGGGGGGAGAGCTAAAGATGTTGCGGTAGTCTTTCTACTCCTCTGGGATCAGGCTCAGGTTCTCTGGCTCCAGGCTCTCCACTCTGGAGGCTTGGCAGGGTAGAGACATGCAGGAGGTTAAACATTCGAGGGACCAAGCGGTCAGCTTACCCATCCTCCAGTCGAATTGCGGGTTGTGTTGCTGCAACCAGGGAAAGACCAGGATCAGAGGATTCTTTGCGTGGGGGAGGATGTATACGGTGATCTTCTCCGCGTGGAGGAGGGGTAGGTGTGGAACTGGATTGTCCCCTCCCTTATGCCCAAGACGGAGATCGGCCGGGCAAGTTTCTGGAGGGGTAGACTTAGGCGGCGCGCTAAGGCCAAATCAATAAAGCTACCAGCTGCTCCACTGTCCACGAGTGCTAGGACGTCACTTGATTCTCCTGGGTACCCAAAACAACCAGAACCTTTAATTAATTTAGACATAATTTGTTGCGGGCCACCTACCAGCGGAGCCTCTTCCCTATGAGGTCTCACGGGACAGGCGATAAGGGCATGCCCTGCCTCCCTGCAGTACAGACATAAGCCCCCCTGGGTCCTTCTCCATTCTGCAGCAGAGTTCTTCCCAGTTGCATGGGCTCGGGTGAATCCAGGGTCGGGCTTGGTGGGGCTCTGTGTGCTTCTGCCTGAAGATGGCAGCCTCGGACGGTGTTATCCAGCCGGATGGCCAGTCTGACAAACTCTTCAAAAGACATAGCTTCCTCTCAGGAGGTGAGTTCGTCTTGCAACTCTTGGTTCAGACCCCTTCGGAAGATGGTCAGCAGGGCATCTTCAGTCCACCTGAGCCCAGCAGCAATGGTGCAGAACTCAAAGGAGAACTCTGCCGCCGACCGGTTCCCTTGGCAACAATCCAAGAGTCAATCGCCCGGGCGACGCCCCAGGTCAAAGACCTCTAAAAGGGCTAAAAAGGGCTAAAGCACCTATTTCTGCAGAACTACAAAAAGATCCCCGTCAACCATCTGATCTTTATAGCATAAGTTACTAGGAGCTGGATAAGTCGAGGTACAGCGGGGTTCCTCTCACTTCCATGCATGATAGCTGATCCAACCTTTCCACTGAGAGCAGCAGCGTCAGAAGCATTTTAAATGTGGACATAAAATTAATATTTTATGTTAAATGTGGGGGAGTGCAAACAAATAATTGTGAAACGTGAGGGGGACACTGTCATGATCCGCTCCGTACGATCCTCCCGTGTGCCACACCCACCTCATTTCCTCGTGTGATGCCCTGATCGTGATCACCTGTGTCCTGTTAATTCCTGACCTACCTGTGTATTTAGTCCGCGTCTTTCCCCAGTACATGAGATCCATCATTGTATTGTCATGTAGTGTTGCTTATGTGCGTGCCTCTCTGCTTGTCGCTGCAAGAATAAACCCCGTTACCCTGTCCGTCCGGCTCTGCTCGCCTCCTTGCCTGCCCGCGTATGTGACAGAATGACGGATCTCCGCGAAAACCCAGCGCAGCGGACCAAACACCAGCAGCTGCCGCCGACCCAGGAATATTGGGGGTCCCAGCCCGAAGTCCAAGAGGATCCTGTGGCCCTGGAGCTAGCCACCCGGGGTAAGGACCTCCTTGCCGAGGAGTGCCCGCCCGGATTGCAATATCCCATCCGTAGGGCACGGACATGCCTCTGAAGACTGAGGACCCGCCTGACAGAGCAAAGGAGCGAGCCTGGATCCTGGGCGATGCACCCGAAGTGGGTCCACCTTCCCCGTCGGTCTTCCTAGGAGCTTGCTCCCTGCTCCCCGCCTGGGAAGACACCGCTGCCGCCGACCCAGTCATCATTATCGCCCAGCGCGCCTGGGCCAAGGGGGGATACGTGCCTTGTGGGACGCAATTCCCCGAATCCCCGTGGCTCTTAAAGGGGCAACGCCCGCTGGGACGAAGCGGGCTCAGGCAGACTTGCCTGTTGTTCCAGACCTGCCCGTTGTTCCAGACCTGCCCATGCCTGTCTTGGTGGCAACCCCACCTGCAGCGGTTGATACCGCTGAGGCGCCCCCTGCTGGCCACACACCTGCGCCCGCTGAGGCGCCCCCTGCTGGCTGCACGCCAGACCAGCCCGTCCTGTCCTGCTCTCCGGACCAGCCTGTCGAGCCCGCACCACCGCCTGCTGCGGCAGTGCCAGAGAGTCAGCCTCCGGCCCCCGAGGAGGTCCCGAACAATCATCACCCAGCTTCTCCCTCCGGTGAGGAGGAGGAGCTCGAGTGGGACCCCTCGGGGGCCTGCCTATGGACTTCTGCCCTCGGGACCTTTCGGGACCAGCGCCCGGTGGGACCCCACCTGTCCGTGTCCCGCAAAAGGAGGGGACACAGGCGTCAGGCTCGGGTCCCGCCCGCCCTGCCCCCTGGCTCGCTCTCGCGTGCTTTGGTTGGGGCTCCGGTGCCGCCTGCGGGTTCTGCGGCTCAGGGTCGCCGATTGCCTCCGGGTCCCCTCCCGGTGCCTCGGTGCCAGTCCTTGGCATCGCCTCCGGTGCCATGTTGGGAGCCTCCGGGCCCCCCTGCTCCGGCTGGGCGTCGGATGGCTCCTTCCCGGGCTCCGGCTGCGCCATTGCCAGTGGCGGTTTTCCCCTCCTGCCCGCCTGCGCCACGGTTCCCTCCTGCTCACTCCGTGTCCCCTCTGTCTCTCCCTGGTCCCGTCCCCTTGGCCCCTGTGTGGTTCCCTCCTCCTCCCTGCTCCCTCTCCCCTGCGGCACCTCCGACCGCCGCCTGTCGCCCATCTGGGCTCTCTCGGGCTCCCCTGGTTCCTCCTCCATTCCCTTCTGGTCCCTTCGTCCCGCCTGTCTTTTCTCCGCCTCCCTTTGTTCCTCCTGTTCCTGCTCCTCCTCCTGTGCCTCCCATGTTCACTCTCGGCCCTTTTGTTCCACCTGCCTGTGTTTCCCCGGTGTCTCCCTTCCTTGTCTGCCTGTCGGCGTTCCCTGTTCTGTGTCAGGTCCTGTCTTTCTTCTGGTCCCTGTTTCAGTTTTGTGTCTCTGTTTTACTCCCTGGTTTTCCCTGATGGCCCGGTGTGCGCGCCTTTGGAGGAGGGTTCTGTCATGATCCGCTCCGTACGATCCTCCCATGTGCCACACCCACCTCATTTCTTTGTGTGATGCCCTGATCGTGATCACCTGTGTCCTGTTAATTCCTGACCTACCTGTGTATTTAGTCTGCGTCTTTCCCCAGTACGTGAGATCCGTCATTGTATTGTCATGTAGTGTTGCTTATGTGCGTGCCTGTCTGCCTGTCGCTGCAAGAATAAACCCGTTACCCTGTCCGTCCGGCTCTGCTCGCCTCCTTGCCTGCTTGCCTGCCCGCGTATGTGACAGACACGTCCCCTCAGATTTAATAGCAGCGATGCCCATGACTGAGAGGTATGTGATAAACTCTTTTGTAAATCCATACCGCATGGACAAATCACTATTGCTTTAAAAAAATCAAATGGGTTTATTCTGTCTCAAATTGTCCTACATGGGATTCTTTCTTCAAAACCCACCCGGAAAAAAAATGAAGTCATGTTTTCTATAAAAATAAAACATAACATAAACCTCCTCCAGGGGTAGTTTAAATATGACAGCTAATCCAGCTTTATACTTTATTTAAATTTACTGGTCAACAGACTGGAACTTAATCTAGGTTTGAGTGCAAATTAAACTAAGATTAACAAAGGTTAACTAAATAAACTAACTAAGTTTATTTAACTAAGATTAATTGTAAACTAAACTTTAGTGCAACAAGGATAGTAGATAAATCTTGATTTAATCCAGTTTAAAGTTAAAACATATTGGTGCAACAGAGCGTTCAGAAGCTGGGCCTGAAAATGGCAATAAATGTGGTGTGTTTTTGAGGTTTAGAGAATTGTACAGGACAATACATCTGCTAGATATGCAGCCGACCTTCCAGAATATTTAGCTGGTAACCATTTCAGTCAAAGGTATTTTTGTGTAGTTTCGTATTTGAGCGAGTACACGGTCCTGATCGTGAATGTAATGTTTTTATTAGCTAAGAGTTTGGTGGGGTTTACCAGCATCACTTTTTGCCAGTTTGAGGTGTGTGCAGTGTTGACATAAAATTAATTCTTAATGTTGTTAAAAATTTTAAGTTAAATTTCTACCACAGCAAAGCTTGAGGGCGAACCAGCCTAGGATCTGTCGTTTCAATCTGTCCATTATTGCTATATTTGTCCTCGCATTAATTTGGCTATTTTTCTTTCAACAATTGCGTGGAGATTATTACTGTCCATAACTTGCATGTGTGCGCGCACACACACGCTCCCTGACCAGAGGCTCCCCGCCTGGGTGGGAGGTGCCATCCTGTGCTTCGGCATCACCTCCACACTATACATCTCCCCCATCGCCTCTCCTGGCAGTCTGTCTGCCTTTCCCCCCCTCCCCCGTCTCTCGTGCAGGACCACCTGCTGTTTCTCATTATCTTTTTCCATTCTTGTTGTTCCTGGCTGTCGCTATAGCCTGGATTTGATGTCTCTGCTGCAGATTACACTCTCCTTTTTATTTCAGAATTCCGTTTGCCACCCTTGCCCCCCCCTCCTTTCCCAGCAACCCCTCTTACGTACTTTAATCAAACCCATAGGCTCCCAACAAGGAGAGATTCCCTCATCATTAATACGTATAAACAGCATATAATACCTCAATATGACACCTTCACCTTCAGTCTGTTTGCTGCAGACTAAGATCCTGTCATGCAAAGGCGTTGTTTTGTGTGTGGAGTGGAGCACAAACCTACACATGCCAAACAGAGCTTATTCCTGGCCTGTTAATTAAGGTTATATCACACCCTGAGCAGAAAGCCTTTCCAGGTGAGGCGACACTCTGATAATTCGGTTGTGCTCACGATCATAAGACATGATTCAGTGCCCTCAACACAGTCCAAAAACTCCCAGTCGCATCATGATGAAATAATCTCTGGAAAAAACCCTCCAGGAAGTCAAATATGAAAAGAATAGGTGAGGTTTAGGGCAAAGACGATCGCATTGCTAAAGCCGTAAACCGTCAGAATAAATCATGAGGCAGAAACACGAGGATCGTCTGTGGTGTCTTTATATAGGCTATTCTTCAGTAATCCTTATGCATTTATGGTCCACTAGAGGGCAGTGCTTCTGCACCTTAGAATGAGCCATGATACTACTGCTGTGTCCTAGCTTTTATAGAGATACTTTATTCATCTCCACTGGGAAATTCTCTTCTCGCCTATGCTGTCTTGCTCTCGATGCAGTGGGACACATAACAACCTTAATTCTGTGGCCAACTTGTACTTTAATCATACTTGAATTGTCTGGGGCAGTTTGTTTTTGTAGTTTTTGCTGTACATTTTAATATAAATGCTTTGCAACTAAACTTCTTGCTCACTCCTTATAATGAATCATATCCCTCATCAAAAGTGTTTTGGTTTGTATTGGAAATAAATTTTGGGATCATAAGGCTGTAATTATATCTGTGCTACAAGGTGATTTATGACGACACCATTTGAGTTATAGGCTTTTAATGACATTGCAGCATTCTGTCTGTTCATTAAATTTTTTTTGTCTGTTCTACTATTCTGCTTTCTACTTATCAACTTTGATTTTTAAATATCATGCACATCATTATTTTTTATTAAAAATGGGGGACTTGCAGTACAGATATTTTTAATGTTTTGTCCAAATTAACATTCTCACCCATTTTTGCGAATTTACACAGTTGTGTATCCTGAAATAATGAAGCATCATGTGTGATTAAATATCATGGTACAGAAGGACATCAGTGATCGATTGTTTTACTGAGTGATTGATTCCTCCCTCCCGCAGACTTCAGATTTCTGCAAGTTCCTTGTTCCTTTACCATCGTTCCTGCAGTTTTTCGGATGCTAATGTCTTGCCACACAGAAAGGCCTGAAGATCATGTCTGTGTCAGTCTGTCTGTGGTCCCATTTTGTTTGCAGTAACTCCAAACACTTACTCCATGCCGGTGTTATTCTGTCAGCATGTATGCTTTATTGCAGGACAGCAGACGAGTGCTTCCTGAATTCTTTAGGATTTCAGTTTTCACTGTTAATCAGCTTCCAGATGTCAAAATGGTCAAACATAAGAAATATTTCATTTTTGGTAGTAGTCTAGTTTTCTGATTGCTAATACGTTTTCATCGTGGACACGGGATTTCCGAGGAGGTGATGCTCTCCCTGGCCTGGGTTTCCACCGTGGCCGGTGCCTGTCGTATACAATCAGTCTCTGTGCTCTGCTCTGCTGGCCCTTCTCCATCCCAGCTGGCTTTATTTACCACTTCCGATGTGCCAGGGTCAGTCGGAAAGAGCCGGGATGCAGACAGGGATCAATTCTTTATGCTGGAGGATGCTTCTGACCCGGTCCTCACAGCTTTCTGTGTCTTCGGTGAGTTCCCCAGTCTACCTGTTCTACACATGTCGTCTTGTCTCTCTTTGCTGCCATCACTCTTTTGCTTCCCAAAATGCATCTCCTGCTCTTCTCTCCCCCCCCCAGCCACTACAGAGCCCTCCTCCCAGATGCCCTCTTAATGGAATTGATCATAAGATCAAATGGCAGTTGCCTTACGTACTGCTCAGCATCCTTCTCGTGGGAGATGTTTTATCAAGCAGATGGCGCCTCCTGATCTTCTGCAACCCAGCACCTTTTCCACCCAAATGTGTGGATGTTTCTTCTTGTTTTTGAAGGATTCTTTTGGCCTCCTTAACGGAGCCCCCCTTCACTCACCCCTGCGCTTAATGACTTCCTGGTTCATGACACTACCCATAGGCTGGGCTACCTCTGTCACATTTAATCGCTATCAAAGTAGATGGCGCAAAATCTGCTTTTGAGGTTTAGCTTGCTGTTCCCACGCCCCGAGGGGATTATGCATCTCCTTCCCATCTCAGTCTTTGAGGAAAAGTCTAGAAGAGAGGACAGATTTCCAAGGTGAGGGCTGAGTAGATTACCAAGAGCTAATAATATAGATAAGATAAGTATATAAGTGCAGGTTGTCATCAAATTACAACCTACCCAGCTCACAACTGATCGACTTTACGACCGTTCTGAGACGGCAAATACGTGGCCACGACGCACTGTGTCGTTCAGCGTGAGTGTATCACAACTGCCCCAACTGCCAGCAGCTAAGAAAATGGTGATAAAAAGGTTAAAAGAAACACCAAAGACTATGACATAAAGACACAGTACACTATACATGTGATAATTTTCAGATATAAAATAAAGGGCCGATTTATGACTGAATCGACTTATGACTGGTCAGTCGGACCCGATGTGTATAAGATATTGAGTAATGTATACAATCCAGGAGATCCTACCAGGCAGCCTGCAGGCATCAAAAGCTCAGGAGCCCCTAATGTAATGGGTTAGAACCAATTCTCAGGGAAAATAAAATGGAATAGCATCCGTACATTTGGACCAGATACCAGACGTGTGTGTTTCGGGCACGGAGGCTCTGCATGCTGCTGTGCTGAGGTGAGGCGCTTTAGCAGGTTAGCATCTTATGGCTCACGCAGATGACGCCTGAGTCACCATTGTCACACCTGCAGTCGGACAAGGGTTTGGGCATGTTGGAGGTGGGATCATGGGGTTCGATCGTGACCATGAGCTCTTCACTACAGGAGCTGGTGTGTTTTCCTGTGGGTTGTTGACATCCCGCAAAGAACTGTCATATCACTTCTCACTGATCCTGTTGGAAGTCGTGTCTGGCGTCCTTTGAAGACCAAGGTGTGGGATGCCGATGACTGTTCTCCGAAAGACCACCTCAACTCTGGGGTTTTTCCTTGACTGACCCTTTTGGCACTGCTGGCTAGACCCCATATGTTCCTGAGGGGTTATAGCTTCCACCTTCACACCCAAGTTCTGATGGCGACATGAGAAAGCTGGGAATAAGCTTAAGGAGATCGACGAGGAGGTGAGGTGTGTGAAATGATTCCAACTTCCAACCCCCCCCCCGCCATGAGACAGATGCCATGTCTCAACCAAGAACACTCTGTACTTTTGGGCTGGGGAGGGGGGTTACCTCTCCCACACAGCAGAGAGTGACTTGTGAGATTAGGACTATGAGTATGATTATGAGTATGAGAGCTGCTGCTGTTGTCGGTAAATTTTATACCCAGGAAACCCACTGTTAGAAGGCACTAAACCGTTTCACTGTGTTGAGTGTTCACTGGAAAAACGTAATGAGGAAAGGAATGCCTCTGAGTATTGAGTAGCAGCCGAGTTATAAAATAAGATTAGTGATACTCAGAATTTCTGCCTATTATAGATCAGCGTTTACCAATCTGGTCTTCTGGGACCTTCCACATTTATGCTCCCTCGCAGCTCCCAGTAGGGAGCAAAAGTGTGGCTTGTCTGGGGGTCCCCAAGGACTGTCCATATTCGATATATTATTCATTATTAGTAGTATCATACATCAGGATGTATTGGAACCTTGCTGTAAATAGACTTTCTTCATGGTGCAGCTTGGGTACGATGTGGTTCCTGTTCCCCAGTGGAAAAGCTCCATTGTAGTATTGGGTCGACTGCAGGTAAATTGGATCAGCCAGTTTACGGCCCTTACGAGGCTGGTAAAGAACTACAGGAGCTCATTCATAATGTCACATCGGCACCCCCAAGCCCCCCTGACTGCTTCCGTTCCAGCTGTCCCTCACGCCCATTCAGGAAGA
>JAODKE010000007.1:20014114-20024700 GCA_026779605.1 Mormyrus hasselquistii | reverse complement strand
TCTGAGGAGGTGGTGTGTGTGTAGCCTCTGAGGAGGTGGTGTGTGTGTGTGTGTGTGTGTGTGTGTGTGTGAAGCCTCTGAGGAGGTGGTGTGTGTGTGTGTGGGTGTGAAGCCTCTGAGGAGGTGACCCTCCTTACTTTATCAGACCAAATTAGAGCACTGCCACAATACTAATAGACTTTTTTAATCACGCCTTTTTCAGTGAAGTAGAAAATGAGATTCCCGAATCACAGGTACCACTGATTGGTCAAGGTTAAACTTCTTCCGGTGTTCGATGTGAGTATTTACCCCTGTCTGCCCCACGAGGATGTTAATCCTCTTCATTTATTTCCATTGTCTTTTGGAAGGAAATGTAATAAACTTTAAGCCATTTCCTGAAACGTCAACTCCTTTTCTGTACGAACGGTACAATTTAACAGCGTTCTTGTAGTTCCATTTTTAGGTTTTAAATTTAACTTTACACTTATTTATGAAGTATTCTAAAGTATTTTTGAGTCGTATTATCTGAAAAATAAGTTAAAGTCACTTCAGAAAGTCCTGGTTGCTGTAATTAGGACAGGTCTAGCTTGCCTTTTCCTCTGGAGATAGTTATTTTGTTTCACAACGCAAACCAATTGCACAGCTGTTCAAATACATTAAGGTGAAAGAAAGAAATAAGTAGCGAAATGGATGACACGTATATTAAAATTCGTGATTAAATTAAATTAAATCATAGTCGAAAAATGTGAACAGTGCATGTAATTGTACTTATTAAACTGAAGTACCCCGCTTTCTAGATGAGTATTCAGCGTTGTCCATCTACCATTTATCCAATGTTAATGCTTTCGGAGTTGCCAGCGTGTCCTTGCGGGTGATTTGGTCAATCAAACGTGATTAAACCACCACTCTCAAGTATATTCTGTTGGCTACTTTCAAATGGTACTGAAGCACTATTGCGTAGTTCTGTAGCCGTTTCTTTAAATGTACTCATTTTCATTATTGGATGAAACATGAAAGAGACATCTCTGATTTGTATATAAACCCGTATATGAGCAAGTCTTTAACAGCAACGATCTGCCCCCCTCCCTTTTTAAAACACATGGCAGCACATTCAGTCCGGGTTACATTTTCTTTCACCCCCGCTACATTGTAAAGCAGTAAATCTCTTTGACGTTTCCCTTTTCATCTCGCTGAAATGTGGCCGCACTGTTGAGTGTGTGTGTGTGTGTGTGTGTCCCTCCCTTTCGGTTCCATGTGACAGGGGGAGGCCGGCCCACTCGCTTCCCACGGATCTGCTTGCAGCCCCCGAATCGCACCGCAGCCCCGCTCCCGCTGACAGCCGAGCGCAGCTCGTCGGCTCCTGCCCCAGCCACGCATCTTTGCTTAAAGTCCAAACCCCCATTCTGTAAAGCTCGCTCATTTTCGCGTCGCCGGACGAAGATGCGAGTGGCCCTCGCGGAGCCATCTGCATGCTCTATCTCCGGTCGCAAGGAGCAGACAGCGCGTGGGAAAGGGGGGATCAGACCTCCTTTTTTTCATTCCTCTCCATCACCACGGATCCACTCTCTCTGACTTGCAGTCAGTCTGTCCTCCCAGATATAAGCCTACATCTCGCATCCTCTGTCTCACCCTGGGATTAGACGCGCGTGGATCCGAGGACCCGGGTCTGTCGCTATTCCTGCCGTGGGGAAAATTTATTAGAGAAGTATTTTTCCCATCTGACCCATTAACATGGAAGCGGTGGAGAAGGAATGCGGGGCTCTGGGTGGCCTCTTCCAGGCTATCGTCAATGACATGAAGGTACGGTGTCTTTTCTGTCCTGTCATACGTTTTTCAGCGACCCCCGCTCGTATCCCCGTCATGTTATAAGGGGATCATTCGTTTTGCATGCATAGATGCGACTGTTTGCGATGCATTAGATAATCGGCTGTCATTACTCCCGGGTTATTTTGTGCCCTTTAATGTTTATATTGGGTTATTGCACTGGATCATGTTTGCACGGAATGTTCACATCCCCCTTCGCTCCTGGAGGTATTGTTTTGCCATGACAGCCTGATCGATTTTAGTAAGCTGGAGCTGTTTGCACCCACATTTCGTGAGCAACTAGACGGGTGTTTATTTCGTTATTTCTGCGATGCTCCAAAACATGCCTCTAGATGATCTGTAGGTGTGCTTGGTGAAGACGTCCAAATGAGGGGCTCTGTTAATACAATGAGAATCCGACATGCCACCGGGCTGTTGCCCAACTGGCGAGTCATTCTCGCTGCGATCCGATATTTGGTCGGAGTATATTATGTGAGCGGCTCTTTTCCACTGTGTGGTGGGTATGCTATGGCATTGATTTCTTGTCAAGCGGTATTTAAAGCGCCGATTGAGCGTCGGCTCCCAGCCGTATGCGTCCCTCCGTTTGCGGCCAGGAGACGCTGCCAGGGTGGTACTGCCTGATCGGGACTCCGGCGGACCAGCAGAGCAGAACTGAGGCTCGGTATCAAACCGTGCTACGCCGCTGCATCCATTTTTACAGGGCATTATTTTTTATTTTTCATAAGGTGATGGCGAATAGTGACAGTCATCTGCTGGATGTCATTGTTTCTGTCGCCCTGGTTGCCTTCATTATTGTCGTCATTATTATGCATTTGAGAATACTTAAACATAACATGATTATAATTTCTATCCATCCCTGCCAAGAATTCCCAAAGCCATGTCAACATCAAAGGACACGAAAGGTTTCAGATGAACCTGGGATGAATTGTTTTCTGAGTCAACCGCCCCCATGACAAACCAGTCTTATTCATAATTTAGTGGTTATTCATCTGCACACACGCAAACACACGTGTCTGCACAATGCTGTATGCCTGACTACAGAGCTACTGAAATATGGGTCAAAGCATTTCTACAGTAGCAGCATTGTGATTGGAGGAGCAGGGTGAGACAGTCACAGCGGTCGCGGTCCTAAAGTTGCTTTGGCTGGGCTGCCCTCCTTTATAACACTTGCTTACACCTCAGTTGTAGGTACAGGTTGGTCTTGGTAGCTGGTATAGAAGTCAGCTTGAAGGCGAGGGACCCGGGACTCACGTGGTGTGGCATCTCGTCGATTTTTGCCAGCGTGATCGCACCATGTTGTTGGGACCTTTCGGGAGTTTAATCAACCTCCAGATGGCTTCTGTTAAGGCTGGAAGGCAGGTCAATGGGCAGAGATAGTGAGTGTACACCAACACTGACAGCAGCCTGTTAATCCCTCATGTGACTCATGGACTTGGTGTTTCCTCAACATCCAGAGAGGCACAGAGATGATGAACTGATAGAGTAATGTGAGAACCTGGGAGATGATAAAGGGGTGAGATCATACACAAAGGATGAGGAAAAGCAGAGTGCAGAGAGGAGTGAAAGTAAAGTCACCGTGCCTGTCATGCTGCCCTCTCTGATGGTTCATCTCGAGTAGGTTGACAGACCTTGTTGGTCAGAGCTTTGTGGCTGCAACAGACCCATAGCAGTTGAATTTGGGATGGTCAGTGATAATGAGAGATGCCTCTTGGACTGAGATTCGCGGCCGCAGGTCTGGCATTGGTCGTGTTGTCTTTCCACATGTGGTCTGTCTGTGTCTGTGCTAATTGGCAACAATGCCCCCGGGGTGGGGGCAGGGGAGAGGGGGGATGGGGGATCTCATGACAATAAGGCCAGCGCGTTTTGGGGGCTCTGAGTGAAGCGCTCCTTCAGGCTCCCCTTTGTTCTCAGGATGTCGACAGTCCCCCGAAATCCAAACAGTGCAGGATTGGGAGACTTCTCTTGTGCTGCGTTGGGCACCTTCTCTGAAAGGGAGAGTCACTCTAGATACTTCCTTCGGGGTATTTATTGGCATGTTAATGTTAATGTGCTGCTGTGCGTGTCTCTATTTCAGTGTGTTCACCCATGTAAACATCCGGGCATGAATGGATTCCTTAAAGGTTATTTTGGCTGTAAGATCAGACTAGTGGGAGGATAACTGGATCTGGGGTCATGTTCCCTGCTAACCTATCCCAGCTTTAGACCTTTAAGAGATGCACATTAAATTGTAAAGGCTCGTGAGGAGTGGGGGGGGGGGGGCTGTAATCAGTGAGGGGGGTGAGTAGTGCAGATGAGAGCGGCTCTGTTGTGTCAGACTCTCTCACGTATGATGAGCTTGTCTTCCTTCACATTTGTTTTGTCATGTTTCACAGTACTACAGGCAATCTTTATTCACGTGTTTGTATCTGTGTGTGTGTGTGTGTGTATGTGTGTGGGGGGGGTTGTGTATATATTACATTACTAGCTAGTATACCAAATGTCCCCACAATAAAAATTTGCTATTTTGACGCTGTGGGGGCCATTTTATCAGTCCTCACAAGGGGAAACAATTTTATAAAAATCTGTGTCTGCCTAAAAATGCCGAAAGTCTTGTATTTTGTTTGGTTATTTATGGTCAAGGTTAGGGCTGGGTAGGGGTTAAGGTCGTCATGTTGGGATTAGGGCTTTGCTTGTGTGTGTGTATCTGTGAGTGTGTGTGTGGTGTGTATACATGGATGCATGTATGGCGTGTCCTTCACTGACTGTACTGAATAGTATACAGTCCAGTATATGAGAAGCTTTGAGTGTCAGTTTATCTTGACATCGTAGAAAGTTCCGGAAGTATACAAAGCAATCCGTCAGAAGTCATTAATAAGCATCTAGTCTTGAACACGGTTCTAATGGCCACGGAGCAGTATTTGAACTGGTGTGCTCTGTCGACTGATAACATCCTCCTCCCAGTCGACTGCATCTTTGTGCATCTCATGAGTACTTGTAAGTAGCTAGAAGGTCATTTTGGAAACAGAATGCAAAAACAAAGATTACATTCTTCTCTGTGTGTGCTGCGATTCATCAGTATGGCTCATCTGAGGCTGACCGTAAAAAACTTTTATGTGCTTTATGTGGCAGGAAATCTACCAGAGACACATTTTTATCAGCTGACGGCAAAGGGTGAATATTAATTGCGTAAAGAAATGTCTGCAGTTCATATTTTCCCATAAACATGTTTTCACAATAGAAAGCTTTACTGCTGCCCTTGTGGAAGAGCTTTGAAATCCCCCAGAGGGCATTGCTGCAGATGGCCAATTAATGAAGTCGTGGGGCTCGAGTGTGTCACTGAAACTTGTAGAGTCGAGATTGGATTATTCTGCAGAACTTCCACCGATGATCAGGATGATGAGGGGTGATGTGTGTCCCCCTGCATCCTCACCCGCCAGGGGCGGGGGCTGCCTTCTCGCCCCCGTGGGACCTGCTCACTCGCATGGTTTGGCTGAATCCCCAAAGAAGGCTTGAGTTTGCTTGGGCATTAGTAATATTAATACCAAACTCAACAAGGTTTTGAGTGAACCTTCATTTTGGCGTTAATGATGAAGAGGAAAAACCATTTCAGCAGTGGGGGTTCCTTCAGTATTTCGCTTGTTGGAGCTCCTGTTGTTGTACGTTGGAAGATGCATAGTATCGTTTTTTTAGTGAGCGGAAGAACTCAACTGTTGTGTTGTAGCTCAGTAAATATTACATAGATTGGTTGAAGAGGGGGTGTGGCTTAGTGGGTTAGGATACTGTGCTCTTGACTAGAAGGTCACCAGTTCAAATCTTGTGGTCAGCGGAGTGCTTTAACTGTTGGGCCCTTGAGCTAGACTCCTAACCCCAAATGCTCCAGGGACTGGCTGATCCCGCTTCCCCAGTTGTATGTCACTTTAGATAAAAGTGTCGGCTGAATAAATAAATGTAGCAGTATGAAGTGGCTCCAGTATGAAAATGATCATTTTTTTCCATGGCTGCAAGTATGTGGTAAACCAGAAAGTACAATCTTGACTCCAAAGTACAATCTTGACTCTGTTTATTAAGAATAGACTGTAAGCTCTCCTGGAAAAGCAGAGCAACATGGGATTTGACGATGGGACTGACCATTGAGTATCTATCAAGTTTTTACGGGTGTCTGTGCCAAACCATGGAAAGGCTGACAATCCAGCCAAGGCCTTACGTAGGAGATGCAGAGTGAGGTCGTCCCAGTGCTTTGAGGAGCAAATCCATCTGCTGGTTTGCCTTCGCTGCCTGTTCCTCAGCATTTAATTGAAAGGCTTCCTGAAAGCACAAAAACGTATGTAAAGTAGACAAGGCCCAGGCTGCAGCAGGGTGGACGATTAATATGTGTGAAAAGTGGGGGTAAGTCGGTGTGGCTGCTGTATCTGGAATAAATCAGCTACTGACGGGGGTGGTGGTTTTCACGGCTGCGGGAGAGCGGCTGGACCCCGGGGCGGGGGCAGTGGGGTATCACCAAGAGGCTCATCACTGAGATCAGCTGCATCACCTCAGAGGTGCCTGGGAAGGGAGGCTGGAGTGTCGAGCACCACACCGTCAAAACAGAGAAGAAGATTAGGCTGTAGAGAAGATGTGGTGCTTCTGACAAACGGATAAACCAGATGCCTCAGCGACAGACTGCTTAACCCTAACCCTAAACCTAACCCTAACCCTTAACCGGGCCTGAGACGGTATATAAACATTACAGCAACCTCTTTAATATTACAGCCAGGGAGCAGTATGCTTAGAAATTATGCAGCAAACAATCTCATCTGAAATCTGTTCTTTAGTTATATCTGTGAGCGGCGATACATTCGTGTGGAAATGTGCTGAAAAATAATAGCAATCCATCTCGGCACTGATGTTAACCGTTGGCAAGGTGGCCGGTTGTTTCTTCCTCTATCTGATTTCAAATTGGTTCGTCCCATCCCCGGCATCCCGAGCTAAGGCAGATTGGTATGTTCCAGCAGGGCTCCTGGCATCTGCAACCTAGCAACACAGAGCGTTGTGGCCTTTGAGAATTTGAGGAAGATTTAGTGTCGATGGTGCAGGCCTGGCCAGCAGAGGTGGACCAACCCCTAACCCTGCTTGATCTGGACCTGGAGTCTGAGGAATGAAATGGGCAGCAGGGGGCCAAAGTGATTACGATACTCGATCTAAATGGTTATTGTGAGAAGTCCAGTAGAGATGGAGGTGTATGTTCTTAGGTGTATGTTGTAGATGATGGAGAAACATGGAGAGTCTTCTGAATTCCTTGCTCAGAAGAAACATTTTACCTACGGTATATAGAATGGAGGCTGGTGTTTTGGTTTACTCTGCTGTCATCTGTGCTCCAGAGATATTTATGTAGTGCTTACAGTTGTATTTGTGATTACTGTATTTATAATCACTAGTTTCAAGTGGCTTTTTTAAAGGGAAAAATCTTCATCCTTCTATTTTCCACAGGGATGGTGAGCTTGTATTTCCCAATATTGGGAAAGTGTTTTTTTTTTTATTCCACCTGGAAAATCTTTTGTGAAATGCTCTGTGAACTTGGCACTGCAGATGCACTATATAAATTTTCCTGATTTATACTTCTTCCAAATGTTTCCCATGCAAATTTCATTTTAATTTGCAGCCTTTGAGCCAGACATGTAACTGTTAACTATCACCTTAGCAAATATAAAAATCTCAACTAATTCCATATTCTTTAATCGTCTGAGAATATATTTAATTTATCGAGCCTTTCGTAATTTCCATACACAATGTTAAGCGTCTTTATAACCGAGATCTAGACCTAGACTCAGTTCTCCAGCTGTCCTCTTCTTATTGCTAGTGGGGTCTCCCTTCCCGACACGACCGCATTGTATTTGCCGTCATCGCGGCTTCCACAGCACCATGCATCTGCCAAAGCAGAATCTCCCGTTTCAGTCTGATGAGGTGCTCATGTGTGGAACGTCAGCATCAATGAGCTTTTAGCTAAAACGGAGCGTGCTTCCGGAATTCTGCTCTGCAGCCCGCCTTGATGAGGGCTCTCTCCCCGGGAGAACTTGGCGATTAGCTGTGTGGGTTCCAGCGGCCCTGCCTGATCCCACCTTTAAGCATCTCCAGGATTTTAACACTTCTGAGGGCGGTTGCAGAATGTACCTAGCTTAGATCATTTTTAACCTCGCATGTGCTGTGGCAGATAGTATTAAAGACCTTAATTCTGTATATAAGATAGAAATGCCTCTTCCCTGTATTATATCTGGAGTCGTTTCAGATAAAAACATCTGTGGAACAAATTAACAGTGATTACCAGTATCTCTGCCTCTCCCGTGTGCTGCAGTTTGGTAACTATGACAACCCGGTCTCCCCTGGCAAAGGATGGATTTGGCTGATGTCTCAGGAAGCGGCAGTGGAAGCAGGGAGGAAGAAGCCACGATGTAATCGCACTGCATCGTGGCTGCGACATGAAAAATGTGGTTCTGTGGCTGGCAGGACGTCCCCCCATCTTCCAACGACTTATCCTGGGCCGGGTCGCAGGAGGGGTCTGGAGCCTATCCCAGGGAATGCTGGATCCAAGGCTAGGGTGAAGGTTGAGTTGGGGGTCATGTGTACCTCACCGGGTGAGGATGTGGTGCCTATATGTGCCAGGATGTAGGTTCAAATCCCAAAAGGAGCTGATTTTATCATTGGGGCCCTCAGCAAGGCTGTTCACTCCCATTTGCTCCAGGGAGCGGCTGATCCTGCTCTCTCAATTGTACATCGCTTTGGATTAAGGCGTCTGCCAAATAAATAAATGTGTAAGAACTGGCCATTCATAGTATTTTTTTTACATTATCCTAACAAGTTGTACCACCTCTACTACCGGCGTGGGAGGAGAACTGGACTAACTGCTACATTTGTAGCTAAGTGAAAACTTTATTTTTGTTTACAGCCCATGCATTTCTATGTATTTCCAGTGCCTTGGCGTTCTGCTGAGTGTGTATGCGTACAACTGCGTGAGTGTGTATGCGTATGACTGCGTGAGTGTGTATGCGTACGACTGCGTGAGTGTGTATGCGTACAACTGCGTGAGTGTGTATGCGTACGACTGCGTGAGTGTGTATGCGTACGACTACGTGAGTGTGTGTAATTTCTCCTACCTGGAGCTGGGAGATTCACCTATAGGGAGCCATTGTGTCATGCGGTAGAGTTGGTTGGCTGGGGAGGGAATTAACACTGCTATTTCTGGGTCATATCTCACAGCCTGGGACCAAGCTGGGGAAGATATTAACCTGTACGCGCCCCCCTGGGAAAGGCGTGGGGTAAGAGACATAAACCAGCTTTGCCATCTGATTAATATTCAAAACGTGGTAATGAGGCCGGCCTGCGATTGGGTCGGAGGCTCCCCCGCTTTTATCAGCGCTCACAGGGCCGCGCGGATCGATGGCAGACCGCCCCGTGTGTGTGTGCGTGGGTTCCGAAGGGGTAGCTGCCCTCGGGGAATTGCCCTTTGATTCCAGACTGAATTAAGGGACATCAAGAAGATAAATGAGGCCTTGGCATCGCACAAGATCAGGCGCGGTGCCGGCGCCATTGATCGCGTTACCTGTGGCTAATTTCTCGCTGTCTTCAGAGGACGCCTGTGGAACCAGATAATACTGAGAAGACCTCATAGGTAACGTGGTAGCCAAAATGGTGACCCCAGGCATGAAAAACAATTGGTGAGGTCAAAGCTGACTAAAGACTTGATTGGGGAGAATATGGCAAATGAGAATGTAGAATGCTATACAATGATTTATATGGAGCTGGGTGCAATTAATTGGCATTATTAAACTGTAACTGGACTGCCCTATACACTAGCGGTGTTTCTCACATACACGTTTTACGTCATCTTCCATTGCTGAAGGCCAGTTTGAGTACAGAAGTACAAAAACAGAAATACAGAGAACAGTAAAAATCCCTGGTTGTAGTTCTTGCTCTGCCCCAAATGTCAATGATACGTTAAGCATACTTCCAAAACGAGACCAATCCCATGATTCATTGCACCCCAAGTTCGTTGTTGGGGGGCAAGTTAGCAAGACCAGTCTAACACCACAAGTACGATCTTTGCCTGCTTGGTTTTGAGAAACGCCCTTGGTTTGCTGCTTAGGTGATGTCACCACCCAGAATGCTTTGCAGCATTTCAGCCCTGCCCCCTGCATGTCTGCCCAAGCTCATCTGACCCTTGCTTTTCTCCCCTGTTGTAGTGCTCGTACCCGATATGGGAGGACTTCAGTACCAAGGCCACCAAGCTCCACTCCCAGCTCAGGTGAGTCTCATCAGGTGACCCACCCACCCTCATGCTGGTTATATGACCCAAACCACTGTCCCAGACAGACACGTCTCACTCCTTTGCAGGAGCAGCAAAAGTCATTAACAGGATGTTTAAGGGCCAGCTGCGTGACATTTTGCACTTTATAAATCACTTCAGATTAGTCTACATGGTACCATAATAAGCAACGTAACATACATTGCAGACAGTGCTTGGGGTGTGGCTGTTCCCTGAAATATCACATGATACTGTATGCAGTAAGCAGTGAGTCTGGCATGACAAACCTGCATGACGTTGTTGTTCCTTGCCAGCTAGCGGCTATTGGCTAATGCCCCTGGTCATGTGACTGCATTCTGCAGCTTTCACTCGTGACATTGATGTATGGCGGCCTGACAAACACTCTGATTCGGTGTCCTGGGCCTGAGTCAGCATCCTCTCCACTTTAGCTCAATTGAATTGAATTGAATTGAATTGAATTGAATTGAATTGAATTGAATTGAATTGAATTGAATTGAATTTGTTCAAT
>JAODKE010000007.1:19988871-20007003 GCA_026779605.1 Mormyrus hasselquistii | reverse complement strand
GTAAAGCACACTGCCACTGGACTCTAGAGCAGTGGAGACGTGTTCTCTGGAGTGATGAATCACGCTTCTCTGTCTGGCAATCCAATGGGTGAGTCTGGGTTTGGCAGATGCCAGGAGAACGATACCTGCCTGACTACATTGTGTGAAGTTTGGTGGAGGGGGGATTATGGTGTGGGGGTGTTTTTCAGGGGTTGGGCTTGGTCCCTTAGTTCCTATAAAAGATACTCTTAATGCTGCAGCATTTGAAACCATTTTGGGCAATTTCATGCTCCCAACTGTGGGATCAGTTTGGAGATGGTCCCTTCCTCTTCCAACATGACTGCGCACTAGTGCACAAAGCAAAATCCATAAGGACATAGATGAGTGGATCTGGTGAGGAGGAATTTGACTGGCCTGCACAGAGCCCTGATGTCAACCTGATAGAATACCTTTGGGATGAATTTCAGAGGACCTTTTCACCTAACATCAGTGCCTGACCTCACAAATGCTCTCCTGGAAGAATGGTCAAACATTCCCATAAACCTTGAACACAGCCTTCCCAGATGAGTTATAGCTGCAAAGGGTGGCCCAGCTCTATATTAAAGCCTTTGTATTAAGAATGGGATGTCATTAAAGTTCATGTGTGTGTAAAGGCAGGTGTCCCACTACTTTTGCCAGTATTGTGTATTTAGGGTGGGGCAAGAATGACATCCCGGGATTTTTACCGTTCTCTGTTCTTCTGTTCTTCTGTTCTTAATATTGGAATTGGTCTTTGGCAATAAATGATGATGAAAAACAGGTACGTGAGAACACAAGTATGACCATATACGCATATTGAGAAACAGCCAAGCTTTCTCCTTCATTTGTATAACTACTGTAGACTATATTTGATGGAGCAGCATTACAAACAAAACTGAAAAGGGACAGCAATCATGATTCGGGGAAAGGGAACAGAGGGGGAGCAGGAAGGGACTAGATAGAGAGAAGGAAGGGAAGGGTGGATGGCAATAAATGAGGGAAGAGAAGGAGGAGGGAGATGTGAAGGGAGGGGGGAGGAAGTGCATGCTGATAGAAAAGATAAATGGAGCTTGGTGACAGGGAGATTGAGGAGGAGGTGAAGGGAGGGGGGCTGGGGAAGGAGGAGAGGAGGCAGCAAGAGAATGTGGAGCAAAGGAGCGTGGGACAGCATGAGACAGGCAGACGGGGTAGATGAGTCGGGTTTCAGAGACCCAGATCCTTTTAGGGTTAAAGGAGAAACAAGCAGAGCGAGATGTTTGTCTGGGACGTGACATCGTGTCCCGTATCCGGAGCCGCCAGCGGCCGACGTGAAGTCAGCATGTTTCTATTTATAGCGTGGCGGCCGTCCCAGATCGGGAGAGTGGGGGGGGGGCTCCCTGGAATCAGTCTGCTGTGTAATGGCTGTTTGGAGAATAAATGTCTTCTGTGGAAGTATTTCCTTTCGTCTCCCCTCATGTAACTGGAGTAATGGAAAACACATCTGGAGTGCAGTGCTGCAGTATTTTTAGCAGTGCTCCTCTGCCAGGAAGTTCCCACAGCTGTAAACATCTGACCGCCACACACTGAACGTCTGAGTATACACATTCACATGAGCACACTCACACTTGCACACACGCACAGACAAGTGCACACGTGCCTGCTATCCCCCAGCGGTGAGCTCTCATTTCTCACTATTTCCACTGCGACACGATGGGATTCAAGCTAAGCTGGTACTGGACAAGTCTGTCATTAATCTCTTGACCAAAAGCTTCTGATTGGCTC
Organism: Mormyrus hasselquistii; assembly: GCA_026779605.1. Taxonomy (NCBI): domain Eukaryota; kingdom Metazoa; phylum Chordata; class Actinopteri; order Osteoglossiformes; family Mormyridae; genus Mormyrus; species Mormyrus hasselquistii. Next base: position 20,005,245 of record JAODKE010000007.1, on the reverse strand, counting down.
ATCTCCATGCCTGCTGTGACCTCAGCCCTTCGAAGGTCAGACCTCCAGCTGGCTTGTGTCTGGCGATGTATGTCCGCGGTCAGTTTTGCTATGAAAATCTCTACAGGAATTACAAAAGTGTGAATACATGACAGTTAACCGCACTATCGACGTCATGTTGTATGGCCAGAGGGGGGAGATTTATGATTAACTCACCCCTCCATGATACCCTCCCTCCAGCAGTGATCCTGGCGCTCGGACCCAGATAGTCATTATCGAGGACTGCATGAATATTTATTGCTGCCCTAATAGCATGTCGTTAAAATGTCTTTGATATGTTTCTTTTGGGCCCGCATCCCTAACATGGAGGGTGACAGTGGCACAAGATGTCGAAAGGCATCCGTGATGCTAGCAGGGCTGCGAATCCAACAGCTGGGCTGGTGATGACCCCCCCCAGCAAGTCAGGTGGATTTACAAGCCACGCCATCTCAAGCAGATCCAATCACGTTTCGGTTAAAAGGCTCCGCGCTCCATCTCAGTCGCCAACAGCCCGTGTCTCTGAGTTCTCGCCATGTCAATGTGCCTGACTGTCAGCGTAATGGCATCTGGCATGATCTCAGGGTCTGGGTGTGAAATCATCCCTGATTTAAATCTTATGATATCGTCGCTTTGATTTTAATCCATTCCTTTTTTTGCCCAATGGACTTCTGCCACCACGACATCGTGAGCCAAGGCGGCAGTCAAGATTGGGTGTGGCTCCTCAGGATGGGACTCTGTACTCATGATTGGATGGTTGTTAGATCTAGTGTGTGGCTCAGCAGTTTCGGGTGCCATGTCGGCGGTCAGAAGGTTTTCAGTTCATATCCGAGGTTCGGCAGACTGATGTCACTGTTGGGCCCTTGAACAAGGCCTTTAAGCCCCAATTGCTCTAGGGACTGGCTGACCCTGCTCTCTTATTTGTGTCGAGCAGTGCTACTTAGTTAGGCACCATTAGTCCCAAGGCAAAATGAGCTCCCATAAGGCTTTGCAACATTCCAGTGCACCCAGAATGTGACCACAAGTCAATCTACAGTGTAACAGTTCTGCACAAGGTGGGGACCCACTATGACATTCACAGTCATGAGTCCTACACCTATTACCAATCAGTGTGCGAAGGCCGGAGCGTTCATTGCCTGCCTTCCTGTTCCATACACTCAGGCGATTCTCCATCAGCCTTCTGTACATAAACATAAGGAGCCCAGTTCCTGGGTCAGCCTGCCTCCATGTGTAAGCATGGGGACCCATCTGTGCTAAAAAATCGCCCATGCATATATAAACCGCTTCTCATAAGCCGGGCCCGGTTTTTACGTGGAAAACATTCAGGAGATGAAGAAAAATACTCACATTCCAGAATTTCTATGCTGGCATCTCATATCTCATTTACTGAGGTGATAAATGCCAGTTTTATTGATTTCTCCCCATGAATTCTCCCTTGTTGTATTTTTACATTCCCTTATGCGCTACAAACGTACATAAACAAACATGTGCACATGTACTCACCCACGTATAATCAGTGTTATGAGGCTAATTCTAGCATTTTTTTTTTCATTTATCACTCACAGATGTGACTGATAGTGAAGCGTTGCAGACTTTACATAAACCGCTGCACCACCTGCTGACAGCAAGGGTGTAACTGCACCAAGGGAAGGCTTGAGGCTCTCGTTGTGAGCGGATGCATTGGCGTCCAGGCGTGGGCCTGCCACAGAAAGCACACTCTGTCCCGGTCTGGGAAGTTTGGGCTGAATCTAAGCACCCATCTCATAGCGGTCCACTGTTGCCGTGCCAACCTGAGCCTGGGTTCCGCAGATGTGAGGCGTTGGTGGCGGTAACCCTGGAAACGCGAGCACGGTCTCTCTCAGAAGACCCTTCATCCTGCTTTCTCCTCCATTCCTCAGGCAGCTTGTACCCCGTTCTCTCTTCTCTGCCTAATCTTCCTCCTCACTCCCTGACGCATCTCACCCCACCACCCACAGCTCTGATGATGACCGGGGTGCCTCAAGGCCATTCCCGGGGTCTTGAACTGCCCCCAGCATTCCCCTCTGATGGGTGTCTGTGCCATCTATGTAACCCTCTACCCTCTGCGAGTGTTTGCGTGCGTGTGTGTGTCTATGTGTGCGTGTGCGTGTTTGTGGATGCGTCACCTCAGACATGCCTTGGTTTTGGATGCCGGCAGCAGGTATGGGGGCGAGTGGTGAGGAGTGTCCGGCACGCCGTGTCCCCCTGGCTTCCTGCGTGGTTGGTTCCCTGTGCGAGACGTGACCAGAATGTTTCAAGGCTCCTGGCCAAGTGGGACAAGCGACCGGAGCTGAGGGAAGGTCCGGAGTGTGTCAACAGAGTGTGTGTGCGCACTGGAAGGTGCGTATCTATACACACACACACACATTCAGTACGCACCCAGAGGCACACAAAGACCAGAGCTCACACACTGATAAACACACTCACAGTGCTATTCAGGTTTTGGATCATGAAGCTGATGAAGGTGGGAAGGTAACCCTAGAAGCTGAGCATCACCCATAAAACACTTCCAGTGAATCTCCCCTGCTCCCCGGGGGGGGCCACATTTCACATCCCTGAAGCGGTGCAGCATTGAGGCTTCCTACTGGCCTCTGAGTGTTGTTCGTATGAACTCCTGATGCTCCACACACAGCTCTACGCAGCGCGGGTATCTGTGTGTGTGTGTGTGTGTTCGTTCCAGTAGGTGTGTGTGTTTCCATATGTATGTGTGTTTGTGTATGACAGTGTGACTGTGTGTGTATGACTGATTGTGCGTGTCTGTGCATATGTTTGTGTATATGAGTGTGTGTATGTATGTGTGTGAGAGAATTTGTGCAAGCATGGTCTAGTGTGTCAAGGGTCGGTGTGTAAAAATGTGCCTGCGCATGTTTTTCTCTGACGCTCTGCGCAGTCACATGCAGACAGCTGCGGCAGGGCTCCGGGGGAGGGGGGGTTTGCTGTTTCTGCCTCTATATCCCACCGCCAGCTTTATCTCCCAGGTTGCCATGGAGACTCTGGCAGAATGGGAAGCAGTAGTGAGGTGTTGGGAGTGGGGGTGCAGGGAGGAGGGGCTCGGGGTTCTGTGTGAATGAGTCAGACAGAGAGAGAGAGAGAAACAGAGTGCCATCCCCAACCCCACACTCGTTGCCTCAGCATCCTGTCTCCTTCTCTTCCCTCAGCTGACACCAACGCCCAACTTTGCTTAGCCTAAAATAAAAAGGTCTTATGTTAAAATAAAAATATCTGACACGTCGTCTCGTAGTGTGAAAATCATAGAGTACAGGACCGGTGAAAAACCCCCCAGATCAATGAATACAGGGGTTAGAATAGTTATTTTTTAGGTTTTTGCTAATTGTCCTGTTAGGTTCTTGCTTTGTCTGGTAGATGTTGTGTAGCTCCTACTCTAACACTGCTCACTTGTACCTGGACGTTCACCGGAGGGCTAGCCTAGCTGCACTTACGCTGAGTCGACCCCTCCACAGCCGAATGTTTGTAATGTGCTCTTTGCATCACTTGTACATTACTTCATACAGAAGCAGCTGTCAAGTAAAATAAAGGTGCAAGAATCACAGAAAGGACAGGTGGAAACAGCCTCCCCTCCCCCCAATTAATGAATATACAGAATATAGAGGTTAGGAGGGAGAAATGAGAGACACATACCTGTAAGTTATAAAAACCTGTGATGGCCATTCACCACTGAGTGCAGCAATGAAAATGTTTACCGCAGAGAGAAGGGCAGCGATGGAGGGCTGAGGCCGTATAATTAGTCAGAGCTCCTATTTTATGACCTCAAAAACAGTGGCTCCTCTGGGATTTTAGCAGGATCTCTAGGAATGCAGGATAACTTTGTACAAATCTGCCGACATTCCTGGACATCGACCCTCCAGCCCCATTTACAAGGGCCTGAGCCCCCGTGACTGTGGTACCTGCTGCATGCTGAATGGGCCAGACTTGCTGCTTTAGCTGTCTGTCTTTTCAGTTTCTGCATTGATGTCCAATGCAGATGAACGGCATCTAAGCCGAGCCTGAAATCTGTCAACATACTTGCAAAATTTATTGTCACCCTGGGTGTTTATGAAGCTTAACAAAACTTTTATTTCACTTTTAATTTCATTCTGTAAAACCACAAAATAAAATGTTCTTTTTTTTTTGCTGCAGACATTACAGAGATCGCATATCTTCCTCATGGGTACAATGTCAAATGTGCTCCTTAGTCACTGTGTCACCTGCTGGTCTTACTCTTATATGCATCGTGACGGCCTGACATCTCATTTTGCAAATGGAAGACAGATGTTAATGGACCCACTGGTTCCCCACAGTGCCCCTTCGGCTCAGAAACAGTACTGCAGGTGGCTATTTTCTGCTTCTTTGCTTCCCACAAAATAATGTAGGAGGCGTTTAGGATTTAGTGATGTCGTGGGTGTGCGTGACCTGCTTCAGTCTTCTTTATACAGCTCAGCCGGGACTGCTATTGCGTGCGCGCGTCCCGCCTGGTCCTCATTTGTTTGGTTCGCTGCCATGGACGCCGTCCATCTTCGCCTGAATGGAACTTGCCTGTTCCACTTCTCTCCCAACACGTTTGATAGTATGCAGTAACAACGCATCTTTTTTGCAGCAGTTTATATTAAAACTAGAGTGTAAAGCCACGCACAGGCTCTGTGTGGGTGTCTGTCAGAATGTTCCCACTCAAAATAAGCAGCATTTTTCTGTGCCTCTACACCCACACAGAATCTGTGTGCTCCATGCTTTCCAGCAGTAGAGGGCACTATGCTGTTGGTCACTCAGGACAAAGGGGCTTCCTTCAGTGAAATGACTCTACAATCTATCTACTATCTACTACTAGTGTTGTGTTGGATTTTTTTTTATGTAGCGGGTGTTTTTAATCCAGTGCAACATACGTTTTTGAGAAAGCGGGGTCAGACAGTCCCTGAGACAGTTCAGGAGTTAAGGGCCTCATCCCAGGGGCCCACAGTGAGAGCACTCTGCTGATTTCAACTAGCAACTTTCTAATCTCAGGTGCAGCACCCTAACCCACTGAGCCGCATAAATGCAAGCTTGGACTTGAGTGCTCAAAGAGTAAGAAATGTTGTACTGAGCCCCCCCCCCCCTCCAAATCCTATCCCCATCCCTACCCCTCCGATCATGTGCATATCTGGCGTTCACAGACAGCTCTGGGCTGATGAGCCTGTCCTGGGGGGTTTAGCATGAATTTGCTCGCTTTTCTAGTGATAAAGAGGCACCCTGCCTTTGATCTTCCCATTTGTGTTGGGGACTCGTCAGAGATTCATTTAATATGGGCTAATAAATATCCCACGCAACGCCTTGTTTCCATATTTACTAATGTGCGACGAGGGGGAAAAGTCTGCTGCCAGAAACAGTTTGGGGGTGGATGCACCCTGGACCAGCACCAGTTCGCCTCCAGAGCCAGCAGGTCAGCAGAAGATGCCATCAATACAGCTCTCCATAATGTACTGACTCACCTTGAACACCAGGGGGCGTATTTGTAGACTTCAGTACTGCTTTTAACACGATCATACCCAGTAAAATGGTGCCAAACTGCTGAACCTGGGTGTCAATCAGCGCACATGCACATGGATCAAGGACTTCCTAAGAAACTGAGCACAGACTGATAGCCTGGGGACTCAACACTCCCCAACCCTGACACTCAGCACTGGGGCTCCCCAGGGTTGCATGCTGAGCCCTCTTCCTTACTCCCCATACACCCATGATTGTGCACCAACACACAGCACAAATGAAATCATCAGGTTTGCTGATGACACCACTGTGGTAGGACTGATATGTACAGTAATGGTGAGGAGTCTGTCTACAGGGACGAGGTCAGCAAACTGTCAGAATGGTGCCGCATCAACAACCTGCCACTCAACGACATCCAAAACGAAGGAGCTGATTATCAGCTTCAGGAAGCAGGAAGAGGAACCTGCTCCTCTTTATCTCAGAGGAGACATGGGGGAGAGAGTGGCCAGCTTTAAACTCCTCAGCACATACATCTCCCAGGACCTCACATGGTCTCTCGACACAGCCTCTGTGGTGAAGGAGGCACAGCTCTGCCTCTTATTGCTGAGGAAGGGTAATCTGTCCAAGCAGCTGCTGGCGCCCTGCTGTCGCTGCTCTGTGGAAAGCAAACTCATCAGTGGCAATCTGCTATGGTCATGCTAGCTGCACCGTGGCTGACAAGAAGACCTTCCAAGCAGTGATCAAATCAGCCGAAATGACCAACACCCAACTAACTTCACTAGAGGACATATACAGACCCTGATGTCTTTGACGATACGAGAATCATCAGGAACCCGTCTCACCCAGGCCACAACCTCTGCACTCTGCTGCCCTCTGCTAGGTGCTACAGATGTACGGGGACACGCACTTCCAGACCACTGAAAAGCTTCTACCCAAGCACTATCAATGAACTGAACTCGGTTAAATAACTGTTCATTGCATCAAAGTCTTACGTGCCCCTTACCCTCCCCCCTCTGGCCTCTTGTCCTTCAGCGTCACCCAGGGCATGAATGGGACATAAGTGCAATATCCCAGGGACACAACGCAATTATTGTAAATAGAACCGCTTCAGTACTATTTACATACTCCCACCTTGTTTATACATATGCAGACAGAAACACACAAAGTTTTCTGGCCCGTATCGCTCATGATTTTACTTTGCATGCGTGTATAGCTTAATATGCAGAGCTATGCTAGTGTTGTGTTGAATCTGTTTCAGAGGACACACCTAATTTTGCTGTACATTCATGCAATGACAATAAAAGGCATTCTGTTCTGTTCTATTCAACATGTTCATTTTCCCAGTGTCTTCTGATGCCAAACTAGCAAAAAGACTAGTGAGAAGTTAGTGGGAAATGTGTTTCAGCCAGACACTTGCAGATTTACACAGAAAGTCAATGCGTTTTTTTTTGATCGGGCGGTGATGACTCTTTGTACCCACCAGGGGACTGTTTAAATGCCATTTCTTCATTTTTAAGTGCCGCTGTGTAAATGTTTCCAGCCAGTACCAGTTTGCAAAGCCCTCCCGGTCATCGTATTGGACCCCGTAATGAATTATTTAGAATCCGTGTTTGTGTGTTGTGAGTGTGTTATAAACACCTTCATTAATGTTCGTAACATGGTTGTGAGCGCGCGTCCCCCTGCTCCCTTATTCCCCCTGGGGTGTCACCCTGACGATCTGTGTGTTTACACTCCCAGCTCCTGCAGTTTGGATGAGTCGCTGGCCGCTGCTCCTACTAAATAATTGTCTGTTCAGACTCAGGTCGTACCGCGGTGACATGCCGGTAAAGCCACTACTTCCCCTGACAAACTGGGGGAAACTTTCTGCTGCTTCACAGCTTGTTCGCTCCTTCTTCTGGCTGCCTGGCGGGAGGGGGGATTGGGGCTTGTTAACCTTTGGGAGGGGAGCGGTAGCCTTGCTGGGGGTCACATTTGGGAGGCAGTGTCAGTGTGTGAAGGCCCACACACTGACACACTCACCCCAGTGCTGACCGAGTCTTACTCTGAATTTTTCTCTCTTTCTCTGCTACATTCATTTCTCCTCTCCTCCTCCACTTTCACCTTTCTCCTTTTTCTCTCCGTCATATTTTCTCCCTTTTGCCTCCTATTCATCCTTTTATCTCTCCTCTTTACTCTGTAAAATAGTCATTTCCTGGGTGATGGGAAAAATCAATAAGCTGGTGTGTGCATGAACGCCGGAACAACGGGGAAGGGGGACAGTAAACAAACCCCAGGGTCAGGGGTGCAGGGCCCCCAAACCACCCATCTCTTACTGCTAATGTGTGACTGTTTGGACTGAAGCCAGGGGGATGGGGGGGGCTATGTGCGGCATGTGCATTTGACACGTACAGGAGGCGTGTCTGATAGGCCGAGGTGATGAGGTCGGCATGTGTGTGGCATGCCTGTGGTGTGTATTTAGGCTACTTACACGCTGCTATACAGATTTTTATTCCTAAAGCATGTTTTTGTCAGGCTTATAGGCATATAGTTAAGTCCCCCAGAATGTACACATACACAGCTGAAAGACACTTAAACAGTGAATTTACAGCACAATGCTCTCATTGGTGCATGTCCTGATTAGTTACAACATGAACAGAGGAATACCGACCAGTTGGTGGATGTCACATGATAACAAGCAGTAATGAAACTTGTGAATTTTTATAATCATAGTCTTATTCTTATAAATCATACTTTTTTTCTCTGTCTTGGGAAAGAGATGGAAATGATTATGGTATGAAAATGAGAAAATAAACATCAATGTCATTACAGTTATGTGTGAGATTGTGGAAATGTGTTGGGAGAGAAATGATTTAAAGCTTTTCAAGTCACCTTTGTTTTTAACGAATCACATTACTAAGTAGGTTTCTTACTGGTTTACGTGTAAGTAGATTCAAATGAATCAGGAACTGTTCAGACCTCACACTGCCCCCTGCTGGTCCAACCACAAATAGCTTCCCAGTATGAAACAATGCAGTATACAATAGGCTTCCTCTTTCTGTCCGAGTAGAATGACTGCCTCCTCCAGAAAGGCATTTGTTTTCTTAAGTCCTTACCATTTCCTAAATAGGGTGTCTCTGTTTATAGGAGTCATTTCGAGGTTAGACAGAGACATGGCCCTTCTGCAGGCCTGCCCAGGAACTTTATTTGGACAGAAAGCAGGACTGTGTACATCTAATCCAAACGCTGCTCACTGAGCCATAAATATTTCTTCAACTTCGCTGCCTGGCAGACTCAGGGGGTGTTTGGGTGGGTGGGGGGGTCAGCAGGTTCAGATCAGCGAATTGCAGGTATCAAGCGGGTGCCGTCGGACCGTGTTCCAGTGCAAATTTCCCTGCTCGTGTTTTCCTCATGTCGCTCTGGTTTTCATCTCCCCAGGTGCCACCAGGGACATTGGATCAGCGCTGACCCGGATGTGCATGCGACACCGTAGCATCGAGGCCAAGCTTCGTCACTTCACCAAGTACGCTCTGTCCCCCCCGTTCCTGATCACAGGGACAATTTTGTCTGTGAGATACACATTTTTAATTCATTTCAGAAATTAACTTTGGGGGCACAGATTGCCAGAAACTTCATTTTTTTTTTTTATCAAAGAGGTTTACCATGTTGTCCTTCATTAGATAGATAACTGAATAAAAGACAACGGCTGCCTTTAAATATAACCAGTGAAAACTGATCAGAATCAGACAGTATCTATACATGTCGACCTCATCTTATGGATGTCCAGCCTAAACTGTGGTTGATATTATGGGGTTAACAAAAACAATGTGTGAGTGTTACAAATGATAGTTGTTATCCGTAAGGATTTTCTACCTGCTAAATAGGATTCGTATGAATAAAGTGAGATCCCAGAATAGAGTGCAATGAAAATAGGAACTAGATCGGAGAAGCGGAGCGGACACGGGGTTTGAACGTGCCTGTGGGCTTCAGCCTCACCGTGATGACACGTGTTCCCTTAACACTGTGCTCACTGGGAAAGAACTCAAACATCTCTTATGCGTTATCAGTGCTAAAGATGACAAATCGAAATAGCACATTTTCTAGTGTCTTTGGAAGTACAAATGTTTTAGGACAAATTTAAGACATGTCAAGTGCCTGTTTTACAACTGCAGTCTACAGTGCCAGCAGAAAACTCCAGGAGATCTGGGAGGGAGGGTGTGTTTGGAACATTCCAGAGCAGTGGGACCCCTTGGAAATTTGTATGTCCTTAGATCATGTGTAAATTCAGCACACGTTTTAGCTTTAACATTCAAATATTTGGGGTCTTTATTTCCTTACAGCAGTAGTTCAATATCTACAATATCTAAAACAGGATTGGACCTTTTAATTAAAAGGCACTGAGCCAAAACACACAGTTTGCTGATAACATTACCATTGAGTCTGAGGACCCCAGTATCCAGCTAGGTGCCCCCCCCCCTCCACCCCAGCCCCCACCTCCATAAGAAGCACCTTCATGCAGCTACTGTACTGTGTGATGTGAGTGATGGACAGTAGCCTTGTGGGTGGTGCAGAGATGGGGGCTGAGAGCTCTGTGGCCCCATGATGCAGACCCTCTCAGGTCACAGTCACTGTCCGGGACTTTGAGGTGGATCGTACCTCTGTGATCAACGAACAAATTCATTATTAACCAGCAAAGTTGGAGATTTCAGGTCCAGAGAGTACATATTGAGTATAAAGACTCACAGAGTACTGTACTCAACTGGTTGGTTGGAAGAAAATCTTGGTCTGGATTTGTACTCTCTGGACCTGAAATCTCCACCTCTGTTTACCGGTTTCATGCTATTTGTATTCACTCACTGGAGTGTCTGTGTGTTCATGTGATTGTCTGTGCATTTCTGTGTGATTCTCTGTCAGTTGGGCTGTTTGTCTGTGTCGAGTATGATCATTCTGTGTGAAATGAGAAAGAGTGCACCCTAAATTTGATGACAATGAAGGAAAACTAAATGGGGGGGGGGGGGGGAGTCTTCGACTTCCTTCACTGTAATTGGTCCCGGGGATGTTAAAATGTAACCAAGGCCCGTCTCTGTCTGGAAAGTTCCATAAAGAGGGTACCAGTAACAAGCCAGAGAGAGAATGATATAGTCGAGTTCCTCTGGTGTCTTTACATTCCTGTGTGAAAGATTAAAGCGCTGCAGTCATTACAGCTTGTAGAAGGATGATGCTGCTCTGTAGTTAGGTGGAAAATTTTCACATATGTTTTATTTTCACATCCATCCATCCATCCGTCCGTCCATCCGTCCATCCATCCGTCCATATTCTAACCGCTCAGGGTTATCAGGAATCCTGGAGCCTATCCCAGGGAGCATAGGGTGCTAGACTGGGGAAGACCCTGGACGAGAGGCCAATCCATCACTGGGAACATAATTAGGGAAAAAAAGACTCTGGTGTAGTAAATAATGTCATGTGTTCACATTTCAGTGCTTTTATTCCCATGCTACATACTATTTTACTGTATGGTAGCCGTGCTTTTTCAGAGCTTTGTTACACTATTCTGAGCTGTGCGCTTGGCTAGATTTACAAATCAAGATCAGAACTTTCTGGAACTTCGGTAGAAACCCAGATGTTCTGGTATACTTTTAATTGCACATTCTACTTAAGGAATCCTAGTGGGAGGACCAGCAGAGCATGTTCATACCTGACTGTTCCTTCCAGTGACCAACCAGTGTCCATCCCTTTCACTGGTGTGACCAACCAGTGTCCATCTCTTTAACTGGTGTGACCAACCAGTGTCCATCCCTTTCACTGGTGTGACCAACCAGTGTCCATCCCTTTCACTGGTGTGACCAACCAGTGTCCATCTCCTTCTCTGGTGTGACCAACCAGTGTCCATCCCTCTCATTGCCTGCTTCTCTTTTCTCCTCAGTGCCTTGATGGAGAGCTTGATCACACCTCTTCAGGAGAGAATCGAAGATTGGAAGAAAACTGCGAACCAGCTGGACAAGGACCACGCCAAAGGTGTGAGAATGAGTGCCCCTCCCACCCCAGTCCATCTGTAGCATTTGATGTCCATTTATTTGGTTTGTCTCCACACTGATATGCCCACATCTTCTCTTTAGAGTACAAGCGATCTCGGCATGAGATCAAGAAGAAGTCCTCAGACACCTTGAAGCTCCAGAAGAAAGCCAAGAGAGGTACTAACACTCTCAGTGAAACTATCTGTCCGGCCAGCTGCTAATATTATATTGGGATGCCCAACAACATAGAGTTGTGTGTCTAGTTTGTAGTGGGGTTGGGTCAGAAAAATGCCATTCCTGTGTTTGTAATAACCTCAGTAACTATGGTTTCCTTGTGGAAAAACCACAGTATCCTTGGGGCACTGAAGAAAACAAAAGGATTTCAGAGTCATCCCATTATTTTTCTGCAATGCAGTTGAGAAGTGAATTTAGATTGATGGAGCTGCAGGTTTAGAGGCTGATTTCCCAAGGTCACCATAACTGGTTTCTTCTAAGGTTGAAAAATTCTTTTCGTTGTTCTGTAGGCCACGGATGCAGCACTTACCTAAAGTTTTATTCAAATCAAAGGACAGGGCTGTGCTGAAGCAAATACATTTTTAATTTTTTCTTCAGCTATTTTTCTATATTTAATCATTTGTTCTTAGTGGTGTGCATAATTTTCAAAAATCTAGATTGCTTTTTGTAATAAAAATCCATAAAGTATGTCATAATTTATTTTCTGTCTTTGAATTCGTGTCATTTGTTCATTCTGAATGAAGGTGTGTTGCAGTCCAAATCTAGCCTAGTTTGAACCCCTCCTTTGAAGAATCAAGTGTGATACAATAGTTCCCTCTAGTGGCCATTTAAAAAAATGCACTTCACGCTGTTATATCGCTCAAAGGATTCTTTCCTTGAATGCACTTGAATATTGTCTTCTTGTAAGACAAACATTCATATTTTTGTGTAGCAAGACCTATTATATTGGAGAGAAAGGTATTTGGACAGATTGTCAGGTTTTTCACCCTCAGACTGTTATCTCAGAATCCCCTGCTTAACGTGAAGACCTGCTCCCACAAAAGCAGTGACCTCCTCCCCCAGTCTGAGGCTCTTCTCTGTTTGGATGCCATTTTGGTTTGATTTAATAGCTGTTTTGCACGTTCCTTAAGTGTTTGGCCAGGGACTGATTTCTCTGTTCTAATCCTAACGCTGAGCTCTTCTTTCTCACATTCTTTGTCACCTTTGCCAACTCCCCCCCCCCCTCCATGTCACCCCCACCCTCAACACTGCCCTCTGTCTTTTCTGCCCCTCCGTCTGGCCAATTCCGCCTTTGTAGAGCTCATGGGTACGTCCGTCGCTCCACGACCCTGTCGCTAATCCTCTTTGCACATTTGTTTTGCGTTTCACTTTCGCACCCTTTGTTTTCACGAGAGTGTAAGCCACACTCCTCAGGCTGGGAAACAGTCACTCTCAGGTCACATGGTCTGTGAACAGGCCCTATTGCCAGGGTGACGTAACAGTAGAGAATGTACATGACAGTCCACCACTAGGGGGAGCAAGTGCATACATCTGTGTGGCAGAATGCAGAAACACACAGCCCCCATCAGTAGGGAACACAACCGGATGCTGTGCCACATGACTCAGAATCACCGCTATAGACTGTTTTACTTTTTAAGTAATAGCTGATACGTAAATGATCATTCACGCTAACTACTGGAAAAAATATTTCAGCAGCTGGGTGAAAATACTGCCGTTAATCGTAGCGCATGTTCATGTGAGGAACGTCCTATTTCCGGCGGCCTTTAGCACCCTGCGATTCCCTGGACATTCATACCGTCCCGGTTAAGCTGCTTGACGTGTGGCTCCCCAGGTCCCGCGGCGGTTGGCCCACTTACCGTCATGCTGCTGTCTTGCTCATTTTGCCCCTGATCTTTCCTCACAGTTCTCTGATTAGGGTTAGATCACCTGCAGACAGCTTTCCCAGAGTCGACATCGCTCACTTCCTGCCGGGGATTCGGCCACCTTTCGTCACTCTCCTGTGTTTGTTGTGTATGGTTAGCGATTAGCGATTAGCAATTAGCGACTTCAATCAGGCCCTGACATTGACATCTCTCTCCTCCTATTCCCATCATGTGTATGTGTTGGTGCGTCTCATTCACTGCTTGTTGATGTCAATCATCCTTCCTCTCCTCTATGCCCCGCCCTTTCCTCTCCTCTGTGCCCCGCCCCTTACTCTCCTCTATGCCCCACCCCTTCCTCTTCTCTGTGCCCCGCCCCTTCCTCTCCTCTATGCCCCGCCCCTTACTCTCCCTATGTTACATCCTCATTCTCCTTTGGTTTTACTTCCTGTTCTCATATGCCAAACCCCTTCTTCCTACCTCCTCGACTTGCTCACTTCTCTCACATCCCCTGCTCCTGCCCCCCATCCTTCTGTCCACCCTCATTCTGCCCGCCCTGCCCCCCCCCAAATGCAGGACGGGGGGACCTACAGCCCCAGCTGGACAGCGCCATGCAGGATGTCAGTGACATGTGCCTGCTGATGGAGGAGATGGAGAAGCAGGCAGTGCGCCGTGCCCTGGTGGAGGAGAGGGGGCGTTTCTGCACCTTCATCAGCTTCCTGCAGCCCGTCGTGGTGAGAATGGCAGTGGGTGACAGGCCAGGGGGGACAGATTGTGATATGGGTGACAGGCCAGGGGGGCAGACTGTGTTATGGGTGACAGGCCAGGGGGGCAGACTGTGTTATGGGTGACCGGCCAGGGGGGCAGACTGTGTTATGGGTGAAAACCCAAGGGGACAGACTGTGTAATGGGTGACTGCCTGGATTGTATCTGGTCTAGCCAGGACCTCTTCTGCTTTTGTCAGAATGGAGAGATCGCTATGCTGGGGGAGATCACGCATCTTCAGGCCATTATTGACGACCTGACCATGCTGACCACGGACCCCCACAAACTCCCCCCTGCCAGCGAACAGGTGCCACCCCAGCCACCCTTGCCCTACACCCCCTACAGGAGAGTACAAAAACATAAAGACACCGTGGTCTATTCTGCCTGGAATAGTCCATTCTTTTTACAGCTTCAATAATTTTTGTTCATATTTTTTAAAACTATATTTATATAGCAAATCCCTTTCTTCCCAGTCAGTCCTGCTCTACCACAACTCTTCTTCCTTGGTCTTGAAAAGCCTTGCGTTCACTATAATTGGCTGCTAAAATGCACATATCGAATGGAAAGAAAGGGTTAGGGGAATGTAACTCCAAAACTTAAGCCAAACAAAATTAATTAATAAAGAAAATAATAACGACTGCAGCGGCCAATAATATAATTATATGCATTTTAAATAAGAAATAATAATAATACATTAATATATTATATCATAAACATCACCTGTGGATCTTATAAATCTCATCGGAATTGCCTAGGAACTGTTTTAACCGAACATGCCGAACTGAGTAACTTGTCGATCTCTGAGAGTCGGTGGCAGTGAGCCAAAGCCGCCGTGCTGCTGGGCATGAGCACAAATACAAGGGATTACGGTATGCGGAGGGACACTAACGGCTACAGGGCTCCAGACAGTCTACAGGAACACATGCAAGTGAACTTAAAAAAGGTTGCTGTGTGTTTTATATAATCACATATTTTTATGTTTATAATGTGTGGATGTACAAAAAGTTGGATTTTCTTAGATCTGAAAACCGCTTTGAACGATTCACTGAAGAGAACCGGTAAAAAAGAACGTCCTTCATGAATCGGACCACCACTATTGTTCACTTGGATAGCAGCTAGTGTTTCTTGCTAAGACTATATCGCGTTGTAGTTGGCGTAGTGCTTTTCTCTCCAACTGAATATCACGCAGATGCAATTTAAGCGATTGCGTGTTGTATTGGACTTGGGTACTAATATATCTGTCACGTTAGAACAGGTTCGGTATGAGATCACGCATTGTAGCAGGACCCTAAACCACGTCTGTTTTTTTAATCCCCAAGCACTGCTGCCCTAATTCTCCTCACTTTTTGACCTCCTCACCTGTTTCCTGTTGACCTATTCTCGGATTTTCCTCAATCCCAACGGCCAGTTCTTGCATGTTGAATTCTGTGATGCCTGTTGTATGAAGGCCTCTGATTGGCTGCACTTTTCCAGGTGATTAAGGACCTGCGAGGCTCCGACTACAGCTGGTCCTACCAGACACCCCCATCCTCCCCCAGCAGCTCTGGCTCCAGGAAGAGCAGCATGTGCAGGTAAAGGGGGTGGGGGGTTGGTGCCACTTAGCCAGAATATATGACCTTCACCATGTGTGTTTGTTATGGTTTATTAGTATCTGACACTCTGATACCTCTCACTCATATCATTTTCATTCTTCCTTCAGTTTCATATATCCTTATATCCTCTTGGTCTCCATCCATCTTCCATCGACTTATCCGCTTCTGCCTGAAGCACATAGCAGGATAATCAGTATCCACCGTAACACCCTTGTATGCCAGCTAACAGACTTATCTCCCGACGCTGACTGCAGTTTGGCCCAGCCGCCACCAGGGGGAGCCCACCGCCTCAGCAGTGTGTCTTCTCATGACTCGGGCTTCATCTCGCAGGACACCAATGTCTACTCCAAGCCACCATCGCCCATGCCCTCAGACATCACCAGCCAGGTAGGGGCCATGGTCCTTTTGATTTGCATTGGACTCGTACTTCCTCTTTCTGCCATTAGCGTGTTGAATGGTGAATAAAGGTGGGGGGGATGAATGAGGCAGGGTGTAATGTGGGTTCACAGCATAGCAGGCACAGCTCATCAGCATGTACCATTTGTACAGACCCTACATGCACAACACGCACCCTCTGTAGGGACCCTGAATGCACTGGTCATTAGCATGCCCCTTCTGTAGCGACCATGCACGCGCAGCTCATCAGCATGTACCCTCTGTAGGGAC
>JAODKE010000007.1:19966143-19988771 GCA_026779605.1 Mormyrus hasselquistii | reverse complement strand
CGTTTGGGGAGAACTTAACTAATAGTTCAGAGTTGTTAAAATCTTATCTAGCTCTGATTTAAAGGAACCCAGGGTTTCAGCCTCCACTACAGTAGCAGGAAGTGCATCCTCAAATTTGTTTTAGAATGTTCCCCTGCTAATTTCCACTTATGGCCGCGAGTTCTAGTATTTAATCATATATGATCATATAGCCATCATATATTTTTGTGACCCCACCTCTCTTTGTCTTTTCCTCCGGTTCTGCAGAAGTCATCGAGTTCTGCTTCATCAGAGGCATCGGAGACCTGCCAGTCCATCAGCGAGTGCAGCTCCCCGACCTCGGTAACATATAGCAGCACATGTGGTTACACATCATATACAAGCACACAAATGCATCTCTGGCTTGTACACACCATATATGAATGCATAAACGTAGCTGTGGCTCATGCACATCATATAAAAATATATTAAGGCACCGGTGGTTCTTACACATCTTACATAAGTACATGCAGTGCCCTCCATAATGTTTTGGACAAAGACACATTTTTCCTTGATTTACTGCTCCTCAGTATAAAATCATATATAACTACATAAATGCACCTGTAGCTTGTACATTTCATATATAAATGCAACTGTGACTTGTACCCATCATATATAAGGACATAAATGTACCTGTGACTTTTACACATCATATATCAGTATGTAAACGCTTCTGTAGCTCATATACAACATATATAGTTACATAAACAAACCTGTGGCTCGTACACATCAGATACGTACATGAAGGTAGCTACTCTCACTGTGCCACACCCTGAGACATGATCGCGGAGCAATTTATATTCCTATTCTTGGTATATCCAGTAAAACAACGTGTCTTATATAATATACTGCCGCTCAGTTAAAGGTAAAAAACACCATTACATACCTGAGTTTCCTTTAAAAAGTTCCTCTGCCAGAGTTACTAGATATATTGCTGTCACACGTGAGTTCATCAAGAAACTTGGAGTCTGAAGAGCAAACTTAATTTGTACGGAACAATCCAGATGGGATTTTTGGAGCTCATTCACCACATTACTGTTGTAATTGGGAGCCGTTTTATATATAATGCCTGTGTCTCCGATGGGGAGTACGAGGTCAGCAGATTCACTGTAATGAGATGTTCCATGTTTAGCATCTGACCCCAAAATCGTTATCGACACACCCATCTTCATGGCCCTCCCGCTTCTCTCGGGGTCAGCGTATGTTGTGCCCTTAGCAACTGAGCCTGGATCAGTTTTATCGCTCATTTCACTTAGGGGTACAAGGCCCCACTGATCCCAGATCAGTGATTACGGGCAGACTCAAGGCTCACTGTGCAGCTTGGACCGCGCTTGACGATCTTGTCTCTCATTTCGCAGTGTGGCTCGTCCTTCGCTACCTTCCGCCCTACTCTCTCTCACACTGGCTCCGCCCGGCCTCTCTCTGTCATACTTCCTGCGTCCCCACCCTATAAACGCTCCCCTGGATCCAACACCTCCTCTCCCACATCCAAGGTTCCTTGCTGGAAGGTTTGTTTTCATTGCCACTTTTTTTTGCAGCTTTGTGTTATTCTGTTTTGTTTTCAGATGGGTGGTCTGGAGCTTTTTGTCTGCACTTAATTTTGCCTCCTGTCCCTGATTAATGCTTTATATTATTTGTCTGATTCTGTTCATTTCACGCTTAATTCATTCATTCTTCATTGCTAAGCTCCTTGACTAGCACTCCTGGTCTTCTGCTTGCATTAAGCCTTGTAAACTGAGTTTACACACCTTCCAAACCTCTCGTTGAGAAGTTTGTTAAGCGGAGTAGGAAATCAGTGCTGCCACAGGTAAGCTGTGTCCTGCACCACATGCCCAACATGGCTGACGCGAGGCTTTGGTAGGACGGCCGTCTGGTAAGGATCCCTCAGTAGGATCTGACTGAAACTGCTTCTTGGGAAGGCACTTAAGCTGCTGGATAAGTCCTCGGCCTAAAGCCACAAACTCTCTGCTGGCTCTCAGTAACTACGCCCCCATCTTCAGGATTGGTCAAAAGTCTCCTACGAGCAGCCAATGGTCACTGCGTTACAGCGGAAGAAAGATCCTTTGGAGCGACTCAGAGAGCAGGAAGCCCCCTCTGGTGCCCAGGGGTATGCTGGGATACATCCGGAAGATTCTCACAGGCACAGGATGACCCCGGCTTCCATTGCTGCCAAGGTGACACCCTCAGGCAGCGACTCGTCGCACCATCTGCTGCAGTGTAGCACTCTGTATTTAGCAAGTATTGTGGCAGGGATATTTGGTATGTAGCAAGTAATTTGTAAGACTTCCACTGCATTGCATATACAGAATCAAATAATGTACACATGTTTACAAACTGAACTGAAAATATGAAAGTGTGGTAGTGTCAAGGCTTGGTTCAGACCCTTGGACTGTTTGGGCTCTGTGTTCAGCCAGTGTTAATCTCTCCCCCACTCCCAACACCTGTACCAGCACGGAGAGGAGGTCTCTCCAGCTGCCAGTGACCTGGCCATGGTTCTGACTCGTGGCCTCAGCATGGACCAGCAGAAGACCAGCCGGGATTCCCTACAGTTCTCCAGCGGCTACAGCACGCAGACCACCACGCCGTCCTGCTCTGAGGACACCATCCCCTCCCAAGGTAACCCAGCCTGCCCCTCTCCCTTCTGCTGTGCCCCAGTAAAGGTGAGGTAACCACCCCTCCACCCCTGCAGTGTCCGACTATGACTGCTACTCTGTGAATGGCGACGCAGAAGGAGAGGTGCAGACCGACTTCGACAAGTCCTCCACCATCCCGCGGCACAGCAACATCGCCCAGAATTACCGCCGCATGATCCAGACCAAGCGGCCGGCCAGCACTGCTGGCCTGCCCACTGCAGGGGGTGGCCAGGGCGGAGGGGGTGCGGGGACCCCGGGGACTGCCACCATCCGGCGGACGCCCTCCACGAAACCCAGCGTGCGGCGCACCCTGTCCAACACGGGCCCCATCCCTATCCGACCACCCATGGTGCCAGTAAGGACACCCACGGTGCCAGACTCTGCGGGTTACGCTGGGCCGCCGGCTCGGGCGGGCAGCGAGGAGTGCGTCTATTACTCCGAAGACGCCTCCCCTGGCACACCGGACTACACCAAGGCCTCGCCAAAGCGCCTGAGCTTGCCCAACACAGCGTGGGGCTCTGGTGAGATGAGCGTCTACGCCCAACCGGCTGAGGAAGACCAGCTGCTGGCCGCCAACCGGCACAGCCTGGTGGAGCAGATCGGCGAGCTAGTGGCCAGTGCCCAGGCTCTGGGTGAGGGGCAGTTCCCCTTCCCCTCACAGCCCGATGAGCCCCCGCCCCGGCCTGTGCCCGCTCAGGACCCCCAGCCCCCAGGGGGTGAGGACATGCTGGTTTCCATCCGGAGGGGGGTCCGACTCCGCAAGACCGTCTCCAATGATCGGTCAGCACCTAGGATTTTGTGACAGTCCCACCTGAGCGGGGGCATCTCGGCAAAATATGTAACAACTCCATTCAAGTCAGTAAATAATCAGTAACTAGACTATACAGCCACAAAACAGCCCTGTCCCTGTAATTTTAGTATGTATGGACGCATGTTTTAATCATCAACACCCCATCAGACGTGGGAGACTGCAAGGTGGCGGATTGCAGTGTGGACAGGTGGCCCAGCCCTCTTACCCCAACCCTGGGGGTTGGGCACAGTTTGCAGGCCATGGAGAGTTCAATAGAGGATTTGGGTGAAAAAGTAGCGCTGAACTGCCTCTCTCTCCCCCCTGCTGCTTTCATTTCAGAGAATTTCTGCTGTGGGGGCGTGGCCACCTACGCCCCGCCTCTCTCTCTGTGCTCCATGCTATGTGCGGGTTCCTGGAGGGAGGATTGGGCGTTGCAGGCTGAGGGCACTGCTGCAGGTCAGCTGGTGGCCTCAAGGGGGAGCTCTCTGCTGCCAGGATTAGTCTATTTTTTTCTTTGGGGGTGCCGGAGTGGTGAGGGTTTGCCTTGTATTCCACTCCTTCGATTTCCAGGCTGTGTAGAGGGACTGATACTGTGTCACTATTTCACGAAAAGATGATTTAAAAATATGCCAGGCATATAAGTGTATTTTTAGAAGACTTAGTGAACATTTCAGTATGAAATCAAGCAATAAATGTGCTGTTTGGGTGAGAGGATAAAATTTAAAGAATAGATTTTTATTACTGTATAGGTTTTATTAGTGTATAAGTTTTCTTTCGTTTCTAACTTCAGGCAGTCATCAGGCAAACAGTTTTAAATTCTGTACCGCGTCTCATGACAACTTTGGCACTTTGATAAATTCCCTGGCTGAGCACTAGATGTCACTGTGGTCACACGCTGACATTCACTGCCATAGCAACACAACGAGGCGCGCGTTTCTTACACGTTAATGTGAAGGATTAAGGCAAAACGAGGTGAAACGGAGACGAGCCAATGGAGTTTGCAGGATATTACGATGTGGATTTATTTATTTATTGGCGCAAGAAGATTCACAAGCGAACAGTTTAATGTATGCATGTTGTTGACTCGTGCGGTTTAGGTGAAGACTTGCACAGAAGTTCGTCTCACGTGGGAACCTTAAGTGAAGTGTGCTGGGAAATCCTGCTGCACATGTACGGTGGGGGCTCAGGTAGCCAGCGGAGAGCAGATGAGGCAGAAGGGAGCCGGAAGCGAGGTTTTCGTGCGCACACTCACTCGAGCGAAGTAACAGCAGCTGTACATGAAATCTAGGTGTGGAATAAAGTGTAGGTAGCGTGCAAAAATATACTTGTAACAGGTTTTGATGACATTTAATCTTTAGTGAAAAGCAAATGTCAGCCTTATTTAAAGGTGTCATATAGTTAAAGGGTGGGAAAAAAACTCCTAGCATATGAAAATGGACATTCTGGTCCTTAGGATTCATTTAGAGGTGTCTGGTGGAAAAGTGTTGGAGTAATGTGTCAAGACTGAAAGCCAGAAATGACAGGAAGTGAAAAAAAGCACCAAGAGGAGGGACTTCCTGTGTGACAGCAGAACGCTAACCTGAGCATGATGACCACTAACATGTACATATTTTACATAAACACACAACACCGTTTATTTATTTCAGGCAAATAGTACATCCTGTTCTTGAAGACACTTGTGACAACTCTATTGCGATTTTTCCCCAAATGTTTCCTTTTGTACTGTACTGGAGTAAGCATTGTCCCCACACTGTGAAGGAGCAAAGCAGTGTGGAGGAGGCAGGTTTGACCAAAGGGGCGGGGCAGTGGACCAGCAGCTCAGCAGCGACCCCACATGGATGAGTCTGGACTGGCAGGCAGCTGGCGATCCTCCATAGTTACACTGAAGCACAGGTCATGACTTTGTATGTAAATAAACATATATATAAATATATCAGAAGGTGAACACTAATTGTAAAAGTCGCATTGCAGAGATAATAAAAAACAGTGTTTGACACTAATTCTACTGTCTAGATGTACTGGGGAAAAAAACAAAGGCAAAAGTCAAGTCCACAGGATGACAGGAGTGCCGGATGTATTGTGTTTTTAGCTGATTGAAAATACAACATCACCATCAAATCCAATTCGGCAAAGCTCAGTATATCTAGTTTGTCATGTTGTCTGAATGTTGACAGTCAGACTTTCTTTTTTGTGTTGGTGTTGTTTAAATAGATGTGTCATCTTGGAAACTCAGAGGATGCTGGGTGTGGAGTTGGTGTTCGGACCTGCTGTGGTCACTGGTTCTGGTTTGGCTCTCACCCTCAGTCTGGAGCACCATCTCATACATTGACCTCGGTTGGACCTCACTTCCCCTCACACACATGCTTCTAAAGTCAGGTAAACCTGGTTTCACAAGCACATACAATTACTCAAGATCCTAAGTGGTGATTCTGTGCTAGAGGAACATTCTGCTGAAGGCTCAGGTGGAACTTGAAAAAAATGGCCCAGCTATCTGGTCACCTTCGTCAGAGCAGGATGATGTGTACAGCTTAAAAGGCTCCCTGTAAGTATGGCCCAATTCTAGGCTGTTCTTGGGAGCCAAAAGGAGAACCTTAGCATTGCTGGTGGATTGCTTCCCATTTTTAGCATTGTGTGTTGGTCTGGGGCCGAGAGACAGTTTTCAGGCTGAGGGAAGCGTCTACTCATCTAAGCATCTACTCATGAAACCCAGCCCTCGGTTCTGCCCTGCCCTTCCTTCCTGTGTGCGCTTAAGGAACTCCCCCGCCATTGCAACGTGCACGTTGTTAGGTCCTGTATTGTTCTGCCCGTATTTCTGTCTTGCCGATGTTCGATTGATAGAGGGCCCAGCCGCCGCGTGGCTCGAAGGCACCTTAGTAATTTCTCTCAGCCTTCCAGAGCCATTTGTTACTCTGAGAGATGAAGGTGGGCCATACAGCTTGGGACGAGAGCTCTAGGTACAGCTGTGGGCTTTTCCAGGGCTCGTTGTGTTTTCATGCCCGCTGGCGTTTGCGGCTCGTACTCCAGAGAGACTCTCTGTGATGTCACGTTTCACCACACAATTAAGCTCCCCCCACCCCGCCCCCCATACGCACAAATCGAGTCTCGGGTTAGCAGAAAGGACTGTCGCATTTTCATCCCTCGGTCAGGCACCTTATCCCACGCCCTCTGTTGAAGTAATCCCACAGTGTGCAAGATATAAGCTTGGGTTAAATGGATGAATATAAGTGTGGTTTCAAAAGCTCAAGCTGCCTCCCTGCATTCAGGGCTGACATTAGCCCCGCCTGTCGGGGGAGCTCTCCGTCGGTAAGTCACCAGAGGGGCGCCGTAAAAACCGCACGCCTGTCACTCGCGTCATGTCACACCATCTCCTCTGTCACTCCTTTCACTGACCTGAAGGAACAGAAAACAGAGTCTCTGAACTTGACCTTTGCCACAGTTACAAAAAATGTTTTTTCTTATTATTGTGGAAATATATGCTGTGTTTGTTGTTTTTGTACGAAACCTCTCCTTCCAGTGAAGTCCAGTAACGCTGAGGATCCCCGTGACACACTGTCTTCTCCCCTTTCTCTCCCCTCTTTTTAATTTATTGTGTTTTTTTAATTATACATTTGTCTTTTTTGTAATATTTACCCTCTTGATTTGTTAACCTTAGTCACTGCTAACGTAACAAAATGCACTGTGATGGATCCAGTATTAATAAAAGTTGTACTTAAATACAGTCATGTGAGCCAGGGGACCGTTATTCAAGTGTTCAGATATTCCTGGATGGGGTCAGTCAGGTAAGCACTGATTTTTGTTTGAAAGTTTCTTCATATGTTTACGAATTTATGTACGTGAATATGTCAGTAGACCCCAGAGTACACGCAGTCATTTTTGCATAAAAACACTGCCTATAGTTATATGCATTATATTTATTGTCCAAAGCAATGTACAAGTGAGGAAAAGAGCACATTACAAACATATGGCTGCGGAGGAGTCGACTCAGCTGGGCTGAGCTTCCAGTGAACGCCCAGGTACAAGTGAGCAGTGTTAGAGTAGGAGTTACACAACATCTACCAGACAAAGCAAGAACGTTATAAAACTACAATTCACATCAGCAGAAAGTGCAAAACTAAGAACATTCTAGAAATATAGAGTAGTATCAGGCTAGCAGAGGTATTCCTTGAACAGATGGGTTTTGAGGTAGAGAGGGAATCTGATGACTGGATGCTGCGACACTTGCTGGTTTGAGCCCAGAAATAAGACAATATGCTGAAGTTGGAGTCATCATTTGGACGATTGAATGTCATAGCAACAAACATGTGGTTTGAGGGAGATAATTCTCTCGAGAGAAGCAGCGTGATCCCATGTCATCAACCGTGTCATTCTCTCCAGCAGACTTAGTGGTGGACTAGCCTGCAGGGGGCGCCCATCAACCGTGTCATTCTCTCCAGCAGACTTACAATAGTGGTCGACTAGCCTGCAGGGGGCGCCTTTACTCGAGAACCAGCCAGAGCAAACTTCAGAGTCAGCACTGTTTCCAGTCATTTGCAGGATTTGTCTGTGTGGCCTCGCGTCTCCTTGGACCAGTGCGTGCGTTGAAAGTATATAACAGCAGTCAAGACAACAACAGGTGCCGGCTCTGGCATTGGTGTGGGAATGAAAGTGGCTGTTTATAGGCTGGCTTTTTTCAAGCCCTTGGAAGAGAACAATCAAGAAGAATTCCACAAGGGCGCACTGACATTCGTCACTTGTTGTCACTGCCCAGCAGCTGTGACAAGAGTTTCAATAACGCCGCCCTCACACTAGCATTCATTAGCATGTACTGCATCCTCCAGACAGATCCTATGGAATTACCCCTGTGGGACTTGAACCCACAGCCTGGCGGTGCCCGGAGGGTGTACCATCTGTCTTTTATTCCTAACAGTGGCTGGTAATACTGTGACTGCCAGCACACCCTCGATGGAAAATGCTGCCTTTGTTTGCTCAAGTTATTTCCCCAGCTAGTGTTTAAACCAGACAAAGGGATATTTAATTAAAATGAAAGAGACCTTAATTAATCTGAAAGTTCTATACCAGGCAGTGTATTGGGTGTCGGCCTCAGTGGGCCGATTTCTGGGTCTTTTATTTTCAGGGTGCGTAATATCACACGGCTTCTGAATGTAATTACGTTTCTGAAGATACAAGTGGAAAAGCTCTTAAAGCAAGTATATTTTTATTCTGAGGAGTCACTCTATTGACCATTCTGTGTGCCACATTATTGGTTGTTTGTGTTTCTCATCTCTACCAGATGAAACCGAGACTTTCTTGCTTCAATCTGCAGACGCTGAGTATTTCCTGACGTCCTGGTGTCAAAGGTGCGACAGTGATTCCACTCTCTGGAATATTTACATTGGTTATCCTACAGCGTGCCCTGTGGATACAGCTGGGTATTTTGCTGGAGTAGGTCAGATTAATCGCCCAGCTCAAGAGGCTTACAGCAGGGCTTGTGCTGGCATTAGCTTATGCTGTTAGCCACCACTCGCCAGCAGCTCTCTTTATCACAAAGTGGACAGAATCACTATAATATATAAAGCGCATCCTGCTGCTCCCCCAGATCAGGGGTGATCGATCGATCGTTAATTAGCAAGCGTTTCCTGAAGCCATTTGTAACTAAAGCAGTTCATAATCTTGTCCGTAAAATTTATTTTCGACGCTGTTCTTTATTTGAACTTTAGCCTGCTGTCCTGTGACAGAGACACGGAGATGGGTCAAAATAGATGAGAAATTCACACCGACCCGCTTTTTTGGAGAAAAAAAATAATGCTGATGATACAATAAGAGGCCAGTATTGCAATATAAAACTCTAATGTCGACTATAAATGAGCGTAAATGGGACCCGTCGCTATAACACCTGCAATTTGAGTACATGACAGGATTGTGCACCTTGAAAATCAAATTCACTTCATAAAATTAGTTGAAATCACAGAGCAGAACCGCAAGTGCAGCTGTAACAGTACATATTTCAGTATGAATCACACCGCATGTTAACAGCATACACTGAATCATGTGGCCGATGAAGTTCAAATTCCAATTCTCGAATGGAATCGGGCACAATTCAAAAATTCTGAACAAGCAGGCAGCAGAAAGAGCAAAGCCAATCAAAGGTGCGGCGTGTTTTACTCACATCATTTGAACCGGGAAGGTGAATCACCCCTCAGGACCAGCAAAGGCAGAGAATTGTGCAACTGTGCGAGTGAAACAAAGATATCGTTTCAGAGACTGCAACCCAAGGAGCTGAGTCGCTGGTCTAAATGCTGTTTTGTGCGTGTGGACATGAGCAATAACATTCTGGGGTGAGATAATGAGCATCCTTTGTCTGGTTCCGGATAAATTGAAAAGTGGAACATGCTGGAATCTTGCCCTCAGTGCTCTGTGCAGCTTCTGACAGCTCTCTGCTTCTACACCATTGGTAGATTCCTGCAGACCTACAGATGCACATGGCCTCAGCAAGGCTGCTGCATCTGTGTATTCCTTACATTTCTCTTGCACCATGTGCATAACTACATACAATGTCCAGCAGGAGAGGATGCCATTGCGGGCATCCCTGGCGTTGTAGATGCAGTGGCTGGAACCCTCAACCTGTGAATCCCACCTGCACCTGTCAGAAAGAATTCTTGGCACCAGGCCTAAATGTCCAGGTGATATGCAAACATCAAGGACATTTTGCAAACATTGTCGCCAAGTGGCCTGGGAGGACACATCACGCTGTTATCTGGTACAGAATTAGAGTGTGTTAGATGGCAAACGATGGCGTGTTTGCTGGTGGCTGGTTATTGGGAGACAGCAGGTATCCTGTTAGTGAAAACCTGCTGATTCCAGTGTTGAATCGCCAAACCGTGGCTGACTAGATGTATAACAGCACACAGCCAAGAACACACACTGAAATAAGTAGATCGATGTTCCTGTTATCGACAGTTTGTGCTTTTCTGACGCGGAGGCTTGGGAGAAGCCAAATGTAACACATAAAGTTAATTAGTTAATTGTGGAATAACGAGGGGTTTTGGGAGACGCTTGCATTCCTCACTCGCTCTTTACTTCCGTCATGTGTTGTCGTTATTCGACAAGATCGATGGCTATTGGGAAACCAGCCCCCCAGTTCTGCTCCTTGTGAGATCGTCTGGAGACCACGAAGTATGAGGAGGATGTATAGATGGGTTTGGAGTCATCCTCTCATTAGTATCTGCTTCTAAGGTGTCCCGCAGCTGGGGGTGGAGAGGCGGCTCCCAATTAGTCCTTACCTCCGTCGCTGCTCCTTTTGAAGTTACAGAACCAGTGGCAGGTGGGGCCCGACGCTGACCGGGGTGTCCTCACATGTCATGGTTTCCGGAGTCAGGCTGGGACTGAGATGAAGGGGCTAGATTCTGGGCCACAACCTGACCGGAGCCCAGACAGCAGGGCTTCACATACCACAGCGGGGGGACCTGCAGCCCACTCTCCCCCTTCATCCCAGCGCCACCTGCCCTCCCCCTACCTCACCCCTACCCCAAGGCTGCAGACACAAATTTTTCCCTCTGTTCTGCACATTTCCCCACCAACAAATTTGCATGCGTGGCAGTTCCTCTCTCTGCCTCACAAATGTCGTCAGTAAAATGTCAGACGTGTGCCTACAGCAAGCTGATCACTGCTGCAGCTGTCACTTTGGAGAAGGAGCTGCACTGAGCCAGGGCTTCCTCTATCCTTCCTCCTCGAGAGCGACCCCTATAGGTAGGTGTCAACTAAGCAAGGCAGCTCTTTTTTCCCTGTCCTGTTTACAAGATGGACAATTTTGACTTACTGTTATTTTAGGACAAAAATCCTTGTTGGATTTACGGCAGTGACCTTTGCTTGGCTAGAGGTGTGTCAAGTTAACTTCCCTCGTGATTTATTGTGGGCTCAGAACGCTCTGCTTGTTAAATTCAGAGGTACATTTTTTGAAGACTCTGTCTTAAAAGGGTCAAAGGTCAGAGATTGTGATGTCTCTGTCTTTTGAGGGCTTAAATGGGTTAAAGGTCAACGGCTGAGCGCATGAACCAAAGTGATCTTGCGGCTGCCTGCAGGCTGGTCTTACTCCCGTCGCTTTATCTCTGAGCATCTCCCGTCTGTGTGAAGCGCAGCTGATCGTCCATCCGAGGCAGGGGCTTCTTATCGACATGGCGCAGATGTTTTCTGTTGTCTGATAGATACACACAGGCGCACACACACAGCGCTATCTCCAGATGATTAAAAAAAAACTGTTTTATTCACAACACCGGTGGGACGCTGAGAGCCATGAGCGTTTAACTGTCACGCCGGCAGAGTCTGGCCCACATACAACAGCATCTGATTTTTAATGGCTGGCGGGACAGGAGGCTTGGTGGTGCTGAAATGGTGGAGGGATTAAATATCAGGTGCATCTGTAACAGAGAGTGAAGCCCCCGTAGAAGCGGCCAGGGTGCATCTCCTAAGTCTCGGCAGGCTTTCATTTTCAAGCTGCCCTGTAGCTAATGGTTGCATTGTTTAAGCATAAACTTGTGGTGTGGGAAGGAAATTAAGATGAGGTAAGATTAACTTTTTTGATCCCCCCGGGAGTAACTTGGGCAACTTTTTCCCATAAATTGGAGTCGAACCCCCCCCCTTCTGGGGAGATTGCAACCCGCACACAGTGCCTTAGACCACTAGGTCATCGTGACATAGAAGAAGTCTTAGGAAATATTATGGAGAAGTTTTAAGATAAACTGGCATGAGGAAACAGAAGAGGTTTAAAAAGCCTTGAGCTAAGGGAGGCTGAGAGTGTGTCACTTGTTCAGCGCTGAAGCTGATGTACCCCGAATGGGAGGGTTTGGGAGGAAGTGTGATCTGAAGCTTTAGATCCTTCCAGAATTGCGGCCTACAATCTAATATATATACTATATAAAATACATTTTTATAAAAAATCACAGACTGCACTTTCTGGACAGCAGAGCAACTAATTAGGACAACATTTCAGTTGTGCCAGGCAGTGCCGTGTGGGAGGGGTCAAAGGTCATGAGACTGGGGATCCTCCAATCAGCTGTGCTAAGGATGGGTTGGCTGCTGTTGTCTCTGACACATGTAAAGGGTCTAAATGTCTTCTGTATATGTGACTGGGTCTCGCACTGATGTCAGCCATAGGGCCATGGATCGCAAATTATGTGGCACAGATGGAACAGCATCGACCTTGAAAATATGTTCCAGAAGTGTGCATGTGAGGGGCAGAAAATCTTAGATATTCAACAGCATAATTACTAGTTACACAGACATATCCACAGTGTGTAAGTACGAAGTAATTATTTGAACATTGTCTCCTTTTCAGAAAGTCGCAGACCTAATCAGGATTACTTTAAAGTTGTGTAAACGGCAATTACGTATACTATTCATCTTGCAATGTTTTATGAAATAGGATTTCCTTAACTCGTGTTTAAAAAACAGAATTATGCAGTATTTGTTAACTTTGTAAACGCAGCAAAATTCAAAAGACTGATGAAACTGAAGTGAAAACACAAGTCTGTGAAATGGCTCAGTTGCCTGCATCTCTGCTAGGAGACATTCATGCCAATTCACAACATCAGAACTCCAAAGAATTATGTAAACCGTATGGAACTCTCTGCATGACAAAAAAGACAACTGGTTTATCTATTCAAAACAAACAGCAAACACTGACCTGAGTACAGCAGAGAATTGAAAGTTATTTTTGTACGCGTTTTAAGCTATTATAGTAACTTTCCAATCCTGATAATATAATTGGTGCTTTATAATCCCCTATCATATCACAATCATCCCTGCTTATTTGGCATTCATTTGACAGGTAAAAATGACAAAACCTCAGGATGGGAAGACTGTCTTGCGATGTAAATGAGCAGACTTTGAGATTTGTTGTGTGAGTGTGTGATCTGTGCATGTGATGATTTAGAACTCTGTATGTAATTCTTCATTTCAGAAATAAAACCTTTGAATTGAGCAGAAATAGGATATGAAATGAACACAGAGGGACGGAAAGCTCCAGAAATATCCCGTTTCATTTACTGAGGCTGGCTGAGTGTTCAACAGTGTTGCAATTAATTGCAGTTAATTGGGAGGAACTTGGGAGAGCTTCTGATGTCTGGATGCAGAACGGGCGCATTCTCCAGCCCGGACCCCCCCCCCACCACTGATCTGCACCCCTCCAATTTATGAAACCTTCCACTGATTTTTTTTAATCTTCTTATCCAATTTGCATATTCTTCCTCTAATTTTATTCATTTTCCCCTCCCAGGTTTCATTTGAATAATACAAATCTGTTCTATATTTGTCAACTGTGAGATGATATTATATTTATGAATGTTATTGAACGCAGGCCAGTCTTCAGAAGGAGAAGCCAGCAACCTTGCAAGTGAGAGACAAGCTGGAGACCCAGTTTTTGGGCCATTTGAAGAAAATTCCGTACTCCAGCCTGGCTGATAGAGACAAAGCAGGAGGGATATTTAAAAGACAGGGAGTAATTACTGAGAACACACTCTCCTGCCTGATTATGTGCCTTGATAAAATAACAAAGGAAGTTGATTTCTTGCACATTATACTGTATCCTGCTGCCCACCCTGAAAAAAACAGTTTAGTGTTTTGTTGCCAAAGTAGATAATTTAGAGAAATGTATAGAGACTACAAGTGATTGTGGGTGAATCTAAACAAGAACACAAATACCATACTTATGGTCTTTACAAGACCAGTCTTGCTAAATTGCCTTCCAAGAATGAGCTTGGGGGACAATGAATCACGGGATTGGTCACGTTTGGCGAAGATGCAACCGATGTACCATTGATATTTGGGGCTGAGCAAGAATAACATTCGGGGATTTTTACTGTTCTCTGTACTCTTGTTCTTGAGTATTAGAACTGGTCTTTGACAATGGAAGATGATGTGGAACAGGCACATGAGAACACAAGTATGGTCAAGTATGCATATTCAGATTCACCCTGTATCAACTCGCTTTGTATTTTTTACTGTTCCATATTCCGCATCTCCAGCATCAAGCTCTAGGTTTCCTTCTGTTACTGTGAGTCCCTGGGTGCGTTGTAAAATGGGTAACAGTCCAGCCACACTAGTCTATGTCATTTTCAGCTCGTCTGTGATTAGTATTGACTTATATCTAAAATACAGATTTATCGTGTGGTCCAGGCAAAAATAAATGTTTTTCTTAAGCTTAACTGCACACACGGAGTCGTAAAATCTTGACTGCGCTGGGTGGTACTTGAACCCACAAGTACTTGGCGGGAAAGCCTGTTACTGTTTTTACGCGCAGTTGTTTTTAAGTTTATTGCCGCCGCCGTAATGAAAAGCGGCGAGGCGGCGATTTGGCGCATCCGAGGAACGGTCCCCCACGCCGTGAAGCGCTTGTCAAACTGGCACCCGGAGCTGATCCGGGCTTGCGGAGCGAGTCTCTCTGCGTGAAATGACGGGGATCGCAGCCGCGCGGCCATATGCGCCCAGCATCCCATTGAACATACCGACACCCGGAAGCGTATCCGGCCAGAAGCGGCTCTTAAGAGGATTTATTTTTGAGCCGGTTTGATAAGGTGGGGAGCGGCGGATGATCTTGTAATTAATGGCAAGGGGCGTACCCTGCAAAAGCAGTAGGTAATGCCCTTGCATAGATTATGGAGAAATCACGCTGTTCGGGTTTTTTAATCCGCTCCGGTGTTACATTAGATTCAGTCCCTTCGTTAAATCACGTTACACCCCGAGGAGCAGTCCGAGAAAACCCACAGCCAGTGAATAACATTAAATGGCAACATTTGAAATAGAACGTCAGTTCCCCAATTGTATCATTATATATTTTGCAGTGGGGTGTTGTTTTTGTCTCTACTGCATGAGGCCTCGGAGTCTACCAGTGAATTTTAATAACACGATGTACATACGCCAATAAGTAATGCTATTATTTCAGTATATTTGATGGGTTATAATCTGATTTAATTGGCATGCTGACCAGGTTGTTTTAGTTCCTTGTTAGCTATGGAATGCCAGCGGTATGTTCCAGCCCCCGTAAGCTTGTACTGGGGAAGTGGTTAGAAGAAAAATGGATGGATTGATATATTAGCATTTAAAAGCAAATCACAATGCTACTTCAACATAATTAAATTGGATTTTAATTAGTCTTAGTTTAATTTTAGATGGACTACCTTAGTTAATGGAGAAATCAAATCTGACGCAACACTGGCCTTTAAAAGCAGTGATTATTTTTTAATGAATCTGTCAAGTTGACCAGAGAGGGGCATAAATGTAATGCTGTAGTAGGGCTGCGGTTTTGGTGAAGGAGGTCATTCAGAATGTGATGGAATTCGCTGTGCTGCAGCGGACGGGACAAGAAGCAAGACGAGAAAGCAGGAAGGGCTCACACTGGATCCCGTTAATGGCACTCAGGACAAGCTGTAATCAGCAGCATGGTTTTATCCTTTGAATATGCTGCACACTATATCTGTAAGGAAGGATTAGTAACGGTCTGATGCGACAGTTATCAGTGTCTGTCACAAGGTGCAGTAAGGATGCACATAATTCTGTAACACTTTCTCACATCTGTCGGTTCGCCATGACCACTTATGCCGTCTGGGGCTGCTCTCGCCCTGAAGCTTATCCCAGGAAACAGGGCACACGACAGGGGATACTCTGGATGGGATGCCAGGCCATTGTTGGGCACGTACTCATTACGGGCAGTTTACCCAGGGCACCCAGAAGATGGACACAAGCACATTGAGAAGGTACACTGGGCGGTGGAGATTTCAGCTCCTGGCATTGGTGGTATGAGATGATGCTGTTTAACACTAAAGCCACAATGTCATCAATAAATCCTGAAATGCACATAAAATGTTTTGTGGCTCAGTGGTTTAGGATGCTGTGCCGGTAATCAGAGTGTTGTTGGTTTGAATCCCGTGGCTGTTTGAGTGTTTTTTCTCTTTGGGCCCTTGAGAGGGGTCGTCAACCCCTCTTTGCTTTAGCGATTAGCTGCTTTCTCAATAAAGAATGTTTGTCTCTTTGGAGGAAAATGCTGGGTAATGTATAAGTATATAACGTATGCATGGGATTCATATATAGTGAGTAATATGTGCATTTTTTCCAAGTTATTGAGTGATCGGCTTACTTGGTATGGTGAAGTCTTACACTACATGCTGTCTGTGCGTGGGCTGGCTGGGGGATGGAGGGGGCACTGTCTTTGCGTGGCTGAGGTGCGGGCACCCTTTCTGCGTGGGCTGGTGGGGGTCACGGTCTTTGCGTGGCTGAGATGCGGGGCACCCTTTCTGCGTGGGCTACGGGGGGCACGGTCTTTGCGTGGCTGAGATGTGGGCACCCTTTCTGCGTGGGATGGTGGGGGTCACAGTCTTTGCGTGGCTGAGATGCGGGCACCCTTTCTGCGTGGGCTACGGGGGGCACGGTCTTTGCATGGCTGAGATGCGGGCACCCTTTCTGCGTGGGCTGGTGGGGGTCACAGCTTTTGCGTGGCTGACATGCGGGCACCCTTTCTGCGTGGGATGGTGGGGGTCACAGTCTTTGCGTGGCTGAGATGCGGGCACCCTTTCTGCGTGGGCTACGGGGGGCACGGTCTTTGCATGGCTGAGATGCGGGCACCCTTTCTGCGTGGGCTGGTGGGGGTCACGATTTTTGCATGGCTGAGATGCGGGCCCCCTTTCTGCGTGGGCTACGGGGGTCACCCAGCCTGCTGCACTCTGCTCCACACCTTTCATCCAGCATGGTTTTGTGTCTATGTTGTGTGCAGGTGCCGTCCCTTTGATCTTCACACCTCTGTTTTGTACGCCGCGAGGGTTTGGTGCGGAGTGCAGCGTTCGGGGCATTAATATTATACGCACCTCTTCATGGCAGGTGGATTGCGGGGTTTTTCTACTGTTAAAAGGCCTGTTTTTCAATATGGCTGCAGAGATGAAAGATATAATTTATCTCCAGTTCTGTCATGGCTTATTTGCATGTCCAAGTGGGCTTTGATGTTTTGTCCAGTGACGTGCCCTCCCCCCCCCCGTAGGTGTTTGTGATGTATATTTATGCTCAGAGAAGAGTTGTCAAAGATAAATAGGATCCTCGTGTCGGTCTGTGTGAATAATCCTATTCACTGATGGGTGTAACAGAAGTAGGTGCGGGAAGGGTGGGGGGGGGGGGGACTTGGCTCCACACCATGAGTAATTGCTTCGGTAACCACTAGCGCCTCCTTGTGGATGGGGAATTAGGTCACATTTTATGCCATATTAGACTACAGACTTAGGTATGGGGGTGACCCTGATGCCTTAGCTTTCATCATGCATGCTTAACCCCTGGAGTTAGGGTCTATATAGTGTCAAGGCCCCCACCCGCATCTCCCTCCACCCACCAGTTTCCGACAGACCGCACTGTGCCGGAATCTGCTAAGCCAACGCTCCAAAGGGCCCGTGTGCCATATTGAGGCGAACAGACGGCCGTCGACGTTGCCGTGGTTACTGCTAACAAGCACATCTTGATTAGACCGGGGTGAACCCCGCCGCTCAAGGAAAAAGTGTTTGCTTGTTTTGCTGCTGATTCCTTCTGCTTATTTTTTCAAGCCTGTCAACCTCCCTTGTCCAGAGGACTGCAGTCCGTTAAGAGTTTTGGGTGGCACTACGGTGTCTGCACTTTAATTAGCCCGGTCTGCTTTTTCTCGCTAAATAAGCGGGCAGGAGACATGGGAGGGATCGATGCTTGTTACTCAGGTCATGCTGCCTAGCGGTTCCTCCCTCTGAGTCATTAACAGGGAATTTAAGGCTGGTGTTTCCTGGGTGGAGGGGGGGGGTGATCTTAAATCTGCCCACTTCTCGCCAGCTTGACCTTTGGCCCCAAGGAAGAGTCACCGGCTCTCTGACTCACAGAGCGCTCTCGTGGTCCTGATCCGTCAGGAGGAGGCGACCAGCAGGCTCCAGAAGGAACACATTATCTAATTGCCATTTAATTAAATGGGCACTCAGAGAGGATCGATCGCTTGCTCGCGAGCTGGCCTGGAGTCTGGGAGAGGTCGCTTATTTCGCTGTGTCATTCAGCTCCTTTCTATCAATTACCGGAATGCTTGCCGGTTGACATGAGGTCAGTAGTGGAACCTGGATCTTTCGGCAGTGTCAGTGTGTCATTATGCCACCTATGCAGATGGTGGTTCTGGCACCAGGTCAGAAGGTTGTGGAATTGAATCAATTAGACTCTGATTACTATGCCCGTGTGACATCATCTAGAATGCTGGTCTCACAGCCTGCCTATGATAAGTAGGCCTATTTAGATACCAGAGAAGGCATCTGGTTATCTTCCCTTCAGGTTTCTATGCCGGGTGGTGAGTGTGTACAGATCTATTTAAATGCATCGTCTGGTAGTTTTGTGAGAAGTTGAGTGTTTTAGTTGGATTGTGTGAAGCAGTGTTTCAGTCCTGTGGTCCACTGGGTTTATCTAAAGCTGCGTTTTAATGCTGTGGTCCACAGGATGCCTCCTCAGTACCGTCCACCTCACTGGCTGTAATACCATGTGACTAATGGGCTAAATCAAACACCCATCAGATTTCTGTCACCCTCATCATTATTTTCTCGCTGACAGCTGGTCTTGCGCTGATTGTGATTATACTCTCTATCCCTCCGAGCTGTCAATCAAGCAAGCTAGTCAGACTAATGAAGTGGAGCCAATTAAGGCTAACAGGAAGTTCTTCCTGTAGGTGGAAGCGGAGAGTGGCTGTCATACACTGTGGTTCAATGTGCCTTAATGGGAGTCCATTGCAGGGATACTGGGCCGCTCACCAGGTTAGGATCGGGAAGGTCGCCAGGTCGAATCCCAGGGTCAGCCGAGTAATGTCGACATTGGGCCCCTGAGCAAGGCCTTTAATGGGCAGTTGCTCCAGGGACTGGCAGACCGCAAATTGTACGTCATTTTGGATAAAAGAGTCTGAAAAATAAATGAAAATGTAGTATTGTTTCGGCTCACTGCTCTACGTCCTGCACAAACTTAACATCCTCCCTGACGTGACTCTTGGGGCCGGTTAAATCCCGGCGTGATGGTTAGCGAGCGCAGAGTCGCCTGTAGTTCACACCTCCCCACCTGCGAAGCACGTTGACGCATGCCACCCGCCTCCGCCTCTCGGTTGGGGTCGAATCCCACCGCAACAGATGGTTGGGCTGCACCTACCAAGCGGGATCCAACTTGTCCGGCAGCGGGGGTAGGGGAAGGGGGGGCACTATTCAGAGATATCCTCTGATTTCTGACCTGTTTCTTCCTTAGAAAATGCCTACACTGCTTCCTCCCAGCTTCTCCAGCGTGCTGTTTACTTTATTTATTTTGTTGGCGGAAACATATATTCCAAACAAAAATAGCACATAATATTTTAGCTTGCATATATTAACTGAAACAGGATGCAGAGAGGTGATAATCTGTGCTCTGAGGTAAACACAAGCATGCAGAATCAGAGGCTGTGCAGCTGGTCCTTCGATGGCATTCGGGTCGACGGGGCCGTGATGAGGATTGCCATGGTAACCGAGGTCCACGGAGGGATAGCCGTCGAGATGCCGCTCGGCTGGGCTTTCAGACAAGACCTGCCTGCCCTGTGTGAAGACAGAGGTGTTCGTTACGGTGTTACTCAGGACATGGTGAGACGGGAGATTGACCTCGATCATGTCGGAAGTGGAGGAGCGGGGCGCAGATAAGGAGACTTCAGTGAGGGGGGGGGGCCTCAGCCAGCAGCCTGGGGAAGCACCTGCAGGCTCGCCCATCCGTCTTGAAGAAGCGAGTTATGGTTACCCATGGAGCCTTTAATCAGAGCGATCTGTGGCTTACAGTGTTTTATTGCAGGACACTTTTATTAAATCAAGTCATATTTAAGCCTTGCCGGGAGGGAACAATAGTACAAATTCCCCTGGGACTTACTTCAGGAAACATTTTGGGTCACATTTAAGTTCCAGCCACTTCCACTACTATATCGAGAAATGCGATGCATCATCTACGAATGGTATTATTATACAACCCCATGAGCAACAAACCCGGTAGTACAAGGACTATATATCTTACCTTGGGCTGCTTGTTCACTATCCAGTATCCAGGAGACTCAATTAGTTGAATCTCCAGCCAAGAAAGACAGTCAGATCCCCGTGCTGTAGGGGGCAACAGTGTCCCTGTGAAACCATTGTGATTGATTGGTAACATGGCATTTTATCTGTGTCCTGCTGGGATACGTGGATAGATAGATAGATAGATAGATAGATAGATAGATAGATAGATAGATAGATAGACAGACAGACAGACAGACAGACTTTATTAATCCTGAAGAAAATTGCAGGTTTACAGTCGCACAACACAAACATTTAGACAGTAATGGACAGTAACAATAAATAATAAATGACAAACATTAACCATGCAAGGAATGTTCTGGAAAGTATTGCATGGGATTCTGTAGGAGCAGCTCAGAGATAAATAGCTTTGCCCGGTGGGTTTTACAGTGAGCTGGGTGTTTGTGTTGTACCACCCGAGCCTTTGCTTTGGATATTGGTCGGTTTTACTTTCTCAGAAGCTTCTAGAGCATGTTCTTACAGGGTGACAGGGTTACGGTGAAGTTCGGACCGGTTTTTCATGTCAGTGTTCGTGCCTCGTGGTTTCAACTCTGGGAAAGAGATATTTAGGGCTGTTTCTGTTTTTGAAGATGCAGAAACCCATGCAGATGAATAATGACTGAGCGAGATGCTCATATGAGAGAGGGGTGTCGATGCCCTTCTGTCTGCATGCTCAGCTTTCCTTCATGTCAGAAACTGCTATGTTCAAAGTATCGATCGCTGAATTTCTACCCATGAATGCGGAATGAGGATTTCTTTGACAAGAAGCATCAGATTTAAAGATGGCGGGGATGATTGCTTGATTGCTGATCTTATTTGGCATGCTGGTTTTGTAAGACTGAAGTGAAATTCAGGTGGAAGAACTTTCTTTTTGCTGCAATACGCGGTCTGTACCCGTTCATCCAGATCTCCGCTGCTAACATCGCATGCAAAGCATACCCTCTCCATTCACAGGTATAATTACCTCCAAGGTGTATTGAGGGGCCCTGGCACTGATAGACTCACTCCCTGGAGCAACAATTTCCCATTCCATTCACATTGTGCTAACTCTCGTTGTGCTGAAATCCTTTTTCAAAATGACATCTGTGGCTGTGGTCCTTTATCGACGCTGCAGGCGGTGTTGCTCCCTCTGGTGACTGTGCTTGAGGCAAGAT
The DNA here is from genome assembly GCA_026779605.1 of Mormyrus hasselquistii. Classification (NCBI taxonomy): domain Eukaryota; kingdom Metazoa; phylum Chordata; class Actinopteri; order Osteoglossiformes; family Mormyridae; genus Mormyrus; species Mormyrus hasselquistii. The sequence goes on along the minus strand of JAODKE010000007.1, from coordinate 19,967,122 downwards.
ACAGGAGAACATCCAGGCCATTAGTATGCATTCTGGGAAGCTGGAGGTCTCAAATCAAGAACATAGAACTAGCATAGAACTAGCACAAAAAATCAATTATCCCTTATGCATGTAATGGCTGTATTTCTCAGCGTGGGCATGAGAGAGGGCCTCTTTGGGGCTTAATTGTAAAGTCACAAGGCTTAGTGAGGGTCCTAAAATAATGAGGCAGGGACCCTTTCTTCTATGCTGTTCCCCACTTTTATGTGGAATTTCCAAGGGATGCATCAGCTTCTGCTCTGAGTCGGGCTCTGTTCGCCTCTGCCATAGGTAAACATCTGCAGTAATGCTAATCCCACATCACGTACAAGATATCAATCCCTTACCTTCTTGGTAATAACAGCCAGGGGGGAATTGGATTACGGTCCACGAGCTGAGCTTCATATTGCTTTGTTTTTGCACTGGCATTCTGCTCTCGTTGTAACACTGTCAATAATATATTGCCTAATATCTTGACATGTAAGTAAATCCGGCTGTAGCCATGTCCAGAAGAAATTCTCTCGTTTGAAATACACTCCTCGTTATGTTGTCTGCAGGAGCTGCTGTGGTCAACAGAGTTATTGAGGTATAGTTGCTAATCAGCCCAACAGGCTCTAATTTCATGTTTCTGTGATGAATAATGGTCATTTGGGAAGAGATGCTCCGCCTGCTGGATATGAGACTAGAAGAAAAAAAAGATTAAGAGATGAATTGCAGGCTTCCAGATTGTGAAGGAGAGCGAGAGATCGTGTGTGGATCAGAGCACAGGAGCCTTCCCAGCATCTCCCGGGTCTGGGAATCACTGATTAATCATTTGTAGCCATTTGTTCCGGTGCAGAAGAGAATGTGTTGTAAAGCAATCCTTTTTGGTCAAGAAGTGACGCAATTCAGACCTACAGGAAAGTGTGGCTAGCCTCGCCTAACATCGCATGGGGCGTACCTTAGTGTCGCGTTAGCCTAG
>JAODKE010000007.1:19942735-19964137 GCA_026779605.1 Mormyrus hasselquistii | reverse complement strand
TGTGTGTGTGTGTGTGTGTGTGTGCATGATGGGATATGCTGCAAAACCCATTCTGATGTATTTGTACAGATGGCTAGTAAAGCTTCCTTTTCATGTCAGTATATTACATATAAAAATAAAGCGAACCAACAGTGCGCCTCCACCCTCCGCCTTTGGTGAGCTTCTTGAGTTCCTAGGCAACAGGCTTTTCTCGGTATCACGCCGCTGTGGGTGTAGTGTGGTGCTGCCGCTTCGCACGACGGGATCTTCCAGCGCACGCTAATGATGTCAAATGTGCAGCTTCAGCTGTGAACTTTTGCTTTATCGCCTTCCAGATTAGCCTGGTCCCATCAGGCCTTGCTGATAGCTCCGCGACCCTGCGTGTGCTTCCTGCCGGAGGATGGCCTTGTTCTCCACGAGCGTCTTTCTAAAAGGTTGCAGGTGGTGTGACGGTTTGAGCATGTGCTCTGCATCTGCGTTTTTCCGTGTGTGATTTTACATCCAGTCAGTTTATTTGTTTTACCGTCGACCCTCCCATCTCCCCTTACTGTACAGCTGTGGTAAAAATAAACTCTGTCTCATATCACGGACCAGTTGGGACATCACTGCCTAGTGATGCGGAGGTTGGGTTAAATCGCAGTACCTCTCCAGGACCTCCACCTGCCTAAAGCTATCCCACTCTCTTTGATAGAGAATGCTGGAGGAAAGGGGCCCTGCGGCAGGAATCCATGCGGTTGCCGCTGCGTCTGCGAGCTGCACCTGACCTGCACCACACTGGAGCAAAGCGGCTTCTCCCTGCTGGTCAGTTTGATGGCTTGGAGACATGGAAGTGAATGGGTCACCCTGCGTGTGTGTGCATTTTTCTAATTATGACATTGAAGAGTCCATATCTCTCCACAGTGTCATAAAAATCTATAACTTTTTACCTTATGGGGTAATACATTTTTTCAGTCCCCACAAGGATAACCTCAATTTTCTAAAAATCTATTTTGTTTTCTTTAGTTTAGGGCTGCGTAGGGGTTAAGGTCATCATGTTGGGATTAGAGTTCTCCACATTGAAAGATATGAATACCTGCACTGTGTGTATGTGTGTGTGTGTGTGTGTGCGTGTGTGGGTGTGCGTGTGTGTGTGTGTTATGGCCATGTAACCACATCTCATTTTTAATTCGACCAGCACTGTAAAAAATAAAACACAAACGACACAGTAAACAAACAAACCTGAGACAGCCTCACTGATCATACCTTATCGGATGCTTTTAGCATCTGTCAGGGATAATGCATCTTTTACACACTTTATTTTCTCATTCACTTTTCAGTGATTCAAAGAAGATAAGAAAACTGAATCATCTCTGCCAAGCACAAAAAAAACAATAAATTAGCAAATTTTTATGGGTAGGCAGGCTTTGCTTATTTTGTTACCACTACATAAAAATACCCAGGAAACACTTTGGTGACAGGCTGTAAATGCAGAAATGTAACTGTGTTTGAGTCAAAGAAAACGATTCCCATACTAATTCTGGGAAAGGCATGAGATTTTCTTGGAAACATCAAACCAACACGGCAATAAACTAGCTGGAGAAATGGTGTATCATCATACAGGATCTGAAATAGAAGTATTGTTTGAGTCTGAGTCTCACAGCCAATTTCTGATGCTTATAAAGAGCAGTGCATGTGAAATGCAGTTGAAATAGGTACTGTTTGTCGGCTGGGTTGTAGTGTGGGCCTCCATATGACTTCGGATAATTTGAATCTTTTATGCTTCCATTAAATATCCATCAAAGTACTGGAGATTCGGTTGATTTTTTTAGCAGAAAGATGTTCTGAGTTAATGAGCTTGTGGTCCTCAGGTTTCGGTTTCACGGTTTTACTCATAATATCATACGGGCAAAGAAACATTTCATTTACATGTGTTGAGGAGATTCAAACGCACAGCCTGTGTGTCTTACCTTTTATATCCTATCCTTTATCCTGACACCCTTCATGGCAAACTTTCAATTATAGGATGAGAAACTAAAAGGATTCGCCCAAGTGAAACACTTGCCCTGCTTTTGACTTGTGTCATTTTTTCGAAATTAGCATCAGCAGAAGTCGAGGGGGAGCTTTCCTTCAGCTCTGGCTGGCGCGAACCATCGCGGTCATCCGCAGCTTTCACTGACCCATAAATGTCTGGCCGGTATGGTGCATGCCACAGGGCCTGAATTAACATAGAGAAAAGCAGTTATTTATCCAAATGATACATTAATTCTGCCATTTACTTGACAAGATGTCAAACTCACACTCCTGGCTTTTGGAATTAGAAAGTCATAAAATAATAACAAACATAGACGAGCAAACGGCAAAACAAATCAATCGAAGGATCAGACCCTGTGAAGGTGTTTAGCTGCAGAAATCTGGGTTTCAATTAAGTAGTGCAGCGCTTCAAACTCATGGGCCAATAATTACTGAACGAGAGGATAAGGTGGGGACCAGCTTTGGATTTCATCAACGAGATTCCTCAGCTCTGATTAAATGCCTTTTATATTAATATCCAGTTGAGTAGAAGACATCAAAATAATGTGGACTTAAAAAAAATAATGGGGTTCTAAGTAGGACGCTTTTCTCGAGATGAAAAAGAATGTGTGATGGACACGAAGGACAGCAAGAATCAACAACGACCATGGGGAGGCCCTGATGGAACGGGGGTTGGATGAAAAGAAAGCGAGAGTGATGAAGATCCTGGGCAGCCTGGGAGATGAATGCTAGGACAGAGATCAATAGATGTTATGGAGAGATGTTGTTGTGTTATACTGTAGATTTAAAGGAGGAAGGGAGGCTGACTGGGATTTGGGTATAAATGGGTGAAAACGCAAGGCCATTAATTTTGCCACAGCTCAAAAAGGTAGAATTCAGATCTGAAATTCACCTGTTTTTCTTTTTAATTGCCATTTCAAAAACCAAAGAAATATTACCAAGGATTAGGGAACAAGTCCAAGCTTGACGAAAGTCCAACCGTATCCAAGAATTTAACATTATTTCATTATTAAATAACATTAAATAACAGGAATAAATGAAATACTTAAGGAAATGAAAAACACCATTTTAAATACACATACACAGTCTCTCCATTTTGTTTTTTTTTTTTTATTATTGGGAAAGGATATTACAGCAAATATGCAACTGCACTTATTATTGTTGTGTAGGTGATCTCTCTGTACCATGTTCTGTTCAATCATGTGATTAAGGTGATTAAAATTAAATTCCCTAGTAGCGCCTCTGTGAGTTAAAGGCACACTTACGCACACTTACGCACACACACGTGCACACAGCGAGGCAGAAGGCAGAAGGCTGCGTTCACAGCTGGTGAATAGTTTATGTTTTTCGCCCACTCGAGTGCGGGTGGAATAAAAATACCTCCCATCACAACCAAGGAAAACCAGGCGGGACTCACGCTTGGCTCCGGAAAGCTCGGCCGCTTGGATCCCTCCGAGACAGAGAAGACTTTAGCAGCGACGCACCATAGATGCTGTCTTTGCTGACACCCACCCCCATCGAAGTGTGCAAAACAAAGAAACACATGTAGCCAAACTGGGGCAATTGACATGTTAATGGGGCTGGGATTAGCCGGTCACTGTATGGCATCTGCTTTATAGCAGAATGCAGTTCTGGACCTCTGACATATTATAACAATGTTTCCTAATCCGGTCCTGGGGGACCCACAGACTGTTCATGTTTTTGAGAGCGGGGAGGGAGCAAAAATGTAGACTGTCTGGCAGATAGCTGGGAGGGAGCAAAAACATGGACCGACTGTGGGTCCCCCAGGACCGGATTGGGAAATGCTGTGTTATAGTGTGACTGCGTGGCCCGGCCCCACACTTTGGGGGCCGGGGGTGTGTGTTGTGATGCTCTTGCTGGGGCTTCTAAGAAGTGCTGCAACTCGAAATGTCAGTGGCTTTGGGGAACATAACACAACGTGTCAAAGGTCAAGGGTGACACGGAGCACCGTTACTGGGACCATCTCTAGGGTCAAAGGTCAAGGGTGACACGGAGCACCGTTACTGGGACCATGTCTAGGGTCAAAGGTGACACGGAGCACCGTTACTGGGACCATCTCTAGGGTCACACGACTGGCCTGGAAAAAAAATAATATTCCACATTTTTAATGGTATAATCTCTGTCCTTTAGCCTGGTTTCATATGGGTCGTTTATTTCATTATTAAGTCTGGTTTGTAGGTCAATCTTTCATTTTCCACTTTATTTGCCACATTTTTATTTACAGGATCTGCATAGACTTGGTTTTCTTATAGTTAAACAGAATACAGACGTTAAACTGTTTCAGTGTCAGCTCATAATAAATAGCTCACGTAGTTCCCTTGGGAGAAGAGCTCGTAGCCAGTGGGCCTCGGGGATTTGAATTTGAGATTCCTGGTGTTCCTGCTTTGCTTATAAATCCCTTTGATCTAATTGCACTAAGAGATCAAGGTCATGGCAGGTCTTGGCTTCCTGTATTTTATTTCAAAGAACACACAGAGTAACACCCAGAGTACACGCATTTGCCATCTGGGTACGAGAGAATCACTGGAACAGTTGGAGACTCTCCAGAGAGAGTAATATCAGGTTAATTTTCCAGTCATAGCGAGTGCCAGGCAACCCACTGGCAGGAGGGGCAGTAACAAGACAGAACATAGCGATGGGACGACCAGAAGAACAAAGACAAGCTAGCAGTACTCACACATGAAGGCTCTCTAATTGCTGCAGAACTGAACAAGTAGCTGAAGGTGCTAACCAGTTAAATAGCCTGACAGACTGATTACTGTAAATTGCTCTGCGCCCGTGAGTCATTACATGGAGGGCGTTCTTGTTTATGTGTCGGCATGGAGACGAGTCTTGTCTGATAACCTGCAGCTGACTTGAAAATTATGGCATGACAGTGGTAAACTAACAGATAATCTAATTACTTTGTTTTTTTTTTCCCTTCAATGCCTTGCTTCTGTGTTTCTAGATTCAAGGAATTTATTCTTCTTCAGAAGGTCCTTGGAGTAGCTGGGGTTAAGGTCCTTGCCGCTATGCTGAAATTGCTTTGCTGGTCGTGGGACTTGAACCAACAACCTTCTGATCACTGGATACCATCCCCTTTGAGTCGACTGAGTGCACTGCTCACTCATGTGATGGCACTTCAGGGTCTGGATGGCGGATTCCGGAGTGGTCATGAATTCATATTCGGCAGGTGAGCAAACAGCACTTGCTACGCTTGGGGAAGTGTGGTTGGTGCTTAGGGATGCTTCATCTCAGCGTTACGCTGTCATCATTCCCTTTCACATCACATTCAGTCCACACTACCCCACCACAGTCCACCCTTCCTGCCCAGGCTGTACCCCAGCCTTGAGCCCTATGTTTCCTGGGGGAGACTCCAAGCCCCCCCAATGACTATATACTTACGGAAGATGAACGGGCGTATGTAGGGTAGAAAAAAAGCATCTGTTCATATAAAGGGGTAAATGTCTGCCATATAAGTCATTTTAAATGGAGGTATGTAAGATATGCAGATCACAAGGGATCAAAGGAAATGCTCCGGAAATGAACAGTGTGATCTGTGACAAAGGAAGGCTTTATGCACAGCCCTGTAATAATGTGATTGTTATCCTACTTACCTTGAGTCTACAGAAAGCTGGCGCTGGGGCTTTTGGCGGAGGATCATCTAGTGAGGTTGAACACTGGGATGGTTCAGCCCCAATGACCCAGCCCAAGGGGGACACCCCTGGCCAAAGTGATATTAAAGCCCCCCCCTTAGTACAGTACTTATGCTGTCTGTGCATATGATTTCACATCAGAAGGGGTTTCTAGCTTTGCTTTAAGAACAGTCCAGTATATATTTGCACCATATTTACCACAGGAGTACATTGTTTTGCGAATTTTCTTATTTATTCTTGAATTTATTCCTTTGATATTTATTTTGTTATTGATTTTCCATTACGTATATGTATTGTTTTTCTACTTATGCCATCCTGTGTTGTATTTCTTACTGTGCTATTAAAAAAAGAGCTGATCTCATGCATTATATTAGAATCTAAAGATTATTATTTCAACAGCTCATACAGGTGTAGAAACATATCTTCCATTTCAGAAACATGTACTCAGTGATAAATCCTGAGTTACTGCTGAAACCGGGGTAGAATCTCACTGCAAAACCACGTCCGATGGTCTTTTAGCTAAACTGAAGCATCCAGATGTGAAAATGGAGTTAAAGAGTTAAACGTAGTATTATGTGTTTGTTATGAATGTTGAAACAATTAATTTATCAGTGCTGGTGAAGACTGGAAAGATCTGTGATCTGAAATTGCTTGTAATTTTGACAAGCACAGTGTCCTATGTGTGTGAGTTGGGCCCACCTGACTGTGCTAGTTACCAGTGATTATTTTGTGGCCTCTGGGCTCTTCAGAGGAAAGTGGTCCAGATTGCCCCCCGTCTCTCAGCCTGTAGAGGTTACACATACCACCCACCTCTTTCCATAATATGGAAGACAGACAAGCAGCATTTTATAAGCTTTGGAGATGAATTATATATTCTGTTTGCTTCAACAAAGAGATTAGTTGATTATCCTGCTCATAAAACCGTCTTGACTAGAATGACGAGGGTGGGGGGTGAGAGGATGTCTAAAAAAGGAAATTAAAAAAAGTGTAACTAAAAAGGATTTTCTTGCTCTCCTCATGGGTAAAATAATTTAGCGTGAGTGGATTAGCCTGCAATCCATGCATGAGTCCTTGTAACTTGACAGGAAGTCAAATGCCTCCTTGGGGAGGACCGACAAGCTGGTGGGTGACAGATGTTGCTGTGAAACGCAGCAGGTAAGGCCTCTCATTGGCCGTCTCAGCATCATGTGACTTAGGCAAGCTTGTTGGGCACAGCCTGTGTATAAAACAGAGCTGTTATACACGTGGACTCAAGTCTCAGAACTGACCTCCTTACCTCTATCAGTCGGATTACCACCTTGCCCTTTGTCATCCAACACAAGACACATACACTGATTGGCTACACAACTGGCAAGAAACAGCTCAGGGCTCATGTTTAGGATTCAGAGATTTCTTAGGGATTTTACAGATGGCAGTGGTTTAGTCTAGACTGGGAACGTGGCCGTCTGTATGGTGAAGGTACACAGCATTGTATCAGTCACTGACTCACAGAGTCTCTTCTGCAAAAGTCTGCTCACGTTGTGTTATTAGTTTCCTGACCAAATTGATTTTCTCATGCAGCTGTTGGTGAGGAACTTGTCTGCTTGTCAGTTTAATTCCTCTGCTCCTCTGGAGCCGGGTTGAAGGGGGGAGGGGCCTTGAGCTGGAAGAACTTTTCAACCCCGGGGTCTTGTCAGTCTGTCTGGTTCAGATCTGAGCGCCCATCCGGTGGCCTCGGTCTCCTAGACACACTAGGGAGAGCAGGGCTAGGCTAAGCTGAAGCTGATCTGTTTAGTTTATGGGGGTAAAAGGATGTTAGATTTGACAGATTTGGCTCAGCGTCTAATCCTATGGTATTGAATCCTTTGGTTAGACACAGAACTGAGAGAGGGAGAGAGAGAGTGAAAGAAGAGGCAGATCCTGTGGCCACTGGCTAGCTGAACCTGGATGTGAACCTAACCAGCATTCACTTATCAGCTGTGACCTCCTAGCTTTTAGCCCTTAGCATGTACAACAGAGCACATGTGTTTGCGAAATTTAAATCCCCATGCTTCATTGTTTACGAATGAGTTCTGACATTTGTACAGTAAGGCACTTAACTGAAGCCATTAAAATGAAAAGCAGAAAAATACTCTTTAGAAGGTAAGATATTAAAGAGTAATAACCAACCTGCCTTTTCTTTATTTTTTTTTTTAGCTTGTAGACATTAATCCTGTCATCTTCCTTCCTCTATGAAAATAAAAAGGACGTTTGAGGAGGCTGTGCGTTCCCTTCTCGTGTAATGAGTGTGTTTACTTGGTGATTATTCCGTATAATAGGGCTGAGCCTTGGGACGACGCTGGGAGTGTAGAAGGAGTCCGGGGAGCATAGAGACAATGCTCATTAACTGGAGATGCAGCACAGCTTCACCATTGACGCAGCCAAACGATCACTAATCAGGCACCACTGCCACTGTCTCGTAGGCAATTGACCCTGCAGGTCCCTTCGTATGTAAACGACACTGAGACTTTTGCTCATTTCTGTACCTTAGGCAAAAAAATAAAATAATAATGTTACGACTGCCTTAGTCAATAAAGAGCATCATCTTTAATACTTCAGTCATCTCCACATGACAGCTTTGTTTGACGGTAATAAAATCCTTTAAAACCAACATTTTATCATTCTCTGTGGCTCTGATTTTTAAGATGAAACTCAGATAGGTACACGTACATTAATTGTTTAGAGGGTAATTGTGGTGTGACAGATTTACTGCTCACATTTATCTTTGGTGACCTACACTGTTAATTTGCTCAGAAATGTCCTTCAGTATTCCACTTGGGGGGGGGGGGGGTCACAGCTTGTGAGACAAGAGACCTGACTGTCACCAAGCATGAAGAGTGGCATTAGTAACTCTGTCAAAGAATTTCATAGCTGCCACAGACCTAAACCGTTTAGGGTTAAGGAGTGATTACAATGGGAAGTAAATGGAAGGTGACCTTACAAACTCCTGTTTCAGAACACGGGGAAACACACACACCCCCAGAAGAGCCTGTTGCCTAATCTGATGTTGGGCGAGATGGGAGGTGGTTTAGGAATATTGAGTTAGTCTTCCCCACTTACACAGTAGTAATGCTCAGGACCTCGCAGGGCAATTTCACCTTAAATCTGCATCTCATCAAATTGGCCCAGTGGACTGGCATGATGCCGTCTCACCCCCCTGTCCTCCCCAGCAGGGTGCATTCATAGAGCAATGTGCTTCAAATGTAAATCACAGGTGACGTGGATGAAGGTCCCTCTGCTCGTCTTTTATGCAGGGAGGTACAGGCAAGTCATGTCGCTCTCTATGTCACTCTCTGCCCCCCAATAACTAATTATCTTAGCCCTAATCTAATTCTGAGCCATTAATCTGATACAGGGTCAGTTACAGAGAGCAAAAAATCATCAATATCTTGTTTGGACTCACTCGACCTAACAAGGTGTCATATGAAAGGCATGTATGGATTATAATCATTATTATCATTTATCATTACATTGTGTGCTGGATTTACCTACTTTAGTATTTATCAGATTAGTTCCTGTATTTTTCCCTGCGCTGGTTTCCCCAGAGGCCACAGTGTAGTGACTGCTGATTATACTCCAAAGCATCCTCCATACGCCATACTCATGATTATACTCAACACCATCCCCTGTGACTCCTTCCATTTGCCTGCCATGACCCGGACTCAACTAAACGTGGGATTTTTATGTTACCAGTGATTTGTGCATCCTCGTTATTTTCTCCCCACAAGTTCCACTTTTCCTGTCCGACGGGCCTCTGCCATCTATCGCGTCTGACGTGTTGTTCCATTAGCGTCGTTTGCCTCTCGGGTAATGTGATTACCGCCGGCCCACGGAGTCAGATGAACCTGTAAATTGAAATTTAGGCTCGAGCCTCTGGTGAGTCCTGTCATCAGGCTTCACGGCGAGGAAAAGGAATCGATATGGGCGAAAACAGCACTCAGCGTGTGGCCAGCTTGTTGGAGCCTGGATGGGGGGGGGGGGCGGAATTTTCAGCGAAAAGGCCGAGGCTCTGTTACTGCTCTGAAAGTCACGCCTAGCTGTAGGGTGTGCGTCTAAACGCAACAGTTTAACCTTCTGTTTCCACATCTGTTTGCTCCTGTTTTAAAAGATCAGATTCATTCTTAAATAAAAATGTGAAATGGGTGGTTTTAAAAACAGGATCTTCTCTTCAGTGTGGAGTGGGTCAGCCACAAAATATAGCCAGAGAAAAGTTGCAGATCATTATAAATAGCATTTTGGCCACTGTAAACTGCTCATCTCTGGACGCTAAATTTACTGACTTCCACCTTTGACACAATAGCCTGCAAAAGACTCTCTGCAACACAACCACATACTGCACCGTTCGCTCCAGTCTTTAAGCACTACACCATATTACAGTACACCATTACCCTAATCCCAGTCCTGGTTAAATGAGTAAATGATTTCATTGGAGACCATATTATCAACAGAAATTCCTAAGTAGCCAAAGTCATTAAACTTGCATGACAATGGTTGCATAATGAGCAATATTTTTAGTACTATATCTAGCTCTGGTATTAATTACGCTGCTACCATCGCAACTACTATTACTAATAATAGTCAATGGATAGCGAGCCCTGTAATTAAGCATTTAATTGTAGTGTTAATTGCTTACGGTGTGGGCTTCCCAGAGGATTCCCTTTGGCCCTTACGCCCCGCCCCTCCTCCGCGGAGCTGTCCAGCACAGCAGAGCCTGTAAATACCGGCACACGGCGCCGCAGCGCTCACTCCGGCTGCATGTGGGAGACGCTACTCACGCTGGGGAAAGTTTTCATTAAAATGCCACTCAAACAGACGCATCTTTCCGATCGCCTTTAGAACAGCAAATGACTTATAAACACCATAGCTTATATTGTACCGATGCTGTACTATTCCCCGAATCACTCGTCCTGGTGAAACTTTTCAGAAAATATGATCTGGGGTATTTTGATATCATGTTTTTTAACTTGCGTCTTTGGAAATAAAACGGATGATCGGGTGCCTTTCTTCCACGGGCATGTTTTTGAGAACTCGCTGGTGGGGTCTAAGGTGAACGGACTGAGCATCCCGGTAAAAAGGAATGACGCGCAGAACCGGTGCCCTAAGACGGCCATACACCTGAAGGTCCTGGGGGAAGGCAGCGAAGACTTTCACGTTCTTGCCCACCACAAACGCGGCCACATCTTGCTGAAGACCTCCAGGATCTTGGACAGGGAGAAGCGGTCTGAATACCTGCTGCGCGTCTGCTTATGCTGCCAAAGTTGCGAGCCGACGGACTGCGCGGTGTCCGAAGTTGCCCTTGTTAAGGTGGACGTGCTGGACACCAACGACCATGAACCGACTTTTCGCGATGAAGGTGTGAAGATCACTCTGGACGATGTCACCGCCCTGCGGTCCGTGGTGTACAAAGTTACGGCAGAAGATGGTGACAGTGGCAAGAATGGAGAAATTGTTTATTTCTCTAATCCAAAGAACGGCAGTTTCTACGTGGTGCCAAAAACTGGAGATGTCCTGCTGGTAGACTCCATTCTCGGCGTGTCGAAGCCGATTAAATTCATTGTTTTCGCAAAAGACCATGGCTGGCCCTGCCGCACCAGTCGGAATTTGGAGATCCAGATATACCCGAAGCAATGGTCAGCTATCACACTGGGAAAACTTGGCAGCAGCTCCTCTCGGAAGTCTAGGTCCTTGCTGGAGCCGGACGATCCCATCGTTATCAGGGTGTCGGAAGATGCCAGCATCGGTTCGGTCGTGATGAACCTGAACCCAGTGCGATTTCCGATGGGCACCTTTGAGCTGGTGTTTCCAGCCCCGGAAAACTCCCCGGTCAGCGTGAGTCGGGACAGCGGGGAAATCGTCATTGTCAGGCGCCTCGACAGGGAAACGGAGCCCAGGGTGGATATTACTGTTAAAATTCAAGATAAGCGAGGTGAGTTTCATTTCGAATTTTTCACTGAGGAAGAGAAACTCAGCTTCGTCTTTTTTATCGCTTTTAGAACAGCAAGTGTATTGTGTATTGAAGAGTTTCCTTTTCACATCCAGTAACGTTTGGCACCGATAAATTAGCCTAATTAGAAAAGTCAACCTGTTTTTTTGAAGACAAATTTAATCCTATTAATCGTGTGGGAAAATGTCCATATACAATTGACTGTGGATAGTCATTCGTATTTTAAAGCAGTCAAGAACTTAGCTTGACTGCTTAGTTTGTTTAACATCAGGTATAATTAAAATATCATATAGTTATAATCTTAGTTTATTAGACCGCAAATAATGTCTAAAAATGACAACAACTTAATCCCCTCTTTCGTGGCTTTTACATATTTACGGTTCATGCTGAACCTGCCTAATTTTATGTTAATTAGAATGTGTGGTAGCCTATTAGGCAGCACCTTAAACCTGTCCCAGTGTTACCCAGGCAGTCCAAAGTCCGTCCCCGAATACAGATTAGCATGGAAATTACTGAAGCGAAGGGCTTATGATAGGCCTACTGTAGTGACATGGAGGAAATGACAGCAAGCATTTTCAGTTTTATTTAAATTAATTTTGCAGTGCATTGAAGTTGTGGAAGAACGCAACGAAGACGGACCTTTGGTCCTTTCCACTCATTTTTAATTTCCGCTAACGATAACTTAATTGCTAGGCACGCGCTGGACTTAATGATTAAGAAAGCTTAATATTGTACAGTTTTATCTATGTTTACAGCTTGCTGAGTAATTCTCTGTTAATACAGCAGCAGGCATGCTTTAAATGGCTTACTGAACCAGTGTGTACCCTATAACATCGAGGTAATGTTATTTGTACGAATTTATTCATTTAGGCCTATTAGCATCATAATGAAAATTTACAGGGGATGTACATGACTGTATTCATTACGCCAAATACAGACTTTTGCCATTTATTGCTTTTAAATGTCGCTCTATTAAATTTTGATTCACTGATACATATATAATATTATATAACAATTAGCCCTTAGGCCTATTATAACAAAAAGTGTCGGTTTTGTGTTTTTCTAAAAAACTGTCATGCATAGTCTGTCTTTTCTTCACTGGGTCTGTACTTTTTCATGGGTAGCTATAACAGCGGCTGAACAGAAAGTGCGTGTATGCATGACAGAGAATCACAAACAGCACAACAGTCGGTGTACTAACACTGAACTGTCCCCACATGATGTCCTGAGAACAAGTCACGTGGTTATGATCTCCATGAGAATGAATATAAGCCTTTCAAATGAAACTTTGAATAAATCACTTAGGCTATGGCATCACCATACTGTACGTATTATTGCACTTTTGTATCCAGGGAATAATCGCATACATGTCATTCATTTTAAATGCACGGTTTTGCGCGTCAATGACATTTCCATTACACGAATTATGTGCCGTAATGACATTTGGGATTTATTATTGGTTTAGCATCAATGGATGCCATCATCTTGAATCTTGTAAGGTGCACAGCAGGGGTGTTTAAAGTGCACATGAGAACCTGACTATAGTGGAGGTAGTGATTGTCACAGCGTAATCCTAAATGACCACTAAAATGGTCGTCGGCTGTCTGGGAGCTCGCAAATCCATCCCGCAGATTTAAGGCCTTTAAAGTGTAATTTCAGCCTCTGTGCGAGTCCAGGCGCGCTGCGAAGTTTGCGTTGGGTTTAATCCATTTTTAGCGGAGATCCTTCGCAACCTTTTTTTCATCTGGCGGCATTAGCCGTGTAATCCTCTCATTCACTTTCTTATATTGCGGATTTGAAATAGCAGCGCAGTTGTCGGAAAGCTGCCAAATTTCTTAGGGTGTGAAAGGACTATTATTATTTTTTTTATCATTAGATCACCATTTCCGTCGAGCATCCACCTGTATTACGAGCGGTGTGGGAAAATGCAGTGTCTTGGTTTGGGGGCACGACTGTGCTTTCAGCACACCCCCCCCCTTTTTGGGACCCGATTATTGCTTCTGTGCATGCATAAGCGTGCTTCCTCTTTGGAAACACAGCCCATCTATAATGTGAAAAAAGTATTTTACTAATAATGTGGCAGTTAGACAAAATCACCTCTTAAGACTGTAATCAGTTTCTTTTCAGTTTTGTTCACTTACCCTGCCGTAACCGCTACTGTTGGTAACACCAGTTTGCATTCTCCTCATATAGCCAGACGGTAAATTGTTATGACGACTGGAAATGCTGCTGGCTAATCTCTCCCTCACTCTCCATGTATAATCATCAAATATCCCCCCTGCAGTCCTTGGTGCTCTCATGTTTATTACTGACCCCAGGGAGTTAGTAATTCAGACTCTACTCTCCATTAGGTGACCAGAATGGGATGTTGTCTCACAACTGATCGTCCCTTCTGGACGTCCCTGTTCCAAAGGGAATGGCCTCATTCCATTCTACCTTAATTTTCACTGGGGCAGGCAGCAAGACGGATATCTCGTCTGATTAACCTTGCCAGCTCAATTATTCCCCATCCACAGAGCTGTCAGATCCAAGTCCGCCTGTCTCTTAATTATCCGCTAAAGCTAAAAGCTGGACAAATGCTCTCATGAATTCGTCTTTTCCTCTCTAGCTACAGGTGTCGGTCTGTCTTACTGATATGCACGAAGGGCGCAGGAGTGGATGGCTGTAGGAGAGATTGGAAGGGTGGGGGGATGTGTAGGTGTGAAAGCCCCCCCCCCCCCCACTAGCCTGCTTGTCCCTGGAGACACAGAAAATGAAAAAAAGAGGATGATTAACAATGATTTCTGCCAGTGTTTCTGTTCCTCTTGCCTCTTGTGTATCCGTTAATGGGGTTCAATTGGAGCAGAAGCTGTTCCGTTGCTGGTACACGTTTCCTGTTTGCTCTGGCGGAATTGCTTAATCTGATTGCAGGGAGTTGTGGAACTGGTGACGTGCGCTGGGGGAGCATAAGGATTATGTACGTGCCTCTTCCTTTATGTGAGTGAAGTGCGTACAAAGCACTGACACGCGCGTGCAAACACGCCGGCATGCTCGGGCGAATGGATGAAATGGCAGGACAGTGAATGTGGCATTGAGACTGGAGCTGGGAGTTTAAACACACACCTACCAAAGTCTGAGGGATAAGCATAATCCGTTTCCAAATGGTCACATGCACGCAAAAGGAAGCCAGGCTTTATCTCGTCACTACGATCCCTGCTGTCCTCTCTTGCCTTGCTTTCAACACCACGTGTTGTCACAGACGACTAGTCTGACTCCAACAAGTGACTCTCCTCCTCCGATCGGCATCACCGAGTGAAACGTCCCCGCTTTTTAGCCAGGTCGGTGTTTATGGCTCTGCCAAAAAACCCAGACGGTTCAGATAATGAATATTAACCATGTAATTGTATAAATGAGGGATGCCAAGAGAGGGAAAGTCAGCCAGTCGTGATTTTCTGGGTACATATATTCCACCATGTTTTCTGTGCGTGTCAGACTCGGGTGTATTCTTTTTGTCCCCCACCCCCAATAAAACCCCCACCATATCGGCTTGCATGCTGAGATGAGTCGCAATAATGTCATTTCTGGTATTTCCATTCACCCCCCAGCTGAACAGCAAGAATCGATCTGCAATTCTGCGTGAAAGCAGCCACATTAGCATCCCCCCGTTCCCAGTTTGAGCCCATCTGTCCCTGAAAAGGGAGCATTTACAGCAAAGCTCAGTTTGCTATTGAAATACCTGTATCACATTGTCCTGTCCCCCAATCCCAGCCCTCTCACGATGAAAGAGAGGGAGAGCAGGGAGCTGTACAGCTCCCCCCCCCCCCTTAGATGGCTCTGGTGTATCACTAGTGAGTGCTTCACACCCCCAATGTGAATTTCCGTGCTGTGGCCTCCCACCTGCACTCTTGTTCTGTCTCATCGTATCTTCTCTCTTTTTCTCTTACCCTGATCCCCCTCCTCTCTTCCATTCCGTTCCCCCCTCCCATGTCACGCCTACCTCTTCTACTCTGTCTCTTGAAATATTCAAATATGGCTGGGAAATTCAAAAGCGCACTGGGGTGAATCCGTGCCGTCTCGCCGGTCCGCCGTGCTGATCTAGCTGTGTGAGTGGAGCCTTGGCGGTAAAAACCTGCTCAGCTCCTTTTTACCCACCTCCTAACTGACTGGCTGCCGTCGTTTTGTACATGTTGGCTGAGAACGGTGGGCAAGATCACCGTGTCCACGTTCATTTAAAATCAAAGTCGGACTGACCGAGTTGAGAGCACACTGACTCGAAGCAAGATATGCCAAAATGAATTCCAAATGTGTACTTCAAAGCAATATGAACATCAGACTGTTTCATGTGCATTTTATTCTGTACCTCATATATTTTATTAAAGGACTCATACAGCTTACATTACTTAGGTTTTATGGATATTTATACATACAGATTCAATTTTGACAGCATATGAGTATACATTCATAGAATATAGACTTGCTCAACAATAATCCATTTTGCTTTTAAAAGTGTTATAATGTACTTTTAATATGACAAGGGCATTGAAAAATGCATTAGCTCATCACATGTTTCATCTTTCGACACATTTGTAGACTACTAGCAAGCTGGGATGGTCTTACTGAGGTCATGATGTATTCAGTGATGTTCATCACCCTGTACACAATGTCACTTTGCTGCTGTACTCCTGTCTCAATGGCTACATAAATGTAAAAGGTACTCAAACCTAATGGTGGGTGTGTATCACACTGCCTGTGTTATGTCGACCTTACAAGAGCTTTATATTCGGTGCTCATGGATTCCTATGGGGCATATTGGGGGGGTGACACATGTTGGGCTTGGTAGGATGTGACATACATCCCTGTTGACAATGGCCCTGTGATGGCTCAGACTCAGATTTGGGGCTGTGTCAATCACAGGCGTGTCTTGGAAGTATTCCAGATCTTTGAAGGCTGCTATGGTAACTACATCACAAAGAGCATCTGAGCTCGTCCTCATCACGGCTTGGTGCAGAAGGGCTGATCACCACATGTCCTGACTGTCAGTCGCTGCAAAGGGGGGGGGGAGTTGGGGTGCAGTGTGCATTCAGGTCTTATATGACACTCTATCAAACATTATTGATCCATGCCTTTTACTTCTGCCTTCAAAGAAATAAAAATGCAACCACAGTTTTTATTATTTTTTTCTCTTTTTCTGAAATAAGCAAGTGTGCTACTAGTTTCAGAATCAAGACGTTTATGAGTCAGAGGGCTTTTCATATGTACAAAGCACCTTTTGACTTCATAACCTGCCTTGCAAAGAGTTTTTTAGGCTGCTATGCCCTGGGGCAGGTTGTTAGTGCAGCTGTAGTCAAAATAGGCATGAAACCATACCAGGCAATTAGGGAAGTTTAACCATAGGTGTGTCACAGGGGGGTCTTTGAAGAATAATCCCATATCCCCATTTAGCACATGAATTTTTTACACTGGTATGCTGTATTTTTACTGCAGGTCTTATGAGATGTTCACTGTTTGCTCATAGCTCAGGGGGGAAATGACTGTTTGGTGAAGTCTTGAAGCTAATGGAACTTGAGGCATCAGTCATGAAATCATTACACAGTGATGCCTGGCAGAGTTTTTCTCGAGATGTTCAGAAAGTTTCCCCTGCTTCCTCGAGGGACGGGAGGCTTTGTGGCCTGTATCCTCAAATCACCCTGCCATAATGGCGTTTGCGTCCAGCCTCTTGAGATCACATCCGTTTTGTGTGTCATGGCATGGGGAGGAGAGGGATAGAGTCATGCTTTTTATTGCTTTATCTGTCAGATTACATCTGTGGACCAACTCACAGATCCATGGGGCAGCAGGAGAAATGCATCACTGTCTACATGGGATACAGTTCAAGGCACTGAAAGCAAATAATAGCTTACAAATGTGAGCTTCCTATCCGAGCACATAACTCTGCTATAGAAATTCAGATTTTAAGCTAGTTATAAAGTATTCAAGAGCAGTTTCTGTTTCTATTGTTTGATTTATTGCTGTTTATGTGATTCTGTCGTGAGATAACAACCTTTGTTTTCCTGTCTTTGGATGCCTCATAGTATTGCCACTTACTTCAGCCGTTAGAACGTACAGGGTTGTCAAGGTTGTATTTTTGTTTTCTAGAAGGAGAAAGTAATATAACTGGTACAGTCTAAACACGACATATCAAGTATTTAGTGAGAGTCTTGCAAAGTTATGAGGGTTTTACACCCATGTTTATCCTCAGTTCAATATATGTACTTGATTGCCATGGACATTGGACAGTTAATTAAATGTAAGTTAACATTTGTTGCCGTGCCCTGGTATGCACGTGGAGGTGATGATGTCAGCAAGGTGACGACAGTGCGTTCATGGCAATGGTGCCTGTGCGTGCCTTTACTGCTGCTGAGATCTCAAGCTCAGGAAGTGCCAGTGCAATGCTCCTCACCACCACTGGACCTCCCAGTGAACCTAACCAACTGTGTTAGCATGCTCTCCTTGTAAGACTCGTCTCACGGAGACCAGTCTCCTCGCATGCCTTAAGCCTTGTATCTGCTTATCTCCTCCCATCTGCAAATTAGTTTCATAGGCATGTGCGCTGTCTCACACAACTTTTAAGCGAAATGTCTTCCCTCACAAAGATCAGCATTATCTCCATCAGGGCTGTTTGAAGTGGATGGTTGTTTATTCATCACTCCCTGATGAAATGATCAGTCGGAGCAAGACTAACATTTTCTCTTTTTTTTTTACTTGGCTGTTTGTCATCTGTGCATTCAGTATATCTGACCTGTTTCTTTCCTTTGTTCATTAATTGTTATGTGGGTTCTTGGGTAGTGGGATAAAATTAATTGTAGTGAATTTCATTCCGTTCTGGCCTGCACTAAAATGTCCAGTTTATAATGCAAGATTAATTTTGTCAAAATGAATTCTTCCCGCTGCATTTGTGAAGTGATGATTTTCCAGTTAATGCTTGGTCAAAATGTAAACACTTAAATAAACAATTCGCCTTAGGTAAAGGATTCAACTTATCATCTGCTGCCCAGAAAAAAATAGCACAGTAGCAATTTAATTTAGGGTTTTCAGCAATTTTTTCATTAACCTTGCATGGTATGTGCTTTCTGCAGTGTGTTGTTTTTTGTTTTTCTAAATTACTTTTCCACACAAAATAAACGCATCAGCTGACTTCAGGTTCAAAGCCCCCTCCCCTGCAATAACTCAGCATACTTTAATTAAGGAAGGCATGCAGAAATCCTGACAAATGGAAGAGAATTTGTCTTGCTTTATGAAAAAGGCTAAGGGAGCATTAGTATTCTGGCAGGTGTGGTGACAACAAGATGGGGCATAACCAGAGGGGAGTTTGCTGTTTCAGGGGGGCCACTTTAAAAGCCACTTTGGGGCCACACTCTATTGTAGCGACTGTTGATGGCTAACAGGGGACCCCCATAACTTGGAGGCTACCCACAAATGTGTGGTTTGAGTGGTGGTAAACACTGTTGCTGGATATACCCCTTGGGTTATATGGAGAAGGTGAGGTAATAGTTCTGGGCAACCAATTTGTTTTACTATTATGTCTAATGATTTCTCTGTATGGTTGCACGAAGGCCAAGGAATATGAGGCTATTTTACAGAACCAGCTGCACCCTATGGTGCAAACATGATGATCCTGCATTCTAAGATGATAATGCCCCTATACCCACAGCTAAATGCATTCAGGAGTGGTGTCATGAACACCAGCATGAAGTCAAATACCCTTCCTGCCCTCCTCAGACATGACATCTAAACTTCATTGAAATATGATGGGAAGTTCTGGAGTGCAGAGTGAAAAGTACATTTCCACCTCCATCATCCCTGAAAGAAATGGAAGACTCCTTTTTGAAAAATAGTGCAATATCCTACCACACACAGTTCAGAATGTGCATGACAGCATTCCAAGACAGATTAAAGCTGTTCTGAAGGCAACGGATGGCCCTCATTATATCCTCAATAATAATACATAGTTATTTTGTCCTCCCTTGTATAGCCTATATAATATATGCTGTAGGCTATATGACAGGGTTGCTGACTTTGATCAGTTGGCTGGCTTGAGATTTCCAAATAGAAGCAAGTCTGTACATTCATCCATATACATGTCATGGGCGTCACCACCATTAAATCTGAGTTGGACGTGTATCCCTCACATTTCATAATTATTTGTTTGGACCTCCCCACATTTAACATAAAAAATTAGTTTAATGCCATTGTCTCCACCCCGCCCCCCCCAAACACACACACGCACATTCAAAATGTTTCTGACGCCCCGGAAGCATGTAGCGGTTTTATTACCTTGTAAATACACAGTAGGGATTTCAAACTACACCAACGAGCTTGATGTAGCTAATTTTAAGTTTATACTGGAATATTATAGATTTGCCGTAAGATTTCTTGCATAAGCGTGAGTGTCACGCCAGATGCGTGAGAATTAGCAACCCTGATATGATTCAGTATATATCTACTTATTATGTTTTGCAATAATGTTTATAGTGTTTATTTTCCCTGTCCCCTATAAACATACAAGTAGAGGCGTCGTTCGTTTTTTGGCGGCAGTTTCTGGCACGTGAACGTCAGTGCGCTCGAGAGTGCATATGCGGACTATTTTAACAGTACAGATCGAAACTTTTAAGATTTTGATAAATCAGTAGTTAGAGTTAAGATAGCATGTTGGGTGGGAGGAAATAACAAAAAAAATGAACTATGTAACAGTTATGTTGGTAATAAATTTACCATGTCTTGCCAGCACCTGCTGAAATCGGAAGCATTTTACATTGCACGTTATTACCGCGTCTCTGACTACTCAGAAAACGTTTCAAAAAATTTTAAAAAATCTTTTTTCAAAAGTGGTTTTCAACCTTTTGGGGGGTTTTATTTTGTTTGTTCGTTTTTTGTTCTTTTTTTTTTGTTGTTGGATCCGCTAATCGCTATGCGTCTGTTTCTGCTCGCCACTTACACCCTGTGGACCGGCAACTGAACGAGCATTTAAGGTAGAAAAAAAATTAAAATGTGTTTTTTTTCTACATTTAAATTTTTATTTTTGGAAAACAATAGGTATTTTATTAAGAACTGTAAGCCAGAGCTCCCTCGGTGAAGCAAACAGGAGTAACTGTGTAGTTTCAGTGATTTCTGTGCTTATACGGGTTGTCAGATCCAGTCAGCTGACCAAAGTTGGTAACCCAACGGTTACTTAAGATGATTTTGTGGAAGGTGCTTAAGAGGTAATTCAGTGGATTATTTACGTTTTCAGAAGTTAAATTATGTTAAAAATATAATTTCTAAATTAGTGCTACTAACAAAATATGGCTGTAAATATTTTACTGCTACCTTGACCAGGATAAGCATGCAGCTAATGGATGGATGGAGTATTACGCTTATCTGGGGCTACATGACCTGTACATGGTTGTAAATGGAAAGGAGCACTGGACTGGGCTGGTTTTGATTTCCACGTTAGATGCACTGGTATATTCAATGTAGCTGTCTTATTTATGTGTTTCTCCTACTCCTCCCTGTGCCTCCTGTTCCTCCTCCTGGACTTCTCCCCCGTTGTCCTTCTGTGTGGGGTTGGCGGACAGATATGGGTGTCTGCTTATTTTACTTGCACACCTCACCAGGAGCTCTGCCTCCTGTTCACACATGTGCAAGTGAGTTAGTGTGTTTGCATTTCCCTCTGTCATTTTTGTCTGGGTGTGTTTCTGCACGGTGTGTGTCAAGGGGTGTTTGAATTCTTGCTTCTGTGTTGGAGACTTTCACATCTACGTGTGCATTTGAGTGTGCCTGTGCACGTATGCAGGATGT
>JAODKE010000007.1:19923552-19938502 GCA_026779605.1 Mormyrus hasselquistii | reverse complement strand
ATATATATATATATATATATATATATATATATATATAATTTTTTTGCATACATATATAGAAACACATTAGTTGACTTTGTTTACATACAGTATAGTATAAATATTGCATTAGAAGAATATAAATATAGCCATACACAGTGGGCTTTGGGAAATGGGTTGCTCTAAATGATCCTGTTCTTTTCCTGTGTTCATATATCTACCCGGTTGCAGGATGAACCGGTTATTTCTATTCAGAGCAATCTAGAGGGAGTCAAACCTGTTGACCCTTCCTTCAATCCAAGCAGTAATTTTTTTCTGTGTCTTTCGGGGATCTTTGCTGACCTGGGGTCAGTTGCATTGACCGATCACACAAAGCGGATGTCTGTCGCAGTGGGTGACAAGCGTGGCTATGTCATGTTCAAGGGAACATAGCAGGTGACAGGAATCTTCAAGCTGTACCAGGACAAAAAAGTTACTGTTGTATCTGCAGGCTGTTTATTGCGGCTGCCTTGAAATACTTCATAAATTCCTCCACATGTTGAAGAAATATAAAGTCAGGTGTATTTCACTTCAGTGCTGAATGAAGGATGGACCTTGACTGAAAGTAGAATTTAAAGAGGCAGGACCTCAGCCTTCACTCCTCTACTGTTCTTCCTTCTTTACTCCAGGTTCTAAAAAGGAACTTAGTGTGTTTCATGTGAGTAATTGTGCTGGTTAATAAGTTCTTTGACACTGTTGGAGAATTTGAGTCTCTTACACTTTGTGAGTGGAAGTTGCTGGCTTTTCTAACCTGTCAGGCTTTGCTGTCGGTGTCAACACTTGTGCCCTTGGTCTGTTTGAGTGTCTCTCTGTCAATTTTCTGAGGAAATGAGCAATGCAGGGACACACAGGACAGTCAGAGAAAGCTTGGTGGTACCTGGAAATAAAATGTGGAAATTATTCCGTGGATTCCTAGATGTGTTTTCTTATGTGCCTGCAGTATTTTTATGTATTCTACCCCAAAACTCCATGGTTTACTTATGGTCTCTCCTCAGGCATGTGTCCAGGAGTCACCTCTCCATGTTCATGATATCTATGCAGGCTATTGGCCTGAAACTGTTAGTGTACTGAGGAGCTCCATTCACCTCCAACTCAAATTGCTCCTTAGTCCCAGCGGAGGCGGCTCATGGGATGAAATGGAGTTTATATGCTGGAGAAGTCAAATTCTCCCAATTCAAATGAGTAGAGCAGATGGGGTTAGTTGTGACAGCAGCTATTCTATTAAATAAATATTGAACTGTAAAAGCATAAACTCTGCATGTCATAAAGGATGACAATGTCTCAAAGATGATAATCACACAAGAATCATAACTAGTTTGTGTCTAAAAAAGCATATTTACAGTGCGAATCAGTGATGTGCTTATGTGACCTTATAGAAGGTACATTCTAATGTTTTATGTTCTGTTTAGCTTGGTTTCTTTGTAAATGTTTCACTCGATGCTTCATCTGTTTTTAAACATTACCCGCTTTCTTGCCAAGTCAGAGTACTTCAAAAGACATTTCTTTGTTTCCCCCTAGGGGGCGCTTTATTGCTCAGTTGGTTAGCACACTGTGCCTGTAATTGGAAGGTCACTGGTTCAAATCCTGTGGTAGGCAGAGTGATTTTGCTGTTGGGCCCTTGAGCAAGGCTCTTAACCCCCAATTGTTTCAAGGATTAGCTAACCTTGTTTTCTCAAAAATGTGTATGTTGCTTCAGATAAACATGTCTGCTGAAATATGTAAAATGATGTGCAGTATTTTTCCAACTTGAGTAACACAGATTGTTGCAGTTAGCTTTCGGTGCTGAGACGGAGTTACATGCTGATGACTGGGAAATGGGAAATGCTTGTTTTTGCTGTGATGGGTAGCTGAGTTTTGTGTTCAGCAGATCTTCCTTTCTCCATAAAGAGATCCTCATTTCTGGGGGTTCTGGCTAAGACAGAGGAAGATAAATGAGAGTTGACAAAGGACTTATCCAGGAGACATTGCTTAGTTGCGATTTTTTTATTATTTTTTTTTGAGTCAATGCTCCTCAATCTCTGGTTTTCTCCACCCCTTCCTCATGAATTTATGTAACCATGGAAATGGCTTACAGAATACCTTACAGAAGGGGTGACAGTAGAGGAGAAAAATACAGTCCATTGTTTTGTATACTAGCTATTTGTTATATTAATACAGTTTGTCAGTATTTCATATGCTTATTTTACTTGGTTTAGGAGGGATTTGTGAGGCCGTAGTGGCTTCTGGTCTTAGTGAAAAAAGCTTTTACATAATGATGCTCCACTGAATCGAATTACACAGAGTGGACATGGACCAGTTCTGGGGTAAAGGAGGAGAGGAGCAGACAAGGTGGAGGACAAGATCTTCCCAATAAGACTTTAGTTAAGCCACAGAGAGATATGCAAGCTGCCTGACATTTGCTTTGGTGTAATATTGGGCATGTGAGTATCCCTTTGATGATCATTAGTATTTCTGAAAAAACTGGATGTCTTATATTATGTCATGACCAGAGAAGTAATTTGACAAAGCAGATGACTTGTCTCAGGTCAGGATATTGTGGGACTTCTTTCCCACAAAAAATGTATGAAAAGAAGAATGAAAGGTAATTCAGGACAGATGGTGGAAAGGTGAATATATTAAATGTCTTTTGATGATTATTGTGTGAAATTGGGGGGGGGGGTGAACTTTTCAATGATGAACCCGCTAACCCAGAAATTCAGTAGAGAGAACAGACTAATACTTGTCACCATCTTCACATACTTTCCTTAGGTCATTGGTTTTGGATAATGGCGATCATTATGGTAATGAACTTGTCTCCTCTCAGAAGTACTGATAATTATCATCCTGGAGCCAGGCCAGGCGAATTCTGGTCTTCAGTGAGGCAAGGAAGTGTATATTCTACCCTACTGCGTAAACGTGTGTGTCTGCTGTGTCTGCATGTAGGGTGAATGCATGGGTATATGTGAATGTCTTTACACTTGGGTGAGTCCCACCATGTCAAGGCGTGTGAATGCATGTGAGTAATTTGTCTTGAGTAGGTAGGTGTTTGTATGTGTGTGGATGTGTGTGTTTTTGTGTCAGTGTTTGTGTGAATATGCGTGAGCATATTTGGCTCTATGTGTATTTGTGTGTGAGCATATGTTTATTTGGCTGCCAAGATTTGTGTATGTCTGTAACATACAGAACATCTGAAGGTGTGCACATACAGAACATGTATGTTTAGGTGTGTGCATCCTGAGCAGCCTGCTGCATGTGTTTTGTTAAACGATCACAGTATTTGGTTACGGTGACCTGGCATTTAATGTTCATAATCCAGATGTGAGCTTTCTGTACCTGTTGCTGTCATCCACAATAATCGTGTCCTATGGTGCTGATTGTTGGCCCTCGCGCTGCTCCTCTGTATCCTGTGTCAAGGTCTGGCTGAGTGGGCTGGGTGGGTCTATCTGGGGGAGCTGACCACCACTTGGAAGGGTGACTGTAGCCATGGAAACCACTTAGGAACAGGAAATCCCAGGAGAGATTTCTCTTTGTTATGAGTTTGTTGGAGGCTGCTCCTATTGTACCACGCGATGTGATGAATGTACATGTTTTAGGAATCGGCAGCATTTTTTCGACCTTCTTTAACCGGCAACAATGACAAACTTTGACGTATCACACTTTTTGTTCTTCTTGGTCGAACATGGCCTTAGTATACTGTTCACACATCATTAAAATAATGAGACAGTCAGTAATCCTCACAGCAGCAGCACTGCTGTCACTCCAAAAACACTGTAAAACCCATAATAGTCATGTTTATGTTGTATATTTTTGTGCTCTTTGATTATATTATTGGTTTCGAAAGATTAATACTGGGAAA
Source organism: Mormyrus hasselquistii (assembly GCA_026779605.1). NCBI lineage: Eukaryota > Metazoa > Chordata > Actinopteri > Osteoglossiformes > Mormyridae > Mormyrus > Mormyrus hasselquistii. The sequence goes on along the minus strand of JAODKE010000007.1, from coordinate 19,934,649 downwards.
CTCATCTTAATGCTGCAAAGGTAATAAAACATAAGCCTCGCTTTAACATAAATACCAAGAGGACTGATCACACTAATTGCTATTACAACTGGGTATGCACAGTCATATTATTGCGAAAAGATATAACAAGTGACACAGGTTTTCTCATATTCGTTTCACGCAAAAAGAATGACAAGCCCGTTCAGCCGGACACTGTATTTTTACTTTTCATTTAAAATAAAATGCACGGTGGCCAACTTTGGTTAGCTGGCTGGAGCGAAATTTTCAATTCAAGATAAGTTTGCACATACATGCACATGCATTTACATTTGTCTAATGGTTTTATTACTTTGTAAATAGTCTATAGGGTTTGCAAAGTACCCCAATGCTTTTCATGTAGTTAATTTTAGGTTTATAATGTGTATTTGCTGTAAGAATTCTTGCTTGAGTGTGCGTCTGAAAGTGTGAGTGTCATGCCAGATGCGTGAGAGCTGGCAACCCTGAAAACATATATTTTTTAATTGTTTCACCTATGTTGATGTATATTTTAAAATCATTACTTTACAGTTGTTAAATTGTTGAAACTTTGACGGACCTGAAATTTCCAATAAACTTCATCTATTCATTCAACATTTTTTAAAATACATACTGTTTGAAAACTTTTTAGCTGTATGATTTCAGGACTGAGCATCCAGTCTCTTAGAAACATTACGGCTTTTTGGCTGTGGTTGCAGCTGTTATTAACACTAATGGCACATTAGCGCAAACAAAAGGGCCACATATGCCTAAGTACATCTTGCTTGTTGGTTAAAGGGGTTTGACGTTCATTGTTGTGGGAAATGTTCATTGGCTAGGAATGTGGTGGTCTGCAGGGGCCATTCTCACATTCTCACTTCCCTCTGGTTACTGTGACTATAGTGCAAACTATGTGGGGACACCTTTGGGAGGCCTCAGGGCGAGTGACCAGGCCTATCGATAGCTGTGTATGGATCCCTCTCCATTCTCCACAGTGGTGGAATCACCATGGCAATGCCTTTTTGATAGGTGTACCTTAGCTGCTCCACAGGTCTAGGGTAGATTAGCTTGACCAGAGGGGTGGGGTGTCTAGTAGATTGATGCTAGTCGAGGTTATCTGGGAGGCCCAGATTTGTCTGGCCGCTGACTTATTGGTGATCCTGTAGGCAATTCAATCCAGCCATCATTCAGTTATTCCACGATGGAAATGGAGTCCACATGCCACAGGGGATTGTTCAGACTGTCAGGCAGAGGGGTAGCCGACCTGGAGGAAGTACCTGGTCAGTCACAACAGTGATGAAAAACTTAGGTAGAGTCTGGCAGAGATTACAAGTGTGTACCATCACCAGCTCTAAGCCCTGTGCCACATGGCTTAGGTAATAACCGCACGCTTTCGTCAAGTTATTGTAAGCATGCAGAGTACTAATTCCAGGTGCTTAACAGTAGTGTGAATGATCCCCGGGCCTCAAAATTGGGGGATCTTGGGGTACGACAGCGGGGGAAGTTTGCAGATGCTGTGAATAAATAAAATATTACTGAATTTTCCAGGAAGCTCCAAATGTCATTATTTGCAGAGAAACGTAACATGTTAGTCACTAGCTGTGCTTCTGTTAAAGTTTTGTTATAATTGAATTTTCAATAAGATGAATTGCGAACAGGGTGTGTTTCCATTAATGGATTTCCTGAGTAATATTTGTCATTTAGCATCCTGCAAGATCCAAGTCTTGTACTTTGGTGCAGACTTTCTTTGAGTTAGTAGCTGTACACGAATTAATATCATTTTATCTTATGTCCTATGTATCTACTTATTCGTAAATTCTGTTTCTATGGCAGTTTTGCAAATGACTTCTTTTCCACATGCCACAGAGACCACCTCAAGCAAATGTAAAAAATTGTTTGCAATATTTGAGTTTTTTTTACTATGTATGAGTGCTTCCGTTATTGGTTTTTCAGTTCACATCTTCAAAATGCACAAACAAGCTCCATACTGTATAAACACCACTACTGAATCCAGAACTCGCATGGCCAAGGGCTGAAGGGAGGAGCATGTCACAATACGCCCCCCTGGCTGTTCGGGTCAGGAGAGGCCTGTGCTGCTGAGGATTATGGGAAAAGAGGCAGTGTGGCCAGCGTTGGCGTCTTTCTGCCTCTCTCCTCTTTCCTGTTTATCACAATTGACCGTCTGCCCTTTCTGCACAGTCTCTTGACCAGACAGCCTCAGTGTCCAGCAAACAAGCCGATTACTTTATGTTAACTATGGCATTTTCTGCCAGAATATTTGGGAATGGGCTGTTAGGCCCCTGGGGTGCTGCGGCTCGTTATCTTAATGTCATTACACCTGCACGATCCCAATACAGAGAAACACTGCTTGTTTTGTACTATACCCTCGGCGGGCGTTTTATTGAGATTAAAGGTGAAGTTGCACACATATCCTGAGCCAAGACCGGCAACTTGACTGGTTCTACTTCGGGGCAAAGACGGCACCGGATTCAAATGCTTCCATGCTGACCCCCCATCCCCCATTATAAATGTGTAGATTGATCTATCACAGTTTACCATGCTTTGCCATCTGTCCATGTTCTACTTCTCTTTCTGGGGGGAGAAAGAGAAAAATATAGAGGAGTGAATGAGGCAGAAAGCAGCAAACCTGGAGGAAACAGGAAAGGGTTTGATTGTTCAGGAACCAAGATGATGTGCTCTGCATTAACCCAAATTTCTTTTGTTAAATATATGTCTTGGACAAATGCTTAAAATGTGTGATATTATACGCCTTTGTAGAGTCAGCCATGTTAACCTGTCCTGATGACCTCTTTGGTGATCATAACTTTGGATCTGCTCATGGTTAGGATTGTGGAAGGCTGAGATACGTCCATCATTTTCATTCAGGCCTGCGTCTGGCTGGATTTAGCAGGCTGAGGGATCATTGCTTTTGTGAATAGAATATGTACTTTTCAAATCACCGGGGAGCAGGGCCATTTGGCTTCCGTGCACCACTGTCCAAAGTGTGTGTATAATCCACAGAAGTGAATCTGCCCAGCTCAGGTTTTGCAGACTGTTATTATGATGTTCATTAAGAAGTCTCCCCTTAAGGCGGTGGTGCTAAAATAACTGGGTGGTTGTGAAGATCTGTTCACATGCTGTTGATGACACGAAGTGTACAAACTCCCCCCCCCTCCCAATCTTCATTTAACACATCCCAGGGTCTTAATCGAACCGTTTCGCCTCCTACAAAAAAGTCTTTTTATTGGATTCTGATCCACACTCTGCATGGTGTGTGATAGTATGTGACAGTCTTGCCTGTTTAGTTATAGTGCTTTTCCATGGTCTCAGAACATGCCAGAAAAAAAAGAATATGTCAGATATATGAAAGATATATTGTATTTGCATATATATACATGTGTCTGAAGACGGCAGTGTAGCTAATTTGTATAGCCATTGAAACATCAAATTTTACAGGGAATCATAAACGGGACCAAAAAAGAACCAGATATTTGTTATTATTCTGCTTTTATCAGGGAGGAAGTAGGATAATTTAGTCATAGAAGAGTAATCTGTGGGAATTATCTAAGAACATACATGTGTGCATGTGAGTGCCTGTGTATGTTTGGAAACAGAACCCTTCTACTTTACAAAGACTCTACAGCAATTAATGTCAAAATGTGCTTGGGGCTGTTACTCCTCTTGATCTACAAGAATGATGTGCATTCTGCAGCATTTAATGTATTTGTTCATTTTATGGACAGCACAACATCAGGCAATGTAGCTTGCAAAAAATGACCATCTGAAAATTTGCATGAATCTTGGCATGACGATGTAGTGGGCAGAACACATCAATATCATTTATTATTCCAACCTGCTTTATCCTATTGGGTCATGGGGGGTCCAGAGCCTATCAGGCACGAGGCAGGGAACAACCCTGGACAGGGGGCCAGCCCATCGCAGGGCACACTCACACACTGTTACCATTCACTCACACATGCACACCTACAGGCAATTTATTAACTCCAATTAGCATCAGCTTGTCTTTGGCCTGTGGCAGGAAACCAGAGTACCTGGAAGAAACCCCACAACGACAAAGGGAAACTCCACACACACATAACCCAGGTGGAGACTCGAACCCGGGTCCCAGAGACGTGAGGCAACAGTGCTAACCACTGTACCCAATATCATTCAGTAAGATTAAATGCAATGTTACTCATCTAGGTATATTATACATACTGCAAAGGAAAACTACCATTGGTGTATCAATGTGGAAATTTTGGGTGATACCAATATTCAATATATTTATATTAATATTACCAATATTTTCTGCATAATTTGAGTTGTGTTTTTCTGTTTACTATCAAAGGAACAGAGCATGTGAAAGACAGGTGAACAATATATTTATTTGAAACTCCCTGACCATTGCAGGCTCATTTGCTGTGTGCAGAGGCCCTGGGCTATTTGAGTTGTCAGAGGTCGTATTACTTTTTTCTGTAGCAATGGTAAAAGTTGTCAACTGGGTGGAGGGCAGCAATACAGGCCGCTGGCCCCTTTTTGAAGCCCTTTTCTATAGGAAGTCCCTGGGCTTCAGCTGGGTAACGTCGTGCACTAATGTGCCCCTGGCAGTGTAGCTAAACCGTCTGCTATCTGAAGGTGTGAAAACTGAGCCTAGCCTCTTACTGTATCGAAAACACTACAGGTCATAAACGAAAACCTGCTGGTAAACTGTGACACTACACAGTGTATTGCTGGCAATTTTCCTAACACTTCTAACGATATCAGCATAACAGCAGATAGGAAAAACACCTGCTCTGATAACTTTGAATATTGAGTAAAGTCTAAATACGAGATGGTTGTATCCACCAATAATGATACACTGGATGAATGTTGCCATGATTTTTAATGAATGCTGGCTGATACCAGTATTTTAAACAGTATGTCATGCATCTGTAGTAACTACCATGTGAAAGACACAGAGACCTTGCAGAAGGGCTTAAGTGTTCTCATATACACTTTAATGACCATATTACGCAATTGTGAGGACAATTGAAAAAGCAAACAAAATGCTTGGATGTATGCCTGTGTAGAATTAAAGCCCATATTCCCAAGGTTACACAACAGTCTTGTAAAGGCTCATGTACTGTAGTGTGAAGTTCAATTTTGTTAAAGGCACTTCAAAAAGGATATCATGCTATCAAGTCAAGTCTATCAAAGAGCAATAGGAGTGATGGTCTTAAAGTATTATGCTATTAGGACAGGCTAGAAGCGATAAGCATGTTTAGCCTCGAGGAAAGGCGACTGTTGTGGGATGGTATGAGCTTTGACATGAAGGCACGACCCTCTCATCCAAACCAGCCAAAGGCAGCCACACCACATATGAATGGTAATAATAAGGGGCCTCAGCCCGGGGATGGGAATCCAAGACATGTCCCTTCATTACCCATCCTAACTTACAAGTGCTCGCTTTTATTTACCCTCCCCGCCACTAACCCTTTAAAGCACAGAATACAAGGATGTATGTTTTCTAGATTACCTAGAGGGGGTGTCTACCTGGATTTAAAAAGTCCTTGGGGCAGCCTTACATTTTGACCCCAAGGTTCCAGGTACTATTTAAGATTTTGTGAATGTGTGCAGCAACCACATATAATTGAGGCCGTGAGGCATCAGCAACCATCAAGTACTACGGAGGACCATCCCCCTCTGAACAAGATTATTAAACTTTTTTCTGATTCTTCAGCAAAATAGCAGACGGTTCTTAGTATAAATTTTCCTAGCACAATGCAGAAAAATAATGTGTTTCATTATTAAGGAAATTTCTGGCCAATACCAATAGCTGATCATTTCAAAAACTGACACTGCTACTGGTACCGATTGTTTGGGAGGTTCTGCTTAAAAGGTAAGTAAATAAAAAAATTAATTATTCCAAGAATATGAAGAAATATTTATTTTTTGGTAAGAACACACCAACTTTGGCGTACAACAGTCCCAGAGCACTTTCGTTTATAACTCTATGCATCTTACATATTTATAACATTTATAATAGAGAAGGGCTGATCATTAACTGTGATAAACTCTGTAATTTTCCAAGTAATATATTTTGATTTTGCACTGTCTGCCCTGAATTTTCTTTGATATCAAGTTCTTGCATTACTGACGGACTAGCATTATTTGGCTGTACAGCAGCCTTCTATACTGGAATGGATTAGTTCTTCAAAAACGCTTAATATTCTACAGTCTCGCTTTAAGGTGAGCAGTCAGATTTGTGTGTTGAAATGTTTATTATTGGTCCTCGCTGTGAAATTTTAGCAGAGCAATATTTGCAAAATGTGCCCATAGCTTCTGGGATAGGTTCGGGACCCTGCGTGACCCTGAAGGAGAAGTGGTTTGAAAAATGGATGGATGGATGGATGTTTGCAAAATGTGCTTCTAATGTTTTTGCGAAAATTATTCCACACAGTACACATTTTTATTTCTGTTTAGTACATGGGTGTCCAAATCAATATAATTTACCATTTTAAAGGGTCTCTAGTTTGGAGTGTCTCTTAATTTGATCATGTCTTGTGATGAGGGACCCGGGTGTCCACCAACCCATAACTGATAACTGCTGACTGCCTTTTAGTCTTAGTTTAATCTCAGCACCCTACCAGTTAGCTCAGTGAGGCACTCCCGCCTTGACAGAGAAAGCCTTTTTTTTGAGTTCCCATCAAACAGGGAACTCATCGACAGACTCTGTGCTTCTTCTCTGAAGACAGTTGTGAATGTCAGCCTGACAGGTTCAAAGAAGGTTTGTTATAATTCCTGTGATGAGATTCTTTCATTATGTGCCACTCTGATAATTAGGCTCTTTGTAACAAGCTAATTAGACTTTGTATTGTGAAATCACGATTGCAATTAGTGACACGAGATGAGGAGAAAGGCACCCATGTGTTTGAGCTGTCCCCCCCCCCCCAATGTTGTACAAATATAGGAGAAGGGAGACGGGGTTGGGGGTCCTTCAACAACACGTCCTCAGAACGTTCTAAACAGCAGGCTGTTAACATTGTCTGTTTACCCGTTCATAATCAACATATCAGTAAAGCAATTCAGAGTTCACTGCCTTGTAAACGAGAAATCCGTAATTGCTGTTGTCTTTAATTACGAAGTCCTAACTGAACAAGTTGATTATTTTCAGAATTGCGTTTCACAGGATGATATGCTCATAGGCAGCCCCCCCCCCAGTTATTTTTTTTTCTTCTTCTAGATGAGGGATTGTGTTTTTGAAAGGGCTCAGAATCCATTTTTCTTTCCAGAATTCACTTCAAAGCTCAGTAATCCTCTGTACCCACATTTGCCCTCACACATTATTAATCCATTTAATAAATCCTGTTATGCATTTTTATATGTTTATGTTTATGGGCTTTGTGTTTTAAGAGAGACCATGGCATGGAATTCTGCCCTTACAAAACTGGGATCTGGTCACTCTTACACTGCTGAGCTTCTAGCCCATTGTGTCCTTTCCCTGACCATCCTCTTTCAAAGTCACTCCCGCGAATGAAATCCTGTCCCCTTCCCTCCATGTTCTAGCCCTTCAATGCAGAAAAATTTAGCTTTATCAACTAAAAGAAGGACGTGAGGCCCCTGAATACAGTCTTAATTTCATGCTCTGTCTTGGCATAAAGAGCTTGTCAGATTAATTCCCTTTGCTTTATTAATTTTCACTGCAATCCAGGCAAAGAAAATAAACACAGTCTGGCCAGAGCAGACCGTTGCATGAGTCAAGGCCAGAAGTCTTTTGCATCAAAGTATCATTACATGACTGCCTCAGACCGTCCCGTTGTTGGAATGATTATCTTTGATACTCAATGTGGCACAGCGTGCATGTAGACTTCAGCCCGCCCCCTGTCTTGCATTGTGTTGCGTTTTTATAACCTTTTTTTGTCACTCCCTGTCTGAATGTCACTCCATGGTCCTGGGGGAATGTTATCTCTTGCCGCTGTATAACTTAATATGGATGGTATGACAATAAAATTCACTTATGCTTCTGGTGGTGAAATTTAACAAATACAAGTAATAGCTGTGCTCTTCTAGCCATCATCAAGATTAGTAACTTTTTGGAAGACAACAGAAATTCTTGTTGCTTTTTATTATATTGCTGTTTTTTTTGTATATACTTTAATGTTAAATAGTTTTTTTTTTCTGAGCAAACATACAGTTCTTCATAGTACTGTAATTATTCTTCACCCGGGGGGGATTTCAATGAAAAAGAGTGAAACTGTGTTATTTGTGATTTAACTTTTTACATATATTTTTTTTTATTTTTGTCATTTTTCTTATTGCAAAAAAACACATCTTTGTGTTTGAGCTTAAATCATTTTGCAAGACTACAGTAAGATATGCTGATGTCTCTTTTAAAATAATTTGCGTGTATTTATCTTATGTGATTTTGCCCTCTGAGGTGCGGAGAGAGTGAAAGAGAACAGTGTTTGGCTGGTTCCTTACTGTACCTCCTGTATACAGTACAGTATATTGTTACTTGTTACTGTCATATTAAGGCCGTGGGGAGTTCATGTTAGCACCATGGTGCGAGCTCTGCACTCTGACGCCATGGCGGTTCACAATCAGAAATCAGAAAGTGTAGTTGCACAATTGCGCACACAACAAAGAATTATTTGGAAAACTCTGAATAGCAGCATTAGTGAACAACAATGGCACATTTACAAAACAATGAATAAACAATATGCACATTAAATAGTAATAAATAAGGTGACAGTGTATAGATCTGTGTGTGGCGAGCCCGTGAGCAAAATGTCAGGTTTATAATGCCAGCATTTATAGTCTTGGATTGGGTGGATGTGACACCAGGGACCTCTTTAGGTCATCAGGTTCTCCTCATTCCTTCATGTGTTCAGTAAGGAGTCACCTCGTAATGTAGAGTGTCTCCTAACATGTGCCAGTGCTGAAAGAAAGGGTGAATTGCTTTTATTTTACTTTTCAATCGAGCAGGTTATTTAATCTTCCTTATCTTCCAGTCCCGTTTCTGCAGGAGGTCCTTGGAGATCGAGATAAACCAATTTACTCTCCCGCTCTCTAATCAGAAATCAGGCCTTGGCCTGATGAGCAGAACAGAAGGAGCGGGGGGCAAGAAACTGGGTATTTGCTCAGTATTTAGCTATCGGGATTAAAGTGTAGATGAAAAATCTTCAATCAAATAATTTTTTAGTTAATTTTTTATGTGGCATCTAATTTCATGAAGCCATGATATAATAAGAATACTGAGTTATATTATGGTTCTACTAGGGATAATGTGCATAGGAAGCTGTCCCTATTGCTTTTGCATGTAATAATTAATCTGTAGAAACAGATTATTTATTTTTGATGCTTATGAAATCTGAGTGATTTTGTGAGATGTAAAATGGCATGTGGATTTACACACATCTTGAGGTAGGCTTTCCCTCATTTGTGATCATGTGACCATTGTGTCCCAATTACAGTCATGTGACGGGAAGTAAGCTCACTTATCCCTGCTTCCACATGAAAGATCATTAGCGCTTCCATTTCTCAAGCAATGCCAAAGAGGCTGGTGAAATATAAATGAAACACTTTGCAATATATGAGCAGCCAGTCCAACCCTCTGGGGAGAGTGATAGTAGGAGCAATGGCGGGGGGGGGGGGGGGGGGGGGTGGGAGGGTTGTGACGGGGGTCACACGAAATGAGAAACAGAGTGGGGGCTGGCGATGAAGAGCCCCCCCCCCCCCTTCCCATCTAACTACGCCCCATTCTGCAATGTCAGCCATCATCGTGAAGATGGTGCAGGGTGGCTCTGGGGCCGGTATTTGCCAAACCCCACAGTTTGTTAGCATTCTGCGTAATTAGCCACACTTGAGTCTACCTCTGTAGATGTGTCAGAAAGCATGAAGCTATCAGCTCATGCGTAATTAGCGAGCCATCTGTCACGGTAATTGGAATTTTATTCGCAGCTGTGCAGAAGTGTGGATGTATCGCATAATTAAACACGACCGTGGGAGCCGGAAGCACGGGACTAGAGGGAGGAGCGGAGACGATGCGGCGGACGGCTTTCTGCAGATGCTGCCCGCCACTCAAGTATTATTATTGGTGAATGTACAGAATGTGAAGCTGGATCCCAGGAAAGACGTCCATTTGGCCAGAGTGTCACACACCAGGGACGGCTAAACATATTCCATTCCGGCACCTAAAATCCCCGTGACTGGGGCGGGGGGCGGGGGGAGCCTCTGATAATGCTGGCCATTCTGCAGCTCTCTGTATCTGTTGCAGCCTTTATAGGATTACTGAAGTTCAGGATGTGGATATTGGATTTTGTCGCGTCAAAGGCATTTCGGTCAATACCGTTGCTTTAAGACAGAAACTGGAATGCTCTAGAATCTAGATTCTTCAACAATAACAACTGGTTTGGAATGAGGAATCAATCTTTAATTTTAAGATCAACCTTATTAGTATCTTTGTAGGGTTGCTTATATAACAGTCTGTATGTCTGCTGCTGTTACTGAGAAGGGCTTAGCACCTCATGCTAGTGCGATCTGCTGGACGTCGTCTCTGAAGGCAGTATTAGTATTAAAATATTGCTCGTGGTGCAGGAAGTAACTTTCTAAACCTAATGCGAAGCAGACCACAAGACCTCAGTAAGTGTCCAACAAACCATGTTTTTGTTGCTTAAGAAGTGGTTTGAAGTATTTGGTGTTTTGGATTTAGATGTTGACTTGCTGATATCCTTCGGTCTTAATTCAATAAATATCCATTACACAAAATTAGGTAAAAACAGGAAACCGTCTCCTCAACAGATATGATGCAAATGAATCCCAGGTTTCAGGTTCAGACACGGTGTTAGTTTAACCTGCTAAGTTCTGGTTCCATTTTTAGTGTGTTTAACCCTGTCAGCATAACTGACTGAATCGTTGGACATGAACAGAGGTTGAAATTTCAGGTTCAGAAAGAAAAAATTCAGTCCAAGATTTTGATTCAACCAACCAGTTGAGTATAAAGAGTTGCAGTCACAGAGTACTCAGCTGCTTGGTTGAGGAAAAATCTTGGACTGGATTCTGGATCTGAAATGTCCACCTCTGGTCATGAAACATTGTTTAAAATGACTAAGCATTGTAACACTG
>JAODKE010000007.1:19872100-19922379 GCA_026779605.1 Mormyrus hasselquistii | reverse complement strand
AACCAGGGGGTGAAAAGTGAGGGCGTCCAACCAGTTGTTGTTGCGGGTTGGTAGGGGTGAGGAGGAATGGTGGGGGGGGTGGGGGGGAGTTCTGCGGGGAATGTGTCATTTTAGAGGATGCTGCTGCTTCTGACATTGGATAATCTGCCATCTCTTTCCTGGGTGCTGCGGTGAGGGGGGTTGGATATTAAGATGAAATGATTGGACTGCAGATTGAAATGTGTGTTTCAGGCTCTCTCCAACGGATGGTAAGATAATTTTCTTGGCTTCCCTGACATCTATTACACTTTTAAATTTATAACTTAACGTTTAGCTTCAGTAAACGACTTCAGTGTCCCCTCTGTGAATGGATTTTAAGCTACTGGTGTTGTGTCCTACCTGAACAACTACCTAATTATTCATTTGGTTAATTATTGTAGATGACTGCTTGATTTTCTGTGGTGTTCTCTCTTCATTTTATTAATTGATACAATTACTCACCTTACTCTCTCCTCCACCCACATCCTCTGGCCGTGCCGCTGTCCTGTTCCTGTACGAGCCCTCGGGTCATTCTGCACTCCTTGACATTATTGTAATCCTGTTTAGCTGGTCTCTGGATATTGCTTCCCTCGCTCACTGTCGCCCCCATGCTTTTTCTTCCCCCTATACTTGCTTGCTCTCTCCATCTATCCAGTCTCCTAGTGTAAATTTTGTGCTGTCTGTCAGACCGCATCCTGGACCCTGTGATTGGCTGGCAGCGACTTTTTCCCCACTGGCACCCTCGCTGCCTCACTCAGCCACCCGGAGGTGCCCGGTAACAGTGGATGGGGGGGGGGGGTGGTTGCTACAGAAATAAGGTGTTCCTACACAAAGGCACCCAGACAAGGTGACTGGCACTTTAGAATAGCGAAACAAATTTGCCCACCAGAAAGAGCCTGGGTTACTGCCAGATATTTCTACTAATGCATTGTGCCTCTGCAAACGTGCGGCTCTCCATGGGAGGTTCTACCATAGGTGAGGTCAGCAGTCCTGTGGTGTGACGCTAACGAGATGCTAACTTTGACAGCATTCTGGGCTCTGTCAGAATTTGCTGGAACAGTTTGACACCGTGTCGTGATTGTGAGTATGTCCTATACGCTGTGTGCAATCATCCTCTCTCCCGACAGGTTCAGACTGGTATCTGGCAAGGGTGGAACTGCTGGTCACCGATGTCAATGACAATGCCCCAGAGTGGACCATGGTCCCATCCCCTTACCTGGCTGTGGTGTCTCCCGAAGCCCCGCCTGGGACGCTTGTGTACAAGCTCCACGCCCGTGATGGAGATGAGGGCAGCAATGGAGAGGTGGAGTACTTCCTGTCTGACGGTCAGTACTTCTTGTTCTATACTCCAGGTTCCTCTCTCCAAATATTTTATATGTTTTATTCCAATTTGATTCCCATCACATTCCATTGGAGAAATTTGGCTGAAGGTGAGAAAAATAAACTATCCAGATTACATACAGATTTGGCCTTCTTGTTATTAATGTTGTTTTGTAATTTTTCACAAAACACTGTGAACATTGTTTCCTGTGAGCAAGCTTCCCTTTTGTATCGCGTGTGCTGTCTTGATGGAAAGTCTCATTCCTATGTTTGGCATTCACCACTGTGAAGCCCCATCGCTACTGTTTGGTTTGCCCTTCTATGAGAATGTCAAGACTAATTATGGATCATGGGGGTGCACAGTGGTTAGTCTTTCGGGGACTGCCATAAAGGAGTGGCTTCTTCCATAATGCTAAAAGCCAACAGTGGTGTTGGTGACCCGATGGCCTGCACACAAAAGCTAATTTATGCCTAAGCATAAATGAGGCAATATGCTGTTTGTTACATTAGCAGCAGAAGAACTTGTCTGAAGTAACATATAGATGGGTAAAGCTTAGAGGGCCCAGCACCCCTGTAGCACCCAGGGTTAAGGGTTCAGTGGTGGTATATTTCCCCTGAGACAGGATCCAAACCAACAATCTTCTGCAAAGCCCCCCCAGGGGTGGGTCGTACACTCAGTGCTGAACAGACGGCTGAGAAACTCTTTCTCTTACCATGGTTTTCTATTTACCAGTGTAGACTGTTTGGGTCAAACGGCATGACAACTGTGTTCCCGGATCGCTGCAGGCGGAGATGGACGGTTTGATGTGGACCGGAAGAGTGGCCACGTCCGGACGACGGGGTTGCCCCTGCAGAAGGACAGGGAGTACCTGCTCAACGTGGTTGCCACTGACAAGCTGGGCAGCCGTGGCCCCCCTGCCGTGGTGTCGGTGGTGGCCGGGCCCAGGGCACCCCAGTTCACCAATGCCTCCTTCTCCATCTCCATCCCGGAGAACATTTCGGAAGGGCAGCCGTGAGTGATGCGCATATGAGTCCACTTTCTGATACTCACTCACTTACTCACTCATTCCGTCACTCACTCATACTTAAATACAAAAACACATGCAAGTGTAAGCATGCAGATATTTGCACCTACAGTAGATTAGTACTTGCATGCATTGAATCAATAGTAATAATTATTATAATAATAACAATAACCATCATCACCATTATAATAATAATCATAATAGTAATAATGAGAGCACATATGCAATAAGTCTATGGTGTGTTGGAAATGTATGACACTGGGGGTTTCATTAACCATTATTCCTCTTCTCACATGGTGTTCTTTCACAATATCTTATTCGTACTCATCAGTTCAGCACCTGTCATTGGTGACAACCTAGTCGAAGTATAAAATATAAGAAATAACCCCAAAAGCATTACGGAGCACAGAAGAAGAAATTGAAAGTCCCACGGCCATTCTCCTTAGCCACTGTTGCTTAGCGTTGGCCGGAAATGGTATTTTTTCCGGCTCTTGTGATGGGGTGTGATGTGGTGCTGTTGTCATCACAGGCAGAGTGAGGTCCTTCAGTTTAATAGCTGTGCTGACCTCTGCTGACTCTTTCCGGCAGTGAGGTGGGGAGTTAGAGGTCAGCTGATCAACCACATGGGAACAGTAATGCAGTACAAATATATTTTTTTTTATAAATATTCTGTTCTCTGTGCTTTAAGAAAAATATCTTCCATCCTCAGTAATGCATAGGCTATCCTTGCTTCCTCTCTTTGGTTTACATTAGATCAACACCCCCAAACTGTCACCCGATGACTTAAAAAGCCTGGAATGAAAACAGCGAGTGAGAACAAATAATAACTATTACTGTGTATGTGCCAAAACTGCAACATTGTATTCATATTCTATTCATATCGACTTATTCATAATTATTTATTTTTGAAATGCCTTCTTTTTAATTGCAGCGCTAAGTTTTAGATTTGAACCCATTTTACGCTATGAAATCCTTGAGATCAAGGTGTGAAATCTTAGATGTGTTGTTTGTTCTATAATAGAAAACACACATAACCTTATATTAAGTAATGTTTAGAGCACATAATCTCGAATGTGAAGACACTATACCTCTGTGACGTTCCCTTTTTATTTCCACAGCTTCCTGGTGGCCCTTGCCTTGTCCTTCCAGAAGCAGCCAATCAGCTACAGCTTGCTCATCAATCCCAGCAGCCTGTTCTCCATCCAGCAGGAAACGGGCGAGATCAGCCTCACCCGTGTCATCGACTATGAGAGTGACCAGCACCGTTACCTGCTGCTGGTCCGGGCCAGCGAGAGTCAAGACAGCTTGAGCAGCGCCGCTGAGGTGGGTCCACTTGGGTTACCATGCTCTGGTTTCAGTGAACTCCGATGGGATGGAATGAGCTGTGGTAGAAAACACCAGGCTGAGCTGGTTTACAGGGGCTCAGCGGAGCTCAATTACCCAGAGCTCTCTTGTGTGGGGCTGTTAGTTGAGCCTGAAGCCCTGAGGCAGACCCAGGACAGGCTGGAGGGGTTATATCCCCCGGAAGGTTTGGGAGCATTCGAGGATCCTCCAGAACAAGCTAAAGATAGTGGCTTTGGATACAGAGGTCTGTTCTGACCTGTTTGACATGCTACTCACTCTGTCCTCACCAGGGAAAGTGGTATGTTGGTGATGATGATGATGATGATGATGATGATGATGATGATGAGCTCAGCTAGACTTGTGGAGTTACATTAAACCCATGGCGCCCTGAGCAGATTTGACCAAACCTAGGCTGTGATAAATTAGTATAGGCTGTCTACTGCATTTTTTAATCCTTGCTATTGTGACAGGCCCATTTCATGCGGCTTTTCATATATATACATACTGTAAGCTGCTTTGGAACACTTCAGAAAGCATTTCCTCCTCACTTGCCTTCATTTTTTGCTTCTTGAAAATGAAATAAGCAGCTCTGAAAAGAGAAATTCTATTTTTAAATTCTTTGCAAAGTGTCTCTGGATGTTCTCTGCTACTCTATTCCGTAACTGACATAGATTAGAACACATCTTGGCCTACTTCAGTGGTAATAAATGTCTGCCTCATTCCATACAAAGATATTAGACGGTCTTTTGTTTGGGGGCCTGACAGGTAAGGCTGGATCACTGGCATCTGCATTTCTGCATCGTGATGTTCCACAACATCAGAGTCCTCTATGAGATATCCTTACAAAGAGATGTTTTTTTCCTGCCTGTTTCACCTGGCTCAGCTGTTAGCCCTTAATGCCAGACTGTAGCTCCTGGCATGCAGGTTGGGGGCCGTATTTTGACATCCTTTGCAAGGTAAATAGTGAATAGATTCACCTAGAAATGGGAAGCAAAGCAAACAAGAAATGATTGTGGGAACATAGCAAAGGAGGATAAACTGCATCAAGGGGTCTCTTGTCCCCTTGGGTGGGTTAGGATGCTATGCCTGTAATCAGAAGGTCAAGTCCCATGATCAGCAGAGTGACTGCCCATGAGCAATCGTCGGGGCCCATGAGCAAGGTCCTTCATATTTCAAAAAGTGTATGCAATGCATAGATTTTGCTTTGCCTCTCTGCTAACCACCAGGGACATGGACGAGCTGTGGGGAGTGTACCATGTTCAGGGGTGCACAGAACCCAGCACCTTGCTGAGAGGTATATCAGCAAAATAAGGGCTTTCTGACAGGTAGGCAAAACAGTGCTGCCATTCAGTGATGGAGGAAGCCAGCTGACCCTCACTGAGGGACCTCAGGGATCTGCACGGTCCTACGAATCTGAACCCAATGGGAAGAACTTGATGCATTTTCAAGGTTAAGCGGGTTTTGCAGGATTATATGTGTGGTATATCGTGGCATGGCCTACATACACTATATTGCCAAAAGTATTGGGACACCCCCCCAAATTATTGAATTCAGATGTTCCAATCACATCCAAAGCCACAGGTGCATAAAATCAAGCACCTAGCACTACCACTTTGCACCTTCAAGCACCTTCTTTGGGGAAGATGGTGGTGCAGGAGGTAGTGCTATCGTTTGGCAACTGGAGGGTTGCAGGTTCGAGCCCTGATTCCTCCACCCCATCAAAGTGTCCTTGAGCAAGACACTAAACCCCAAATTGCTCCCAGTGAGCAGGTTGGCGCCTTGCATGGCAGCCTCTGCCACCGGTGTGTGAATGGGTGAATATGAGGCATGAATTGTAAAGCGCTTTGAGTACTTGTACAGGCAGAAGTAGAAAAGCGCTATATAAATGCAGTCCATTTACCATTTACAGACTGCTTCTACAAACATCTGTGAAAGAATGGGTCACTCTCAGGAGCTCAGTGAATTCAAGCATGGTACATGATAGGATACCACCTCTGCCATTTGTGAAATTTCCTCAATACAAATTATTCCACAGTCAACTGTTAGTGGTATTATAACAAAGCGGAAGCAATTGAGAGCAGCAGCAACTCAGCCACAAAGTGGTAGGCCACGTAAAATCACAGAGCAGGAACAACACATGCTGAGGCGCACAGTGTGCAGAAGTCACCAACTGTCTGCAGTGTCAGTAGCTACAGACCTCCAAACTTCGTGTGACCTTCAGACTAGCTCAAGAGCAGTGTTTAGAGAACTTCATGGAATGGGTTTCCATGGCCGAGCAGCTGCACCCAAACCTTACATCACCAAGTACATTGCAAAGTGTTGGATTCAGTGGTGTAAAGCTGCCACTGGACTCTAGAGCAGTGGAGACGTTTTCTGTAGAGTGATGAATCACGCTTCTCTGTCTGGAAATCTGATGGATGAATCTGGGTTTGGCGGTTGCCAGGAGAACGGTACTTGCCTGACTGCATTGTGCCAAGTGTAAAGTGTAGTAGAGGGGGGATTATGGTATGGGGTTGTTTTTCAGGTGTTGGGCTTGGCCCCTTAGTTCCTATAAAAGATACTCTTAATGCTGCAGCATTTTAAGCCATTTTGGACAATTTCATGCTCCCAACTTTGTGGGATCAGTTTGGAGATGGTCCCTTCCTCTTCCAACATGACTACGCACTAGTGCACAAAGCAAAGTCCATAAGGACATAGATGAGCGAGTCTGGTTTGACTCTCCCTGCCGGCCCCTGGAGGATGGGCTCCCCCTTTGAGTCTGGTCCCTCCCAAGGTTTCTTCCTTCTCGGGAGTTTTTCCTTGCCACTGTCGCCTATGGCTTTACTCACTGGGGGCTTTGGGTGGGGATGCTGTAAAGCGCTCTGAGACAATGTAATGTTGTGATAATGCACTATACAAAAATAAATTTGTTGTTGTTTGTTGTAGTTTGGAGAAACTTGAGTGGCCTGCACAGAGCCCTGACTTCAACCTGATAAAACACCTTTGGGATGAATTAGACTGGAGACTGTGAGCCAGACCTTTCTCATCCAAGATTAGTGTCTAAACTCACAAGTGCTCTCCTGGAAGAGTGGTCAAAAATTGACCAAAAACACACTCCTCAACCTTGTGGACAGCCTTCCCAGATGAGTTGAAGCTGTTATAGTTGCAAAGGCTGGGGCAACTCCGTATTCAAGCCTATGTATTAAGAATGGAATGTCATTAAAGTTCATGTGTGTGTAAAGGTAGATGTCCCAATTTTATGTTAGAAAAAAAAATAAAAATCAAAGGTCTTGACTTTGGAGAATTCCTGTTTTTAATGTGGCGATTAACATGGCCCAGTTACCAAGTAAGTTAGAAGAATGCACCACCATGTTGGAGGAATCTGTGTGTTTTAATCAGCCTGACCGCTGAGTGTAAACAGGACAAGGTGATTCTTTCTCGCTGGCCCTCTGCGCCCGGGGTGTGACATGGTATATAAACAAAGATTTATGTTGCTTTGCAAAGGGCAAAGCATGTCTCTTTCTTTATTCCTCTCTTTCTCTCTCTAGAGAGAGAGAGAGCTATGGCTTTTCAGGAACATCCTGAACCATACCCCTACTAAGCCTGATTGCAAAGGTCTACACCTGCCCTGGAAGTCTATGGAGACTGTCTATTGACTTAGCCCCATCTTCTCATTATGCTAATCTCCAGGGCCCCTCCTTCTCTTGGCTCTCATAACAACACAACTCTACTTCCTATGTTTTGGAAAAAGAGGCCACACCTGCGTAGGCTCCATTGCCAAGGCCACTTCACAGCTTACAGACTTACAGCTCGAACTTAAAATAGAAGCTGGACTCAAACGCGCCTTCCCTCAGTTTCTTTCTACCATGGCATGGCTGCAAGCAGAGCGGGTGCACGGGACCGAGGACAGTGAGTCACACTGTGTTCCGGAACCATTTGCTCGCACTGGCTGAAAAGCTTTGCGTGCTTGTTCTCATCTCACAGAGCAAGGCAAGTTAGTCTCACGGCAGGTGCCGAGGCCAAAGCATCTTTTCTGTCGAGCCATTCAGACCCCGGCGGAAGGAGTACCCAGACGCTGAAGATTTCAGTGTCCTATAGCCAGACTAGCAGAAGGCTTTTTCCCCATAGGTAGCAGATCCTTCTCTCTGATTCAGTGCCAGAGATGATTACCGCTGTAAAATCCCTTCGCGGCGTGCCTTTGGGGACAGGGTCAATTAGGAACATTAGCTCTGTTCTCGCTGCCTGCCCCTCCATTACTGGCTCTACCCTCTTTTCCCTCTCCACTCTCCGCTGTTTTCCGACAGGTGCGAGTGGTCATTACAGATGTGAACGACTGCATCCCAGAATTCCTGCAGTCCATTTACAGCAAAGATGGCATCCCAGAGACGGTAACAACAGCAACCTCTCTGCTTCAAGGTGAGATGGCCAGACACTTTCACAAAGATCAATGGACCTGAGAGTTAATTTCTGAGTTTCCCCAGTGGAATCTTGCAGTTGTATTCTTAGTATGGAAAATTAAACCAGTGATCCTATTTAAAGATGCTGCAGCACTGACCCAACTGCGAGTCACACTCACAACTTCCCAGCTATAGTGAAAACCACTTACTTCTCCTGCTGGAGTGGCTCTGCCGCCCACGGTTGCCTGTATCGTTTCTGAGCAAAGCAGAAAGATTAGTGGTTAGCAGTGAGATACTCTGGTCTCAGGGTGGCAGACACTGAGGAGACTGCCTGCCCTGTATTCCCTGCGGAGCGTGTCAATGCTCTTCTCTCAGCCGGGTTTCTGTTCCTTCTAATTACTCGTTTTCTCCTGTTCGCCTGTGCTTTCACTTGCCTCCATCCTCTGGGGATTGACAGGTCTATATTTCAGTGAGCTCTACAGTACATTCCACGTAAACACTTTCAGCGCACTTTCAAATCGCCCTCAGTTTTGCATACAAAGCTTTTGGTTAAATGGTATGTTGAATGCTTCACATCCGCAGTGAGTTGACGGTTTTGCAGTTGTTGCTCAGTGTTGAATATTGGACAGGTTAGTATCATGTCAGGGTCAGATTTTTAGAAATGTATGTCAGCATACCTGACCTGATGGTTCATGGTTTGGTTTTGCCTAAAATAGCTCTCCAAACCTTTTGTTGTTTTTTAAATATTTTTTTCCCTGTTGAGTACCCCCAGCATGCTAGGGAATCAGTAAGCAGCAAACCTGATTGAGCTCAGTTGACGTCATGTTGGTTTACTGTGGAAGCAGGACATCTACTTGCCTGAGTTGTCTTTTTCAAAAGGACTCTCCAGCCTTTCCAGCTCAGGACCTCAGCTGTGCTGGTATCTGTCCGTCCTCAGCTCTTCATTTTGTTGTTCCAGGAGTAATTTGATTACTGCATCACCTCTCCTTACTTCAGCTGTAGACCAGGTGCTAATTAAAATGTGTTCATTAAACCTTAAACCTTGCGGCTGCTGAGGACAGGAACTGCCAATCAAAATGCAAACCTTGCAGATCCCAATTGTCACAAGTTTCGCAAAAGCTGGGTTCATGGTGATATACGACTGAGGCTAAAACCAGCACACCAATAACAGGAGGTGTTTCTAGAATATTCAGGTGTTTAAAAGTGGTCTTATCTGTTCTCCCGAATGACAACACTGAATTGTAATGAGTTGTTATATTTCATGCTCAGCATTTTGAGGAAAGTGGCCATATTCTAGGTTCATTATTGTTGGCGGCGTTTATGGAATCGGCCTCATCATCCACAGGATGATGTGTATAGATTCGGGTCTGTAGAGTTGCAGATGAGATGGTCCAGGGTGATTTCAGGTGCATTCTGGTTCAGTCATCCTCTGTCGCGTAGTGGGGATTGCCAACACGCCGTCACCAGCATCCTGCCTGGTGATTGACAGAATTCAACGTGATTGGCAGTTGAGCCACCAGGGGAATTATGGTTCTGCTGGTTTTAATTTGGGTTCCACGCACTGGTTAGTGCTGTAGGTAAAGCCACCTGTACCGGTGAAATAAACCAGGCTCACGGATGACGATCAGTACCTAGTGAGTCAGTAGGCCTTGTGAGGGCTGGGAAGACGCAGCCCGATGGTCAGTGTGCCGCCAGGTGACTGACAGGCAGCACAGTGACAGACTAATTGCTGCCTGATGGCCTGGCCTGACAGCATGGCTGAAAGGATGGCCTTTGTGAGGCCGGCCCTGCTGCGCTCCTGCAAAATGTCAGTGAATAATGCCGGACTGAAGAAACTGTGGGTAAGTCACAGTGGCTGTGATGAACTTCACACAGCTTCAGTGCATTAGGATGGGCCGTCCAAGGAGAGAAGAATACTAGTTTGACAGTCTGCTGTAGGGAGAATTATGGGACATGACAGATTTATACTGCTTGTGTGGAAGGTAATTCAAATAAGTCATATAAATCAGTGCAATGCAATGTAAGGTGACATCCTTACATAAAAGATGGCGACGGATTAGCAGGTCGTATGATGAGAATAGGCAAGTAACAGCAAAACAACATCAGATGAATCGACAAGGTATCGTGATATAACGGGGGATACGGAAAGCAAAGTAACGGCGTGTCATTTTGAGGTGGTGTAACTGTCATTCAGTTTATTGTGCATTATGCATAATAATCAATATTTATTTGGGAGGTAAAATGGCATAGATGAATTACAAGTTTATAGGCATAGGGATGAACAGATATTTTAACACCAAGCTGTCAGAAAGAATTCCCAAGGGCTGTCTGTATGCTGGCTTTTATTCCAGCTCAGCTCCCGACAGGAATAATTAGTAGTTAATGATTTATACTATTTATATTTGACGTTATCACTGTACTGTGGTAAAATGCAGTGTTCTGCAAACAAAGAGATATCTTGACAAATCCATGATCATTGTTTAAAAGACTGGAAAACCGCCTAATTGATGCTTTTGTCCTAAATGTCTCCTGTGGCTAAATGTGTAAATGGTAGCAGATGTACATAGAATGATTTTCTGAAGTGACACCACCCTGGGGGGCAGCGTGTGGCTCAGTGGGTTAGGCCTGTTATCAGAAGGTCATGGGTCCAAATCCCATCTTTTGGCTCACTGAGCAAGATCCTTAAACCCCCCCCATCCCTCTCCAAAAAATGTCTCAAAGGAGAAAAGATGGTACATGCTTGTTTTTGTTCAAATGGCAAAATAAAGCATTGTTTTGTTTTCACTTCTCAAAAGTGTAACACCCTGCCAGACAGGGGTGCAGTGGTGAGGGAAGGGGTCTGGCTGAAATGTGCATCTCTCCCCCAGTGTCGGCCAGCGACTGTGACTCGGGCCCCAACGCCGAGGTCACCTACCACACACTGAGCCCAGATTTCAGCATCTCTCCACATGGCACCGTTTTCCCTGCCCGCCCACTGGACTACGAGCGGCCCAACCATCTCTACGAATTTGTGGTGATGGCCGTGGACAAGGGTGAATCACCACGTACGGGGACCGCCACCGTGCGCGTGCGCGTGGCCAATGTCAATGACGAGGCCCCCGAGTTCTCACAGCCTGTGTAAGTGCCTGCTGCCCGCCGTGCCCGCCATCATGCCCTCGCCCAGTCGGCATCAGCTGGACTTCAGTTACTCCGACTCAGATGGCCTACGGAAAAATATCACGTATCATTTTTGTAGTGTGTCGCTTAACCAGTTAGGACACTGTGCATGTGATCAGGGGGTCGCTGGTTCAAATTCCAGAGTCGTTAGAGTGATCTTCCCCTTTGAGGCCCATAACCCCCAGGTGCTCCGGTGATTATACATCACTTTGGATAAAACTTCGGCTAAATAAATAAAATGTAAGTGTAATTATCGCAGGTGGGAAGATAGTGGGTTTTTAAGGAGATCAGACCATGGGGTATTTCCGTATCATGTGTTTCTGCTGCACCACCCCCTCGTTACCATTTGAATACAGTTCTGTTGCTTAACCTCTCCACCGTCTGCTGATGGAGATCCCGCTTTGCTACTAAAGCAGGTGCCTGCTGGGATCTGCCTTTAAAAAGCCCCACGTGGCCCCATCTTTTTCCCTTTTGCCTCCCTCCTCCCTTCCCTCCTATGGCTCTCCCACATGGAGCCATGTCCCTTCCCCAGAATTGGATTCAGCTGCTCATTTGCAGAATTGTAAAATCCTGAGTGCTTTAAAAAGGCAAAACCGCTGTCACTGACTTAAATATCTGTAGCAGAGTTTCCTCTGCTTTTCTCTGTTCCCTGTTCCCTCTCCTGCTGCCCTTTTTCTTCCCCCTGTTTCTTGCTCTGGTCTTTGCATCCTCTAATTGGTCGGTCTTCTGCCACCCGGCCCTGGGTATTGGAGAGTCCGGTCCAATCAGCCATGGCCATGTTTCTTGAAAGAGTCTGTATTCCTGATTATCTGTGTGTGTATGTGTCCAGGGAGGGGGATGGAGGTAAGATAATTACAAGGCACCTCTCAGGCATAGCCTTCTTGATCACCTGGTGTGGGATGCAGGGGTTTCATGTCCTTGACCAGACGCCTTCAGGATTCACAGGACACTCACGTGTTCGCTGTATCTAATGCAAGGTTCCCGACTGTAGCCGATGGCATTACCATGCCTGCAGCGCCGTTTGTTCTACATAGCTCACCATGCTTGGCAATCGTTTTCCCCACCCAAGCAATCAAAAGGGGGTGGGAAAGTGACCTGCTTTCCATGCCTCATTGTGGGAGACTTTGGTTGATTTTACCTGTAACCACAGGGAAATTATGCCTGTAGGATGGTTAGTTTTTTTTTTAATGACAGTTGCTGCAGACCTTGGCTGTGGAATCTGATAAAAGTGAACCACAAAAGAAAAGTGCAGTGATCCGTACACATCCGTGACACATCCGTTTTTAGGACTGAGATTAATTGTGGAAAGCAATAGAATCTGCCTGAATATTTTCCCGACTTACCTCACCCTCTGAGAAAGGAAGGAAAATATCCGCAGTGTACTGACTCGGCATTCATATCAGGTCCCTTTGTGGTCCTGTGACAATGACAGTCTTCAGGAGTAATTACAGATCCGTTTTGATGTGGCTGGAAATTAAATTGATGGGGTAGATAATGAGGTGGCTGAGGTAGGAGGGTGGGCACTAGGTTCTGCTCGAGAGGCGCCATTGTTGTGCACTGCGAAATGGCTAATGGCTGAGGCTTATCACTCACTGGCCCGAGCCGGTCGCCGTGGTGACAGATCATCACACAGGTAGTGCCGGCGGGGGTGTCGGTGATAGATCCCACATCCTGTGCTTGCTGTCGTCCCCTCAGTGGAGGAGAAAGGGGACTCTTCCTAATGGTAGGCACGCCATGGGATTGAGGGGCAAGGGGTGGGGGTTCTTTGTCTGGAGGTGGTGCAGACTGAAGAGACAGAGGTGCTGGGGCAGTACGAGCCCCGGGGCTATCGATCGATCCCTTTTCTATCTCTTCCCGACTCCCCATCCGTCAGCTCCACATACCAGCCAGTGTTTATACTTATTCCTTTTGCATCTTAATAGTTAGAGTTTATAAACCTCGTGCTTGGCATCATGTGCAAATGCTGGTGTGCAGAGCTGTACTTACTGCCACTGGAGGGGCCACTCCAACTGGCTAGTCCCAGTGTAGGCTGTGAAAATGGGTGGTGGCACGTACAACTGGCAGCGCTCCTGTGAAATGTGTTAGCTAATCTTTAGTATTGGGTTAGACAGGTTCCCCCTCCCGCATTCTCTGTTTGAGCCAATGTTTTGTTTGACAAATGAGTTTGTCCACCAGGAATTGCAGGTTGAGATCATATGCATTCAGGAAGGGTGTTAGGATAAAGCAATGGAGGTCAAAAATGTGGAATCATCTTGAAAGTGCAGCCTTGGACCATAAACCCCAAACAATGCAATAACTGTTACCTACTGAAATCCTAAAATGATCAAATTCTTGTGTGGTATTATAATGTACAGCAAGAGGGTATTTAAGAGCTAAGACAATTTCTGTACAGACATGCTTTATTAGTTAATCACACTTAATTAGATAATATCTAGGTGAATTGTTGCATGAAAAAAAGAGTTTTCTTTCGAGGGCATTGAGAATTTCTGAATGAAATGTGGGGGGGTAATGTCACGTTCTTTAGGACCTTCCAATGAGTACAGAGGTCTCCTTCTTCTGTTAGCTGGTGCTTTGGGTCAGCTGATCCAGCTGGGTAGGAATGGCCGTGAATGATAGTGGGATTTTCACATCATTCATGTTCAGTAATAGGTTTTTGATTGACAACATGTGCAGGTGCTTGCCAGGGTGCCGTGTAGCTCCGCAGGTCAGAGGTCTGTACCCATGTTCCGAAGGTCATGCCCTTGAAGGCCATGACCTGAAAAGTAAACATGGTTGTCAGGCCCTCCATGGCAGCTGGCTGGTCCTGCAGTCTGACTCACTGGCTTTCCTTGCTCATGCATTGTTTTGGTAAAGCGTTTGCTAAGTAATTAGCGCTTGCTAAATAAAATGAGAATCTAAAATGACATGGGCATTTTACCTAAATGTAAAATAAACGAAAAACTGCTGAAAACTGCTGACTGTGTCACAGGGTTGTGTGAAGGCATCTCTCTGTGGTGATCACCATACAGAAGAACCAGGGAAATTGGTGGTGCAGTCACACAAGGAACACGTCAAACCTCATCACCTGCCTTCCCCTCAGTCAGAGAAGGACCATAACGAGATACCATCTGAGCTGTTAGCCAGCTTAGCTGACTGTAAGCTTGTGTGTGCTAGCCTGCCTTAATGAATCTGTTTTTTTAGGTTCCCTTCTTTAGCCTGCTTGTGTAAATTGGCTAACTGGAATTCAACATGAATCTATTACCTGGCATGTGTGGGTTTCTGTCAGCCTATGATTGCAGAGGCTCCAAAATATAAACTGAACTGAGCATTGGGGTAGTAACCCTGGTTTAGCCAAGTGTCTGCACACAGGATTGTGTGTGAAAGGATGGATGAACAACATTGACAGGCTTAAGAGAGTGTAAGGGCTTGTGTATTTGTATCTGTGAGAGACAGAGATCTAAATCAGTGCATACAATTCCCCAGAGTCTGTTGTTTGATTAACTAGAGTGCTGCTCCCCCAAGAAAGACTGCTGTAGGTGTGTATGTGTGTGTGGTCCAGGTTTACATTACATTGTGGGAACATTGGTCTCCCACAATGTCATAAAAACCTCTTATTTTGAGGTTTTGAGGTAGTGGGGACCATTTTTTCAGGGACATTCAAGGGGAAAGTTAGTTCTATAAGAATCTATGACTGCAATGAAAAAAAAAATAAAAATGCCAAAAGATTTGAATTTTGTTTGGTTACGTATGGTAAAGGTTAGGTTACGGTTAAGCGTAGTTTGTTTGGTTACTTATGCTTAGGGGTTAATGTTGTTATTTTTGGGATTAGGGATTTTTCCAGAGATATGAATGGACAGTTTCCATAAAGTTATGAGTACAGGTCTGTGTGTGTGTATGTGTGTGTAAGCATGTACATTGTGGGGACCAATTCTATTTGGAAATCACACTTTTATAAGGTTATAAAATAAAAATAAGTATTTGCAGATAGAGGAAAACTTGCAACCCACCTGCTTGAATTACTGCTATAAAAATATGATTCTTTTGATTAGTGGTGATAGTGATAATGGTTGGGTAATGCAGTACTTGTCATGGTGACGGGGTATGGTGCGGGCAGGAAATGAGGTGGACGATCCACTTGAGGCTCCAAAACAAAAATGGGTTTTATTTAAGGGAAGTACAGAACACTGGGAATCACTCAAAATAAAGGATCATGAGGGCTGAGAAAACTATAATAGAACTGAATACTAAAAACAAGCTACAAAAACCACAAGGGAAACATAACCAGAGATCAAGGCAACACAGGGAGCAGAACCAGGAACAGGGTACAAGGCCCAATGCACTTGGTAACATTACACCATGACATTACGATGGCAGACTAAAGCACAGAGCGAGGGAAGGCACGTAAATGCACAGGCATCTATGGAAAAGGTGTAACTTAATCAATGACCCAGCCAAGAGAGGGACAGGAACAACGAGAAAAGGGTGGACACAATTAACCCTAAGAACATACAGAACTAAGAGATTTAACCCACACTAAAGACTAAGAGTCTACAGTAAGGACTAGGGGAACCACCACCAGTTTAAATACAAGAACACAGAAATAATCACAATAAACCTGGGAAATTCTAAAATAAGAAAACACGAAATAAACACCACAGAATAAAAATCCAGGTGAGATTGTACTCAAGCCAACCTTGAACCCACAACACAAGAGAACAGAATCAGAGCCACACACTGAGCCCCCTGACCTATGCAGCAGTCTGGGATGATGGGAGAACATGCTAGGGACTAGGTGCACTAGGACTGAAGGACAAGAAACAGGGAGGAGGACAGGATGGCCCGGGACACCTGCTGGCCAAATGGGAGGGAAGGGGACAGGGAGGGCAGGGTTGGATGGGCAGTGACACTCACAGTAATTACTTATGACCGGATCATTTTGATACATGGATCCATACTTAAGATGCTATTGCATGTCTTGACCCTGGGGCCCTGACAGGGGAGGGAGAAAAACAGCCCCTGAGTTACTTATTGATCTGAGATATAGAATAAGTTATTTGATTAAATGGAAGCTGAGGGTGACTAACTGTAATACAGCAATGTTGGGCTAAGCTGTGGCAGTAATAATAAAAAATACATGAAGCAGAGAATCGCAAGCTGGACCTGAGACATTCAACGGCAGAACCAAATAATGGCCACAGCTCATTAGGGTAATCACAGGTGACATTAGGAAGACCCGCTTGTCTGACTTATATACAGCACTACTTGATCCATCTTCCACTCAGAAGTTTTTTAGGGGTGTACAAGATGACTGAGACAAGAAGGGGCATTGTGTGTGCATGTGTGTGTGTGTGTGTGTCTGTGTGTGGGACATAGGAGGGCATGTGAATGATACCTCAGACCCTGGTGTGTTTGCAAGTACCAGCTGGCAGGAAGTTCCTCCTCGATGGCCTAAGGCTCCTACTCTAACAGGCCATTTAACCGCTGGTGATATGAGTATCGGCTATTCCTGGGGAAATTGGACCAAAGTCATCGCAGGTAGTTCTGGGGCTGCCCTAGTGGCCCAGTGGTGCTGACCCAAAGACTGGGCATGGTGCCAAGGATATTAATATTTCAGCTGTTTAAGCGTGCCTCACTCTGCAGGTCTGACGGGGTGAGGAGCCGTTGCTGAGTGTTCAGTGTAAAGGTGTGAGGCAGCATATTTCTGTACATCCAGGACAGGCAGCCTTGGGTAGTCATCATGTCTGAGGCTGACGTGTTAGTAAATGTAAACACAGAGAAGTGCTCATTTCCAGCAAAGGGCTTAAATGTTGTTTAAGTCTGCAGGGAGGTACACAATTGTACTTCAGGTCCCCACAAAGATCTGTGAATACAATAACAAACGAAAAATGCCAAAACTCTCATATTTTGTTTGGTTACTTATGGTTAAGGCTAGGGCTGGGCAGTGGTTAAGATCATTATGAAGGGAATGGAGAGTCCCCACAAAAAATATAATTACAAACCTGTGTGTGTGTGTGTGTGTGTGTGTGTGTGTGTGTGTGTGTGTGTGTGTGCGCATATGGTTCTGTTAGTATGAGTGTGTACATTCAGGTCATGTGTATGTGTGACCTCCCTGCTAGGCAAAGATGCTAGCATGCTTGTTCTCCACGTGGCCCCTTCTCACAGGCTGACACAGGGTCTTTCATACTTTTTTTGTGCTGCCTGGCACTTGCACTGCATTTCAATTAGCTATCTCCTCCTATAGCAGTAATGTTGGGCATGCTGTCGGTCTGCTTATGGCTTTTCTTTTTCGCTTCTTCCACGATTGTTGCCCTTGTCTCGTGGGGTCAGAGATATCCAATTCACAGCCTGAAAAAAACATAAAAAATTGTTTGGAAACATGAAGTGTTGTCATGGGTTGTTTTGTGAGGTCTTATTCTGGCCAAGTTTATCTACAGGTGAAGTTTATTTTGGTTCCTTTAACAATTTTACACAGGCCGGTGCCTGCCTGACCAGGAACTTCTCCGTCCACAGCTACCGGACATTTGTCTCCGAGGACGCCGGCCCAAACACACTCGTCGCCACAGTGCTGGCCAAAGACCCTGATGGAGACGGAATCACCTACAAAATCACATCAGGCAACAACGATGGAAACTTCATCATTGACAGTCAGAAAGGTGATGCCCCCTGACACTCTTTTATTCCTTCTCCCACTTCCTTGTTTTATTAAAATAATGAATCTGGCAGATTATCTCCATCAAGTCGGCCTCCCCACCCTCTGTATAGCCAGTCAGAAAGATGGTTCTAGCAATATACCAGCCGGATAAAGTGCTTTTATGTCTGGCTGGGCCAAAACATCAGAAGCTGTGCAGCTCTCCATGACCGGAAATGAAAAGCAGTCATTTACATGGCCTCCAAAACCCCCCCACCACCAGCTTGGCCAGTGCCTCCATCCACTGTGTACGATGTAAGGGAGGTAATTACCCAGAGTGCTTCTTCTACAATGGTGGGGTCCTCTCCATTATTCATCTGACGTGTCACCAGGTGGGCTCAATGCCCCAAGTGCTCGGATTGTAATTTGGCCATAACTCAGTGCAAGCCTGAGTGTCCTCATTTAATGTTCCATACAGAATTTACGCTAAACGCTTCCACTTCCGGGCCCCCTCCGTATTAAAAACATAAATACTTAGTATTTATATAAACAGATAGATCACCTTCCGTGAGGGCTAAAATGGACAGTTTGTCTTTTTTACTCAGCTCCTCATCATTAGCGCCACGCTGGCATCTTCTCGTTGGCGTCTCCCGCTGGGGAGCGGGCAGAGGAGGCGAGGTGGAGACGACGTTCGTCACCCTGACTTCTGTGCGCCGGTGTCAAGAGCTCTGACTTGTCTCATGAATTTAGCTATTTCCAGGTGCCTCTAGCCAACGCTATAGCCGTTTCCCCCCTCAATACAAACTCCCTTCCCCTGCATGCACAGGTCCTGCTGCTTTCTTCCTCAAGGATTTCAATCGTGCACCCTGTCATCACCTTGGCCATCTGTCTGAATGAGTGCACTACGCGGAACCGGGGCGATAGGCCAGACAGAGCCCTCCCGACCTGCCTGATGTGTTTATCCATCTTGTTCCCATGAGAGCAAACAGCCCCAGATAATCACCATTGTAACCGGCTAACCGACTTCCCTAAGTCCTCCCGCCTGCCCTGGAATCCTTGGGGGGGGGGGGGGGGGTCACTGCTTATTTGGGCCAGGATGAAAGTGCTGTTGAGAATTGACCCAGAGGCAGCCCTGCTGGCACAGCATCGAGCCCGGCAACATCCCACATCACCGTGCCAGGTTTTGATCGCAAGGGATTCATTCTTTTCCTTATGGAGCTCAAAAGAATTAGATTCGCTTTCTCTGTAAGATGAGGTATGGTAGGGCTCTAGGGGGCAAGTGGAAAGGTAGCCTTTGGAACTGAGAGGGGTCTGGGTAAGTTGGACAGTTCTCAGAAGGGTGGGAGACAGGATGCTACTTGAAGCTTTTGTGCTCGGCTGGTAGAGTGATATGAACATCCACATGGTGGGGGAGTGGGAATATGGAAGATTATTAAACAGCGCAAGGAAGAGAATTCTGCTGCCCACACTGAAATGTTGCCTGCACTGGGAGGGTCCTGGTCACAGAGGATATGACACCCATCTGATACGGCAACGACAGGCAGTGGGACAGCGAGCACGAGACACCCCTTCCACAGAGTAATTTATCAATGTATTTATTTTCCCTCCTTTTTTTTCTTTTTTCACCCCCCTATCATCCTGCCCATCTTTCCCTCCCTCCCTGTTAGGTTTACTTCAATTTAACTTTATTGTTAGTTTGGTTGGACATTACAGGGGTATTTTTAGATTTGTACATGACAGATGTAGAGCATTGAGAATGCATGTAGTTGAAGTTTGGATATCTTTTTCCTTTCACTTTTTAAAAATATAACTAATACTTTTATCCAATGAGGTGTACTGTATGTTTTTGAGAACATAGGGTTGGCCAGTCCCTGGAACAACTGGGGCTTAAAGCCCTAGCTCAACGGCCCAATGGTGACACCACTTTGCTGACAAGGGGATTTGTAACTAGTGACACTCTGACCACAGGCACAGCATCCTGATCACTTGAACCTCACACCTCCTCTCATTTGGTCTTCTGGCTCAAAGGAACTGCCTGAAGTACACTTGTATATCCAGTCTAGCCACTGGCCATATAAAAAATGAATTTTTAAAAAGTTTTTTAATCGATACTTTCCAATCCAAATTGACTGTCTGTTTATTGAAGTCTGGGTCGCTCACCAAACTCAGTGGTGCTTTCGACTAGCTTCTGATGGCTGGTTCGTCTTTGCAGGACTGATTCGCCTACGCTCGAGCCCGCCCCCAAGACTGCAGGGTGTGGAGTACGTCCTCAATGTCACGGCAACGGATGACAATGCATCAGGTGGACCTCACTCTCTCTTTGGAACTGCCCAGGTCATTGTGGGCATTGACGATGTCAACAACAACAAGCCCATATTTGAGAAGGTACATCGGCTTGTCCTCTTCTTTGTTGGTTTTCCTCTGGCCCTCTCTGCACCTCTATTTTTTCTTTTCATTCTTCCACCAAACCAAAGGATAAGCTCCTAGGTCCTTCATATTCTGATACTTTCAGGTAATCCCATGGTTTTTGGTTTACCTTTCTGCGTAATCACAGAATCATCACAGATTATTTCTTATTCACCATGCTGGTACTGGGGATTTTTACAGCTGCAGGTATTATCTTTGATCCACCCTGGTGACACGTAACCCTGAGAAGACGGCTGTGCTGCCTTAAGCCTCTTGTCGCAAACTGACAGCCCCCTTTATCTCTCGCGCTGACAGTCTTGCTGCGGCTGCACCTTGGCCTCTTCCAGTCCGGCTCTCTAAACGAAAATATCTTAAAATCCTCACACTCCTGTGCTCATATGTGCATACAGACACACACACACACACACACACACACACACACACACACTCCGGCACATACACATGTGAGCACTGCTTCCCTTACCTGTCAATAAAGGAGAATTGGAGGCTTAGCTCACTGATGGACTCTGACTATAACACAGTTTACTCCCTACTTTTGTTAAAACAGGCTCATTTTCTTTGTAATCTATAGTGTTAGCTTTGGAGAGGAGGTTTTATATCCCCTTTCTTTTTTGCTTTTGGGTCTTCTCCTCTGTTGTCATCTGGTATTCTGTCTTTCCCTTCTCCCTGTTTTGTGCACCATTCTGTATAAATGATATAGCGATGGATTTGCCACACACTCTTATCAAGAGCCTTGGGGCAGCTGAGCTGTGAAAGACACTATATATAAAAATAAGTGAGTAGCAGTAGCAGAAGTTATCTTCCAGTGTCTTCAGATCCTGTGGAAAGGCTGTGTGCTCACCTAGCATTCACCCTGTGCTTTGGGGTCTGCTACCACCCCCTGGGTGCCGGGTCATGTTAGATCTGCCGGTTTGGACTGTGAGCGGTCATCCTCCTCGCCTGGATCTTCAGGAGTCCCCAGAATGGGACAAGCTGACATAGTAATGCTTCCCAGCTGAAGCTTACAACTCCACTGGAGACCACAGGCAGAATTGGCGAGTCTAGGCCCCTTATCATTAATTAGACGCCGAAAGTTGCCATCAAATCAGACCACTTCATCGATCAGGGATTTGTACTTCCCCTTTTTTGATAACTTCTCTCTGCCCCAAAACTGTTGCTGGTTTTTAATGACAACAGAGGCTGAATTTTGCATGGGGATATTTATAGGCACTAATATCACAGCATGAACTGTGTGGGAGTTGGTACTTTGGTGACTGTCTTACCTCAGTAGATCTGCTATGATGGACTGAACTCAAAGTTGGCTGAAGTATGCAGCAAATAAGACCTTCGATAAAGAAGTTGAGGCATTAGTAACTTTGAAGGCCTGTTTCTATTACTTTCTCTGAAATTTCTTGTTCTCGGTTTTTCCTTATTCTCTAAAACTTTCTCTTCCCTCTGTCATTCAGGTCCAAATTCAGATTTAACAAGAATGAAAGTTACAGCAGAGGAATTGAGTTCCGAGAGCACATGAAGTGCATATTTTATATGAAATTTAAACATTAATTACAATCGATATAAGAAACACTCAGGCGAGCTGTAAAACATCAGTTCTGCATGAGTAATGTTAGTCTGACGGAACCGGTCATGCTTTGGATATCAGGTTATTTTCGGTCTCTGAGCATGTCTCTCTGACCCTTAGTGCCAGCAATACAGGGAGCAGAGCTCGGTTCTGGAGAACCAGCCTGTGGGCACCTTTGTGCTGCAGGTCCACGCAGTTGATGCGGATGAGGGCTCCAATGGGATGGTGAAGTATGGCTTCATGCATAAAGACAGCACCGTGCCCGCCTTCAGCATCCATCCTGACACAGGTACAGTGGGTGGAGTTTCTTTTCTGGGAATCATTGGCTAAGCTGCTGTTTGAAGGAGTGATCAGTGTAAATGTTTTTCGGGCTATTTCTGTGTAAAAATGTTATTTTGTGCTTCTTCTGCTCTTGAAATCATTGCTCAAGTGCAGTGGGTGGGGCTTCTTCTGCTCCTTAAATCATTGCTCAGATACAGTGGGTGGGGCTTCTGCTCCTGGAATCATTGCTCAGGTACAGCGGGTAGGGCAGATAGACCTAGAGCACTTTTCTTTGTCATCACTGCACCTAACATTAGGTGACCAACATGTTTGAATATTAGCTGCATATGGTGTTTTTTTTTTGCGGTGTGGGGGGTGGGGCTTTTCTCTCTTCTATGTTTGACTTTTCATTAATGCTGAAAATGTTTTCTTGTACATTTTCATGTTATTAAAAGTTCAATAAAAAAAATTGGAAAAAAAAAGAAAAATGGTTGTTTGTGGGAGGCAACGGCAGTGAAGCTCAGTGTTAGCATGGTGTTGTGTAGGAGCGAGGGAAGTGGTGAAGAGCACCAGAGCCTCCTCCCAGCAAACCCTGGAGAGTGCATTTGAAGGAGTTAATCAGGTCCACTGCCACCTCTCTTGGGACCTTATTCCACATGTCTGAAAGTTCTGCCTAGTTCTCCACAATCAAAAGTGCGCAGAGAAAGATCCAGAGTGGGAGAGAGAGAGAAAGAGAAGACCGAGGGGTGGGGGGCTCACCGGTGAGAGGGAGGGTCTTACTTATATGGTGGCAGAAACCTGGAATGAGTTGCAGCATTTCTTCGCCTAGCCGCACTCGACAGATTCACATCTTTTCAGGCAGAAGCTTTGCGTTCACCTGAGAGAAATGCATTCACTCCCACACCTGTTGAATGAATAATAAAGAGCATAAATCACTCCTTATATGATTATTATACTTAACCTCTAATTAACAGTTATGCCAGTTAACAGTTATGTGATCCTAGTGTGGTGCAGGTCAACCATCATTCTCCTGCTTATTTATACCTTAATGAATTTTTTCCTTTAGATATATTTCTCTCGTTCTTTTTTTCTCTTTCTCATTTCTTAGTATCCAAAAAATACCTTTTTTGTCCCTGTAAGCTGTGGCAGTGCTCTTACTATAAAGCAGCTAATTTTGTCCATGTTTAATAATTCAAGAGTGAATATTTTGTTTAAATATGCGATTAACAGCTTCTGAAGTTGCCTTTATTTGATGTTTTGGTTTATCACTTTTTGGCTGCTGAGTTTCAATGCCTCTCGCCTGCTCAGGTGTTATCGTCACCGCGCGGAAGTTTGACCGCGAGCGACAGAGGGAATATGTAGTGACAGTGACCGCCACGGACCAGGCGGCCGAGCCCCTCATTGGGATCTGCCAGCTCAACATCTTCATCCTGGACGAGAACGACAACAGTCCCAAATTCGAGAACCTGCGTTACGAGTGTGAGTGCCAGCCTCCAGCAGGCAGCCGTGGATCTCCATCACTGCAGCCCCTGAGCTTGTCACTCCTCATAGGCAGAGCTGTGTGGAATTTCCATATTTATCATTCATTGTGGGTTCCTTTAATAATCAAAATATTTATTGACCATGTGCAGCAGGTACATTGGAATGTGTAGTCATTCGGCCTCACTTGGTTAGAAAAGTCTAAACAAGGCAGTGCAAAACGACACAAAACAGTGCAAAATAATACAAGACAGTGTAAACGAAAACAGTGTAAAACAATACAATACAGTGCAAAATAATACAGATAGTGCAGATGGCATGGGGAAAGAAGCTGCTCTTCAATCTGGTAGTCAGTGTTCTAATGCTGTGAAACCTTGTTACTGTTAGTAGCTGGGGTGGCTGGGGTCCTGAGTGATAGAGTGAACCTTGTTACAGCAGCTGTTAAGGTACAGCTGGTCAATGGAGGGTAGTTCAGTCTCTGTGATCTTCTGAGCAGACTTTACAGCCCTCTGTATATTGCCTCCCTGTCAAGAGCTGTGGCTCCACCACATTTGGTTTGGGTATTATTCAATGCCTGACTCATCCCGTTTCTAATTCCTTCTGAGTGCCAAGTACTTTCAATGGCTGATTGTACATGTCATTTGTTGAATCTGTCTCTGTCATTTCCTGTGACATTTGTAATGTTGCCATCAGTCTATTTTATCAGACAAATTTTGCAGTGTCGGTGTTGATGAAACAAGTTGTGATTGGCAGATGTGTCCACGGTTGGGAATGTTTGCAGGTGCTCCTTCCTGGGGTGGGAGTAAAGGTGACTGGGCTTGTCGGTATCGATTCAGTACATTTCTCCATTGCTCATGTTTAACAGAATAAGACAACGTCCTGTTCCGTCTCACCCCCAGTAACACTGTCCTTCCTGAGTCTTGTCACTCGTTTCTTTCCCCAAGCACAGACCCAAATTTGATCTTGAGTTATTAAGGCGCTTCTTGGTAGTGGCATGGTGGTGCAGTAGCTCTCTTAGTTGCTTCACACCATTAGAGACCAGGGTTCAAGTCTTGGTTCTATGTGGTGAATTTGCATGTTGTCTCTGCATAGGACAAGTGAGTATGGATGAAAAGAATTAATTTTCGTTTATCTTGTTTTGCGTCAAACACCACGGCCTATACATAGGCTTTGATGTGTTCATCCTATTGCCATATTTTTCAGTATCTCCACCTGACCATTCTTATTATTACTTTGCACTTTGAAAACCATTTACCTCCCAAGTGCCATGATTCAGTGCTCCTGTCCAGCATTATCGGTGCATATCCTGTTTTGGCATCTAGTATGGAGTTACAATGTAATCCCAGTGGAATCACACACTGTAATGCTCGCTGCTAATTAACATTCTGAAAAAGTGCCTTTAATGCCTGGTGTTGGCGTGCAGACTTCCTGCGGGAGGATACGATGATCGGCACCAGTTTCCTACGTGTGGCAGCACATGATGATGACCACGGCACCAATGCGGCTATCACGTACTCAATGTCTAAGGAGCAGCCGGAGTACCTGAGAGTGAACCCTATCACGGGCTGGGTCTTCGTCAACCAGCCCATCTCACAGGTGAGCCTTAGTTCAATCTGCGGCAGTTGGATCTAAATTATTGTGTTTATGAGTCGAGGTCACCCTACACACACCTATCCTGGGCTAGCACCTATCCATTTGTGCTGGATGTGTATCTAATTTCACATCGCAGGAATTTCTTGCTGTCAAAGACTCAAGATGCTTTTCCTTAAGTTTATAGTCCTTGAGATCAGTGTAGGGACAATACAACAGTAAGGTTCTTTATTATACTGCCTTATTACCATGACTACAGACTTTCTGCAACTTGGGGCCATTGCATTCAGAGTAAGTTTTGGCCCTTATGAAGTGTTATAAAACTCTGACTCACCCTGAAGTGTTTGTTTTGTGAGTTCAGCTTTGCTCCACCTACTGAACCCAGTAAGTCTCTCCTTGGCCGCTTCCTCCCGATAATGAGTACAGAGGTCCTACATCACCCGGGAGATAATGGCCACGGACGGGGGCAACCGCAGCAGTGCCGTGGAGCTGGCTGTCACCATCACCAACGTGAAGAACCAGCCGCCACAGTGGGAGAGGGGCAGCTACGAGGTGGTCATCCCAGAGAACACCATGAGGGACACCCCTATCGTGGTGCGTATGTGCCCATGCCAGTACAGCAACACACTGTTGTGCTCCTGAGCTGTTGACCAAAGAGAAAAGTTGCCTTGAAGTGAGAAACGTAAATTGATATGAAACACTCACCAAACACAGAGGGCCCTCAGTCACTGGTGCACTACTGCGATTTACTACCTCTTTCCATAACTGATGCAAGCAAATCATGTCATCAGGAGGTTTTGTTTTTGAGGTAAAGCCGCAGCATAGCGTCTTGTGTTGTTTAGCTGCAGAAACTGACTGATTCAGTCTTGGTTCTTATCTTAAATAGCCAGTGATCTCACAACTGGTCTTTCAGAACTTACACAGTAACATTATAGTGACTTAATGGCAAATTCCACTGCTACTTTTACAGCTAATACTGTTTTTGTAAGGTTGTGTCTACTCATGGTTTTGCTGTGGCACCCCCAGTGAGTATAAGGCCCACTGATCAGGCCTGGGCCCCCATGATGCACAACTCTTCCCACCTGGACCCTTACTTGGGCTCTGGCCAAGTTGTCACCAAAGATGGCAAGACTGACACCAGTCTGACCCACAATTCCATTTACATATTGTTAGCGTGACCCCATAAGTTGACGACTTACCTTACTTACCTTACGAAATTGGCAGTAGCCTTGGCTACCTTTATTTTCCTGACCCTCAGTAACCTCTGGAGGTCCCTCTTATGTACCGCCTTCACCATAGCGACGACACCCTCCCCCCACCACACCCTGTCTCCGTCTGACTTCTGATTACACAGTCATTTCGAATTAAGCCATTTCTTCTTGCATCATGTGACTGGCAAGGGAGTCTGGATTATTCATAATCACTTGGGTGTTTTTTCACAGATGCATTGAAAATTAATTTGCAGAATTTTCTCTGGATCTTTTAATAAGACATTAACAGCTTTTTAAAAATGCAGATGAATATTTCACGGCGGAGAAAATTAATGAGGCTCCGCTGGGCTCCGGCTGATAGAACGTGAAAATGTTGTTTGTGCTGTGATTGGAAGATGGAATGCGGCAGGATTTGTACTTGTAAGGAATATAATGGTGTGATTGTCTCAGTCGGTAATCCCGTGCACTGCGACCTCTGAAAGAACACAAACCCTTGGTGGTGACTTTGGGGGCCACATTGTTTTTCATTTCCATCGACCCCAAGCCTGCCTTATCCTCCTAAAATGTTGCACACGTTTGCATAATTGTAATTACCTTGAAGTTCTATTCATTCTCCAGTTTTTTCTTATTTTATTCCCTTTGGATAATCACTTGTATTGTAGTGTTTGTGGTTTGTTTTGCAGAAATCTGCTAAAATAAATGTAATCTGCTGATTGACTTGCTGATTCTCTAGTATATGGGATACTGTAGAATAAGCCTGCTGTTCCCCATATGATAACAGAACATCAAGGCCACCTCCCCACTGGGTGACCCCCGGGTGACTTACAACCTGGAGGACGGCATGGTACCGGAGACCAACATGCCAGTGCGCTTCTACCTGACGCCCAACCGCGATGACGGCTCTGCTTCCATTCTGGTGGCTGAACCCCTAGACTATGAGACCACGCGGCACTTTACGCTCAGGGTCCGTGCCCAGAATGTGGCTGCCGTTCCCTTGGCAGCTTTTACCACTGTCTCCGTCAACATCACGGGTGCGTGACCCCTACCCTCTGCCACCTCTGCTACCCATCCAAACAGCTTTCCAAAGCCTGACTCTGCGTGGCACCTTGCTGTTCCATTCAGTTAGCACTATGGATAGATCGCATTTTTTCAGATTTGTAAAATTATAAACCTACTTGGCCACGTGGGGCATAGAACATACAAAATGCCTGTAAATCATCCCAGAACAAAGAACTACACAGGTTGCTGATGTAGCATTGTGGAGCGTAAATCCATAGTGTGTAGAGTGTCCATCATCATTCAGAATCTCTTTGAAAGTAGCCTTCCTATAAATGGGTTGCATTTGCAGTGAAGGCTGACATGGATCTAGACATGCATTGCAGAAATCACCCATATAGATCGTGCGTTTAGGTTTCCTCTCTGAAGCAATGCAGCCAAAGGCAGAGCCAAATGTAGAACTGATCCAGAATGTTGCCCTATCTAAACAGGGCATGGATTTGTTACCAAGGATGGAATAAAGAGTGGGATGGTGTCACAGGCATACTCTTTGTGGCTAAATCAGAGGTCTATGTGCTGACATGTCTCTTCTGCTGATGTCTGTGTGAAGAGATGTATGCTGTATGAAGCTGGACCTGCTTCCTGTGAAACTATTCCCTTTCTTCCTGCAAGACATGTCATCGCACAGTCGCTCGATTTAGCTGCCAAGAGGGCCTAAAGACAGACAGGGTCTAAATGCAGCTGCATGCAGTGTAAATCTAGTACATCCCACCCCACCCCCTCTCGCCACCCCTCGTGGTCTGAAATACCAGTGGCGAGGTCCACTCCGTCGTTTCTGTATTTATTCGACTTGTAATGCTGTTGTTGATATACTCAGCATTTATTGAACACCCTCGAGGAAGGGAGAGAGCCAAACAACATCACAGAAATCTAACCTTATTCTCTCTCCAAAAAGAAAGATGTTGGATAAAAAAGGCTTTTGAATTGCATACAGCTAAAGTTGGTGGTTTGGAATGTGCAATATGACTTTAATTTTCCGCACTTTTTGGGCAAAGCATCCTGCTGCGATCCGCCACTGCTAACAAAGAAGACGGCGCTTTTTTGTCAGGGAAGAAAATTGGTGAAATTGCTATTTGTGATTCGGCACTGAGTAGCTGACACATTCATCCTCAAAAGCAGGGTGTGAATGTTTATGCTGTAGTCATTTTTTTGGCATGTGACAGCACTTGTGATTGGTGGATTTCACTGCCTGTGTTAGAACAATTCGCCATCCCAATTTATTAATTCAGAAATCAAAACAACTGGTATTTTGGATGTTTAAAGCATCGTGGTTTTCAGAAAATTGTTATGGACCTTCGTAACAGGCTGGTAACTGCAGTAAACACATCTCCATTTATCACTACTGTTTCTGGTTTGAGCTGCATGTGCAGTATTCAGTGCGGCAAAATAGAAGCTTTTCTTTCATTCAGCATAGTCAAAGTCTCACTTTCTTGCTTTGCCACTCACAGTTTCAAGGCAATACATTATTGCATATAAATGTCACGACTTACATTACCAATGTACTATTAATATATAATTCACCCCTTATCTTAGTTTCTGTTTTATCTAAATTATACCCATAAACTTACTCTGACAGGGTAAATGGCATTAAATGACATTCTGTTTGTAAATACTTAACTGACATTCAGCAATATGCATGTAATTCTGGTGCACTTACGGAATTTTATCAAGCTGTGTCATTGACTGTCCATTGAAACTTCATTAATGACATCCTCATGTCACCATTGCAGATGTCAACGACAATGTACCATTCTTCACCTCCTCAATTTACGAGGCCATGGTGACAGAGGGGGCAGATATCGGGACCCTGGTCCTCCAGGTGTCAGCCACGGACCTGGACCTGGGCTTCAACGGGAAGGTCAGTCCTTTCTCCCAATAGTGGTTTTGAAAACCATTCTTATTAGTGTACATTATAAATTCAATATGAATTCAATTTATTGCCAGGGGTGTGTCTGGGGCCCCACTCAAAATGTCACTTTGGGGCCCCTGCCCCACTCATATGCTTTAAAAACTAAACAAATGCTAGTCAGTAAGATTGTAGCTAGCTTCATTCATTCATTCGTCCAGCCACATGTCATGTTATTCATTCTTTATTCATTTATATCCTGTTTTTACAAAGGAAGCATGAAATATTGTTGAGTAAGATTCAGAAGGCTTTTGAAAAGTGTCGGATACTTTGAATCCACACAAAAGTCTCTGTTTGCTGGGTTTCTCTGCAGAGCCCGGTTCAGAGCTGAGGATGCGCTTCGCACCTTTCTGTTTTGTTAATGTTCTGTATTAATAAAAAGGCCACTGATGATAATGCCTTTGTCTAAAAATCTTTCCACCCCAAGGGGGTGTGTGCCAAGTCCGTCATTATAGGCTAATTGAGTGGGCTGGAAAAGACACATGTTTTTTTCAGTTTGATGTCAACTAAGACAAACCTTTTGTTCGTGAATCCAGCTCCTTAATCACCAGGCTGTTCCTCCCCCCAGATTTCCTATTCCCTGCTGAAGGACCGCAGCGGGGACCACCGCTTCTTCCGCATTGATCCAGAGACGGGCTCCATCTACACGGAGGTGGTGTTCGATCGCGAAACCAAGGGCTCCTACTTGCTGGAGGTGAAGTCCACAGATGGGTGGGAATCGGCCAGACCGGGGAGGCATGGCCAGCCCAACTCTGGTGAGTGTCAGTCTCAGGTGAGACAAGGGGGCCCATTGGGCATTCACACCCAAAACTCACCCATAAATTTATTTAGTAGATGATGCTTTATCTAAAGCTACATGTAAATTGTGAGAGATAGCATGGTGGAGTAACTGGGGTTAGGGACCTCGCTTTAGGGTCCGTTGGTGACATTAATCTGCCGACCCTGAGCATTGAACCAGCGACATTCTAAGCACAGGAACTGTGTCCTAACCTGCCGAATCCAGTATTTGAGCTGACGACCTTCTGAGGACAGGCACAGCATCTTAACCTGCTGAGCCACACCTTACCCCCAAACATGGAGCATTTTGAAACAAAATGCAGGTGTACATACCAACCCATAGACAATTTCACCAGATCGTACAGCTTCCCAAAGACTGCAGACGCATTAATCTTGATGTTTCTCACCCAACTATTTGACAGCAGCAGGTCTCCTCCAAACAGAAATACAACTGGATGGTTTTATCATCCCGGTAGAAAAAGGTTTTACTTCGCCATGCTAAGTGAAAATGATAAGGCATCCTGAGGAGATTTGTTTTTCATACCAGCGGTCCTGGATTATTAAAAGAGCTATCCGGGCTAATTCATTCCTCGTGATATTTTTGACAGCGTAAATACTGTTCAAATATTAAAGGTGAAATGAAAAATAATGTGAGTTCTCTACTAGGCAGAAGGCGCTATCAATGTTAGATGAAGGTAAACAGGGACATTTCAGAGTTGCACTGCAGCTGGAAGTGTGCCTCCCCACCCCCTTTCTTTTGTCGGAACTGCATTCACGGGATGTGCCTGTCACCTAGCTCAGCCTGGGTGAACCAGAAAAAGCCAAGGAAGCGCAGGAACACGTAGAAGAAGATCAACCGAAAAAAAGAAAAAAATCTCTTGCCAGTGAAAAAAATGGGCTTGTAAATACCATGAAATGAGAATCATTACTGTTTTCACAAGGCCCTGGAGCATCAAGGAGAGGCATATACAGGCGCGGGGCCACTGGGACACTGGCCCCAGCTAAAAGCTGATTGGCCCTGGGAGTGCTCTTTCCCATGACAGTAAAAATTATATTATTGAGTAATAATAAGGTTGGCCCCTTTGTATGAATTATGACCTCTCTTGTGCCCCCCAACTTAAATGTCCCAAAACTTGCCCCTGCTGTCAGGTGACTTTTCTTTTTTCTGCTCAAAGTTTAGATGATTGCGTTTAGCCCTGTGGCAACATTAGCGCAGCATTAAACTGGTGCCCCCTGTACAACCAACTGAAATTATTTCTGTCACCTTGCAAAGTATATTACAGATGATTTTGCTTTTGATATCTGTATCAAATGGCGCATATTTAATCATGGCGATGCCCCTAAGTCATCCCACTAGTCCCC
Source organism: Mormyrus hasselquistii (assembly GCA_026779605.1). Lineage (NCBI taxonomy): Eukaryota > Metazoa > Chordata > Actinopteri > Osteoglossiformes > Mormyridae > Mormyrus > Mormyrus hasselquistii. The sequence goes on along the minus strand of JAODKE010000007.1, from coordinate 19,890,906 downwards.
CATCCCCCACCGGGAAGGATTCTATCACATCTGTCTGCTGGCGTCTTCAGACACAAAACCACGAGGAAGAGCTGGCTCCGGGTGACAGAATAAGAGCAGCCGGATTTCCGTTTTAATCTCCCGTTTATCACTTCCACAGACACGGCGTACGTGCGCATTTTCATCAGCGACGTCAATGATAACAAGCCCGTCTTCACCCAGAGTGTCTACGAAGTCAGCGCTGACGAGGACGCTGATGTTGGCTTCGCTGTTGTCACTGTCAGCGCCCATGACGACGATGAAGGTGTGCAAGGGTGGGGGGTGCAGGCACATGGCCCTTGAGGTTCCGCCAATAGACGGGAGAGTAAAGTGGCCAGACAGTATGCCAAGGACTGCACACAAGTAGGATGGCAAGTGGTCTGCTGGCTCATGCAGACTGAGGGGAACCACTCTCTGGGGGAGGAAGCAGGTACCAACCAGGGAAGGACTGCCAGTGATTTTCAGAGACAGGAATGTGGGGACAGGAAGTATGGAGAACCTGGGGACGCAAACAGCAAGGACAAGAAGGTGGGGATGGGGACCAGAGGACACATAGGTGGAGACAGGAAGGCAGGCATTGGAACCTGGGGACACAGAGGCAGGAACAGGAAGGCAGAGAAAGAAGTGTTCTGTTTAAAGGCACTGAGAGAATCTTGAAGGCCATGGGTATTGAGGTGGCATCACATGCATCGTCGTGTCCGTTAGCCGCAGCGTAAGCCTTAGCTGGGTGTCACAATCTAGTTCATGTTTCCTGTAAACAAATGTGTTTTTGTGAGAAGAGCGCTAGCAGCAAACCCTCGGAGCGCCACTCGGAGGCTGTGGGCCGCTGCTAGGACTGCCTCCAGGATCTGTGTGCCAATCGACGCGGTGACAGTGTTATTCCTGTGTTCTTCTTGGGCCAGGGGACTCTGACAAAGCAGGCAGTGTGGGTGCCCGGGGATGGGTGGGGCTTTGCCAGGTCAGAGGGCATTTCTAACATTGTTTGTTTGTGTTCCCACTGCTTAGCTGCTACCAGGAGAATCTGGGAACAGGAAATGCAGCATTCTGCATTAATACAAGGGCCATGATGGGGCACGATTACACTGTCATGCTTCTCTTTGTTTCTTTCTTATGAAGCAAGTCTTTAATGCTTTGCAAGATTTGTTGCTGTCGTTCAGTTTTGGTGTCACTCTGAAGGTTTTATGTATTTATCTTTTCTTGTCACTCGACTGAAATTGACTTTATCCTCCGAAAGATTTTCTGTGCTTGTTTGGATTACATGTTCAAAAGTACCTAAAATGAGCAAACAATACTTTCACTATAACATCCAGTGCTTAAAATAGGAAAGCCAGGTGCCAGTACTCCCTTTGTTATTCAGTTCCGGCAGATTATGAGTGGTACCGGTACACAAGAAACACCTAAGTACCGGTTCTTTTGTACTGGTGAATACTGGCCCACTTCAAGTACTGACTACTCTTATTACTATTACTGTTACTGTTAATTATGTATTATAATTATAAAATGCCTCAGGCCTGTAGAAATGTGTCTGGTGGGGTCTCCTTACTGCCGTGCCACAGGGGCCAATGCCAAGCTCCGCTACCAGATCACCTCCGGCAACACGGGCGGCGTGTTCGACGTGGAGCCCGAGGTGGGCACCATCTTCGTGGCCCAACCACTGGATTACGAACAGGTCCGGAAGTACCGGCTGCGGCTTCTGGCCTCCGACGGCAAGTGGGAGGACTATGCCATGGTGGTGGTCAATGTGGTCAACAAGAACGATGAGGCACCCGTCTTCTCGGTGAACGAGTACTACGGCAGCGTGACAGAGGAGTTGGACGGCTCGCCCGTCTTCGTGCTGCAGGTGCATCTGACTGGCTGCCAATTAACACTCAGAACAGACTAAATCAATTTGAGATCTGAAAATAACTTCAGAAGCACAAAAGGGAGGCTGGGTTATATTATGCATTTGAATCTATTAATTTTTATGTGTTCTTGAACCATTGTCTCTCGCTTCTGGTGGCTCAAGTGGGTTAAGACTGATTCTTCTGGTTTCATGGTCACCTTACTTTGGGACGGTGTTTGGCCAAGTTGTTTGAGTTGGTGCCTTTGATCAAAAATCCTCGGGTCGGCAGAATATTTTCGCATTTGGACCCCCAAGCAAGGCCTTTAACTGTCATTTGCTCTAGGGTCTGACTGACCCTACATAGACTATGTCTCATTGGATAAGCACATCTGCAAAATGAATAAATGTGAATAGCTGATCATACATTTTTATTCGTGCTTCTGAGTACATGTCTACATCTCATAACTAAATCATTAATGTATACCACAGTGTTTTTTAGTTTTTGGCAAGAAATAGCAATCAGTTAATTTTACTGCTCTAGTGGTCAGATTAATAGGCTAAATAATACTAGAATGTTTTTATTAGTGAGAGCGGTCATGCAATGACATTAATTTTACATTATTTTTAATATTTGCTTATAAGTAGTGAGCATCCAACATTGTCCCTTGAATATGCCTTTGTTCTGGGCAAAATTCTCTACTTTGAAAGAAATGCTGAATTTCAGGTAAAAATATATTTAATAAATACTTCTAGGGAATCAAAACCCGTAAGACAAAGTTCTGTTATGCATGTAGTTGTTAAAAAACGCAGCCTTTTGTTATCCTCGCTTTCTGCCTGGTAATTAAATTTGACTCCAGAACACAATTAGAAATGCTTCATAAGGTTTCTGAGGTGTCAGTGTATTATTTCTCAAGAAAAGATTTTGTTGAAGTTGGGTTAAAAGAACTGACCAGAGGCAGCCCTGACTAATCAAAGAGCACTGGTCCCTAGTTTTAAAAAAAAGTTACCCTCTATTGCAAGAGTGCGGAAAATTAAAGGAAAAATCTTGAGTGTATTCCGTTTGATCTTACAGGTGACGGCCACTGACCCAGATAAAGATGCGTCCCAGGAGGCTCTGCGCTATTCGCTGCATGGCCAAGGTGCCGACAATGAATTTGTAATCGATGAGGTGACAGGCAAGATTTATGCCCAGAAGACCTTAAACCGCGAGGATCGAGCTGTGTGGCGCTTTGTGGTGCTGGCCACAGATGAGGGTGGGGAGGGGCTCACAGGATTTACCGACGTCATCATAAATGTTTGGGACATCAACGACAATGCACCCGACTTTACCTGCATGCCTGACGGCTGCCATGGCCAGGTACCAGAAAACTCTCCCCCCAATACTTCTGTCATGGAGATGAGTGCCACAGACCTGGATGATACTGCTGTGGGGCAGAATGCCGTGTTGACCTACAGAATTGTGGGTAATGCCCACGGCGGCCCAGGCTCTGAGCTCTTTTACATCAACCCCAACACAGGCACCATCTACGTGGCACGTGTTGAGCTGGACAGGGAACGGGTGGACAGGTACCACCTAGTGGTCGAAGGACGAGATGGTGGAGGGATGGTAGGCACCGGCACGGCGACCATTGTTGTTACTGATGTCAACGACCACGCACCTAGGTTCACGGAGAACGCCTGCCGGGCCCGTATCTCTGAGAGCAGTGAGGTGGACTCAGCTGTGCTGGAGCTGTCAGCCACGGACGCTGATGTCGGGGAGAACGCCCATGTGACTTTCAGTGTGGTCGCCGGAGACCCAGACCAGAAGTTCTATGTGGTGAGCCGACGGCAGGAGCGGCGTGCCACGCTGCGGCTGAAGAAGAAGCTCGACTATGAGAAGAGCAGCGAGCAGCGCTTCAACATCACGCTCAAGGCGGAGGACCTGGACTTCTCCAGCCTCATCCACTGCATCATTGACGTGGATGACCACAACGACCACGCCCCTGTCTTCATCCCCCACTTTCATCTCCTCCCTCCGCTGCCTGAGGATGTGCTGGTGGGCAGCAGTGTCGTGAAGGTCACCGCCAGTGACTCCGATTCAGGTCCGAATCAGGAGATCATGTACAGCATCCTGCCGGATTCGGATCCTTACGGGCAGTTTTCCGTGGATCAGACCGGCCTTGTCACCATCGCCAATGCTCTGGACCGGGAATTGGTGGCGCAGCACTGCCTGGTGATTTTGGCCACCGATAAGGGCATCCCGGCACAGACGGGCAGCGCCACAGTCCAGATGAGTCTTCTGGACATCAACGACAATGGGCCGGAGTTTGAGGCGGGCTACGCGCCCATGGTGTGGGAAAATGCGCCCGCCCCCCAGGTTGTGCGCCTGAACCAGAGTTCCACACTGTTGCACGCAATAGACCGTGACTCTGCGGAGAATGGAGCCCCCTTCTCTTTTGCCGTGCCTCCAGATCACCCTGCCCGCCGCGACTTCCGCCTGCTGGACAACAGCAACAGCACAGCTACAATCATGGCCCTCCGCACTTTTGACCGCGAGAGGCAGAAGGAGTTTTACCTGCCCGTCATCATGACAGACAGTGGCCGGCCTCCGATGAGTGTTACCCACACGCTAACCATCACCATCGGTGATGAGAATGACCACGCCCACCAGGTGGGAACCAAGGAAGTCTACGTCAACAGTCACCAAGGTGAGGTGAAATATCACTTTTGCTCTGGAATATAACACTATATTTAAGTATTGGGGTTCAGGGAAATACAACCTGAAGCACATTTTATGTTGATCCCTTTGCTTTTATTTTGGCAATGGACTTCTTTTAAGATGTCAGTTTATCTATTATTTATTTGCTAAGCAGATTGTTGACATGCAGATGATTCATTTTTTTTTACATTGGCCTAATAATACTGATTACAGTTTGTTCACCAGCTGGCCACCTGTATGTCATGCTCAGTAATAAATACACAACATAATTAGTTTCACTTGATTTCCCCTAAAGCAGAGTCCCATTCTCATGCAGAGTATTTCTGTTCCTTTGGGACAGGAAAGATGCCAACAACCGTCTTGGGCAAAGTCTATGCTCCAGACCCGGATGACTGGGATAATAAGACTTATACCTTTGAGGGACATGTACCAAAGTAAGATTTGTTTCATTTGTTGTCAAGTTGAAGTTAATTTCTCAGGTCATGTCTATTTGTGGTTAAACCTTTTATAGGCATATATTTATTGAGGTTTCAAGAAAGTCCAGTGATATTTGATGATTCCTTTGTTAGTCTTTTGATGCCATATCACTGGATTTGTCAAGGCTTAGTCACTGGGCTGAATTGATTTTTTTTTTTAGGCTGTACAATATTGTATCTCAGCGTTTGCCAAAGATTGGGAAGCTGCTCCCAGCTGATCAGACTGATCTTGTTGTCTTCTCTCCCTTTTGTCTGTCTCGCAGTTTCTTCATTCTGAACAAAAGGACAGGTTTCCTCAACATCAGAGAGAGTGCCCCCCTGGGCAGTTACGAGTTTAAGGTGCGGGTGTCGGATGGGGTCTGGCCAGATGTGGTGTCCAGTGTAGCTGTACATGTGAAGGAGCTGAAGGATGAGGCTGTTTACAAGTCAGCCTCACTGCGTCTGGCAGGTAACGGCACCATGAGGAACTTTACCTCACTTCACCTGAAATACGAAATAGAGTGGTACTTCAGAACTCGAACTTAATCTGATCAGAACCTGGGTTCAAATCCTAAAAGGTCTGAGTTCTGATCGAATGTTCTTCATAAGATATAATGAAAAACCAATTAATTGGTACCCGACCACAAAAAATTCCACCTAAATATGTTTCTTTTATCATTTAAACTCAAAATGAACAGGATAAAACAAGAAGAGCATATTCTAAACACATCTAAGCACATTTATCAAAACAGTAATTTGTAAAGTAAGAGAATAAATGTATCCAAAAAATGTGCAATGGCTACCAAAATGATATAAAGTACAGTGTTGTATTGCCTGATATTTTCAATAAAAAAGCACTATCACCAACAAATGATGCCATCACAGTGAATGCGAGGCTGAGACTGAAGCGTCACCCTTTGTTTCGGCTGAGAGACGTGCCGCGTGACTATCTTAGGTTGGCGTCCACGGTTCGACTTCTGAGATTCAGATCGAGTTCTAGGTATTTTTTTTTCAAAGTGGTTGGTTCGACTTTTACGAAATTCACGTTCTAATGAATTACAGTACTGAGATATCACTATATATGTGCTATTTAATTTATTTATGCCAGTTAATCTAGAATTTTCTCCTGAGATCAGCAAAGTTTGTCTTATATTATTTTGCATTACTTTATCATATTTTATAATTCTCATTTGATTCCAATCAAAATGAGTGGTTAGAAGATGGATGGATGTTATTAGTTTATTATTAATTTTTTAGAACAGTCATATTTGGAACAGTGTGCATAACATTGATTTGGCCAGCGTTACCCTTGTCCACTTGGGTGCTAGATATTGACAAGTGTCATGTTCATGGTTTGTCAGCCTAGAATCTGGTTAGACATCTGCTGCTTTAATCAATATGCTGCCTAATGCCCCACGGGGAAAAATACCCAGACACTCCAATCTTGTTTGGCAATATGAAGATTAGTTTGGGAATAACAGGATCTGGTTTGTGAAGCTTCCTTTCAATGGACAGTGTGGACATCCAGCCACATATGGGAGAGTGGCTTTGAATGTAGTTAAATCCACATTTGCACTTGTATCACTTTGTACAAAAGAGTCTGCTAAATAAAACAAATGTAATATGTTGTAACTTTTCCCTTTTAATAAACTAAATTCTTGTCAATGCTTGTTTGAAGCCATTCACAGTTCCCCTTACTAAATACTTCTTAAATAACTTTTAAATGTGTGAGGAATTGCTTGTTGAACCTGTGGTGAATGCTGTTTAAAGGTGTGCTGCATTGATAGGGATGAATGACTGTTTCAGCTTTTATAGAAGACCTGGCTGTTTTTTATTTATTCATTTGATTTTGTTTAATCTCAAAATAATTGTGCTCTTGTCAGGAAGACGAAATGTGCATTGTTACCCATGGGATTCCTATTGCTTCAGATATGCTGTAAAAGGTGCTGACATTCTGTTTAATGTAAATTAATATTTGATTTAAAGAAGAATACTGTAAGGGGCTAAGGGATTTGGATTATTAAAAAACAGAGCATGAGGAACTGAGCTACTATGAAACAGACTCATAAACAGTTCTACTGTCAGCGTGCCAGGCCTTTTGGGGGCGGGGTTTCTTACGTGGCGCTGCTCTCCCATAGATGGCCCGTTTGTCCACCAGTAAGATCTGTAATGGATATTCCCAGATGTCCCTGTGGCTGATGGCTGCTTGATGGGCATGATGTAATACTGAAGGGAACATAATTTGAATGCACTAATAGGATCATTTGAAAGATAACGTTTGCAAAGGGCATAAAAATGCTAATAAAATTAATGAGATAAGCTATCACTCTTTTTCTGGTTCAGGTCTTCAGGATATTTTAAGAACTATCAACCTGTATCCAAACTTTGTACAGACAATTGGAATGAAAAAAGGACTGTTTACCCCAACATTATCTCCGAAAATTATTTATATTTGTTGGTTTTGATTGTAAAATGTTACTTATTTATATTTCTACATGACAGATTGACAAAAGGAGGAAAAATAGTGATTACAGGCCTAATGGTGCTGAAAAAATAACAAATCAGGTTTGGGATCATTTCAGAAGGCTTCACTGGACCAGCAAGTACTCGTCTCTCTAATCTCCTCCCTGACTGCATATAAATGGGAATTATTACCATGGACCTACCAGGTGTTGAATCCTTGAGTAAATGTATTAATGCCCCTTACACCTGAAAAGGGTAGTAATGATGTGAGAAAGGGTGCACTGCAAATCATTTACTCTATTGGACACAATGTTATACTCCAGCCTGACATTAAGAAACTTTTTGGGCTCATGTCTGGGAAGATGGATCCCTGCTCTTGTCTCTGGTCCTACAACCTGCACATTATGAGAAAGAATGAGGTACCGTAGTGCTGCTTTGGTCGTTGTCATTTCATCTTGTTTAGTGACCACTTGCCATCCCTCCACCGCAGGGCCAGAGCTGAAGCCCGCTAATCACTATATTAGACGCTCTGAGGGGTGTTTGACCATTAGATTGCCGGGTGGCCATTCATTCTGAATCTGAGTCATAAAGATTATGAAACGTTGCCCTAATGTTGCTGTCAGCTGACATGACATTTAAAATCGCATTAGGAGAACAAATGTACAGTGAAATGTAATAAAGGCGGGAAGTTCTACTCCGTGGAGATTAGAGTAAGGCTGTTCTTTGTAGTTGGAGTGAAAATTTATTGATTGGTAAAAAAAATGTGTTTTTACAATAAGACCTTGAAAGGCTTTTAAATCCCCGGCTTTCCATGTGGATGCATATGGGCTGGTTTCACGGCTCTTATACAACTTGAAACTTTTTAAGAAGACAGCATATGGGATCCTTTCCAAGACAAGGGTCATCTTCTTTAGAGAAATCAGAGGGTAATTTACAACTTGAACTATTTAAAAAAAATGTTATTATTTCTACCTAGGAACAGATCAGAGCGGAACTGCGAGGTGTATGTAACCTGAACTGGCCTGCAGGGTACAACGTGATAAAACCAGTGCAAATGTATCTTATAATGATCCTGAGTTAAAAAAAAACATACATGGTTGAAAACAGATTAATCTGAGCTTTTCCCCAAAACCAAACTAGGTTTGTGCATATTGAAAATAATATTGGTTCTTCTTTCTGTATGTTGTGGTACTATGTGTAGAGATGGTTGTTGGTTACTTTAAGAGCCTGTTGCTTTAAGAGTGACCCTAGGGACTTAATCTAAGAGGCTGAATGAGCATCACAGTGCAGAGCCTGCAGCCTGTCTGCCTCATGTGGAAATAGCCACTCATTATAGTGCACTGGAGAGAACAGGTCCAGTCATAATTACTCATATATACCCATTTACTCATAATCGACTCACACTTAGATCTGCGCTGCTTCGTAGGGTAACCATACAGACACTAAGCATGACTATGTCTTTGGCCACAATATGAGCAGTGCTAAGGAGGTCATTACCTCACAGCTCTAAAAAAAGACATTCATTTATAAATAAGGTCTGTTTGTTAATAATATGTGCCAACAAATATCTGGTGTGAATGCAATCACCTGCTCTGAGCTTTATTTACAAACCAAACCTGATCCTCCTGATCCTCTTGTCTAGGAGATTAATGTGCCTAAAACTGAGCACTGCATGGTTTCCTGATCTGCAGGTATCACCGCTACAGAGTTCATTGACCATCGAGTGGGTGGAAGAAGCCGTTTTGAGATGCTGGGGGACTTCCTGTCTGAGATGCTGTCTGTCAGGCCGGAGAACCTCAACATCTTTAGCCTGACGGAGCCCCGGGCGAGGACGTTGGATGTGCGTGTCGCCATGCAGGGCAGCCCCTCCCTGAGGCCGGAGAAACTGCATGGGTACCTGGCCGCACACAAGCAGAAGGTAAATACCTCTGAGACTATTGTTCCTGCTGTTGCTAATCAGAAAAACTGTGCTTTTCAGCATGAAACCCTGAAGAGCTGAGCAGTCTGCCCCCCCCCTGTCTAAAACTGGCTCTCCTTTGTCTGTCTTATTGTCCAAATTTTAATATGTCGCACTTATATCAAGTTTATGTGGCTCAACATTTATATTTCTGTTCATTTTAACTATGACCAGCGAGAACATGATTCCAGGGTGAGTGTATGACTCCCGTGTCACATATGTGAAATTGATCAAATAAAAGATACCTCTGTATGACAAGGTCAGCTTATGATTCCACTCTGTACAGTTCTTTTGTTCTTGACAGCTTGGCTTGCATACATTATTACATAAGAAATACTGAAGCAAAGCCTCTGCGGTAACCCTGAGGGGTCCCTTCTGTGGGGCGTCCCTCCTTCACAGTGTCTCACTATGCAGACCCGCAGTCTTTACTATTAAGTGACTAATGTTAAATATTGTCAGTCGGGAAGAGCTTCTGGCTGTAACACACGATAAAACAAAGGATAACATCTGAAAATGTATAAAATAAATATGTAAGGAAAGAAAAATGAAAATTAGTATTTAAATTAAATTACGGCTAAATTTTAAAAGAAATATGCAACTGCTATGAAAAAAACATGTCTGTTGTGCAAATTGTAGTTGTGTGAATGAGTCTGTCCAGAGTACAAGTGTCTATAGAGGAGGCAGCAGAAGAGGTCCGGTGTTAGAGATGCTGGTTTGGTATTCAGGCAAGCTGTCCACTCGCCTCACCTGCCTGAGGGAGTCCCATCATGGACCTCCTCCTTACCGCATTTACTCATCCATCGCCCAGGTCCATCATGTCGAACTCTGCCCTTTAATCAATGCGCCCTTTGATCATTTTCCCTCATTTTCATCGGGCGATTGAAAAAGCAGGGAAGCAGCAGTGCTGGCATCGCTCAATTATTTTCCCTTTCGCATCAGGATTCTGGGAGTTTCTCTGTAGATGTGTATCAGAGTAACACCGTAGCATGTGGTTAGAGTTAAGATGAGGACTTGGGGGATGTGAAGGCAAAGGATATTAATGTCTGGAATTATAATGCTTGTAAATATTTCATTGGGTTCGTTCTTAGCCGTCGTGCCTGAACTTTAACTCGCAGATTAGCAATGTATGATTTGGACGGAACTCGCCTGCATGTGTGTGCATATATACGTGCACGGTCAAGCATATATACGTGTACATGAAAGTGTGTGTGTGCATTTAAATGCACTTACATGCCTATGATAACTTAGAGACTTCAGATTTTTCATCCAATACGTGTAATGAGGTATCATTGTGTGTTTGGAAAGTGTTCAGGGCCCTTGGGACTGAAAGTTCTCTCTTGGCACTCCTTTAGTGTTCTGCAGGAGCTTGGGTCGATACCAGAATGTCATTTATCTGCGGAAGAGGGAATGTGTCTGTGAACTTTGACCTACTGCCGTTTCTCCTGCGCGTACACTTCTTGCCTTCGGCAAAGGGGATAATTCACATGTGCGATGACATTTGAAGGGACAGCAGCCTTGTCTACGCGTACAGACTCCTCTAACCATTTATAGAGGGAGATGCACGGACGGGATGAGGTGGTAGGCTGGTGGATTTTTTCTGTCACATAATGCCAAGGACCAGAGTTGATCTGTGCATTGTGCTTTCTGTCCAGCACACTTAAAGAACAGTCTGAAAATTGAAATATTTGTCGCAATGGAAGCTATACTATAACAATAGTGAAATCAAAGAGTAGACCTCCCCCCCGCTTTCAGAAGGCTAAGCTCTCAGCTCAGCTTTTTGTCTTGGGTAACAACGACAAAGGAGAGCGACAAAGAGGCAGTATAAGGCACATTCAGCTCTCGCTCACACCGCCGTCTCCCAAAGCGTGTTTTTGTGCCCCTTTCTGTTATCTTGGCTGCTGTGCACTTGCATCTCAGCAGTTGTTAAGCTGCCTGATTTCTGTAGACACCACTGAGGCACTGTGGTCACCGCCCCTTGGGGGGTGGTGGTGGGGAGGGCGGGGTAGCATCTTCGCTTTCATCCCCAGCTGAGCTCAACTGATTGTGGTTGATTGTGATCCCATGGCAAACGCCTCCAAGTAGATGGAAAACTGGAACACAGTGAGTAGTGAGCACGTTTTCAAGTTCACGTGGAGTCACATAAAACTATAGCTTAGTATAGCTGGATCTTTTGGCACTTTTTCATAGAGTGGCTGGAGTATGATATTTACAGTATTCTGAGCCGTTTGCAAACAAAACCAATGAAACCTGGTTTTTCTTCACAGCACGGTCAACAGAACAGGTATTCCGGATTAAGCTGCCTTGTATACACAGAGAGTATTGAAATATCACTGGCGAAAACATGCTCAAACATGCTCATGAATACACACCATTCCTGCATGACTTTCTACTCCACCTCATTTGTCACTATATTTATAATGTTTTGTATCTTCATCCGCAACAAAATTCAAGTCCAGGTGAGCATTACTAATAGGATCCTAACTGGACAGGAGAAGGTTTTTCTCTCCAGGGAGGGGATGGGATTGACACCACGCACATAAACACAAAATACATGAATACAGTGGACAAAAACAAAAACTAAATAAACAAACAAACAGATGTTTTGAGGCTGAATGGAGAATTGAGGAGACTATTCGCCTTAGGGCTGCCATCTGCCTGGGGTTTCTGGGTAGCAGGCTGAATCAAAACAGAAAACACCAGCTTTACCAGTGATGGCGGGAGGGGCAGGTGGATCTAATCAATACAACTAAACCCTCACCTGGTTCTCACTAACACTCACACACACACTCACACACACTGCTGCAGCAATCACCCCTCTCTCCACAATCACCATCAGCAAGTTCTGCCTGCCTCTGCTATGCTGATGGCGGTAAAAGGATACTTCCCAGCTGAGGTCTTTGTGGCCCAGGGCAGGAGCCGATGAGAAGTGCAGTGACAGCATCCCTGTTCCGCACAGTCGGCTGCCGCTCGCCAGAGCTGAGCTCTGCGGATGAGCTTGAGACTTTCAGGCCCCATCATGGAAAATGTCATTAATCAACCCAAGTCCCTGGTATGGTCTGTTTGGAATGTTTCACCTACTGTTTGGGAATTTTGATTGCTGACACAGATTTTTCAGTTCCTTTGTTAAGAGTGTCTGTGACCCCAAATTGTCTGGTCATTTTACATTTTCCATAGCAGTCATAGTTACCTAATGAGGATATTTTTGGAGAAGTTGCCCTACAGTAAAAACTGAATAAGCATTTGAAAGTCCCTACTTGGGTAGTCTAATCCTTGTAAAATCTCTACACTGGTATCCTGTGTGAACCCCCCCCCCCCCCCACACACACACACACACCTGCATCTACCAGAAATATGGCCTGCAGATGAAGGCAACAGTAATTTCATGAGCGCTTGATGAATGAATAGATAAAATTCTTGACAAATCATGCAATGTCATGTACTGTAAATATTAGCCTGCAGGTTCTTGAGTGTGACCGTGTAATTGTTTTTTTTTTTATGGCATTTTGTGTTTTATGTTAATTTGACAGCTTGTTGTTTTGTTATTTGCAGTGTGCTTGTTTACATGTCATTATGTGAAAATGTTTGTGCATGTGTGACCGAATCTTGATGATGGAGGCAAGTGTTTCTGACATGATACCTCTGCCTCTCCTCCAATACACTCGGCCAATGATTTCACTCTCTTCTGAGTTTGAATTTAAGTGGCATTTGGCCTGAATGTGGTAGAATGTTATGATGTTGCATTACTCAGCAGAAAGGAGTAAAATCTTTGTGAGGGCTCTTTTTGAGTGTTCACCTGTTTCCTGGGTAGTGCTCACTATCTCTGGAAGCTTCCGACAGTAGGACATTTTCTTCCCCGGGGAAGACGGGAAGCGTTTCTATTTTGTGTTTGAGAAATTGGCGAAATTAGGATGGGAGATAAACAATACTATCGGTTCATTTTCTCTATCTTCCACCGCCTGAGAAAGAAGGATTCAGATGCTTCTTCCCACAGCTCTTACAGACTGAATCAGCCAAATCCATCGTGTGATAAAGACTTGCCATGATTCATGTCTTAATTTAGGATTGCCACTTTCTCACTTCCGCTGATTCTGTCGTTCTTTGTCTCAACTCCCTCTGTCACCCTCCTCCCTCTCTCTATTCCCCTTCTCCCTCCCTCCCTCTGCACACCCCTTCCTCCCTCCTTCTCTCATCGCTTCCTCTCTGTCCCCTGTCCCTGTCTCCTTGCCCCCACACACCCCTTCATCCCTTCTCCTCTCGTCTCTTCCTTTCTCTATCTGCCGTCACCATCTTCTTCCCTACGCACATCCCTACCTACCTTCTCCACTTGGCTCTCACTGTCTCTATCCCCATCTCCTTTCCCCTCTACTTTCCTTCTTCCCTTCTTCTCTTCCTTTCTCTTCCTCATCTCCTTCTCCTCACATGCCCCTTCCTCCCCCCTGCTCTCATCTCCTTTCTGTGACCCGTCCCCATATCCTTCCCCCCCACACACCCCTTATTCCCTCGTCATCCTCGTCCAGCTTCAGTCGTACCTCCAGGTGAACATCAGCCAGGTGCACGTGGATGAGTGCGCAGACGTGGACTGCGCTGGCAGGGGTGGCTGTGCCGATCAGCTGACCATCAGCGATGCACCCATCGTGGTGGATTCTGGAAGCGTGTCGCTGGTATCTGTGACGGTGACAGCAACTCCCGTGTGTGGCTGCCTGGCACGGGAACACATGCACCAGTCGTGTGCCTCCTACCCGTGGAACCCCTGTCTCAATGGAGGAGAATGCATAGAAACCCAGAGTGGGTACAGGTGAGCAGAGTCTAGCACTGGTTAATCATATGCATATATTACATTTAGGGTGGATGCAGGTAGCCCTGGAGGTGGTGCGTGGTTCAGTGGGTGAAGCCTGTGTGCACCAGTTGGCATCCAATCCTTAGAAGATTAGCCACATCACCACTGGGCCCTTGAGGAAGGTCCTTATTCCCCCCAAAATGCTCCAGTGGTGCTGGATAAATAACTAACTGCTTAGACCCCAAGTTCTACTATCCCCTGTGTGTGTGTGTGTGTGTGTGTGTGTGTGTGTGTGTGTGTGTGTGTTTCAGAGGAGAGCAGGGCTTGGACATGTGAAAAGAAGCATTCCAGTGTATCTCTACCCATACCTGAGCAAATGACTAATTAAGCATTTTTCACTTCACTAGCTTTTCTTCAGACGTATTAAATACACACGGTGAGCAGGCTGTACACCAGGTCTCCGTGTTTTCACTCATTATGCATTTTGAGAGAGCAAGGTGTCAATATAAGGTTTGACTGTGATCAGCACCTTGTTATTTTATCCTGAGGGTCTTTGCGGTCTCCCCAAAACCGTGTGTAGATGGGAATACAAAAGCGAGTTTAAACGTGTAGCCGGCCGGTGATGTGAGAGAAATTATTTCAATCTATTATATCCCTTAGTGGTAGTTTAGCAGTTCTAGAAACTCCTTAACTGTAAATATCAGTATTTCAGTGTTTTAAGGAGTGGTTCTTAGGATTGTAAGATAGGTTGCATTTATTTTTGACATTTATTCCAATTATCCTATTTAATCCTTCAGTTTGATGCTTGCTCTATCTTATGCTGGCAATATAATTTTAGTGATGGGAGGTATTGTTTTGGGGTGCCGTGACCTGGAGCAGGTGACGATCGGCGGCTAAGCCCACTCCCTTTCGGAGGTCAGCAGTCGATGCTATAGTTGTTCACTTGCTAGGGAGTGAAGCAGCTGGCTGGACAAGCGCCGAGGAAGCGAGTGGCGTTTTCGAAGGGCTGCCTGGCTCGCTCTGGGGGCTTCCAATAAAGGGGAAATGAAGCGCTCTTCATAGGCTGTGCTTTGCTAATGCTCCGGTACTGGCAGAGATAATAGGTTTCTCATCAAATATTAATGAGGTGCCAAGGAAAGCCCTCACCCCCCTGAGAGGCTCATGTCACCAGTGTGTGTGTGTGTGTGTGGATTATGGTTATATTACATTGTGGGACCAAGTGTCCCCCACGATGTGATAAAAACCTGTTATTTTGATGTTGTGGGGACCATTTTCAGGTCCCCACAAAGATCTGTAAATGCAATAAAAAAAGTAAAAATGCCAAAAGTCTCGTATTTTGTTTGCTTACTTATGGTTAAGGTTTGGGCTGGGTGGGGGTAAAGGTCGTCGTGTTTGGGCTGGGTGGGGGTAAAGGTCGTCATGTTGGCATTAAAGTTACCCCCATAGAAATGGACGAAGAGTCCACACAAAGATTTAATTACTTTAATTGTGTGTGTGTGTGTGTGTGACTGTGTGTGTGTGCTCAGAGATCTCTCCTCCTGGGCAGTACAGTGTACAGTGCAGCACAGGCATGTCTCCTAGATCCTCTGTCTCATTACTCTCCTGTGTCCCATAATTGGGCCGAGTCTCCAAGCTGCCCTCGCCTCGCTGCTCCTGCCGGCCTTTTGAAGTCCTGGCCACCTCCTTGTTGTAATTGCTTCTGATGCCACACACACCCACCTCTTGATTAAACACAAGGTGATCAGCCATGGGTGACGGCACCCCGTGTCTTGAGAGGTTAATTAACAGTTATTTTTTAATTGACTTTGTGGCTCACGGGGGGTCGCGCTGATGTTGTGTTGGAGTGATGGTGTCAGGGACTGGATATGGGCAAGGAGGGATGCCAGGGTATCATGTGTTGGAACACATTTGAAAAATATGGCCCCCCTGTCTACATACGAGGCTGTTCTGAGGCCACAAAAACATAGAATACAAAAAGTGTGTGCAGTACTTCTATTATCCCAAGACCTTGCTCTTTTTTAAATCAACACAATGACGCATATTATTCACAAGAGATAATCTGAATCCTGCCTCCTGACATTTTCCAGCACGGTCACATGTGTATACACACACACAATGACACCCTAGACACATCTGCCAGTGCACGTGGGAACAATTTTTTATAGTCCTGGCACTGAAATCCTTAGACGTAAAACCATTTTCAGGCGTAAAAAAATCAGCTAACTAAACCCAAGATTATTTTTCAGTTGGACAGACTAATCATTTAATGCCAGACACTAATCTCACTTTGTTTTTGCTTTCAGAAAATTCAAAACTAGGTGATATTACTATCATGCTTTGATTGTGAATATGAAAAGGCTGACCCCAGAGAGAGAGGTCTCAAGTGTCAGTCCCAGCAGTAAGCTTTACAGTGGTAATACAGTGCGTTTTTAAAGAAAGAGCTGCACTCCTTACTCAATGCGGGCATTACGGGTGATATTCTCATCAAATCAGGGCACTGTTCAGTGAACCGTGTGTCCCCGTCTTCCTGTTATCTCAGCCCGCCTTGGAGTCTGAGTGACAATGAGCCTTGATTGCCCTTAGCGTGGTCCAGGACTCTGATTGGTCAACAAAAAGCTCGATCGTTCCCCCCCAGCATTTGTAGTGGTGCAGGCTGCTCAAGAATGTCTTGCCGCTGTAAGACAAGAGACATTCTCCCCAGACATGTTTTTTTTTTTTGTCATTAAAGAGGCTCCCTGATGATGAAACATTGTGAAGAGGGATGCAACCTCCATTTCTTGTCGGGCTCAAAGTCAGCAGGAGCTGAGGTGCTCTCCAGCGCTGCCTGCCTGACGAGGTCGGCCAAACATAACGCTCACTGGGAAGACGAAACATATAAATATACTGCTTTGTATATTTATTCATCTATATTTTATCTGTCCTTTGTAGAAGTGTTGTATTTTTTTTTCATGACGGAACTACATTACTAACTAGTCATGTCGAAGTGCTTTTGTTGTGTCAAATACGTGCCTTTATACCTATGTGTCGTACGAAATAGAGAGATGGTTTCTGGGATAGACACAGTTACTGTGGAGATTTTGAGATAGATGGAAAAGAGCAGGTAGGAAATCAGCAACTCCGAGATTCCTCATAAGGTTTCCGGAATTACATGTGGGTGGCCCCAGGCCAGGGATTAATGGCCGTATTTGGAAATGAAAATGAACGTCAGGGAAGATTGCTTTCTCGCCTCTAAACCAAACAAAGCCACTTTAAAGATGTTACCAGGCTCTGATGGGACATATCAGCCAGATTGAATAGCGATCCCGTTTATTTACTTATTTTTGCGGGACCTTGGTGAGGTGACACTGTCTCGTGGAGATGGTCCAGCAACCTTGTGAAGCATCTGGTCCCCTTAGGGAATCCTTTTGTCATCGAACTTCACTTGTCCCTCTTTTGAAGGTCCCACCGAATTGGTTCCCAGCAGAAGCATGCAGGCATGGCACGTTCAGTATTGATACCATAGTGCTGACTGTAAGTGAGTCCATATTCCACATGGGCAGATAGTACGGCTCAGATTGAGGATGAGGCTGCTGCCTGACAGCGGAAAGCAGGAATCCTGGCCCTCGGTGGGGGGGCCGTGGAGTTTGATGCGACTTCGCACTTTGTGCTGTGAATGCTGGGCTTTAAAGGGCCGGACCGGGACCGGAATATCCCTGGGAGATGCCACGTGCTCACAGGCCTTTGCTCTCAGTCTGGATTTTGTGTTGTTGTGAGCAGACTGTTGCTCTGACAGACAGGATGTGTATCTTCCCGTGGGGTGAACAGGTTCAGGAAGTGGAGGGTCTGGAGAGGAGGCAGGGCAGAGTGAGATGGAGCCGAATCGGCCTTGGTTAATTGCTTGATTTAGCTTTAGCTGCGTGGCCTTTTTGGGTTTCTGCCGTGGAAATCAACACCTTCCTTCCTTGCTCTTCGAAGTAGATCACCTCATTATCTTCCATCCTCAGAGTCACGTTCCACGGTGCTGTTTCTACTGAGTCTGTTTTGTAAACAGTGGCGTATGTTTGATTGCTGTTTGTGTTCATTAGAAGGAAGCGCGTTATTCTATTAGAGCGGGATCGCTACCCTTGAGTTGTCCTCATTTGCGTGTCACTCTTCATTTCTGTCTCGGATCGGCCCGGCTCAGGAGAAAGCCCAAATAACGCAGACGCACGTGCGTGTGCATTCGGATTGTCAGATGTGAAGGATTCTTCCAGTGCACGCAAATGAGATGGAGGGAGAGATGGGGAGGGTACGGAGGGGAGAAGGAAGATTATTAGAATTACTGGTGCAGTGCAAAGAAAAATAGCTCAGCTTCTGATGAAATAAATAAAACAAAGTCATGCATTATTAATGCTGCAGAGCCAGTGATAAGCAGCGTGTAGTGGGTTTAGATGAGGTGTAACTGTGAAAGCGATCACGCTGACAGAAGGGGAATACGTGCAGGGGGCTCCATGGGGGGGATACGAGGGCTTTGCAGATCCGCCCCCCCCCCCCCCCCCCCCCCCCCCCCAACCACAACACCCCGCACCAGCCGATCGCGTCTCTTATTATTTTACCACGATACTTCCCTTGCCCCCACGCCCCCCACAGCCCCCTCC
>JAODKE010000007.1:19859291-19872000 GCA_026779605.1 Mormyrus hasselquistii | reverse complement strand
GAGTGGGACTTGAAATCAAACTCGCCTCGCATAAGGGAGAGCCCTCCGTGCGCGCTCGCGGGGGGGGAACGTTGGCCCTTCCGTGGCCCCCCCCCCCCCCCCCCCCCCCAAGAAAAAAAAAATCTCAGTCTGTGAGTGACACTGTTGTTTTCGTTACAGAATGTCAGGCTGTCCTCAAACGGACTCCATCCTGACAAGGATTAGCTATAAAAAAAATAACTCCACAGCCACAAGTAATGTTCCAAATTCCTTAAAAAAAAGTCTCGTTTTACTCTACTGGGACTTTGGAATTTTCATTTGGAACTTCTCAGTGTTCGTTCTAAGACCTTTTACCCTAACTAGAAAATTTCACAATTCTGGTGCCATTTCTGTTCTATGAATTTATTTAGTGGGTTTATACTTTATCCTGTATAAAGCAATAATCTGTGAATGTGCTCCTCTGTTGGCCAATCAATCTAGGAATTCATTACTGTTAGTATCATGAGTGTTAGTTGTTTTACAGTGGGTTATAAAAGCATTAAGTGGAATTGAAAAGCCCTGCATAACAGTCAATGAATCAGAATCGCCAAGTACAAAAGGAATTTGTTTTGGTGCAGGTGGTGGCATGAGATGTACAATTAAACATACAGTCAAGGCAGAAGAACAAAAAATAATAAATAGGATGAAAAAAAAGATAGATGTAAAAATACCAACACAAATGTATAAAAGTGAGACAACCAGATGTAGATGATAGAAATGACTTCTACGAGTATAAGTGATTAGGTATGTTTCTCTTTGTGTGACTGTGGGGGGGTGGCAGATATGAGCTGTGTGGAGCTGACCGCTGGAGGCTGGGAACTGATGGAGGAATTAATACAGAAGACTGGATCCCTAGAGTGAAGTACTGTGTCTCATTGTCAGGGGGGCTGTGGTGTGCATAGCGGGCAGCCTCACACAGGGGCGTCAAGGGGGCATGAACATTCTGGAACATTCAGGGGGGCCAGTACTGTATTCAGGCCACAACTTTACCATTAGGGTGCCCACCCAAAGCGAGGGGATGAAGGTGACGTTTGCCAAGGGCCCCAGTGATTTGTAGCTGTGCCTCTGGCAGACCGGCTTCATGTCTCCGGGGCTGCAGGTTTGATCAGTGTCCCAGCTTTGGTTGGAGTTTACAGGGCTGCTCTCATTCTACATTTACCGAGTGATTATGAAAAACTGATGTGGTTGTCTTGGGGATGAGTGGTCTGGAGATGGATGCATGCAAATGTCATATTCAACCTGTCTGTTGTGTGAAAATGTAAATATAATTGTAACACTATCTTTTTGTTATCAGAGGAATGTAATCCAGTTCCAGTTACAAGGCTTCATGCTAGGATTTCAATATTCTGCATCGTTTGACAGGTTTATTGAGAAACGTATCAGAAATGGAAAGATGAGAAAGGTGATTGTAATTGTTTGCAATGATTTGTACCACCTGTTACCTATTCTAGGGTAAGTGCTTAGAGGATGGATGTATGGACGGATGGATGGATGGATGGATGGATGGATGTATGGACGGATGGATGGATGGATGGATGGATGGATGGATGTTGAATCCTGCTTTTGTTTTAAGGATAAATCAGGAACTGATTTGTCTTTTTCTCCACACCAGTACAATAGTATCCTTCCTTCCTTGTCTGTGCATGGCGGGGAACACAGGGAAATAAGAGTTTGGCCTACAGGAAATCCCCCATATCACATGGCCCTGTCTGCCAGGTTGGCCCTGCTCTCCTACAGAAAACCCTGTTTTTTTTCAGATACAATTGGACACCACTGGGTAGCAGCATATATACTCAGAAATGCAAGGTGCCCAGCAGGGAGACCAGTGGTAGCCATAAGATTCCAATTGGTGTTTTGAAGACCAAACACACTGAATCACAAATAAGAGCAGATGCACAAGAGCAGCCATCTGCTGTACAAGGAGCATGTCTGGGTTACACTTTAATCCATAATCACAGGAAAGAGACGAGACTGCTTCATCCAGAGGTATTCGTTAGTATAACGAGCTGTTTCAGCGCAATGGAACTGTGTGTAGTTGGGTTTATACATATTTTATGGGCACGGGAAGACATACGGCAGCTGGGTATCGCATTTCTCTGTTTTATAATAATGGAGGGTTTGAGATAAAAAGGCCTTGAGGGATGAGATTCAAATTCAGATGAGGCCCCTTGAGTGGTAGTACAGTTATCGTAAGAGACGCGGGAATATCACTCCAGAAAGTGGCAGTAAAACAGCCCATCATGATGTTTTTGTTTTGCAGATGCCAGTGCCCACCACAGTATGAGGGTCCAGAATGCCAGCAGACCAAGCACAGTTTCCACGGCAACGGCTACGCTTGGTTTCCTCCCATAAGGCCATGCTTTGAGAGCCACCTTTCCCTGGACTTCATTACAGAAGTCTCTGACGGGTTGCTGCTGTATGGCGGCCCCATGGCACAGCTGCAGCCCTGGGACCCCGAGGACTTCATAGCCATAGGTACTTGTCCAGCGCAAAAGAACGAACCCTCATGGTCAGAACTCGGCCTGCAGACACTGGGACAGTTAACCGAAAAAGTGAAGTACAAATGACAAGAGATGGCCAATATGTATGGCACTAATCACTGGCAGATTCAAGCAGAAAACCCAAGTACTAATGAATACCGACACAAATAATGGTGCTACCGGTGGCCAGAACTATCCAGAACATCAATAAAGATTGACGCAATGGATCAGGGAGAACCAAAGACATAAGGTCATAAGATTAAGATTAAGATCTTTATTCATTCATTGATTCTTGTGGGGTAGGCTGTCTTTGCCCAGCAGCATAATGAGAGTGGGACAATGAATAGATAAAAATAAACAACTGAAGTTAAAAAAGGATAAACAGAAAACTGTAGCGGAATCAAAGCACATACATATCAAAGTATGTTGATGCACGATTTGTTTTAGCATTGCCAAATACAATATTGGAATGGCATACAAAATCATATACTATCAGAACAAACAATGTATTCCCAGGATAGCCCTGTCACCACCTCCCCAATCTAATCCATACTCCTCCCACACCCTCCAACCGCTACAATCTCTAGTCCCCCCTATACCAGTCTCCACCTCTCGAAAACAATCTTTAATGACTGCCTAATTTTCTGTGACTTGGCTCAGTGTGGTCAGGTTCACCGGCTCAGAGTCTGTGACTGTCTTTTACAGTATGTATAGGGTGATGAGATCATTTTTGTTAAGGAGGATGCTTTGAGCTGCTTCAAACTAATTTTTTTTAAAAAAGCTTGGCTAAATAGTTCAGTTCTTCTTGTGCTTTGACTGGTTTATTTCCTTGATTGAAAGACTCAAACAGCTGCTCCACATTAACATTAGTGACACATGCATGATTAGAGGAGACTGACTAATCAGCACACAGTAAGAACTCAGTGCTTAAGTTAATTTTAATTGAAATGGTAGTTTAGAAATCCTGTCCTAGTTCAAAGTGTCAGGGCCCCCTGACATGGGCTGTGTCTTCTGCAGTCACCCTTCCCTTTCCTGCCACTAGGTGGCTTTGCATTAGTGCACTTTGTCAAATACTTTTTAAGTTATTGTGCTAAAGTGATAAATGTCTCTGGCCATGGACCATTCCAGAGTAATACATATTCTCAATGTAGGGAATGTAATAATCAATAAGTAGCTGTAGCCTCTTGCATAAGTATTTAATATTTACAAATATGAGTATGAAACTCAATAACATTCAGCACTGATGGCTTGGAACAAATATGAACATAGAAGAAAGTCTGTAGAAGACAGGCAGCATGATGGGACTAATCAAATTTTTGGAAAATAAAAATCAAAGTACATCTTTTATTAGGAAATGAAGATGATGGACACCTGTGAACTAGATATATAATATAGAACAGCTCCTATCATTTTTGCTGGTGACAGTGACAGGCCCTTTCAGAAGGAATATAGCCGGAGTAGAGTGCCTGGCAGTGGTTACACCCCAGTCACTGTTGGACAAGGGGGGCTGAGAATGTAGGCAGAGAGAAATCAAAGTCAGAGCTACAAAGTGAACAGGGGGAGGGAAAAACCTCAGCTGAGCGGCGCTGTTCAGCTTTCTGTTTTTTGAAAGAGGCAGGGACCCCCAGCGGCACGTCTGAAGCAGCACCAGGCTCCTGTGACCAGCTGGGCGGGGGCTGCCACAGCCTGGAACCGCACATCACACACGCCCTGCTTTTGACACCTGCCAATGTTGCGAATTTACAAGCGCTGTGTCGCACCACCGCTTCAGCTGCATCGGGAATCTGCAACCTCAGGTCCCAGCAGATTGTGACGGGAAGCGTCCCTGTGATTAATTCACCCTTCCCTTCAAGGAATTGGAAGAGCCACAAATTTAAGTCTCTCTCTTTTGAGGATGTGACTGGATTTGGGTCAGTCCCTGATGTGTTTTTTTCCCCTATCCAATACAGCTAACATCTGACATGTTCAGCAAGGTTACAATATATAGATTTTGTGTGTGTCTGCATTTGCGTACTTTTATATGTTTTTTTACAAGTGCATTTGTGCTTGGTTTGTATCTTAGTGTTTTGCAGACATCGCCCAGTAACAAAGGGCTCCCCTCATACCTCCTCAGGGGTCTCAAAAGCTAAATAAATAGCTAGTGACTAGTCATTAAATAAGACACTTATTTCTTTAACACTTACTGTAGTATGGCGACTGTTTGTAGGCAATTGGGGGCCCCAAATCTCACAAGGGGCCCACGCAAATGCAAGATATGACTGGTGGTAAACAATGCTGCTGCTCATCTTGATTACAGGCATGCAGGAGCCATGATGGTCAAGAGCAGATGCCAGTTCTTTAGTTTAAAAGGGGATCGAGGGCGAGAGAATTATATAGATCCAAGATTCTTTTTTTTTCCTTCCCAATTTTCAGTGTGTTAGAGATCTGTGACCATGTCCGGGTGGTTGTGGATTCAGATTTTTTGGCTGGTAGAGTAATTATATCACCACTGAGCCCTTGAGCACGGCCCTTAACCCCAACCTCCCCAGGGACTCCAGCTGACCCTGTTCCCAGATCTCAAGCCCTCCTCCCTTAGCGGCTGCTAAATAAACATATAAAAACTTAATGGGATCTGCTGTATTTGCCTTGAGCGGAGAGGTATAAAAGACACCCTGGAGACCCAGCCTTCAGAATTATAGGCACTGTTAAAGGGATATACAGCCTCAAGGAACCTTGTGATGTGCTTTGATTGATTTCATTAACGCGGCAAGCAGGGTTCGGCACTTCCTGCAAATCCATTTTTCAGTGACAGTGTCCTGTCCTGAGGTCTCCCTACCCAGTGTCATACAGCCAGCACGCTGCCCAATTCTGAGGGAATCCAGATCAAAAACTGTACACTTGGTTTTCTTTTCAGTCATTCTGGACCCGCCTTTCCCATTGGCGCCACCGCTGCCGCCTTAGGGGAAATGTCTCACTGTGACTCCCTGTCTTCTCTCTGCAGTCGCTTCCATTAGGTCTTCGAGGTTCAGGGTGAATGGAAACACCTGAAGGCCTTCAAAGAAAAGTCATGTAGAGAGCAGATACCAATCACGCCACTGGCTGGACTGGGAGTTCCACAGCAAAATGGGCAGGGAAGCAGAAATGCAGTGATTTGTATACTCACCCAATACTATTTTCATGTTTTTTGTTGCCAGTTTCTAACTGTAGGGAGGTGCAGAATTGAATTGTGGTGTTCCAGGCTGTATTTGATGGATCTAAACAGATCCCTGTTTTCCATTTTGTGTGTCTGCAGCAGTTTTTAAAGAAGTGTTTATTTGAAGCATCCTGCCATCCGGGCTTCTGTGTCAGACCCAGATAGAAGCAGGTTTGGGAGACAGGGTTAATCCTCACCTCCAGCCTATTCTTCTATGACTGGGGGACAGATTTTGTATGAAATTGGAAAAGAAACAGATAAAGAACTGTCAACAGCAGCTTAAATGCAGATTTAAGGCAGAGTCGTGTGGGAACTTTAGTACTCTAAGCTCCGCTCTGATTCTTGAGGAATATTTTTCTTTTTTGTTAAAAACAAAGGTATATCAGTTGAAAACGCTCTCGGAGTTGATTTAACCCATGTGGAATACAGCCCGCTGGTGTCACGTTGACTTGAAGAGGACGTCCTGACTTCTGGCAGATAGGGGCGTGTCTCTGACAGCCTTCCCTTGTCGAGTGGGTGATTTCCTCCAGAGAACTGGCGCACTCTGCTCAGAGCGGCTCTTGGCTTTTACGGAAACCTCTGATGTATGGTGTGTATCACGCGGATTCGGCTGGCTAGTCTCTGTGTGAGCTCTGCTGGCCATTGGGGATTTCTGAGTTTCAAAACAGCTGTAAGAGGGCTGTGCTCTGTTCTTGGCTAAATCTCTTATCAAGTCCAATGTCCTCTAAACTCTAAGACATACCTGAGGTGAATGGTGGCTTTGAACTCATAGACACAGCCTTGAAACTGGATATTTAATTTCACCTGGTTTAAATGATGCAGTGTTTTTACTTATTGTATGGCTTTATTCAGACTTAAGTGATTGTTAATCCACTTACTGTATCTGCATATTCTTATTGTAGCAGGTTCACTGTCTTACCTTAACTGTTCAAATAAAGTCAGACTTTATTGTAGTGTTTCCCAGCCTGGTCCATGTTTTTGCTCCCTCCCTGCCAGACAGATCATATGGGAGGGAGCAAAAAGGCAGACTTTCTGCGGGTCCCTGAGGACTGCATTGGGAAACACTGCTTTATTGCTACATATGTAGTCTTACAGTGAATCAAATTGCTTTTGTCAGATGCCTTAAAGACGGCTTTACACAGAACATGACAAGTTAGACTCTAGACAATAATGGATGAATAAATATATATGCTGTACATAGTGCAGTTCGACTTGGGCTGTGTAGTTGAATGGATCGTTTGTACATTATCTCACTTTAGAAATGTGCATGTAAGAGGCTTACAGTGGAAGAGCAGTGGGTGTGCACAGAACAGTGAGAGAGTTCTTCCAATGTTATGTGCAACTGATGCAGAAGGTGACAGTTGCAGATGGTTGATAAACAGTTAACTGTTGGGTCCCTCTTGTGACTTTTCAGTGAGATTTTCTAATGCCTGTTTAGATCACTACCCATGCATCTAGTCATTTGGCCTTAACTCATAGAATTAAGGTAGAGCTGTACTGGCCAGAGCTTTTTATATTTTTGAAGAGGGCCCCTGAATATTCAGTTGATATGATGTTTTTTTGTCTTTGACCTGCTTTCCAACGAGTAAATTCTCAAAATTTCCAGTTGCTCTCGTACGCCCCTTGCAGATTTGAGCTTGGCAGGCAGAGGGAACCCTCAGCGTGGTGCTGGACTTTTCAAAAGCAGAGGCTGCTTTGTCAGGCCGCAGTTTTTGGGAGATTTTTGAGGAAGAGGAGGCTGGTAGTCGGCTGACGCGTTTGTTACACTTTGTGTGTTGGGCTGCGAGGGAATAGCCTCAGCTCCTGGCTTCTGTGTGTGTGTGTGTGTGTATGTGTGTGTGTGTGTGTTGGGGTGCGCCCTTGAATGCCTCTCACACCGACTGTGAGGGCTGGATGTCCACGCCGACACTCTGCCATGACCTCAGGTCCTCTGGGCATGCTGATCCCCTCTCTCTCCCCAGAGCTCATTAACGGCACACCAACGCTGAAGATAAACCATGGCTCTGGCACACTGGTGCTGCGGTTGCCTGGCAACGTGAACACGGCAGACCGACGGTGGCACCGGCTGGACGTGAGAAGCGACGGCAAGGTGGGCGTCGCTGTAGCTGCAGCACGGCTCAGGGGAGCGAACCAAGACCCAACGCGCGTGATGTCAGGGTCAAAGAAGTGAAAAAAGTAATGGTGTCAAAGTTGGGAAAAAAGTTTTGAAACTGCAGTTCTCTGGACTTCCTGCTGTGGATTCAGGGCAGTATCAGCCACATAGTATTTCTTCATGGGGGTGGTATGTGGCTCATTGGTTTAGGGTGCTTAGCTTGTGATTGGAAGGTTGCTGGTTGGGTCCCTAAGAAAGGCCCTTAACTCACACACGCTTCATGGACTGGCTGACTATGCTTCCTCAAATCGCTATTCAATCGTTGTTTCTCCTTCTGGCATCATCCAAAAGGAAGTGCGCTTCATGTTGGACCGCTGCACCAGTGGTCATTTTCTGGAGATGGAGAGTGTCAGCAACTGGGTAATGACCAAGGACCTCGCAGCCTGTGAAGTCAGTGGGGTCACACCCAACCTGGACAGGTAAGAACCTGTGTCTCTCACATCCCCTTTCTGCCCATTTAAGCCAGCCTGAAAATCTTGAATATATAATTCACTGCTTGACAGTAAACAAGTGTGCATATTAAAGTCAATTTCTGGAGTTTGCCAAGTTGTCTGGTGTAAGTGTCTGATGTTAACCTCTGCCCATTTTCAAACTTTTGGTTATGTAATACATTTAATCTTTAAAGAATGAGTAAATAAATCATATTTGTTACCTTTGATCACTTGAGTTCCAGTTCATCCAAGAACCTAGAGAAACTTTTTTTCATATATCCATTTGCTAGTTCTTCATGGTATAGCAGGGATGTATATTACATTCCTAATTCTCCATAGTTCTCCATGATTTATATCACTTCTCCATTTCCCCATCATTCCCTGAGATTTCCTTGACATCCCTAATGCACCTAATGCAACGTTTCTTTTTTGCTCGTTCAGCTTTGAATTAATTGATCCAATGTCTCCACGGTTCATTGCTGATTCTGGAAGCGGACGGCTTGACAGGCTGATATATTCCTTCTCCCTCATCAGTTGCTGACTACTCCCACCCCCACTGCCCCTCCTCCCCACTTCAGGTACCTGAACCTGACGCAGGTGCTGCAGCTGGGCGGAGTCAACGAGAACCTGCCCTACATCTATCCCCAGCTTCAGCACAAACACTTCACCGGATGCATCCGCAACCTTGTGGTGGACAGCAAGGTACAGCGCCCTCTGGTGGCCAGTTCCTGCTCTCATTGCCGATTGTTGTTCTTTAGATGCGTAGCAGGTTACAGTTACTGCACGGCTTCGCCAACAGCATCATTCCAGGCCTGTTAATTGTAGTAAAGCCCTGTGGAATGGGCTCACTTGTCATTAATAATCTATGTGAGAAAACTGCCTTCTCCACCAGCTCCAGCTTGGCCTTACACCCCACCGAAAGAGGCACCCATGACATTTAGTTCTTCCTTTACACTTTTTTGGAAAGGCTTAGAAGAAGCCCTCAAAGGCATGAGGCACCTTGTAAAGATGACAATGCTAACGTTCTCCGTAAAGCACTGGAATAAACGGCCTGAGCGGTTGCTTGCCGGCCGGGTGCAGGCCCATTATTCCGGTGAAATGAGTGGAGATGAAAACCGAGTGGCGGGAGATAAAGGAGGCCCCGGGACCCCGTGAGGACATGGGGCTGCATTAAGGCCCCCGGGCTCTTTCAGGCGAGCCACAATGCAGAGGAGGAGCACATTGAAATCAAAGCAGGATATTAACACTGAAATGTTTTCATACCAATGGCTGTTCCACTATTTCCTTTCTTTCTTTATGTCTTTTCCTCCTGATCTGACTCTCTTCTGCACTCCTTTTGCCCTCTTGCCCTACTCATTTTCCCCAGCCTTGTGTTTTCTGCAACTGTATCTTCCTGCCTATTTGCCCCACAGTTTTACGACCTGGGCTCCCCTGCAGACTCCCAGGGCAGCACCCCGGGCTGCCTGCTGACGGACGGTAACTGCCTGACCATGGGGTACCCATCCTGTGGTCCCAGGGGGCGTTGCCAAGGCGAATGGGGCTCCTTCAGCTGCCAGTGCGTCCCTGGGTACAGTGGGCACCAGTGTGAGCACGGTATGTCCCCTGGGAGCCAAGACCCAAAACTAAAATCAGCGATGAGATAAAAGCCAGGGTGTTGTAAAGTGTGAAGGCCTTTCTCCTCAGAAACCTCCCTTCAAGCGGGACAGCTGGACATTAACGCTGGATGCCTTTATGATAAGGACTCCCCTCAACGGTACAGCAGCACGCTGCTTTGGGACATTCGCTCATGAGTCTGACTGCAGAACCTCACTGATCATCCTCACTTTCCGCTATTCCTAAATTATCGAATATTCTGGCAAAGACCTTAGAAAAACTGATTTTCTAAAAGATTAACTGTCCCCAAGATATGGTAAGTAATATCTATGTGCCAGAATGAAAGTGAAGCAATATAGACAGCAGTGGTCTTCACCGCCATTCAAACCATGCGTTTGCATGGGGCCCCCAAGGTTTGGGCCTCCTGTTGGCCCCCAACAGTCACTGCACCATATGTTAAAATTAATTCCATCCATCCATTTTCTGTAACTGCTTGTCCTATTGAGGGTCAGGGGGTCTTAGGCTACAA
This sequence comes from Mormyrus hasselquistii, assembly GCA_026779605.1. Taxonomy (NCBI): domain Eukaryota; kingdom Metazoa; phylum Chordata; class Actinopteri; order Osteoglossiformes; family Mormyridae; genus Mormyrus; species Mormyrus hasselquistii. The sequence goes on along the minus strand of JAODKE010000007.1, from coordinate 19,861,625 downwards.
GGGTGCCAACCCATCACAGGGCACACTCACACACCATTTACACCTTGCTTTTTTTTGGAGTATGGGGGGAAATTCCATGATGACATGGGAAGAGCATACAACTTCACACATGGAACCCCTGGGGGGTGGAGGGCCTTGAAGTGAATTTTCAAGTAGGACCCCAGAAACCACAATCTTGTCCCTGGATATTTGTTTTCTGGATATATCTGAGCACAGTGCACTGCTCTAGTTGTCAGAATGTAGATTTTGTACAGCTAAAGACAGTTCTATAACACAGAAAACATCAAAATGTCCCCCAATGATAGATAAAGCGTGTTTAATCATGTCCCCGAAAACCTCGTGAAACGGAGATGGTTGAGCCTTTCATCGCCGGAAGAGTGACACGCAGGAAACTCGGGGGAGCTGAAACATGCGATTAGGGGCAGAGCGCGCCACAAAGCCGCTGCGCGGGATGCATTGGCCACGGGAAATTTCAGCTCTGCGTGAGATGGGATTAAAACTATTTTTATCGGGGTTTTGATGTCCGCGATTTTAGTGCCGCGACGCGCAGAAATGAGACTCTGTCATGGCTGCGAGGAGATCGGGGCACTGGGAGCAGTGAACACGGCCATGAAGTATCCCCCAGCCCCCTACGGTCTCCTGGAACACGCAATTCCAGAACACGGAGTCACCAGGCGGCCGTGTCTCTCGGCGCTGATGCTGCGGTATTACATGCCTTCCCTGGAGTGTAATGGAGGAAGGGGGCAGATGGGAGCCTGTTTATTCTGTAGTCATCCCTGTTCTCGTTTCAGTATGTGGTCTTTGCACCGAGCTTAATCAAATATGTGTATATACTGCAATGTCTCGCCCTGAAGTCCTGAGCATTTCCTGGAGATTGCTTATTCTTCCAAGACCAATGCATGGGTGGCATGTAGCTCAGAGGGTTAGGAATCTGAGCCCATGTCAGGAAGGTTTTTGGTTCAAATCTGACTGAGTACTAAAATATATCAGCTGTGGCCCCTTGACCCCAGCTGCTCCCGGGATGCTCGAGGGATGCCTTCCTTCCACCCGTATCACCGCCCCGCATGCAGTAGTGAGTCCGTCATGTTGATTGGCAGGTGACCCCAGTTCTTTGTCATCCGCAGAGGTACCCGCCTATTCTTTCGACAGCGAGAGCCACACCCACCTGCAGCTGGCACTGCCACTCCCCATCCGCCGGACCCAGGTGCAGGTGCTGGTGCGAACCCGCAAGCCCAGTGGTACCATCCTCAGCCTGGCCTCTGCAGGCCAGCGGGAGTACCTGCGGCTGGAGGTGAGTGGGGGCGGGGCGGACCCAGCAGTGTCCGGCTGCTGGAGCGTGAGACCGAACTGGCACTGCCATGCAGGGCGATTCATGGTAACTCTAAATAGTGGCTTCACTACTTGGGCAGAGACCTCCCGTCGTACCCAATTTGCTCGATGAATTTGCATTTGAGGTGCTTCCTGCTTTGCCAAGGGTCTGAAATGCGTTGATTATAAATTTGGCAGGGTTTCCTTGACCTTCTTTCTGGTGTCCATCATTATTATTATCTAATCACTGATCACTGCCGGATGAAGGGGCGTCGCTCAGCATAAAAGCTCTGGGGGTGGGGGCAGTGTGTGACGCATGCAGGCCGTTCTGCCCATCCTCAGGTGTCCAGTTTTCCCTCCCTATTTAACACAGCGAGCTGCACTCTGGTTATGCCCTTTTGTTCTCCCTCTCCGGCCTCAATGAATACATCCATTGTGCCACCCCCCCTGCCCCGCTCTTGCACCCCCACCTCACTGAATCTCAATCCCAGAAAAAAGAGGGACAGCCATTTCCATAAGAGCTGCCACATCTCAGCATTCACCAATGAGCCCCGTGCAGCCCGAGCCCCCACCCTGCCCACCATAACCAAGATGGAGCTCTTGTGCATGGAAGCCGCCCTGCTGGTCATGTCTTTAAATGCAGTAGCAGGCAACCAGGCTTGTTAAGGGTTTAGTCTCCTGTTCTAACTGGTGGAGTCTGAGGTGTCGCTCGAGTGACTCATCAGATGAATGTTCCAGATCTATATGAATCACACTCACCCTCCTCATGCCCCTCCCGGAGTCAGCTTCGGGTCCCAGCCCAGCCCAGCCCAGCCCAGCCCACATAGGTTTTGTGTGTTCCTGCTCCTTTTCCTGCGATCCTGCCTGCATCACATGTGGCCGCTGGCGGACGGTGGATTGGAATGCCGTCTTGCTCAAAGAGCGGCTCCTCGCTCTGATGCTGATGCTTTCTATTTGGCTTTTTCCCCCGGCAGAGGGGTGGCAGGCGGAGGCGGGGGGGGGGGGGGGGGTCCACATGGGCGGGGA
>JAODKE010000007.1:19839316-19859191 GCA_026779605.1 Mormyrus hasselquistii | reverse complement strand
GGGGGGGGGGGGGGGGGGGGGGGGGGGGGGGTCTACATAGGCTCGGGTAATGAGCCACTCACGCTGGGGGGGGCGATCAACACGGCACAGCTATGGAGAGACGGAGAGAGGTGAGGAGAGGGAATGAAAGAGATATATAGATAGATGGAGGGAAGGAAATGGCACCCAACCCCCACACCGTCAAAAAAACTAAGGGTCCAAGAGCTGCAGGACTAGATGTTCGCTCAGCACTGGCTCATGTCAAAGCCAGACAAACCTCCCGAAAGAAATGTAGACGCGGCACAGAGATTGGTGGTAGGGGTTGGGGTTGGGGGGGGGCGGCCACTGGTAACGTTATGAAGTCCTTTGAGAAACGATGACGAGCCAATATTAACGACTCATTATGAGATACTAGGAAGAGCAGGTCCTGCCACCTTCACGCTGGCCTTAGATTTGCCTTCACAGGTCTCCTCCTGTTTTTATTTTATTTTAAGAATGAGCAGACGCCCGGCCTGACTGGCAGGGTGACACCCCTGTCAGCTGATTGTCAGTCCTGCCTGGGAGTCTTTAACTGCCCCTTATGAGTGATGGGCCCTCATAAAACTGCAAATAAAATAATCACACGTAGGTTTTCTGTCACCTCAGGGCCGGCAGGTGCTCAAACACACTCTGGACTCACTAACAGCTGAGAACCATCTTCTGTATAAGAATGTTTTCAGTGTGAAAATTACACGGTTCTGTTACCTGTAAATATTTAAATCATTTGTTGTGAGTATTGCCCGAAAATATATAAAAAAAGAAACCATATATTTTCTTCAGGCTCCAATGTGATAAAACACTAAAGCACCGGCACTTTCCATGGTGCCTGTGTTTTTTTCCCCTGGAATGCCACATTTCTCTCATGGCAAAATCAGATTCTCAGATGTCCCTGAGAGCAGAGGAAGCAGATTCTGTTTCTGCCAAGAAGAAGTCTATAGCTGGGATCAAAGTGACTTCAGTCGTCCATCAGAGAAGGAGGTGTCTGAGCCGTGGGGGGGAGTTACTGATTATTAAACAGAAGGTGTGGCTCTAATCTCACTCCCTGCTCATATTAGATCATCCAGGGCCTCCTGGTCACCTACTGTAGCCTCAGTGATGGTGAGCGTGGCCTGACTCTGCAGTCCCATCGCATGGACGACGGCGAGTGGCACGACGTGCAGCTGGATCGTCACGACAACGAGTTCACACTGCGGCTAGATGGGGGTGGCGGCCGTCGGGAGGTCACCGCTCTACTGGGCCAGAACTGGGAGGACGTTGGTGACCCCATGGCTGTACTGGTGGGGAACAAGAGCTTTCTGGGTATGATCAGAGCAAGGAATGCTGGGAAATGGGCGGAGAAGAAAGGGGCCGCTTTACAAAAACAACAACGATTAAAGATATAATTCATTTCTAATCCTGCCTCAACATCGCAATATATTTTAGTGACATTGTTATAAATTATTAAAATGAGAAAATTAATTAATAATAGGAACACACCTTAGCGTGAGCTGTGGTGTAGCTACTAGGAAAGCTGGTGACAGCCGTGACATTTGCATGGAGAGGAGAGGAGACCTGGAGGGTATCGGGGACACGTCAAAGGCAGGAGTGATTACGATGAAGATGGCATCACTGCGGACACCACATCGCCGGAGAGGCAGCATGACCAGGGAGACAGCATCGCTGGGGGCAAAAGCACACAGTGTGTTTGCTCACTAAGTGGGCTATTAGGAATGTTTCCTTAAAAATGAGACTGATACCAAACCCTTTACAGGATGCATACGGGACCTGAGACTGAATGGGCGTCATGTTCCACTGGACGGTCGCTCCAGTGAGGTGGCATCTCTGCTGGGCTCCCAGGGTGTCAGCCACGGCTGCTCGTCCGACTCCTGCAGGGGGCACCAGTGCAGCCCCCCCTTCACCTGCGTGGACTTGTGGCGGATCCACGAATGCAGGTGAGAGCTCCACCCCTGCCCACCGCCCCCATCACCTCCGCCCCTCCCCACCTACCAACCCTGAGTCCTGATAAACAGCGTCTGTCAAACCGTGATGGGTGTGTGGGCGCCCCCCACGCTCTCCGCCGAGATGATATCGTGTCTGTTCTGATTTCCCGCATCAGTTTTGATTCCCGCAGCTAAAAACGGCAGAGCTGTCGCTCTCCCGCATCCACCCGCGGAACATTCCGGTAATTTAACCTGTGGTAAACGTGTCAAAATGCACTTCTTGAGCTGCCGATGTAAGATGGTTCGAGCTTCGAGTCCCCCTTTGATCTTACTGCTCAGTGTCATAATTACGAATGTCGATTTGAGGAAGAACCTAAAACTACAGAAGTGGGGAGTCTCAAAGACGGATCAGTTTCCTGGTCAGTCATGTTTTGTGTTTTTGGGCATTTTTCTGGGTTAAGTATTAACTTGGCTTGACTGTCCTGATCAGGGGCAATTTTAGGTTTTTTTTTAAGTGAGGGACATAACAGAGGTCATAAGCTGTACTGTTTAAAATCTGTCAGTGGCAGTAGACAGGACACTGTGGCACTTGAGCCCCGCCCCTGATCCTGAGTGTCCTGAGCGGGTTTCACAGCGAGGTCCCCGCAGGAAGCTGGTGTCGTAAACAGTAAGCTGGCAGGAGCCCAAGCCGAAATGCTCTCACCAGCCTTTTATGTGTCCTGCAGGTGTCCCGTGGGTCACATGGCCTGGGAGAACGCCACGGGCAAGGTCTGCATCTACACGCTGTGCGCCAGCCAGCCATGCCGGCGGGGCACCTGCGTGGCGCACTCCCCCACCCAGTACACCTGTCACTGCCCTGAGGGCTACAGGGGGCGCCGCTGTGAGGTCACACTGGCCATCTACCGAGACGACCTGGGACTCAGCTTCAGCTCCATGTTCGCCATTTCGATCTGCTTCCTGGCACTCCTAGGTAGCTATGTCCAGTATATCGTGTGCCGCCTGTGGTAAAGCCTCCCCCTTACTCCCCCGGGCTCGCTGTCCGTGCCCCCCTTCCACCCAACATCTCCCATCTGTGCCATTTTCCCCTTTGCATGTGAGTCACTGAAAACCAATGTTTCTGTCATTTGATCATCTACTTCACGTGTTGGAGAATGAGATAGAAGCAGGGCTGGGTCACATTTGCCCGTCGGCAGAGTAACGCCAGATCGCTGCTGTGTTGCTGTTATGCTGGAAAACACTGCTACTGTCATTTCAAGGAATCATCCCTGTGGTGTCAAAAGGAGCTTCCCAAGAAAGACACTCCATTCACTCCTTATGGAGGATGACCCAGACTCATCCTGAGCAGCTGACAAAACTAGCAGGGAGCTAACTAGGAATCCTGGCGTGTTCAATGTGCCTGGTTGGGGAAGAAAGGAGAATGCTGTTAGTTGTGAAATACAAATTCAAACATTTTCTATTAAAAATGAATTTTCCCTTCTGCTATGATGCAAACGAGCAAATGAAACAGGCGCAATTTTCCGGACAATGCTGTGCTTAACAATGAGTTTTTTTCCAAAGACAACAATCCTGTTTACCGGCAGTGATTGCCACTTCAGCAGTGTCGCCACGGTGACCTGCAGACACATGGTGTTTTTGGTCTTGGTGTTTATTCGACATTTGCGGCATCGTTAGGGGATGAGTTGGTTAAACGGTGAAAAGTTGAATGCAGAAGTGTGTGCTTTCCCAGCTATTCTGGTCAACAAAAGCCGGCTTGCTAGAGGAACCTTTTCCTTTCCAAACTAATGGGTTTATCGCTGGAGCGTTCCGCCTCATCCCCACCCCCTCCGCTCCCACTCGCAATTTTAATGCATCCCGCTTGCTGTTTATCTCCCCAAGCATACATCACACAGAGTTGTGTTTTTCAGTCTCTCTGCCGTAATCCCATTGGTCCGTTGTAGGGGGTACCAGGTGCTCTGGACAGCCACTGAGTCTGCAAATGGTCCTGGGTTCAAGGCTGAGACCAGGTGACTTATAAGAGTGTCAATGGATGAGCAGATGAAATCATTGACCTAGATTCCACCTCATCGCACGTTGCCGTGCTCCCTCAGGGAATTGTGGGTTTCCCTACCTAAACCAATCACACGACTGGTGCGTGTTCAAGGTGGAACGACGGAAAATGCAGTCAGCGCAGTATGCATCAGGCATATGAGTCTATGCACCCTCACAGCCATCCAGTAATGCCAGGACTGGATAGTGATCTTCACTAAATGGTATTGCGTGTCTGACCATGTGTCAGCCATGCTATTAGGGTGTTCATACAACCCCCCAACCCAGTTTGAGTCTACAGATGAATGTTTCCACCTCACGCACCCTGCCCCCCTCCCTGTTGTTTGTTTTTTTTAGTTTTAGCATCTTAACTGCCCTCACCAGATCGCCTCCTTCTTTTTCTCTGTTCTGTTTTTTTAACCCCTTTTGTATGTTTTGTAAAGTTTTTTTATGAAGATTGCTTTCTTATGAAAAACTGTGAATGAGGCTGAGGGTTTTTTAAGTTGGACTATAATACAAAAAAAGAAACTCCGCTACAATATATAATGTCATAGGTCATTGGTACTGGAAATGTTCCTGTGATTTTTATTACCAGACTAAAAGAAAAACCCCCTCTGTCTCTCCGCTTTTTCTCTCTATTATCTCTTATTCATTCCTTTAACCTTCTCACGGTCATTTCCTTTCTCTCATTTCAGTTCTTCACCCCATCCTGCCTCATATGTGGGATTATTTGGTCCTGGTATTATATTCGAACATTATAAGTTAATCACAGAAAGTCCTCACAGAAAGCTGTGCTGAGTCTCTCTCCAGACCATGGGGCTGTGGGTTGTCATAGTGGGTTTATCCCCTTACCTGCTGGATTCATAGCTAGGGAGGTAGAGGCCAGTATTCCAGGAATAATAGGGCAGTCAGCGATTTCAGGAACTGCATAGCTCATCACTGGCAGAAACCCATAGGAGGGGGTGAGAGGTTTGATAGGGAGCATGGGGGGGGTGGGCGTTTGGACTCAGTCAATCACTGAGAGTTTTTTGCTCATAGCAGGTGGTGTGTGGTTCAGTGGGTCAGGGTGCTGTGCTTATTATCAGAAGGGCACCGGTTCAAATCCCAGGGTGGGTGGAGTGATGCCGTCATTGGGCCGCTAAACAAGGCCTCCAGTTGCTCCTGGGACTGGCTGCCCCTGCTCTCCCAATTAAAAATGTGTGTCATTTTGGATAAATGTCTGCAAATTAAGTAAAATGGTAAATGTAAATGATCACGGCCCTGGCCATGTGTGTATGTTCACCATATGTGTGTATGTTCACCACATGTGCGTATGAGTTTCTCCTGGTGATCTTCTTTATGCAGTGTTCCTCGCTTAGCCATACCGTGTGATATTATGCATGTGGGATGTCTGCTGCCCTGTGAGGTCTGGAACGGAATAGCATACCACCAGTGAACAGCCCCTCTCATTGCCAGTCGAGACATAAACAAGGTCATTACGCGCAGAGAGACACACAATTCCTAGTGGTTCTCATTGTACATACCCTCTGTCTGATGCCCGTAATTGGCAGCGATGTAAGACCGACCCCTGCGGTGAAAACGGTGATGAGATGACTAGTCTAGGGATGGGGCTTTTAAATGTTAAACTGATAACTTTAGTGACCAAACTTTTGCTGGAAAGAAGGGCCCTACTGTTATACCCTTAAGCAAGATACTTAAATCACTTTAAGTTAATGTATGCTGCTCTGGGTTTTTGATAAATAAGTAAAAGGGATCATTTAATGTGAATCTATATTGGTTCAACAGCCGTGACCAAAAAGATGGACAATGTCTCGGGGGAGGAGAAGTTCCTGCAGTGTTCTTCCAGACTTAATCCAGATTGTTTCTGTAAACATCCAGCTTAAATGTAAGAGTGCTAAGCTATAAAAGTCACTTTGGGTAGTGCTTGCTAAGCATATAAATAATGTAAAACAATGTGGTATTGTGGGAGCGGAGGCCCCGGGGCCACAGAGAGCGGGTCTCTGTAAACAGCATTATGGATTGATGCTCAGCTTGGACTCCTGCCTGGGTGGTTGTAATTTATTTAGTGGTGAGCTCATCACGTTAGAAGCAGGCGGACCGCCAGTCCACACTGTGGAACTTAACTAAGGCCCCGATGCATTTCCAATGGTTAAAAGTGGGTCAAAAGTGGTATTTATGCAGGCTGCCTTGGAAAGGAATACGGGAAATGAATAATGTAGTAGAGAGATGTCTCTACCCTAGGTCCTGTTATCCATACAACCTGACCTTAGTCAAACGGGTTTTATAATTTCCAATTTAAGAAGGATGAAGGAAACCTGTTGTTATTAATCAATTAAGAGCAAAAGTCACGAATATTTTAAAGCAGTGGCCTTGTGACTAGGAATACTCGGATACTTTTAGTTATATTGAAACTTCACTCACCTCAGTCTTCTAAAAGTAGAAGAGACTATACTGTAAGTCCTGAGAATGATCAACAGATGTCTTAAAACATCACCAAATTATCTATATACTCTATATAGACTTGTGATACAATCTCATCAAGATCCTCTTTTGCAACCATATGCTGCAGAAGGGAAGGTCTACGCGGTAAATTAACTAGGCTTCCAGCCCCTTCTGTAAGATGTTCCACATCGTGTGAACATTGTGCATCTAGCTGTATTTCATGGTAGAATCCGAACCTGAGCTCATTAGTCACCTTCAGTTATGTATGTGATATCATCCACTTGCAGGTGGGATGCTAATGTATGAGTAAGCTTAGTGACCAAGATGTATGTCAATCAGATAAAGACAGGCACTTTACAGTAATGCCTGGAACAGGGGCTAGAAGTTAGAATTCATGGTGGGTTTATCCTTGTACCGTAACTTATGGCCTTTTCACCTATCATTGTTTGAGAGTAAGTTCTTTTGTCCTGTGATCTTCTCTTCCCCTTCGTCCACCTGGTTTGAAGTTCATAGGTTATGGATTGGACACACGGTAATTCATTACGTTCTGGCTACTTGCCAAGCAAAGAAATCAGCTACATGCTGTCCCGCAGATAATTAAGGCTGATTTCAGGAGCATTAGTCACCATCCATTTCCTAAATTGGGTCCCCCTGCAAGAGCGTGAAGGTCTTTTTTGCTGTTCAGTATGGTGCTAAATGTGAGATGTATGGTTTGGATAAAACCAGATGCTGCGAAAGTGACTAATTAAATCGCAGTTTGAGCAGAGCAGAAGAGTCCATCTGCATTCTGTGTCTTTTATAAGTCTGAAGAACCCTAGAATGAGATGCCCAGCCCTAAAAGTTAGAATTTATTGTCAGGTTCTGCAGTCACCTTGTGTGCTGGAATAGTTACATGTTAGGTATGTTCTGGCTGTGCTCAAAATCACGAGACAGGTTTGACAGATGTGGCACCTACTAGGGCTGGGCATTACAGTATAAACCAAAAACCGTATCTCTGTATGTGTTGGCAGAATAGCAATACACGATTTACACCTTGGAATTTTATATGTGTGATGTCACAAAAACTTTAATGTACAATTAAACCAAAGTGTGGAAAAAATGCAAATGCAAATACAATGTTTGCTTCCCTGTACAACTGCTACTATTCAGCATTGAAATTTTCTTTACTCCAAAGAGAAGTCTCGACATAAAAACAAAAATAAATCATGCCCAGCACTTACGGCAGTGAAGTGTTTCACTCCATAATGTCCACTGACAGACTTTTTCCTCAGTTTTTGACATTGCTCTCAACACAGAAGGTGAATGTTTTGGAACAAAAAAAATCTTAAATCTATTTAGAAAATAGCTCTAAAAACAGAACCCAGATAACCATCTGAAGTGCACGTAATAACCAGAGAGATCCTTACTTTAAGGTATTAACCTTCAGTAATATATTTAACCTGAGTCATTGGGAATTTTTTTTTAAAGAAAATGAAGCAATTTACCACGACTCCTCACATTTCACCCCTATCAGCTTTCCCGTGACCCAAATGTTTTGATTTTAGCTGCGAATTCTGGGATTTTATGCAACACCGCAGTGCTCTTGTGTTGTTTACAACCAACTAAAGGTTTCTTTTAAAAATTGTACTATTCCTTAGTTTGGGTATCAAGATGTCGCTGCTATTAATGCAATCAAAGGAATAATAATGTGTGAATGGTATTGTCTCATTCTAAATCTTCTTCGGAAATATATTGATATGCTGCCCAGACCTAGTTATGGAGAAGTTGGTGGTGGTGTGTCCTCATGCCTACCTGTGCCGTCCAGCTGTTGCAGGCTCTGTTGCCTCGTTCACAAAGGCGCATGCAATAACTGCGATCAGGATAAGAGAGATAGAGTGAGGTTGGCAAGTAAGATACCTTGAAGTTCAATACAGTCCCAGTGTCAATTGTCTGTGCGAGTTACAGGAATGGCTGCAGTTCGTAATGTATTTATGTCACTTTGCTAGATTATTATCAGTTCTGGTGATGGAAGAAAAAAGCTACAGTGAACTCTCCTTTCTCCTTTCTTCCGTGGTGCCGTTGCCTGCCCCCCCCTACAGTGCTGCTGTTGGGCATATTCCTCTGGACGCGCTGGAGGTCCTACAAGGGCCTGAAAGAGGGAGTGTACCATGTGTCAGCACATCACGACGGCTGGGAGGACATCCGGGAAAATGTGCTCAACTACGACGAGGAAGGCGGAGGGGAGGAGGACCAGGTGAGCCAAGCACCAAGCACTACCTTCTCACATCCTAAATACACACACATGAATGTAGACTCAGGCAGCTTTGTTGTGTCTAGGGGCCTCTACTGGAAGGTTGTAGTTAGCTAGTTTCAGAATAAGGAATGTATTTAATGTTTAGTATAGTGATTGTTTGTGGCCAACAGGGGACCCCAAAGTTTGGGGGCCCCAGCTAAAAGTGTGGTTTGAGTGGTGGAGAACATCGTTGCTACCTGCACATGCATGCTGTGAAATGTACCAAGAAGAGCGCATCAGCGCATGAAACATTTATCCCCACATATGCAAGGAGACCTCCACATAAACTAATGCAGGCAAATTGGCCCAGGGAGGATATTTTTCATTCTAATGCCTGTTTTAATGCAATGAGTTCTTCAGAGGAACATCAGAGGGGTTTAAGTGTCTCTTGGCTGAACATTCTTGACTGAATCAGAATATCCCTTGCTTTAAAACAATGTCCATTAGAGTCCACATATGAGAACAATACACAAATACTTTATCAATATCTCAGTACTCGACTGATATTTCTACATGATTCCCAGAATATGGCCAGTAGGGCGGCACTGTTGCCTCACCCCTCCAGCATTGGAGTGGGGGATGGGGGGGGGGGGTTGGATTTCACCTCTGCTCTGTGTGTAGGGTTTGCATGTTCTCTCAGGCAGGTTTACTCCTGCAGTCCAAAGACCTGCTGTTATGCTAATTGGTGTCTCTACATTGTTAATGTTTGCTTGCGAATTGCTTGCGTTCCTTCCGGTGACTGTCTGGATGTGGGTATCTAGCTTTGTTGTGGGGGATTGCCTAGACCTAATCTAATCACTGGTTCTTTTAATCATTTGAGAGTAAGTCTCCTAACACATTGTCTCAAGGTACCATCTCCATAGCAGTAATGGCGTGGTGCACATTGCGAGAGGCATCGATCCCGGGATTGTTAGATTAACGGAGAAGCGATTAAACAGGCATATTGGGAGGGATGTAGTCTGCATAATCTGCCGCGTTCGTTCACGTGAAAGGGCAATCTCTGACACTTCGCTGCCATTTGTATCACTTTGAAATCATGTCGATATTTTACTGATAACCATGATCACATTCATATGCACTTATTTGGCGGATAAATAGAAATTAGAAATTACTTGAGTGTTGAACATCAAGAGTTTCTCTCATGGTTTTTTGATTGCATAACCAGCCCCTGAGCTCTGGCAGAGTTTTCAAATGAAAAACGAAATGTAGGTCTATCTGTAATGCTGGTTAAATTTAGTATGCCGATTTAGAGTATTTACATAAGCAAAACTTTCGTTAAATGAAATATTAGTTAATCTGATATTCACTTCTATTTAGTTTAAGTGTTTTAAGCTTCACACCAAAGAGGCTAATGCGGCAAACTAATTTAGATTTGAAGGGGTAATTATATATTTACTGTATTCAGAATACGGAATGTGCTTGAAAACTGAGAATATTATTGGCCAAATTTAAAGGCACTACTGATGATCACTTCAAAGCAAAGGTTCATTTACATAGACAGTGCTCCCTTACTATTTGATGATATAGTTGTCAACTACTGGGGGGGGTTTGAGTCCCCTTTTTAGCCCCTGTATTACAGCACCACTGCTTCAAACTTAGTTATTTCACAGCAAGATACCATATTTTATATAATATATTAACATTCCTTGAGGTGTTGTGAATGTATTATAGAAAGACGCATGGTATCTTGTTAAGGAGTAGCCAAGTTGAATTTGTTGTTTGTCCCGATGTTTGGAGTGCGTAAATCCAGCCACTCGCACACATCAGTTTCAAGGACTGTGTGGAATTAATTATTAGTATTAAGGTGGAACTAATACCAATTCATCCCTGACCCAGCTCTCCCAGACCAGCTTCCTGGTTCTTGTTTTACTCCACCCTTCCTTAAATCCCAATGTTGCTGTTATTCTTATCATACGTTTGCTAGTTGAACACCCTTTGAACAACCCTGCCTGATATTTATGGCAATGACCCCCAACCACATTACAGCTCCCAATAAGTCATTCTGCTGCACTTGGAAAAAAAAGTTCACTATAGTTCAGTTTATTCAAGCTCATGTTATACATTTACATTATATTTGGTTAGCAGATGATTTTATCCAAAGAATGCAGGGTCAGACAGTCACTGGAGAACTGCAGTAGTTTCCATTTACTTTATTGTCTAAGAAGATCATACTTGAAGCAGATGCTGCGTTATTAGCCGGTGTGCGTGTATCAGATGGGCTACATGGCTCTTTCCCCACAGAATGCCTATGACATGGCGGAGCTGCAGAAGTCTCTTCAACCCAGCCCGGCTCAGTCTGTACAGTACAGCCGGTGTCGGGGGGGCCACCACCACCTTGCCGGCCAGCAGGATCCCGGGAAGAGCGACAGCAGCTGCAGTAGCACTTTGGTGCGACGGGACGTCCCCCCTGCGAGACCACCGCCCCAGGCCCAGCCCAGTCTGCCGGGCCGCCGCAGCCTGTCCTTCTCCAGCCAGGATCTAGCACGCTACCTGTGCGAGGTGATACGCGATGCCGACCAGCGACCAGAGGCGGCACCCTTCGACTCGCTGCGGGTCTTCGCCACCGAGGGCGGCGGCTCACCGGCCGGCTCGCTCAGTTCCTTCGGCTCGGCCGGGCCGGATGAGGACAAGGTGCAGGAGTGCCTTAAGGAGTGGGGGCCGCGCTTCGAGAAGCTGCGGGCGCTATACGAACGTGCAGAGTCTAGCGACCTCTAAGTGGGATACTGGGAGGACAGACCCCCCCAAAGAGGACTGACCAGGAGTGAGACGGGAAAACCATAGGTGAGCCACACTGCTCTGCCCCGTCCTGCCTGCCTGGGCCTCAAGGTCGCCTGGTGCCCTGCCACTTTAGCCATGGGTTTGCCCTGCATCTGGAACTTGTTTGCCGGTGTCGGGTCCGGATCAGGCCCAGTGCAGGTCTACGCGGGACCAGATGCTGCTTTTTCCTGCGGCAGCCTGCAGGTTTCTTTGATCCTGACGCAACAATATTTCCTTAATGATTGACCATGTGATCCATGGATTCTTTGATACAAGTGCAACAATGTTTCCTTAACACCTGGTCACGTGACCTTCGGGCTTCTTTGATCCCGGTGCGACAATGTTTCTTTAACGATTGATCACGTGACCCACGTGCGTCATTTAGTACAATACATGCTGTTACATGTGTATAATCGATGTACAGTTGTCACGTAAGGTTTTAGAGTCTTCACATTTAATGGCGAAGGGATGGGTTCAGCTTGGAAAGCTAATAAATGACCCATTGGTGTAAAAAAATAAACAAATAAAGTGAATTTGCATTCCAAAGACTGGCACCAGTTGTGTACTTCAAAAAGAACTTCTCTGGGTGTATAAAGTGCCCTAGCATGAAATCACATGATGAATGTTTTTTTGTCCAGTGATAGTCCACGGAGGGCCAGGCAAAACTGTTTACAAGCTATTAAATGACCAGTCTGGGTTAAATCTAGTCTGTCAGGGTAAATAAGGGGTAAAACACTATTTGAACTGGATCTCACCCTGAATGGTGATGGTGGGGTGAGATTGTCATTTTATTTTATTGAGCATTTAAAGGCACTTAAAGTATTATATATTACTCTTCTAAAAAATATGACCTTTATAGGAACTGCCATTCTTTTGTATAAAACTAAGGTTTTATCCTTGCAAAAGAAAATGCTAAAGATTCTTGCAATCATGTTAATTCCAGCTGGTGCCTGAAGATTAGAGTCATGGTGAAATTATAAATGCAGAGGTTTTATTTTTCTTCATTCCGTATTAGGGAAAGAAGGACCATGAATCCTATTCCGTATTTTACTTTAATGTGCTCATGCGAGTATGATTATATCATGCTGCCAGACTGCATGGAGCGCGAGGAAAGCTTTTCGGAAACTGCAAGGACGCATGCAGGTTAGTGTACTGCTACGTCTGTCCTAAAACGATGTTTCTCAGCTGGACATATTCATATCATCTGTCTGTCTGTCTGTATAATATACCAACCATCTCATTGTACTTTATTTCCTTTAATATTTCGAGTTTGGTGCTGAGCTTGCCAGCACAGCAGTGTGGGAAGCAGTGGGTTAAAAGGCATCAGCTCTCTAATCCTAATGCAAGCTGATTTCTGACTTCCATGCCGCGAGCCCATGAAGGCTCCCTGTTTAGAGGGTTACCATCCGTGATTTGAAATTGAGATTGAAATTTGCCAATTTTTTGAAAAGGTAGCAGCGCCGTATGTGTGGGATGTGGGGGGGGTGACGGGCTGCATTTTTACAAGAGACTTCCTGGGGGATGCAGCTAAATTCTTTTCAAAGGAGGTTGGCGCCATTTATGACCTGGAATCTAATTAAAGTGAAGCTAACATGTAAATGCTTTTCTGTGCCATTTTGGGCTTCATATTTGCTTGTTCTATAGCCAGTACGCACCTCCGGCAGTCAGGACACCTCATATAATTTCCCTTTTGAATTTGTTCAGTGAATAGCTTTCAGCTACAGTATGTAGTGGGCATCCAAGTTTACCTCATTTGTACAGCAAAACATTTTAGCTTGTAATAAAGAGAAAAACTTGAATTCAATTACTGCTTTTACAAAAGTGCACACAAAAAAGTCCTTAAAACTTTAATGCTGCTATTCACTTGCATTATTTAACATAGTTTTTTCACAACCAATAAATATTTTTGATAAAATGATTGGCGTGTGTTTCCAAAATACTCTGCAGTCGTTTGGGTTGACCAGTGAGTTTAACATCTGTATCACTATTAGTCAGTATCTGGGACTTACAGCCGGATATGTTACTGGGGCAGCTCAGGTCATCTGCATGACTCAGGAGTTACACAGTCACTGCTTTAATTAAGCAGTACCTGCTACCAATTTACAGAACTCGCCTTGACGTATCTGTAAAGCTGGTAATGTTGGTTCAGCGTATGGCACAACTCAGTGGTCACATGGAGACTGGTGCATTCACTGTCCTTCCTACACTAGACGGAAAGACAAGTATATTTACTGGGATATTAAGTAATGAAGAGAGATTATATAAAAACCCTAATGCCTCACTGTCTGTCACACAAACCAGCTGACTATAATAAAGTTCATATTCTGACCTGGTCATGAGATATACAGTACTGGTTAGCTCTTCATCCATCCATCTTAAGGCACCCAAGTATGCTAGGCAAGGTCGTGAGGGTTCTTTCCATGAACTTTGCAGATATTACATAATAGAGGGCACATTTAAAGATCACTGGAAAGATTTATGCAAATTACCAGAGGCAGAGTTCAAGTATAAACCGGCATTAATGCTGATTGTTTTGTGATAGAAAGCGCTGGTACTCACTGCTGCCATATATATGCTGGTATGTCCTTCCCCCTGATTTGAAACAACGGCAGTAATCACTCCCTAATAGGTGAAAGCAAGGGGATTCGCCCAGCTCCATATGGATTTTCATTTCTCAAACGCTAGATTATTGTAGCGGAAGCCTGTGGGCTGCATGTTGTGTGGGTGGATAGAATTCTGCATTTGCATTCATTTTGGCGCAGGCTGACGGGCATGCAGGTAAAATCATGCGCCATTCATCGGCGTGCACCAGTGCAGCGAAACTTGCTTATACTGAAACAGAACAATCTCGTTATATTACATCCCTAAGGGTGTCGGTTTTCTCGGGATAACTGCAATTCTCTAAAACGGAGGGCATTATTTAGTTGATCGGGATATACAATTTTGTTTGCTATTATGGTGTATTCGAGAAAAATCAAATCTCGCCTGTAGGGCTGTGCATTGTTTTTTTTTCGCTGTTTTTTCTATGTCATTTTAAATTTTTGCATTTTTCACATTTAAAATTTGACATTTCATTTTAAATAATGTATCCGAAAACTAAATGTTTTGATGTATTTAGCATTTATGTTTAGTACAAGTAAATGTAACATTTAATAATAAACCAATAATTGTCCATAACCTCAGTCCATAACTACTGAATGCAAAAAAAATACCCCAAAGTGTAGAAGTGCCAGTGCTATTTTTATAGTTTCCACCATCTATCTATCCTTCCATTTTCTATACCTGCTCATCCTATGCAGGGTCCTTATCACAATGAAATTCTAGTCTCCTTCAGAATACATATCAAATGCCACTTATCACAGTGAAAGACTCCTAGTCTGCTAGAGCCTTGCAGAATATATCTTGAATATGTAACATGGGTGAATTACAGCTGTATCTTCATGGTTACTGTGCTTTTTCATTCCACAATGTTACTAAGCTCAGAGGCCCATTGAATTCTAGCTTTGTTGCTCCCCAGCAGATGCAATATGCCTCCCTTACACTATAAGCAATAGTACTGGAAAACATCTCCAGTGACAGATTCTGTGCTTCTGCGGCGAAACCTGAAGTCAGCCCTCCGGTAAGGGGTTAACAGCACCAAGATGTTTTGTAACCATTTGCCCAAAATTCCTCTGTAATACAAAAGCAAAATGGCTGTAGCGTTTCAATCAAATCCAGTATTTTATTTCAATAAACAAACTTCAAAGACTAGAGTGGAAAGCAATTGATAGGTGTCACTAATAAAGTATTCATTACACGGGGAGATTCGGAGAGACAGGCCCCAGCACGGTCTCTTTGATGAGATGGTCTGCGGCAGTAATTTCCGTGGAGAGTTCCAATCATTGTCAAAATATCAGAGCTTTTTTTTTTTTTTTTCTTTTTAGAGTTCTGAGAATGAGGGTGAATGGAGGAGTCATCACACAGCCCCCAGTTCACCACCCTTAATCGATTTCCACAGCAATGCCGCAGGCGTGTTGGGCAGTGAGTCATCCCGCCGTTTCTGTAGGCATGAAGAATGTGGAGAGGCGGGGAGGGGAGCGAGGCGGCCCAGTGTCACGGCGCCGGCTCGGCCCGCTTACACATCGGCACCGGTGCTGCCGCCCACCGATCGAGGCTTCCTCTTCCGCAGCTTGTACACGTGGAATGTCTTGTTCTGGAAGACACGCTTGAAGAGCCTGCTGTAGGCAGGGTCATCCGCTTTGATGGCCACGCAGAAGCGGGGATGAGGTGCCTGTATCAGGTCGGGCTCATTTTCACCGTCGTCGTCCATAACCTGAGGAGCAGATGCTGGGGTAGCTGCATGGATGCTGCATAAATGGCTGACCCTGTGCTCAGACCTCCAGCTTCACTCTAACCTCATTTTAATCATACTGCTTGTAAACAGGATTTTCCCTTCCCTTTCATCCCTGTACCGTGAACTGCGTATTATCGGTGTAGTAATACAAGTATAGCCGGAAACTCCTGTTAAGTGCTTTATGGCAACTGTCTTGTAAAAAGTGCTATGTAAAATTAACTGAATTGAAACAATAAATTGAAATAACATTGATGATTATGAAATAAAAGTGATAAGCTGACGGCATGGCAACACTGCATGGGGCACAGGGAGCCCGCAACAGCCGCCTGCTCCCCCCACAACAGCCTCCTGTACTTCCTGCATCGGCCACCCACAGCAGGAACCCTTAACGTAGGCGTGTTTGTTTGTGATGTCATCGGAATCACTTTCATCAGACAGATGTCATGTGTCACCAGCAGTGACTGTTAAACTGCGCTGCACTGAAATGGACCGGAATTTTTCAGAGGGATGTTCTGACTTAATGTCATTTTTTTGACATTTTTATATACTTGGCAGATACTTTTGTCCAAAGTGAGGAAAGTTTGGGGTCAGAGAGCGGGATCAGCCGGGAGTATCTAGAGTTTAGGGCCTTTATTAAACCTCAATAGGCGATGTGATTACTCTGCTGGCCACAGAATTTAAACCCACAACCTTCCACACAGAGTCACTGACTGCTAACCCACTGAGCTAAACACTGTCGCAGCCTTGCACCCCATGCTGCCTGGGATGGGCTCCAGGCACCCTGTGCCCACAGAAGCGCACAGAAGATGGATGAATATTCTATCTTCCTCCAGTTATATATTCTCCTGCTCAAAAAGCATGACCATCTCTAAAACGAGTCTTTGCAGAACAAGTCCAATATCATCTCCGTTTCAGAGGACACACGTCCAGCAGCATGTATTGTCAGCAATCTGAAAGCAGAGCCGTTGTCATTTGTGCGTTTTTGGGACATCTGTCACACGTTTCCCTGGCTTAGAGACTAAGATGGCCTTAGTCCAAGTACTTAATGTAGCGTAAATCTCAGGGAGCCCTCCACAGTCACAATCACACCTCCTCAGAGCCAGGAAAGATGGTTTGAGGGCATTTGTGCATGCAGGTCCCCTGGTCCAGCTTAATCCATCCTGTCCCTGAAAGACTTCCTAACACACACGCACACACACACACACACACACACTCATAGTTAATGTGCGAATTTAGACACTTTCATCAACATTACTGGGGGATGGTTTAGGACTCAGGGCCCAAGATCAGAAGGTTGCTGGTTTGAATCCTGGGGTCAGCAGGCTCAAGCAGATGAATGAGGCCCTAAACATCACAAAAAGCTGCACACAGCCTGACCCTGTTCTCAAATCCCAAGCTTCACTCTCACCTGAGTGTATGTGTGTATAAATCAAAGGAGAGCACATTTGAAAAGAAGCATTCCAATATACCTATACTCACCCAAACGGCAAATCTAAGCATAATTTCATTTTTATCTCAGTTTTCTCTCTCTCACTTTTGCTTAGACACATTCTCACAGAGATTCCAAGACATTTACTTCTCTGTCACGGCAGAAAGTTCTTCCCGGTCTTGGTGTAAATGCACGCAGGATACTCACGTGCCCATTGGCCACATCCAGCAGGTCACGCAGACGGCAACCGCGCCCGTGCCGACGCTCGTAGCAGATGCTGTCCTCCATGACCACATAGTCAGCTCCTGCTGCCTGCAGCGTCCGGTGCACATCGCCGGGGGGCTGCCGGGCATAGATCTGGTACACCTGGGAAAGGATGTCATTACATTATGGCACATGACTGGATGAATGTCTCCCCCAGCTGAGAATTTAGACATCAATGGACAGTAAAAAAAAAAATAATAAATGAAAACAAACAGTGACAGCACAAAGAAAATCAGATAAAGTATTGCATGGAATTCCATAGTAAATAAATAGAAATAAATCATATTGTGCAGAGGGTTGTGCAGTGAATGAATGAATGAATGAATGAATGTAAATGCCAGGATTTCACTTGTTCCTGGGTGATGGGGCTCATGCTTCTGTGAGTGGGAGGTGTGGAGGTTCAGGAGGAATGTGATTGAGAAGGTCTCACTTTCTGCTTTAACTGAGATATGCGAAGGTCTCACTTCCTGCCATACCAAGACACAGCAGATGATATGATGGAGCAGATCTCACTTTCTGCCTTATTGAGATATGACAAGGTACCACTTCCCAGATGATATGATGAAGTCCCACTTCCTGTCATGTCACTTTCGATCCTCCACGACGCTACACTTTCTCCCCTATTTGTGGTGCCAGATTACATTCATGTTTCCAGTGCTTCTACGCAAGTCTCCATTTCTCCGCACACGCACACAGAATCTCCCTCCTCTCTGCCGTACACTAATCACACACCGACTTTCTGTTGGAAATACTGCTGCTGTTTACCTTTAAAAGTCCCCAAATATGTGCTTTAGTGTGCTGTTGGCACCTCAGAGTGGATAAAGGTGGATTTCACCTCGACATAAGTCCAGTCAAGTGGGTTGTATTGTGATACCACACAGGTGTACAGTGGTACAGTATGAAATGCCATTCCCCAGGACCACGGTGTGAGACACAGACAGCGAGTGACAGGGGAAGGATTGTCACCGGGTTTAATGTGTTAAACACAGGACGGTGCAAAAACAGGGCGGCTGGACACAACGGTTTATATACATAGTGCAATGTACAGTATGTAAACGATAAATGATGAAACAGCAGCATAAAGGGGTGGGATAAATATAACTGATCGAATAAATACATAAATAATAATGATTTTAAGTGACCAGTGCCTGAGGGACCAGAGCCCGGCTCGGAAGGATGGGGCGTGGCCTACCACTCGCGTCCTCTCCCGCAGTGCCTGGTCCTCATAGTGCGGGTGGTTGGTCAGGCCCCTCCCAGTACAGAGCTTGATGCCAGCCAGGAGCTGCATACTGCCGGCGAACACAGCCCCCGCGGGGGTCTTGGAGCTGGGAGGAGGTGATAGGGAAGCTGCATCAGTCTCACACTCGCCGGATGGCCGGCACATAAATAATACACAAAATTCCACATCCGCACCACCTGAACTTACAGAGAGCCTGGCAGATGGCCTAGGAACTCAGATCTGCAGCAAAACAAAAAAAAAGCCTGCAGCTTCTGAACAACAGCGGAGCAGATGCTGCATCTCCGAGAGAAACGTTGCTCAGCTGACCCCAACCTTAGCGGGCGCGTAAAACACCCAGAATCATGTCATTAGAAACCCGCTGCATTTTATGGATACATCTGTTGAGGAAATAAATAATTGAAATCGTCCTTCTGCATCTCCGGCTCCACGACCTTGAATTTCAATATTAGGAGAAATCGTTCACTCTGCCGGACACAGGTAGCCAAACACGGGTAGTACTTGGTCTTTTAAGTGGCCTTTCATCTCCGTTCTGAATGCATATGGGGAGCCTGTTCCCCTTCCCTTACACACTGTGACTTTCAGACTTTCACTTTTTTCACCCACCCATAAGGGGAAGTTTAAACGAAGTGCAATGTCTGAAACCTGCTCGCGGAACGCTCAAGGACTCCTTATCTACAAGAAAGGACCAGCGCGGCAGAATGAAAGGACGTCTCTGGGCACTAAAACGGAACTTTCAAGGGTCTAGCGGAGCACGACAAACGCCGCCGAGCGAGGGGCGCCAAGCCCTCAATGTCATCGCTTCTTGCATTGGGGGTGTCCTGCCGGTCCTAGGTCACGACTGGCTGCTTTAATTCAAAGATGCTGCCCTGGGGAGCGAGACGGGGGCCGTATAGGAATCTGACCGCTGTTGCTATTTCTGTTCCCTTGTTAATCTGTACCAGCCGTGTCACTCACTCTGCTGAATTTGTACTGGAGCATTTGTACTCGAACACTTGAGACTCCGAAAATCTTATGTCTACAGCCTGTATGCGACTGCAGTGTTGCTCCCCCCAACCCCCGATATCTTATATTAGCTTCAATGATCTCCATCATGGTGCCCCCTCACCATGTCTGCTTCCAGAAGCAAATTTAAATGTGTTTAACAGGGTAGAGTCTTGTTACAATGAAAGTAATAAT
>JAODKE010000007.1:19818421-19828888 GCA_026779605.1 Mormyrus hasselquistii | reverse complement strand
AGTCAAACGAACCGCGCTTTGGTGGTCAAACGCACTCGGGCACGGTTCAAACTGCCTAGTGTGAGTACACCCTTAGTGTAGTGACTTTTCGTGGTAACCAGACCTCAGGGACCCTATGCTGACATGTGGCTTGTACAGTGCCGAACGCTGGTGCCGGGAACAGCAGTGGGAGTGACGCTGCCTACCTGTTGAGGATGTACCAGCATGCAGTGAGGGCACCAGCCAGCCAAGAGTCACTCAGGAGCCAGCTGGTGGCATAGAGGGACGTGACGTAGAGAGCTTGCAGGGAGAAGACGGTGTAGATGTAGAAATATATCGGCTCTAAGAATTCCTGCAACACACGCAAACAGATAACTCTATAGCGCGTATCATACACAATAAAAATATACATGTATCTGCACATTACCATGTTACTCAGGATGAGTGAAAACTATTCAGGCAGCTCCTCTATTCAGCAGTTCAGGAGGGACTTATGTTAGGATGCTGGACTTGCATACATATGCGATATACTGCCGATCCACCGGATGGATCCTCTAACCACAGCTCTGTGACACCCTGGGGTTCATGGCACACCTGCAGGCCGTTTGTAGATGTCGAAATTCTGGCATTTCACATAATGCCAAAAAAAAACAAAAACACATTCTAAAGGGGGACCCTTTCCTGAATCAGAGCGCAAAAATATTTAAAGGAACCCTCACCTAACGCGAGTACTAATGGTACTAATGTACAACGCTGGGAGCGGCCATTTGCTTTAGGGCAGGGTTGGGCAATCCCGATCCTGGACGGCTGGAATCCAGCAGGTTTTGTATCCTTCCTGGTCTCTGAGGAACCACATGAGTCTCAGGCAGACAGTAACTCATCAGGTAGGATAAAAAAAAAAACATGCCGGACACCGGCACTGCAGGACCAGGGTTGCCTACCCCAGGTCTAAGGTCCGTCTGCCCCCGCTTTCTCAAAAAGGTATGTCACTTTAAATCAGGGGGTCTCAAAACTCCAGTCCTGGGGGGCCGGAGCCCTGCACAGTTTTTAGTTTCCCCTCATTTAACACACCTGATTCTACTCCTTCTGCTAATTACCACACAGATCTCAAGCTGAATCATTTGTGGTGGAACAGGGAAAGAACTAAGCTACACAGGGCTCCGGCCCCCCAGGACCGGAGTTTGAGACCCCTACTTTAGATAAAAGCGTCTGTTATGTTATGTGATCAGCCGATGGTGGTAGGGGCCCCTAGTTCCCATCTGGGAGTCCCCGGCTCAAAAACGATGTAAACCCCTGTGCTAACAAGGCAACTCCCTTGAACAGATACAAGTCAGAGCGACTGTCACAGAACTGTCAGCCAGTTTAGACTTCAAAGGCTGTTCCTTAAAAGGGCTTCTTTTGTACCTGGACTGGCAGGAGCCTGTAGAGGATGCTCAGGAACACCTCCTGGTATATGTTCATCCGCTGTAAGACATTTATGGTCCTCCTGGACTCTGTCTTGTTATCGTAGATGAGCTCAAACAACCCTGACAACGAGACCCAGCACAGGTCAGTCACTCACAACTGTACCACCTGCAGGGCTGGGCACAACGTCAACATTTGCATGTTTTTTCCACATTATTTTCATAAAACTATACAAAGACCGTGTTCAACGCACCTGTTGCATCAGGTCAAAGTTAGATTAGATGAATGGATCAAAGTAAAGTTTGACCATGTCCCAACCCAGTACCAGCACAAGACTGCGTTTCCCGTGCAAAGGGCCGACATTGCTGGGGGTGGTCAGCCCCCACAAAAACCCTGAGCTCATTACTGTCCACTTATAAAGTTCCACTTTGTTCCCTCACAGGGTGACGCAATGGCTATTTTTACAACAGACTTATTACGTAACCGATAAAGAGAACCAGACTGTAGACAAAAAAAAAAAAAAACAACCGGACCAATCGCCTGCTTGTATCAGAACCTCCATTCCCCAGATGTTCTGCTATAAAACAGAACAGCCTGCAGGATAAGAACAAGAGGAAACCATTTTCCTAATTACCACTTCATGGAAAGCAAGGAAACAGCCAGGGTCTCGCCCTGGTGTTCACATCTACTTCATGGGTCAGTCTTCTGAGAGAGCAACCCCTGCAGCAGCCAGCAGATCCTGGAAGATCAAACAGCCTGCAGTGCTAGGTATCCATACCTTGCTCGATGGAGGAGGCCTGGATCATCTGTTTGTAGTAGGAGTAGTACAGGCCACATTCGGTTCGGAAGGAGATTTCACGCTCAACTTCCTGAAACGTGGGGAGGCAGCGGTAAGAGATGTGGCATGTGGGCAAGGGGCTTAGACGTGCACCTCAAACAGGAACCATACGGCAGCCGAAGAGCAGCGCAGACAAACCTGGATGATTATTTAACGAAAAACAAATGGACACAAGAATGCACTCGTCTTCGAAACACCGGTCTAAATGTGACACTGGTAACCATAAACCACGTAGCCTCTCTCTTGGGACCCCCACCCCGCCTCAGACATGTATTAATGCACAGAACAGCTGTGTTCCTGAGGCTCAATCTTGGCTGATAGAGGGTCCATCAGGCCAGGAGAAGCGAAACAACAGCCCGGTTTTGGGAGCAGGATGTCAGAGCAAGAAGGCATTCTCACCGGATCACCACTTACCTTCAGGTGAGAGAACCACAGCAAGTTCTCGTGTATAGAAAAGACACAGAAAGAGTGGGAGGCGCCCAACAAAACAGCAAACAGGATCCCCAACGTCACGTCAATGGCCTGCCAGCAGAACGTGGCCCTCGGCTTCTGGCTCCTGCAGTCCCCCAAGCTCCCCGTGGCAACAGACCTTTCCACAGATCCCTGATTATGGAAAGTTCCCGGAGCATCGCCCAGCTTGCACTTCCCTCGTCTTCGGACATCCATGCCGCCGTTCGAACATACCTCCCTTCCTCAGCTGCTGTGATTCATTTCTGTTGCCTTGTACCAGATGTCTCATTAGGAAGTGGTGTAAATCAGTAACTGGAGGCAGCTTGCCCCCAAAAACACCCCCCTAACCCCTTTGCCAAGAACAGGAGTCACCCATCGCTCCTCGTTAAAAAAGTGAGCCTCTCCACTCACAAGCGGCAGATCTCGTCACCACTTCCAGTCCCAAAAAAGAGCTTATCAAGTAATATTTTAAAAGCTGGGAATCAAAACCAAGCAGCCCCTAGACTTCTGCTCAGCTCGACATCGCAGAGCCGACTGATCCCGTAACATAGCTGGCGAAGGAGGATACACTCTGTCACTTGTGACCTCGGTCGTAAAAAAGAGCGTACATGGAACATTGTTCGGAAAATGTCGAGATCGTTTTTCAAACCGCTGATATATTTAAAATACGAGCTGCTTCGAGCACCGCGATGCTCCGGAAGGCGCCGTAACTTTCACTGCAGTTATTTCATGCACGACGAATTTACAAAGCCTGGCAACAGCTGCTTCCAGCTGGACGGTGACCTTTGGGGATATGGAGGGCAGGTGCACAGTTAACCAGTTATTCACGCGACAACAGCAACCAGCAGACCTGCATTCAGGCCAATTCAAAACAACTCACACAACAACCATTAGGGTTGACTGTGCTCCAAAACAGAGAGCAACGTAATGCTGTTTTTCTTATGATAAAGCATAAGAGCAAACCCTAACTCATGTACATTCACAGAAGACACTCACGCCACATAAAAAAAGCTACACTATCCATCACCAGCAAGGTCAGCTGCCTCATAGCAAGACAGGATACAGCTACATCAAAAGAAGAATGCAGTTGACCCAACGCTGCCTGTGAAGCTCATTTCCAGGGGAAGCCACAAGGTATGTGGGGGAACAGCACGCCGCCGGGCCGACGCAGGCTCCCGTGGAACCCTGGCAGAACCCTCCCGCGTTCCCGTCACGTCTGATAAGCGTGGGAATAAAGAGATCAGCAAGAAAAAACACGAGATGCTCTTCCTGCTGGCTAGATAAACAGTTTCTTCCAGGCTAAATGTAACAACAAATTCACATTTGAAAAGCTTCTAACAGCTTCTTGATTTTTTTGCATACTTTCTGAAGTTTGTTTTTAATCCATTGTAAAACTTGCTAATTTTAAAACAAGAGTGCTAAGACATTACTAGAGCAACCATATGTGAAATGACCAGTGTACTCCAGAATTACTCATTAAGTAACCATTTCCCATAATGCATTCCACCACAGACCAAAATATACACAGAACATATTAGATTTGGAGGCAAATGTCTAATAGTTCCTGCAACGTCTTATAACAGCTCATTCGCTGTTTTTTAAAAAAAAGGCTCCCCTTTTGTTTTAAATCTCCACAGCATCTGGAAAGCAGCTCTGGAGCAAGAGTTTTTCTGAAGAAGTCCAACAGAAACCGCAATAAATTTACAAGCCACACATCCATAAACCGTTTGCCTCCATTCGCCCCATTAAACGCAAACACAGAGCCACCCGTGTTCTGGAAGGCTCCGTGTCCCACACCAAAGTCAGGAGGCACTGTGCTCACAGTACAACAGCACAATCTGGAGAACTTAATGTCACCAAGACTGCATGGTGAGAAAAATCTCAATCCTTCAGGGGGGGTAAATGCTGCCTTAGAAGTTAAACTGTGAAGATTGATCTGCACTGTGAGGAGGGGGAGGAAATTTCAAGTATAGGTCTTGTGCATGACTGGAAACCCACCTTGATGTTGGAGAACCAGAGATCGTTTTCATGTAACGTGGCCATATATATGCAATTGAGGAGGCCGAGGGATACTCCCAGCACGGCCCCAAACACGACCCAGATCCCAGTCCACCATGTCTGGAAACCTATGAAGAAAACACATGGGAAGCAGAAAAACACACCAAGAGCAAGGAAAAGTTTAACTTGTAACAATCTGGTTCTTCCATTTTGAAGGACAACTTCAAATGTCTATGCAAGTTTTTCCACTTACCGTTACATTTGCCACATTATTCAGGATCGCATTATTCTGTCACAGGCTTAATCATACACTTTGACAGGCTGCTGAGGCCAATGATGTAAAAGTGTCACTTTAGCCCTTAACCACAGGGGCCCTGTCACCACCGGCAACAAGTCTATCACACAAAGCCAGTGATCGGAATGAAATGGGACATATCCAGAGTCCCGTCCCCCGGCGTATGACAGGAAAAAGCAGGGCTATTGCCAGCATTATGCTGTTTTTAGTTTATTTTATTTTTTGGCCAAACAAGCAGGAACTGGCCAGGAATTGTTTGATTTTTCAATTACAAGCAGGAATGTGGAGCTGAGCACTGATTGCAGAGTACAGCAATCGGCGGGCCTGACTATTCAAAATGATTACCGCCGCAAAGCGGGATGATGTCACGGCGCGGTGGCCGAATACTGTCTGAGAACAACAGTTATTCAAAAAAATCTGAATACAGGAAAACGCATTATCATCTGAAAAATGCCGATATCAAAAACAACCTATTCTGGCCCATTACCCAGTCTTACCACAACAAATTTAAAAAGTGAAATAGCTGTCCATACACAAAATGTTCAGGATCCAGAATGTATGAACAAAACATTTTCAGATAGACAGCCTTAGCACTGCCGGGAAAATCCCCCATGAAAGAGAGATATGACTTTTGGGTTTACAATTATTGGAATAGATTTAGAATAGGGGTCAAAACGTCAAAACCCAACAAAAGCAGATATCATCACGGTCTATACATGCTGGTATGACGTAACGAAAGGAAAACAATCCTTATTGACCAGTCAAACTGTACTACAAGGACCTGCTGAATAGCTATCAGCAATACATGAAAGTACTTTCCCGTATTTATATAGTAAACTGCGCGCAGCCTGACTCACCCAAAGCCACAGTGGAAGTGTGTGGTCTCTATCTAAACTGATTAGCATTATTAAAAACAAACAGCACCTGAGCAGGGGTGAATCTCAATACCAAGCATGCAAAGATGATACCTGTGGTCTTCACAAGACTGGTCTTGCTAACTTGCTTTGAATGAACACACTTGG
Organism: Mormyrus hasselquistii; assembly: GCA_026779605.1. Taxonomy (NCBI): domain Eukaryota; kingdom Metazoa; phylum Chordata; class Actinopteri; order Osteoglossiformes; family Mormyridae; genus Mormyrus; species Mormyrus hasselquistii. The sequence continues at coordinate 19,822,902 of JAODKE010000007.1, read as the reverse complement.
GGCGCAATGAATCATGGGATTGGTCTCATTCGGCGATGATGCAACCGACGTGTCCTAAATATTTGGGCTGGAGCAAGACCAGCATCTGGGGATTTTTACCATCCTCTGTATTTCTGATATTAGTATTGCAACTGGTTTTCGGCAATGGGAGATGACATACAACGGGCACGCGAGAACACAAATACGGTGAAGTTGGCACACTGAGGTTCACCGCACGCCTTACTCACTGGTTTGGGTCCTCTTCGCGTGGTCCTCACGCGGGTCTGGAATGTGCCGCTCCTGACCTAAATCCTTCCGCTTTACATCCTTTCTCTGCCTCAGGGTTGACATTCCACCACATCGGACAGTGCCTGGCCAACAGGAGAGTGAGCGTCAGTCATGCACACTGAAGTTAAGGCCTACCTATATCAAGAAATACCAGATAGCATTTGTGGGGACTGTATATGCATCCACCAGCATAGCTCTATATTTTCAGATTCTGTTCAAGAAAGTCAGTTTCACAATCTCATCTGTTGAGTATCACCTTTAATTCACGTTATTTCAAGTTGGAAACAGAATGTTATAGTGTGATTTTAACTCCCACGTTACTACTTACTGAAAACGAAGCAGAAACATGTATGAAGGACAAAAATGGTTCATTGCCTCCTGGTTTTAACAGCCAGTTTGGCTCGTGTATCTTCTGAATGTCTGTTTGAAACTTAATACAGCCAACTCGCTATGCACTCGGTTGAATTTAACAAGTTCACTTTGTAACTGATAAAACGTTTGTGCATTTTAGCCAAAAGTAAGTCTGAGTCTAAGATTCCCTTTTGGCTGACTATTTATATTACCTGTGTATAACATCCAGTGTGTATTTCAATGCAAATAGCCGTTTCTCGAGGGGATTAAATACCATGTAAATTTTGATGTTAAAAACAAATTTAAAATACATGAGACATTTGTCTTATTTAACTGTTATTAACGTCACTACATCCACTTATTATAAACAATGGTTAATATTAATAGTATTAACTAATAATATATTAACAGTCACCTAACAGATCCACCCTCACATTCCAGTCACCGCTAACTTTCAGTTACGTACAATGCAAATAGGATAGAATGAGAAAATGTAATATTGCAGTAGACGGAGGCGCACTTTGAGCAGGGGCGATCTTTGGCGATCTCTATCCTGCTGAGTTTTAAAAGATCATCCGGACATATCATTCGTGGGGTAACTGTCGTTATCCAACGATGTATCTGCATTTCATGCAGTCAGTTTGCATACTCGCATCCTGATGAACAACGTCTCGTCGCCCTATATTTTAAAATGAGGCTTGTCCATGTTGTGGTTGTCCAATTTTTTTTTTAAAAAAAAAAAAACAAAATAAAATAAATCACGGCAGCGGGGAGGGGAATGTTTCCACTCGCGGGCGAAGAAAACATACGGAAAACGCATAAAGGGGCCAGCTTACACGGAGACGTGGCGGTTAACTTGGTTTATGGGCGCAAGATAACGTGCGATCGCGTCCATCTCCATTCATTTAAAGGCCCGCGTCGCAGCGGTGTTTCCTACCAGCGCTGCAGCTCCGGTGTCAGCAGATCGCAGATCGGATCACTCGCTAATCTCGGTCATTTCCAAAGCAGGCTCGCGGCGCTCGTCTTGCACCTTTACAAGGCTTTTAAGCTAAAAAGGTGACACCTCCGGCTTTCTAACAACTCACCCCCCGTGGCTGAATGCGCAGACCGCTCAAGGATGCCGCTTCCTCTCGCACGGACACCGAGAAAGCGGGGCTGCTTTGGAGCGCTGCCTGTTTTCATATGTCGTCTCTCCACATGGTCGGTGGGGAGATTTTTTTTTTTTAAGAAAACCTTTTGTCTTGACTTTCAAGTCAGTCAGGGAATATACTTATTCTTGTATCGCCTGGACCACGCAAATATGGCAATTCAACCGCGAAAAGCTGTAAAAATGAACGGTTATCGGGTCTGACAAACAGCCCAGTGACATATTAGTGCGGTCATGATTAAACAGTGTGGCAACATATAAATACGTAGAGCAAAGAAGGCTGATATATGCGAGTTTGTGCATTTCTCTCAGTGGATGCCAGTATTCAACAGATGTGTTTCTGGTCACCGCACTGGAGGGATGAGTTTCAATATAACGCCGTTTTGTACAAATCAAATAAATATTTCAAGCTTTGAGACGTGTATTATACCAACATTGATTTGATTCGTCTGCTTTCCACTAAATACAAAAACAATTATGTTCCTACTGCCAAAGTCAGTACCTTTCCAGGATTCTCCAAGGAAGACCAAACTACTCTTTCCAAATTAGGCAAAATATACAAAGTTAAATTCATCCACACGAATGACTTAAATTTATTAATCTATTTTAGATCCAATAAAAGCTGCTAGCTTAGTTGTCCATCTGTTGGTGGCAGACAGATTCAAATATTTTGGTGCCAACGTGAATTTTAGAAAAAGGAAATTATATATTTGTTTTGCCCCAAGATATTACATGTGTTTTGGAATAGTTAAAAAATGAACACGTTTGTAATAATTTAATGAACAATCAGTATGTATTAAGTGTAAACCTGATTAATATGAAATCCAAAAAAAAAAGTTTTCAGTGCTCAGGTGCGAATCATCACCTATTTTCTTCCATCTTGATAAATAATCTGAACGTGTACCCATGCACATCTTGTTTGGTATTAAGTTTTCTAACCTTGATTTATGCTTTAAGCCTGATGTCAGGAATCAAACAATTCGGAAAGTTCGATAACCTGAAGGTAAGTTTTCAGATATAAACAGTCATTAAAATCCTGCACACCTGTTCTGCTTCACTGGTGCCTCGTTTGAATTCGTACCTCGATATAGCTTACCATAGCAAGTATTCACACTACCAGATGTGGGTCTCTTTCCTCTGTCAGCGTTACAAAACAGTCAAAAAGTCGTTGCAGCAGAGGTGTGAACAAAGTCCACTTGGGAGAATTAGAGAAGCCACCGGCAGCAGCCCGAGAGATCAGAGAACGATTGAATCGGTGCAACACCAGGGAAGTGAACGAAAATACGAATCCGCCGGGATTCTACTGCAGTCATGCTTTCATCTATTTCTATATACCGGCATACAAAGCGGCACCTTGAAAAGTTCTCATCTGCTGTGTGTGTGTGTGTGTGTGTGTTTTACATGTTGTTTTGGAAACCATTCGGCAAGAAGGCAGCATCTCAGTTGATTAAGACATGCCCCTGTTTTGGTCGGCGTTTCATTTACATCTCTACACAAATCACAATTATCAGTGTATCATGAAATTAACTCAGCAGTCTTGTATATCCATCCTTACATCTTTTAACTTTTACTGTCCAGGGCGGATGTGTGATATTTTTATAATACTAACTAATTAAATAAGGATTAACTGACAATGCAGAAAGATCAGGATTAATTACCACTCTGCTGAAAAATACTGCAAGGGATTACACCTGTATCGCCTGATATTTCTAAACAGGGTAATACCAGACTGGGGGTCAGTGGTTAAGTTTTTATTAGGGGTCATTAAGACTGTTTATGTTACCCCAGAGACCGTTAGATAGACAGAAACACTCCACAAAAAAGTGTCAGACACACACAACATGAATGGAGAATTTGACCTGAAAACTTCGACAGCCCTGAGTATTGTCATTCCTGAAAATGTTCAGTCAGGCTTCTCTTCAACGTTGTTGGTTAATGTTACCACATTTGTTTGTGTATTTATTTGACATAACCACATTGCTACATGATTCAGAATGCTACGGAGAGGTGTGTTTCTCACTAGGAGTACAGCTTGTGAGAAAGAGTATGCTGTCTGGCTGTCTAGAAGCTTCTACGCCTGCACTTGGGGAAATTTGTAATCAGTTTGCTTCTCCTACTGCTGGGCCCACAGAGATGGCCAGTGTTTCCTCCTTTCCCTGTCTAAACACACACACACACACACAGACACAGAACATTCCAGAAGCATCAGCTCCCTTCTGCTGCAGCATATTGCATCAGTGGTTGTATATCAGCATCCCAGCAGCAGAAGGCCCATTAAAGCACCATGACGATGGACACAGCAGACAGGGACGGAAGGAAAGTTCATCCCTCTGGGCCTCTGCTTATTATCCATTTGCTTCTTTTGTTTCTTGGTCTTCAACCTCACTTTTCTGCACCTATTCACTCCCCCCATCCCCACCTCTCGCTGCATCTGCTTGAACCGCAGACAGGACAAAGTCAAAAAGCTGAAAGACGGTACATAATATTGTAGTTTCCTGTATGGTGATTCCTGTTTCAGGGAGCACCTACTGACCAGAGTACCTAGGGCAGAAAGGCGGTCTCCAAGACCACCAACGATCTGATGTAATCTGATCTATCTATCCTATCTATCCTATCCTATCTATCTATATCTATCTATCTCTATCTATCTATCTATCTATCTATCTATCTATCTATCTAATTAATCATGGAGGAAAAAAAGAGGAAAAAAGTGAGG